>CM034314.1:968804-2198199 GCA_019925795.1 Dendrobium chrysotoxum | reverse complement strand
TCAAAATGACCTATTTGGGCCCTTAATGGGCCTTTTAGGTCAACCCTGTTGACTTGGTCAACCAGGTGGGTCCCAGGGCCTGAAATAGGCTCAACAGATTTGAAATGACATTTGGAGACCATTGGAGGTGGTCCCAAGGTCAGAGGAGGTCATTTGGTCAAAATGACCTGTTTTGACCCATAAAGGCCTGTTTGGTCAAACTAGGTTTGACTTGGTCAACCAGGTTGACCCAGGGGCTGGAAGTGGGTCCAATGGGTTTGGTTTGACATTTGAAATTTGTTGGAGGTGACTGCATTTGATTTGGAGCTCATTTGACCAAAATGACTATTCACACCCCAAAGGGGTATTTTAGTCATTTTGGCCCCTGGTCAACTAGGGGTCAAATTGAGTCCAACAAAATGCAGTTTATTGCTCAATGAGTCATAATCAAGGGTCTGGAGGTGATTGGAGGCTTTGGAGAAAGCTCCAGGGTCAAAATCCACTGGGTGGTAGGTCTAGTGGCATAGACTGTAAATATTTGAAGGTTTTACAGCCTTTGGATTTTAATTCAGATTCTGGGGTTAGAGATCTCAGAATGAGCTCAAATTTGGAGGGTTGCCTCTAGATACATGTCATATCAGTGTGGAACTGATAGATCTTGAATCAGAGGTCATTTGATAGGGTTTTGAAATGTTCAAAGATTCACTGGAAAAGGCTTTCAGGACTTAAACCTTTGGCCTTGGATTTGAGTTTAGAAATCTGGTTTTGAGCTGGATTTTTGATCAAGGTTTGAATTAAGGATATGGATTAAAGTCTGGATTGATTGATGCTTGAATTGAATGAAAGTTTGGATTAATCCTAGATCTAGATTGATCTAAGGCCTATGCTGATCCTAGAATCTAGGTAGATCTAAGAACCTGGAGTCTAAGAGAATCCTAGGGTCTGGGGAAGTCTTAAGCTGTAGATCTAGGAGAATCTCAAGATCTAGAGTAATCTGGAGGTAGATTGATCTAGAACCTGAATTGATCCTAGGTTTAGAATAGATCCTAAAGCCTAGATTCTAGGAGGATCCTAAAGTCTAGAATGATCCAAGATCTAAAGGATCTAAAGGGATCCTATGATCTAGAAAGTTGATCCTAGGGACTGGGATCTAGAATAGTCTTAGGATCTAGAAGAATCCTAAGCTCTAGATAGATCTAGGAGAATCCTAGGGTCTGAGAGGATCATATGATCTAGAGTCAGGTAGAATCCTAGGGTCTGGAATAGATCCTAGGGTCTGAAGTCTAGGAGAATCCTAAAATCTGGATTTGTCTTAAATTGTATTGATCTGGGGTCAGGATTGATTTGAAACTGAATTGATCTATGATCAGATTGATCCTAGGGTCAGAATTAAATCCTAAGGATTGGAATGATCCTAAGGTCTGGATTGGTCCTACTGACCTCATACAAAAATGAGGTCAACAAATGGACCCCCAATATATGTAATAGAATGTAGTTCTATTGCACATATTGGTGTTGACCGAATAGAATGGTCAAGTCTGGAGTTTTGATCCTAAGGGAAAGAAAAATCTATCCCTGGGGAATCGGGTTTTGAATAGATACTAGGGTAGTGCTAGAAAAAGCGTACTCTACCACTAGTGGGTCTGGTCCTAAGGGAAAGGAAGAATCTATCCCTAAAGGATAAGAAGGTCTGGATGATCGTATAGAAAGGAAGAATTCCTAACTACAGAGGATCGAGTCTAGATTTGATTCTAAGGGAAAGGAAATCCTAACCTTAGAAACTAGATTTGAAAGGATACTAGGGTAGTGTTGGAAACAGCGTACTCTACCACTAGTGGATCTAATCCTAAAGGAAGGGAAGTCCTACCCTAAAGGAAAAGGAGGTCTGGATGATCATATAGAAAGGAAGAATCCCTAACTACAGAGGATCGAGTCTGAATTTGATACTAAGGCAGTGCCACAAAGGGCGTACTCTACCACTAGTAGATCTAATCCTAAGGAAGGGAGAAATACCTATCCCTAAAGGAAAGAAAGCTTGATTAAATTGATTCCAGGATGGTGCCATAGAGGACTTACTCCATCACTAGGAAGTCTAATCCCAAGGGAAGGAAGGATAACCTACCCTAAGGAAGAAAGAACTGGATTTTGAAATTAAACCCAGGACGGTGCCATAGAGGACTTATTCCATCACTGGGGAGTCTAATCCTAAGGAAGGAAGGATAACCTACCCTAAGGAAGAGAGAACTGGATTTTGAAATTAAACCCAGGACGGTGCCATAGAGGACTTATTCCATCACTGGGGAGTCTAATCCTAAGGAAGGAGAAAAGCCTAACCTTGAGGAGAAGAAAGTTGAATTTGGAATTGAAATTGAATCTAGGACGGGGCCACAAGGGACTTATTCCATCACTAGGGAATCAAATCCTAAGAGAAGGAGAATACTTACTCTAAGAAAGAAGAGCTGGATGATCTCATAGGAAGGTAATATTACTTTCATATAGGAGATCAGGCTTGAAATTTTGAATTTGAAACTAGAATGGTGCCGCAGAGGGCGTTATCCATCACTAGTAGATCTAATCCTAAGGAAAGAAAGCACGATGACTCACATCTATCCTTAAAGAAAAGAAGACCGGAGACCCTGAGGGAAGGAAGCATTGCTTCCTACAAAAGGTCGGATCTGGATTTTGAACCTAGGATGGTGCCACAGAGGGCGTGCTCCACCACTAGAAGATCTAATCCTAAGGAAAGAATGCACGATGAATCATATCTAACCTTAAGGAAAAGAAAACTGGAAGACACTAAGATTGTGCCACGAAGGGTGTACTCCACCACTAGCGGATCTAATCATAAGGATAGAAAGCACGATGACTCACATCTAACCTTGAGGAAAAGATAACTGGAAGATGCTAGGATGGTGCCACAAAGGGCGTACTCCACCACTAGCGATCTAATCCTAAGGATAGAAAGCACGATGACTCACATCTAACCTTGAGGAAAAGAGAACTGGAAGATGCTAGAAGGTGCCACAAGGGCGTACTCCACCACTAGCGGATCTAATCATAAGGATAGAAAGCACGATGACTCACATCTAACCTTAAGGAAAAGTAAACTAAAGATTCTGTGAGAAGGAAGCATTGCTTCGCACAAAATCAAGTTTGGAGTGATCGTATATAAAGGAAACTTGCTTTACATAGAGGATCGAGTCAGGATGATCGTATATAGAGGGAACTTGCTCTATATAGAGGATCAGGTCTAGAATGATCATATGTGAAGAAACTTACTTCACATAGAGGATCGAGTCTGGAATGATCATATATAGAGGAAACTTGCTCTGTATAGAGGATCGGGTCTGGATTGATCATATATAGAGGAAAATTGCTCTATATAGAAGATCAGGTCTGGAATGATCATATACAGAGGAAACTTGTCTGTATAGAGGATCGGGTCTGGATTGATCGTATATAGAGGAAACTTGCTCTATATAGAGGATCGGTCTGGATTGATCGTATATAAAGGAAACTTGCTATATAGAGGATCGGGTCAGGAATGATCATATACAGAGGAAACTTGCTCTGTATAGAGGATCGGATTTGAATTCTGGAATTTGAGATTTGAATTCTGAATTTGAAATTTGAATGATTTTTAAACTTGAATTTAAAGATGTTTGAATTTGAAACTTGATTTGATGAATTTGAATTTGAAGGTTTTAAAACTGTGGTGTGTTTTGAATTTGATTCGAATTGGTTTTGAGTTTGAAAATTTTGAATTTGAAATTTGATTTTAATTGATGTTGAATTTGATTTCGAATTTTGAATTTTGATTTTGGATTTTGAAAAACTTGGACAAAATTGAGCTGAATAGATTCAAAATTTGAAAATTTTATTGATTCGAAATTCGAGCTACATCAAGCATAGTATTTTTTCAGGAATCGCCCGTTTACAGGAAGCATTGGGTGATCTCCTTTACAATCCACTAGCTGATACGAGCCTCCTTCGTAAACTTTCCACTACGAAGGGTCCTTCCCAGGTTAGTTCAAACTTTCCACCGAGCTTTCGGTGGGCTAAGATAGGCCTCCGAAGAACCAAGACCAAGTCGCCTACTCGGAAGGTTCTAGGTCGCACTAACTTATCATGAGCTTGAACCATTCTGGCTTTATAAAGTTCTAGATTCTGCTGGGCTTGGAGACGACGTTCTTCGAGACCCTCAAGTTCTTCAAGTCGAAGTTGTGCATTCTGTTCTGTTGTGATCTGATTCTGGACTGCGGTTCTGAGTGAAGGGATTTGAATTTCCAGAGGGAGTACGGCCTCGGACCCATACACTAGTGCAAACGGTGTGGATTGGGTCGGGGTTCGATATGTGGTCCTGTAGGCCCACAAAGCTTCCACCAACCTCTCATCCCACTGACGTTTATTGTTATCCAGGGTCTTTTTGATGATTTGTACCAGGGTTTTGTTTGAAGCCCTCAGCCAATCCATTAGCCCGTGGGTAATAGATCGTTGAGTATCTCCAATCAATACCGTGGCGACTTGCAAAGTTATTGATTTTTGTAGACTTGAAAGCGGACCCATTATCGGATATGATTCTGCGAGGCACACCGAATCGATATACGATATGGTCACGAAAGAATTTCATTACATGATGTGATGTTACATTTCTTAGTGGACTGCTTCTGCCCACTTTGAAAAGTAATCAGTCGCTGCTAAGATGAAGCGATGACCCCTTGAAAGAAGGAGGGTCAATTGGCCGACGATATCCGTGCCCAACTTTTGAAGGGCCACGAGGCTATCGTAGGATGCAACACATTAGGCGGCTGATGTAAAACCACACCATGAACTTGGCATTGATGACAACATTTGCAATTTTCATGCAATCGTCAATCATCGTAGGCCAGTAGTAACCAAGTCTTTTGATTTTCATTTTCATCTTAGGACCGATTGATGAGCACCGCACAGTCCAGCATGGACTTCGTTAACGATCTTCAGGGCCTCTCGTTTGTCTAAACAACGGAGCCACATCTGATCGAACGATCGTCGGTACAACGTATCGTTGACTAGTGCATATGATAGGGCACGTTTCTTAATTTGATTGGCAAGAGACCTGTCGTGGGGAAGCTTGCCTTCTTGCAAATACTTGATTATTGGTTGTCTCCAATCTTGTTCTTCATCGACTGCTGAAGATGTAGAAAGGACCTGGGAGGATTGATTGTTGAGGTATTCCATGTCTACAGGGGACAGGACTTGACGACCCTGAACTTCTATAGGGATGAAATCTTCTTCTGGGCAAGCAAATTCCTTTGCAAGCTTTGCTAGGGCATCCGCCGAGGAATTGCTTCCACGAGGAACCCTATACATAGTTACAATGGGAATTTTCTCGAGTAAGTGCATTGTGTATTGGTGATATTTCAGGAGTTTAGGATTCAAAACCTTATAGGTCCCTGCAACTTGGTTGATCACCAGTTGAGAGTCACCATAGATCTTAATCTCTTTAATCTCCATTAGGATTGCAAGTTCCAGACCAGTTATCAAAGCTTCGTACTCAGCTTCGTTGTTCGTACAAGGTTCTGATAAATGGTAGGAAAAGTGCATCATTCCCTTATCCGGTGTTATGAAAACCAGACCGACTCCGGCTTTTCCAGGAATAGTAGATTGAGGTGTTTTGCCCCTTTGAGAGGACGCTGCACCATCAAAATACATTTCCCAGTTTTGAACATTGGATTCCTCGAAACTCATGATTTGCTCGTCGGTAAATCATCATTTAGAGGAGATTTCACCGGTAGCGGGTGTGCCGCAAGGAAGTCGGCGACGGCCTGCCCTTTCACAGCACGCAGGGGAATGAAAGTGATTTCAAATTGTAACAATATCATAGACCAACGAGCCAGACGTCCTGACAACGTGGGCCGGGTCATAAGATATTGCAGGGGGTTGACACTGGAAATCAGACTGACCTGATGAGAAAGCATGTAATGTCTTAGTTTTTGTGCTGCAAAGACTAAAGCAAGGCAATGTTTCTCAATTGCAGGATATCGGATTTCCGTTGGGAGTAATCTCCGACTCAGGTAGTAGAGGGCATTCTCTTTCCCATCGTCATTGATTTGAGCTAGAAGAGCCCCAAGAGATTCGTCAAGAGCCGCGGTGTAAAGGATTAAAGGTCTCCCCCCGAATGGGGGCTGCCAAAACTGGCAGGTTTGTCAGGTATTGTTTGATATTTTCGAAAGCATTTTGGCATTTCTCATCCCAAATGAATTTGGCGTCCTTTTTAGCTAGGACAGAGAATGGTTGACATCTTCCAGAAAGATTAGAAATGAACCTTCTTATATACGCCAGTCTGCCCTGGAGAGATCTCAGTTGAGTGAGACTCTTAGGAGGCGGCATATTTAAGATAGCTTCAATTTTGGCAGGATCAATTTCGATTCCACGGTGCCTGACTACGAAACCCAAGAATTTTCCTGACGTGACGCCGAAAGCACACTTCAAGGGATTCATTTTAAGGTCGTAGCGGCGCAACCGCTCGAAGACAGTTCTTAAATCATAAAGATGAGCCTCTTTTACTCTACTCTTGACAACTAAATCGTCGATGTAACATTCGACTTGATTATGTATTAAGTCATCAAAGATATGAGTCATGGCCCGCTGGTAGGTTGCACCAGCATTTTTGAGGCCAAAGGGCATCACTTTATAACAAAAGATCCCTATAGGACTTCTGAATGCAGTGTTTCTCTCGTCTTCTGGGGCCATCTTGATTTGATTATAACCAGACGAACCATCCATAAAGGAGAAAACAACGTGCGAGGAGGCAATGTCCACCATGAGTTCTGGGATTGGCAAAGGAAATTCATCAGGACATGCCTTGTTCAGGTCTCTATAGTCAACACAGACTCGGATTTGACCATTTTTCTTTCGAACTGGCACGATCGCTGGCTACCCAAGAAGGATATTATTCTTCTCGAATAAATCCAGCCTCTGCCAACTTCTTGACTTCAGAAATGACTTGTTGTTCGATCTCCAGACGCATGCGTCGTGGAGCTTGTTTGACAGGAATGGCATCATGCCGGATTCCAAGTTTATGGACTACTACGTCAGCGGACAACCCCGGCATTTCGTCGGATGTCCAGGCGAAGCAATCTTTAAACTCGGATAGAAGTTGAATTAGATCCTTAGACTCATCCTCACTCAACAAAGAACTTATGAAAGTGGGGCGAGGGTCATCCTCTGTTCCAAGGTTGATTTCTTTAAGTTCATCGACTGTTGATTTAATTTCTTCTTCGAATTCAGGGGGTGCATCCCGAACCTGAAGTTCGTCAGAATCATCAAAAGTCTCCAAACAAAGTCCATCGAATGAATCAATGACTTCAGTAGGGACATTTTTAAATTCAGGACGACTAGTTATCATTAAACAGAATTCGTCATCGTCAAATGATCTAACGGTACTAAAGCCGATACCACTGGTCCAATGTTTATTAAATTTTGAATTCCAAAGACTTTCATGGTATCTAGCCTGACCCTTAGTCCATTGACTCGGAGCAAAACCTTTAGAAATAAGAGATTTAACACCAGCAGGAAAGTAGCCAAAAGGTAATTCCATTAATTCATTGAAATTTGCCTCTTCAAGGATTACATCATCTTCATTCCTTGAGGAGGAAGAGCCGGGGAAGAACTTCTTGGCTTTCCTTACTTCTCCATCTAAGTTCGGAGCATCCTTAATTACTAACCCTGAGACCCTGTCGGCAGACAGTGGGGTTAAGGTTAAGGATTCAACCGTTCTATTAAGCTTTTCATACAAACTCAATTCAGGCTCGTCACTTTGAATATTTAATTTTGTATCCTCCTGTCGCTATCCGATTCTAAAGTGAGATCAAACTTCGGAGGAGGATTGATTTTTGTATAGTCAAAAGCAAATCTGGCACCCCTTTTTCTTGAATCTTCATCAGAACTTGTTTCAAGTTCGACATAGATCGGGGAATTTCTTTTTTCAATTGAAGGGCGACCTCGACCGCGTGCTCTTTGGGCCATCCTCCCACCTCTTTGAGGTATAATGTTTGGAGGCCTGAAGATCACACGCTCGACGTCGTCTTCACTACTTGAGTTTTGTCTCTTTTGATTTTTGACTTTTTCTTTTCTCAATCTTTGAATTGCTTTTGAACTTTGACTTTCTGCCTTTTCTTCCTTGATGTTGATCTCTACCTTAGAACAAGTAGTGGACCCTTTAGGTACGTAATACGCCGCATCCTCGTAGATCCCGATCTCGTGAATAGAGAATGGTTGCAGATCACCCTTAATTTCAAACTCAATGCCATCTCGTTGGTACTTGATGCATTGATGTAGGGTAGAAGGAACCATCCTATACTCATGGATCCAAGGCCTTCCTAGGAGCGCGTTAAAGGACGTTGCCGAATCAATTATATGAAATTTTGCTTCAGTTTTCAATTCTCCTATCTCTAGAAGAAGGGTAACTGAACCTAAAGCCTTCTCGCCCTTTTCATTGAACCCACGAAGCACTAACTTGTCAGTTGAGAGCTTGCTAGTATCAATTCTAAGGTATGCGAGAGTCTTTATGTTCATCACATTGACCGATGCACCCCGGTCAACTAGAACTCTTGATAACTTAAACTTGCCCACATTTACTGTGATGTAAAGTGGACGATTGTGGTCGGCAGTTCCAAGGAGTAAATCTTCGTTAGAGAAGGTAACCCCAGGGATTTCCTTAAAGTACAAAGCTTCTTCCTCGGAAGTTGAGGCTAATTGAGCTAAGCAAATCTCTGGGTCGAGAAGTGCTTTAATTAGAGTCTCCCTCATCTCTTTTGAAAGGACAAGGGCATCATAAATGCTCAATTTGGCGGGCAACTTCCTAAGGTGAGCTAAGACATTGTAATCAACACTTGGAACATTAACGTTGGGACCCGGTGGATTTGAAAGAATTGGAGTTGATTGTTGAGCGGGGATTTGAATTGGATCATCAGAAACAACTTGTTTTCCTTTATCCTGAGGAGGTAGCCTAGGGGGTAAGACCTTCCCACCACGTAGTTGTACTTATACGACTTCATCGGAAGAATAAACTACAGGGAGTCTACGCTCTCCTTAGGCGATTGATTGTCGTTATCTGAGCGAGAGTCCGAATCTGAAAAGTCTATCACGACAGGACTCCCTTGAAAGTTAATTTCAGGGGTTTCACTATCTGATAAGACATCAGATTCGTTTCTCTCTTGAAGAGTCAAATTTGAAGAGTTGAGTGTTTGAATTTCTTGATTGATCTCAACTTGTTCTTGATTATTTTCAACAGAAGAATCATTTACATCTTCATTCTCAACATTAATCATCAAAATATGAGCAGAAGGATCAGACTTTTTATTTAATTTTCGACCCTTTGCCTTTGATGGGGCAAAATAAAAGTCAGATAATTTCAGTGGTGACAGAGGTTTTGAGCCACCATCAACCACTTGTACAGATCTCTCATCAACAAATTTCCTCTCTACAGAAAATTCACTCTTTTCATTTTTATTCAGTACAGTAGTTCCTAAGACTACTGGAGAGGAAACCGTCCCAACGTCCTCCTGCGAAGCCTCGAGGTCAACCTCCCAGATCGGGTCCCGGGCTCTCGTCGGTAACTGTTGAGAAAGATGAAAAGATTTATTAATCGACTTTTTAAATGCCCGGGATAGTGCTATATCCCAACCATCTTCAATGGACAAAGAAAAGTTAGAATTCATACCTGAGATGGATTTGACAGACCCCTGATCCGGATCGACCAGGTACTCCTTTGGAATTATAATATTACCTTGACGGAAGTTCTTTTCTAGCCAATCTTTGAAGACGATGCAGTCTTCGATTGTGTGGCCTAACATGCGATGGTAGGGGCAAAAAGTTGGATCATCCTTCTTATTTGCCTCTTCCGGCTTCTTGGCCTCCGGCAATCAAAAAATGGCTTCTTCTGAAGACTTTTAAAGATCTTTCTCACCGACTCCCTCTTAAATGGATATGTACGAGCCAATCTCTCTTTAAAAGAAATCGGGTGAGAATCTCTTGTAGGTTGAGAAGTTACCTGAAAAGGTGGAGATTTCTGAGTTTGTTGTGTTGGAGAATTACTGGACTGAACATTCATTGGTTCTTCCCCTTATCAACAGCTGAAACCATTGCTGTTCTCTTTTCAAAGGACTTCAATGGTTTGCTAGCTTTCTTTTCCTCAGTAGAATCCTTCAGGAATGGCATTTTGGAAGCCTCTTCCTGTAGATTACTAGCCTTATTCAAAAGTTTTTCGAAGGTTTTGATAGTGAAACCCTTCAGGAGAAAAGCAATAGGCCCGTGGATGTTCTTTAAAAGAATCTCCACTGCATGTTGCTCTTGCAACTGGGGTTCACACTTCATCGAGAGATTTCGCCATCTCAAGATATACTCAACCAAAGACTCTCCCTCGTTTTTGTTTTTCGATGACGAGATCACCAACGGTTACACGCTGCTGAGCTCCTGAGAATCTCTTTAAGAATAGACTCTCGAGCTCCGTGAATGTTTTCACTGAACCATTAGGTAGATCTGCGTACCACTCAAAAGCAATACCGGATAGACTACTCACAAACTGGCAAAAGAGTAGAGCATCTGACCCTCCTGCGTTGCAACAGCTCGCTCGGAAGTGGCCAGGTGCTGTCTTGGGTTTTCTAACCACTAAAAACTTTGAATGAAGGTGGCACAAAGCCTTTAGGATAAGAAACTGAATCATATTCTTCAGGGTAGGGTCTACCCTTTGGAATAGATACAGTCCTTTGAGAATGGGCTAAGGCCTCCCTTACCTGGGTTTCGATCATCTGGCGGATATCTTTGTCGGCTGGAGAGGTTGGGGAAGCAACCTCTGGAGTTCTAGGACTTGATTCTGTTTTCCTGCTGTGCTCACCCACTGTGTGTGTTGTAGGTTGCAACTGCTCGGATTGAGATTGCTGTGCTTTGATCATCTGATTCTGCATTTGTTCTATTCTGAGCATCATCTGTTCAATTTTATTTTCCAGACTCTTGATGTATTCATCTTTCTCATTCAATTTAATTGATCCATCGAAGTCTGAATCTACTGCTGCAGAGGCTTCTTCTTTACCAGATCGGTGTCTTGAAGGCTCAGCATCTTTATTTGATGCTCTGGTTTCAACCATGCAAATGTTCCAGCTGAATCTTCTTCCATCATATCATCTGCTTCTGGATCAAAGGCTTCAATTGCCTTGTTTTTAAGTATGTCCCTTATTTCTTGTACCACCTCATCGACCGGTCTACCCTCAATTGATTCGAGGTCGATTGGTAGGCACCCCTTATAGTTAATCATCTCTTCAAATTCCTCATCTCCAAACTGGGTGAGGACCTCTTGAATTTTTAAGTCGTCAGCGGTAGGTTCTGCCACTAACTGATCTAACATCTCTGATCGTCCTCAAGTTCTGTCCCCTCCCCGCCGAATGTCCCGGGGTCGGTAGTCGTGAGGGTGACATCCTCAACAGGGTGAGGGATATCTAACCTAACAGGTGACGAAGGAGTTTGACTTGTGGAACTCCAACATCAATCTGAGGAGAATCCTCACATCCCTGAATAAGGAGTCGGGGGACCTTAACAGATGACTGGACTGGTAACTGAACTGGTGTATCTCTAATCTGAATCCCAACAGTTCTGCTTATCTTCATTGGCACATAAGGTTCATCCAAAGGTATGGGCCTCTTGCCCTTAACATCAACTGGTTGTAAGTCTTTGACGATCTCTTTTGATTTGGCTATTACAGGGGCCAACTTTGAGAGTCTTGAAGGGGGAACTGGAGGTCTACCACTGAGAGGGTGACTCCTACCAGACCCAGTTAAAATTATCTCCTCAGTTTTGGCAGTTGGGAGACAAGGCACCCAATGATAACCATCCACTAAGACTGAGGCAACTGGTTGCTTAACAAACTTTTTATTTCTCCTCACTGGCTGAGGAGTCAGGTTTCTGGCTTCAGACTTTTCTTCCTTTAAAACTTCTTTCTCAAGCTTATGTGAAATCACCCCCTTCAGGTGTCTCACATATTTTTCTTTGGTCTGACCTGTCTCAGCAGCACAGGTATGAATGATGTTCCTTGACATCCTAATTCTCAAAGTGTTCTTATCCTTAGTGGTTCTCTTAACAGTATAGTCGACTGGGCTAGGTGGAGAGCTAGCAATCCGCGTGACTCTCTCCTCCCCTGCAGCAGCTGCGAGGGGGTGAAAACGACTCCCTTTCAGGAGTGGAGAAGAGGCAGGGATAGGCAGCTCCTCAGTAGCCTCAGGCTCAACTAAACTCAGGGCTTTCTGTTCAGCTATCTTCCTTGACTTGGTAATTTTCTTTCTTATCCTTCTCAGGTAGTTCTTCCTAGCACTCTTAGTGCCAAACAGTGCTGCTGAACTAGAAGACCCTTTCTCAACAGTAGATTTCACTTCAATTTTCTTGTCCTCACTTCGGACTGAGGGTACAGAAGGTGTAAGGGTAGCACCTGCTGCCAGTTCCAACACTGGGGGAAGGTCACTCGTAGCTCCCACAGCTAGTTCAACTACTGGACCATTCTCGCCCTCAGCAGCGAGATTGATGATTGTTCCACCACTTAACAGACAGTTTAAGAGTCTTGAAACCCATCCCAAACTGAATTGCACTGCTATGAATTAACTCTTCGACTTGAAGGTCTCGGTCAACGGAGAACAGAAGTTTTCCAGCCATTGCAGAAGATTTGATTGTCTGAAATTTGAAAGAGAAGACTTGAATCAAACTTTTGAATTTGAATTTTGACAAGAAATTTTCTATATTTTATCACATAAATCGAATTATAGGAATTATAATCCGATATATAGTGATAAAGTATAGATATCAATTTTGACTTGAAGAAAATTTGAATTTTTGTTGTATATGTTCAACTACAAGAGAATGTTGTAGAGAACGTATAACAACAACGGTCTGGATTTGATTTGAAAGGATTTGACGAGGGTTTGAAATTTTGAAGATTGAAAGATTTTCTTTGACTATTTGGAACCAATAAGTCGGATTTGATTTCAACTTAATAGTTAACAAAATATCAAAGAAAGTCAAGGAGTTTTGACTCGACTCTCATATCCCACTGATCAGGCTAGGGATAAGATGTCAGAGGTTTGACTTGATGAAAAGACTAGATGATTAAATTTGAATCTGGAAATGGTACATGTTATACAACAAGAGAATGTTATAGTAGTACATGTGACAGTGAAAATTGATTTTGAATTGAAAGGAAATTTAAGTGACTCAAAAATTCGGCAGCATCTCCCTTTATTTTTGAAACTCGAGGTGTTAAATTTACATTCAACAAGACAGTTTACAAACATTAGGGAAGATTTTACGGAAAGAAACTCGACTCTTTATATCTTATCAAAGATAAAATGTCAGAGTTCAAAGATTTGAAAGACACTGAAAATAAATGTTGAATTTGAATTGTCAATGTTAATCTACAAGAGGTATTGTAGAAGAACACTCGACAAGTGACGATTAAAACTTGAAGAGAATTGAACGGATATTTTAAAAATTTGAATTTTCGGCAGCACCTCCCCTTATTTTTGAAACTCGAGGTGTTGAATTCGCATTCAACTCGACGGTTTACAAATGTTAAGGAAGAGCTAGGGAAAACCACTTGACTCTTTACATTTTAAAAGAATGATTTAAAATGAAATGTCAAAGATTAATTTATCCGAAAAAATTTGAATAAATATTGCATATATTAAGCTACAACAATTATTATAGAGAAATATATGGCAATGCATTTTGAACTTGATTGACTTTGAAAAGAGATTTGAAAATTTTGAAAATCCGGCGGCATCTCCCCTTATTTTTGAAACTCGAAGTGTTGAACATATGTTCAACATAACGGTTTACAAACCTATAAGAGGGAGATTCTAGGAACTCAACCTGACTCTTTCATTCCGATGAATGATTCAGAATGAAATGTCAAGGACTGAAACAACCGAAGAAGTTGAAAGTACATTAACTAGATACAACTACAATAATTATTGTAGAATATATAGTTGCAATGATTATTATGACTTGAAAATAGATGTTTGAAAAATTTGAAATTTCGACATCATCTCCCCTTATTTTGAAACTCGAAGTGTTGAACGTATGTTCAACATAACGGTTTACAAAAATAGGGGGATGTTATAAGCTAACCTGACTCTTTCATTCCGACTAGTGATTCGGGATTGAAATGTCGAAGGTTAGATTAACCAGAAGATTTCAAACTTTAGGTTCAAATTTGGAAGAGGAATCTATATCCTATCACACATATTGAATTATAGGAATTACAATCCTATATGTAATGATAAGATATATGAATCAATTAAAATTTGAAGAAGATGAAATTTTGCTAGACAGTTGAAACTATGATTTTGAAGTTAAAGACTTTTCTGTAAATTGTGTAACTTAGCATGCTATGATTTATTTGCATGCAAGTTTGCAACATGTACAGAAAGACTTTGAAAAGCTCAGCTTGACTCTTTTGCTCTACCAATGAACTTGGAGGCAAAATGTCAAAGCCAGACTTGGAGGGAGGTTTCCTACACTCACCTCTCTTTTCACATGTCTTAATTGAGTTGGCCACATTCTCCCAAGAAAGAAATGGGAGAGGGACCAACAGAAGAAAGGTAGTCAAAACTACCGATGCAATAAAATTTATATTGCTATTAAAGATGGAGAGAGAGATTTTCCCCAGTGGAGTCGCCATTTTTTTGTTTGATTGAAAAATATAGGTTTGAAAAAGTGTTTAATTTTCTTTGGGAAAGTTAAATTTCTGGAATTTAAATTTTATAATCGAACACTTATTATGAATGATATATCACCTAAAAAGGTGAACATATCGTTCCCTAATAGGTTCCGATTACAAATCTTGATTTATCCTGATTATCGTAGTCAAACTCAAGGAGAAACAACATATGATCCCGAAGAATCAGAATGATGTTTAATCCATTATTTAACTATAATAATTCAGATAAGAGATCATTAATTTCATAATTAAAATTACGATTATAATTGATATATCTATCCGGAGAAAGAAGATATCAATCACTATCGATAGTTTAAATATGACGATAATGATCATTAGGTTTAATTTCCCAAAGATAATTAATTAAGGGTTTTGAAAAAGCTTGATTTTGAAATCAGGTCTGGGTTTCTAAATCTCCTACGAGCGCAAGCCCTCGTAGTTAATTACATCGTAGGAAACCAGAAAATTTCCTACGAATACTCTCGATTAAAATAGCGATACGAATTTTACTTAAGATTTCAAAGATCGATATCAAAGAAGGTAAAGGACTTGAATTTTCAAGTGGGATTAGTTCAAGATTGAACAATTCTTTCTGGAGTCAAAGGAAGAAGAGTAGGAGGTGCTTTAAGATTCTGAATTGCTTCAGAAACACCTCAAACTATCCTAAGTGTTGGGCTTGAATTTGATTGAAAGAAATTTTTAATTTGAGTGGTTAATTTTATTAGAAACTGGGAATTATATTCCCAGAAGGTTGAGGTCTTAAGATTGAAGACATGCCTCAGAACCTAAGTCTAAAATTGGGTACTGAAAATCAGTGACCCGAATCCTAGCTAATGCAATGCAATCTGGACTTACCCCGGCCTGGATTGGGGAGCCAGCTAAACCACCTAAACGCTTCAAAACCATGAGTCAAAGTCTTTAAATGTAGAGTGGTTAGGGAATTGATTAAGGTTGGTTTAAAGAGTTAGGGTCGACATCTAGAGTAGATCCTAATTGACCCCTTAACACATGTTGGGTTAAATGCTTAAGCTAGAAATGCAATTAAAGATTTAGACTCAATTTTTAATTTGTATCTAATGCAATGCATGCTAGTTGACTCGATAAAATGCTTAAATCAAAATGTAGCAGTTTTAAAATCAGGCTTAAAAATAGGTTTTATCCTAGAGATTGCACAACATCCCCTTGGACAGAACTGCACCCTAATAGGTCAGGTGGTCTGCTAGAACCCGCAGGCGGGGAGGTGCCTAACACGGTAGAGAAAGTTCAATATGTATGCATGAAAAACCCCCGGCGAGTCCGGGCTTACTTCTTAAGAGCGTTAGAGTTTCTATCTGAGCTTAAAAATTTTAATTTTGTTTAAGTATAAAAGGTTTATGACCGTACCCTCACGAGCCTCCGATCGGGTTCCAGGCTAAATCAAAATCGACATGCAATAAGCGCCAAATAAACTACTAAAAGCATGCGGGTCCTTAATCGCAATCAATACATCAATCAAATCAATTAAATAATTAAATCAATTAAATAAATATTCAAAATGAAAGTCCATATGCAAGTGCCCTTAATTATACAACCCAGGGTCTGCAGGAAAGTAAAGTGGCCGGGTACCACTGACTACAACCCGGATTCTACTCCTAAGACTCAAGTGACTTTGAGATTTGAGATTCTTCTCGTTCTTCACTTCTTCGTCTCCTTAGAACTCCTTGGATTGTCGGGTCTGGATATCCAAATGAAAAGAAACTCCCCCTGGATAGGGGTGTTATCTTTTCTCTTTGGATACTTGAACTTCATCCTAATTTGGATCTCCAAATGGATAGGAACTCTCCCCTAAGGGATGTTCCTTCCTCTTTGGATTCTAAATTGGATTTTAAATATCTCAATCTCAAAGTACTTTAAATGATACAACTCGAAATCAAATCAAATTATATTAATGAAAATTAAAAATCTAGACTCAACAACCTGCAAGGTTATCCTAATAATCAACAGTTTAGAAATATCCCAAGCAGTTATATATTTGAAATTAAAATACTCAATCACAGCCACGCTTGGCCATGCTCTTTTTGATTTAAAGGGGGACTTAAGCAATTTTCTGGAGCACTTGTGCAATTTAATAATTATAATTTTTTTTGCCCCCTTTAATTTATGCCCTGTATGAGCATGGCCACCTGCATAAGATTGAATTAGTACAAATCGTCCCTAGCCTAGGGGTAGATCTAATCGTATAATCAATCACATCACAGAGTGCAGTAAATAAATAAACAAACACATCAATTCTACTACTAGCGAACAGCATGCAGTAAAAGCTCGAAAACCCGGCACACAGCAGAAAAGTAAACACCGGCCTAGCCTAAGACTAGAGTTGGTTGTCCTAGCAAATCATCTAAAGTGTGTGAAGTAGGCTGTGTGGCTTTGATATGTCCTAAATAGGCAATTGATTGAAGTTGTTTAAAGTTCTGGTTGGTTGAAAGGCTTAAGGGGGATTTAATTTGAATTTAAATATTAATGACTTGAAATTAATTTTAAACTTAATTTTAATTGTTTGTTGGATACCACCTTTGTTTCACACTGAGGCCGTGAAGTTTATTTCACCTTCCTTGGGGCTAATTTAATAGCCTCGTAGGCATGGGTTACCTAGTGGTACCCGACATAATTAAGTGATTTGAGTTTGATTAATGTTTGAAGGTTGATTAATTTTTAATTAAATTTGATTGGTTGCTGGTTTTAAAGTTGATTTAAGATTTTCTGGAATTTTTGATGATTTATTGAATTTTGGAATTTTCGGATTATTTTAATGATTTAATTAAGGGGTTAAAAATTGACTTTTTGATTAAAAGGGTTTTCTGGAAAGTTAATATTTTATTAAAATACTAGACCTTAATACGATCAGTTAGACAGTAAGTACACTGAAATTGGATTTTTCTACATTTTATTATGAAGGTTTGAAGTTTTGACTTGAATTTGAACTAAGTTTGACCAAAAGTTGACTTTTTCAAATTTGTTTGATTTCTGAAAAACTTAACATTTTTAATAAATATTAGACCTTATTATGAGTTGTATGCCTTTGAGTTTGCTCAATTTGGAGTTTATTTGAATTACTTATGAATTTTTGAAGTTTTGAGTATTTATTGAATTTTTAAAATTTGTTTAATTAAGGTCCTTTTTATGATTTGAATCCAAATGACCTCCAAACTCCTTGAAATCAACTCCAAAGGTCAGAAATGACCTAAGGAATGATTTCCAAGTGTTTGAGAAATTTTTGGAATTTTTAATTATTTTTAATTAATTAATTTAATTAAATTTCAGATTTTAATTAAACCTAAATTAAACTTAATTTTGAAGTCCAGTCAAGGGGCTTTTATTTTTCATTGATTAAGGGTTTAATTCTGGTCAGTTGGAGGGGTCAATTGTATTTTTTGGATTTAAATTTGATTTATTAGAATTTTTGGAAGGTTTTAAGGCTCAATGAAGGTTTAATTTGATTAATGTTAATGGAAGGGCTTAATGATTTCGAAATTCAGTGAAAATTTTTCTTAAGACTGAGAATGTCAATATGTTTAAATGTTCAAAGTTTCAAATCAATTGGAATTATATCCTAATTATTGGAAATAATGTAAGTTCTCTAAATAAGTCCTTAATTGTTGTCCTTAATGATACTAGGTTAATTGGGTTCAAATCAAGGTTTTACTAACCCTCAATATAGCATATGCATGATAAATACACATATAAACACAATCAATCCTATGTCTAAGAGAGCCTTAAACTAAGTGGTGTGTGTATGTCCTTAAACATGCATAGATTAATACTTAATTAAATGTGAACAATAATTAGATTAGTGAATGATTAGAGCAAAATCATTCACTAACACTCCCACAAGATTTCTTATTCAAATATGTTGATCTATATTTAAAATTCCAAAGTAGATCTCTCAACCTAAAAGATTTAAGTATCTATATATCACCTTGAAAATAGTTTTTAAATATTCAATATATTTATAAACCTATATATATAGATATAAGTTTTAAATTTAAAATACTTAAAGATATAATTAAAGCAAATTCAATATCTAAATGAGAGATCTACTGATCTACTAAGATCATTTGAAAATAATTTTTTAATTTTCAAAATAATTGGTTTAATATTTAATTGGATACTAATTAAATATTAAAATAATCAAATAATTAAAAATAACTTAAAATTAATCAAATTTTGATCTCTGAAATTAGTCTCAAGTTAAAGTACTCAATTTTCTGAAAATTTTGATATATTATACTAATTTGTTTGATTTAAAATGAATTTCTTATGAATTTTTGAAGTTTAAACCAATTAAAAGGGATTTTTAAATAATTTTAAATTAATTAATGATTAAAATAATTTTAAAATTAGTTAATTTAAATCTTAAGAATTTTCTGGAATTTTAAAATTATTTATATATGTATATATATATACTAATTTTTAAAAGTATTTAAATTATTATTCATTAATTAAATATTAATTAATAATTAGATATTTAGTTAATGGAATATATGAGATATAGTTTGAATTAATTTTAATTTCAAAATTAGAATAATTTAAAATTAATTAATTAATTATTGAATATTATTTAGTTAAATCCATGAATATTAATTAATTATTCAATGATTAAAATATTATAAATCACTTAAATAATATTAAATAATCTAATTAGATTTTATTTGAATTTTCAAATTTAAAATTAATTAAATGTTAATTAATTATTTAAATATTTAACTAAAATATTAAATGATATTTGAGTATTTTAAATTATCTCAAAATTTTAAAATATTTTAAATAATGTTTTAAAAGAAATCCTAATTAAAATTGATATCAATTAAAATATTAGATCATTTAATAATAATTAAAGTAATAGATTATTTAATATTAAAACTTACATATTAAATAAAGTTTTAAATCATTTAATATGAATTAAAATTAATCAATTATTTAATATTAATTAACATTAGAAAGTATTTAATATTAATTAAGATATTGAATAATTGTAATTATAAATTAAAGTTACAAAATCATTTAATACTAATAATTAATAATTGACATTTGATAATTAATGTTTAATGATTAATATTTAAATAAAATATTTAATATTTAGAGGTTAATTATTAGTTTATAATAATTAATAATTAATATTAATGTAATTTCAAAATATAATTATAAAATTAAATTAATAATAATTCTAAATTAAAAATTATTTAATTTCTGAGATATATTTTAATAAATAATATATTTTAATATATAATATATATTATTATTTAATATTTATTTAAAAGAAAATCAAAATTAAAACGATTAAAAAAAATCAACGGGCTGGCCACGTGGCAGTCCCTGATTGGCCGCTTCAAACCGCGGGAGCCACGTGGCGCATCCGGATTGGCGGGCGCATTGGAAATGATTGCGCCGCCGGATTGGCGGGCGGACTGCATCACCGTCGGATCTCCGCTGTTTCCGATCGAGCAGTCTAACGAAACCGCGGAAGGCCTTTATCTGGACCGTTGATCGCCGCAATCAACGGTCCAAAGGAAAGCCCAGTTGAACTTAGTTCAACCGAAAACCCTAGAGTGGGTTTTTTGCTTCATATGCTCGATCTGGTTAACCAAATTAAACGAAATATTAGAACTAGATCATCTATATGAACAGAAATGATGTGGGTAGTTTGATTCGACTTAAAACGAACTTATCAAAAGTTAATTAAACTAGAGTGTTTTAACCTAGGGTTTAGGATTATACCTTACACAATCGATGGATTCAGATGAACTCGAGCTCTCTGAATTTGTAGTTTGTCCAAGTGTAGTTCTCCAGAAGACTTCTCGAGCTAAGACGTCCTGGATCTGGACCTATAGCCTCTTGGACGGAATTTGGCTTAAACTCGCCGGAATCCACTCGCCGACGGGCTTTGACCGGAGAAATTCCGATGGGAAGTTGAAGAAGGATCTATCTAAAGCTCAAGGGAGTAGAGGTTGAGGTCTGGGGCGGCTTTAGAAGAGAGAGAGAGGTTGGGTTTGAATGAGAGCTCAAAACAAGGTATTCCCCTATTCAAACATCTCCAGGTAGTTTTGACGGCCAAGATTGCTTTGGTGAGGCCCTAAGATGCTGCCATCTGTCTCTAGGGTGGTTGGGAGCAGAAGAATCAAAGGACACAAGGACATCCTATGTGGAAAGGCCCATTTGTCCTCTAGTAAGCATATGGGTCCTAAGAAAGTTCTAGATTCCACCTAAGCTGCTGGAGAGGGCTGGATTAGAGGAGATTAGGCTTAGGTGGTCATTTGACCAAGTTTGACCATCCTAAGACCTAGATTTGACACTTTGACTGGTCCCCATACCACATGGCAGCTGAGGTGGCATGAGGGAAGGCCTAGGGGTCTATTGGGACTGCTGGAATGGCTTGAGTTTGAAGGGTTAAAGTTTAAAAGGTCATTTGACCAACTTTGACCCTTCCTAATGCCTTATTTTGATTGTTTGACCAGTCAACTTGACTTGTTGACTGGTGAGGTGGCAGCTAGAGTATCTTGAGGAGCTGGTTGACATGCTTTAGAGAGGTTGAGGGTTCAAAGATTGGAGTTTGATGTAATGAAAGGGGGTTTTGAAAAGGTTTGACCAAATCAAAATGACTTGACTTGGTCAAATAAACCATGACTTGATTTCAAATGAGCTCAAGGGTATCTAAAGCATCAAATGAAATGGTTTTGAGGGTTTTGAAGACTTTAAAGGAGTTGATCCATTAAAAGTCATTGATTTGATTCAAATATGTTAATTTTGACTAGAGTTTGACTCAGTTGACTAAGTCAACTGTTGACTGAGTCAATGGATCCAGTCAAGTCCAAATCATTAGGGAATGTGATCAAAGAATTTTGAAAGAGTTTGAAATCGATCTGGAGCTTGATTTAAAATATGGAAGCTTAAGGGTTGAATTGGTCAACTTAGGTTGACTTGGTCAACCAGGTTGACCTAGGGCCAGGGTTTGGGCTGAATCAACTTCAGATAAGATTTGAGGTCTGGTAGAAGTGGTTTGAGGGTTTGAATAGGTCATTTGGGTCAAATCACCTATTTGGGCCCTTAATGGGATTTAATGGGTCAACTGGGTTGACTTGGTCAACCAAGTTGACCCAGGGTCAGGGATTGGGTCCAACCAGTTCAGAATGACATTCTGAGTCTGCTGGTGGTGGTCTCAAGGTCTGGAGAAGTCATTTAGTTAAAATGATCTATTTGGGCCCTTAATGGGCCTTTTAGGTCAACCCTAGTTGACTTGGTCAACCAGGTGGGTCCAGGGCCTGGAAATAGGCTCAACAGATTTGAAATGACATTTGGAGACCAATGGAGGTGGTCCCAAGGTCAGAGGAGGTCATTTGGTCAAAATGACCTGTTTTGACCCATAAAGGCCTGTTTGGTCAAATTAGGTTGACTTGGTCAACCAGGTTGACCCAGGGGCTGGAAGTGGGTCCAATGGGTTTGGTTTGACATTTGAAATTTGTTGGAGGTGACTGCATTTGATTTGGAGCTCATTTCACCAAAATGACTATTCACACCCCATAGGGGTATTTTAGTCATTTTGGCCCCTGGTCAACTAGGGGTCAAATTGAGTCCAACGAAATGCAGTTTATTGCTCAATGAGTCATAATCAAGGGTCTGGAGGTGATTGGAGGCTTTGGAGAAAGCTCCAGGGTCAAAATCCACTGGGTGGTAGGTCTAGTGGCATAGACTGTAAATATTTGAAGGTTTTACAGCCTTTGGATTTTAATTCAGATTCTGGGGTTAGAGATCTTAGAATGAGCTCAAATTTGGAGGGTTGCCTCTAGATACATGTCATATCAGTGTGGAACTGATAGATCTTGAATCAAAGGTCATTTGATAGGGTTTTGAAATGTTCAAAGATTCACTGGAAAAGGCTTTCAGGACTTAAACCTTTGGCCTTGGATTTGAGTTTAGAAATCTGGTTTTGAGCTGGATTTTGATCAAGGTTTGAATTAAGGATATGGATTATAGTCTGGATTGATTGATGCTTGAATTGAATGAAAGTTTGGATTAATCCTAGATCTAGATTGATCTAAGGTCTATGCTGATCCTAGAATCTAGGTAGATCTAAGAACCTGGAGTCTAAGAGAATCCTAGGGTCTGGGGAAGTCTTAAGCTGTAGATCTAGGAGAATCTCAAGATCTAGAGTAATCTGGAGGGTAGATTGATCTAGAACCTGAATTGATCCTAGGGTTTAGAATAGATCCTAAAGCCTAGATTCTAGGAGGATCCTAAAGTCTAGAATGATCCTAAGATCTAGAAGGATCTAAAGGGATCCTATGATCTAGAATAGATCCTAGGGACTGGGATCTAGAATAGTCTTAGGATCTAGAAGAATCCTAAGCTCTAGATAGATCTAGGAGAATCCTAGGGTCTGAGAGGATCATATGATCTAGAGTCAGGTAGAATCCTAGGGTCTGGAATAGATCCTAGGGTCTGAAGTCTAGGAGAATCCTAAAATCTGGATTTGTCTTAAATTGTATATATCTAGGGTCAGGATTGATTTGAAATTGAATTGATCTATGATCAGATTGATCCTAGGGTCAGAATTAAATCCTAAGGATTGGAATGATCCTAAGGTCTGGATTGGTCCTACTGACCTCATACAAAAATGAGGTCAACAGCTGACTGCAGGGGTACTAGAACTTGACCCAATCTCAGGCTGAGATGGTAGTTCTTCTATTGTTATTAAGTTCTGGTTCTTATCCACCTGGGCAGAAGGTACAATGGATAAAGGGGCGACATCGGCCTCCATCTCGGAGATGGGGGAATCAACTCCTGACCCTAAAGTAATCTCAACCAAGGGGACATTCCTTCGTATTCCGGTAGACAGATCAATCATTTCTTCTCCGTCGACTGATAACTTGAAGTCTTGGAATTGCATTTCAAACTGGATAAAATTACCAGAAGTGATTCCTTTGACTATCAAGTTTCTATCTAGAGAGAAAATGAGTTTCCCAGCCATTTGAGTGTTTGAATCCTAAAATTAATGAACAATGATTTGAATTAGTTAATCTTGAATATGAATTTGAATTTTAAACTTGATTAATGTTATTCAAAATTTAATAATTCAACCATGTTGAGTTTAAATTCAAAACAGTAGTTCGTAGAATTAATAAAGACTTCAGGGTCGAAACCGACTCTTTCGCTACACCAATTAACTTAGGGCAAAATGTCAAAGTTTAAACTCGAACTTGAATTTAAAATTGAATTTAAAATTTGAAGTGACAATCAAATTCAAACTTAAGGTTGAGATTGTATTTTGAATCAAAGTTGGATTTAAATTTGAATTTAAGGTTAAAGTTGAATGGACCTTTCTTCAAATTTCGTGACTCAACAGATCGAGTTTCACTCGATCATATATGTACAAAAAATTGATATGAAAGATTCAAGGATCGGGCTCAACTCTTTTCATTTCACCAATTGACTTGGGTCGAAATGTCAAAGTCCCGATCAAAAATGAATCGACTTTAAATTGGAAATCAAATTCAAATTTCAGGTTGAAATTATGTTTGGACTCAAATTTTGAATTTAAACTTGAAGCTCAAGTCAAATGGATCTTTCTTCAAATTTTATGACTCAACAGATTGAGTTTCACTCAATCATATAGGTGCATAAAATTGATATGAAAGATCTAAGTATCGGGCTCGACTCTTTTCATTTCACCAATTGACTTGGGTCGAAATGTCAAAACCCGAATTTGATCTTGAAATCAAAGCTGAAGTTGAATTTAAGTTTGGAATCAAATTTAAGTTCAATTTTGAAATTGAATTTGAACTTAAGATTGAATTTGGTTTTGAGGTTGAATTTAAACTTAAATCTTTGATTTGATTCAAGCTTGAAATTGAATTTAAATTGAAATTGAATTTGAATATTAATCTGGATTTAAACTCAAGGTTGGAACTAAACGGATCCTCTTCAAAATTTGAAACTCAACATATTAAATTTTATTCAAATATGTAGGTTTACCAAATTAGCCTGAAGATCCTAAGGCTTGACTCTTTGCACGCCACCAAGCAATTTAGGGGTGCAATGTCAAAGCCCAGAATTGACTGGAGAATTTTAAAATTGAATTGCATGTGTTCAACTACAACATAATATTATAGAAAACACATATCAACGACGATTGAAGTTGATTTGAAAGATTTTCCTTGACTTTTGAAACTCAAAATGTTGAGTTTTACTTTCAACATAATGGTTAACAAAAATTAAGGAAAAATCTAGCGACCTGGTTTGACTCTTTCACCATACTGACTAGTTTGGGGTGAAATATCAAAATCCAGGTTTAATTAAAGAAATTTTGAATCTGGGTTTAAAGATTGAGGGATTTTTTGTAAATTGTGAAACTTAGCATGCAGGAATCTATTCGCATGCGAGTTTACAACATATGCAAAAAGATTTTGAAAAGCTTGGCTTGACTCTTTTGCTCTACCAATGAACTTGGAGGCAAAATGTGAAAGCCCAGCATGGAGGGAGGTTTCCTACACTCACCTGTCTTTTCACATGTCTTAATTGAGTTGGCTACACTCACCCAAGGGAGAAATGGGTAGAGGAACCAACAGAAGAAAGGTAGTCAAAACTACCGATGCAATAAAATTTATATCGCTATTAAAGATGGAGAGAGAGATTTTCCCCAGCGGAGTCGCCATTTTTTGTTTGATTGAAAAAGATAGTTTGAAAAGTGTTTTAATTTTTTTTGGGAAATGATTAATTTCTGAAATTTTAATTTTATAATCAAACACTTATTATGAATGATATATCACCTCGAAAGGTGAATATATCGTTCCTTAATAGGTTCCGATTACAAATCTTGAGATTTATTCTGATTACCGCAGCCAAACTTAAGGAGAAACAACATATGATCTCAAAAGATCAAAATGATGTTTAATCCAATGTTTGACTATGCTAATCTAAATAGATGGATCATTAATTTTATAATTAAAACTACGATTGTCATTGACATATCTATCCAAAGAAAGAAGATATCAATCATTATTGATAGTCTGAATATGATAATAATGATCGCCATTTTTGTTTGATTTCCCAAAGATAATTAATTAAGGTTTTGAAAACTTGATTTTGAAAATCTGGTCTGGGTTTCTAAATCTCCTACGAGCGCAAGCCCTCGTAGTTAATTACATCGTAGGAAATCAGAAAATTTCCTACGAATACTCTCGATTAAAATAGTGATATAAATTTTATTTAAGAATTTCAAAGCTAGATGTCAAAGGAGGTTAAGGGTTGGAAATTCAATAGGGATTGGATCAAATTTGAGCAGTTATTTCTGGAGTCAAAGGAAGAAGAGTAGGAGGTGCTTTAAGATTCTGAATCGCTTCAGAAATACCCCAACCTATCCTAAGTGTTGGGCTTGAATTAGATTGAAAGATATTTAATGTTTAAGTGGTCAATTTTATTAGAAAGTGAGAATTAGATTCCCGGAAGATTGAGGTCTTAGGATTGAACATATGCCTCGGAACCTAAGTCTGAAATGGGTACTGGAAATCAGTAACCCGGATCCTAGCTAATACAATGCAATCCTGGACTTACCCCGGCCTGGATTGGGGAGCTCCTAAGATGCTACCATCTGTCCCCAAATGGTTAGGGAGCATGGGGAATAAAAAGGACACAAGGACAAGCCATGAGGAGGGCTTTTTTGTCCTTGTAAGCACATGGGGGTGATTAGGGCTGATTTAACTTTAATCCAAGGATTATAGGATGCTTAAGAAGCTTCCAGAAGTGATTTAGAACAGCTGGAATGGTTTGAATTAAAATGGGTTAGCTTAAATGGCAAGTTTGACCATGTTTGACCCATTTAAAAGCTCAATTTGAATGTTTGACCAGTCAAATTGACTGCTGAGTGGGCATGGAGAGATGTTGAATGCTGGTTGAGATAATTTGGATGGAGTTTGAATAGATTAAATGAGTATTTGTGCAAGCTAATGGATATTTGACCAAATATACAAGTTGACTTTGGTCAAAATCCTAAAACTGGACTTGTATTATACTTGAATATGGTCACACTCTAGAATATAGTGGGATCAAAAATTTAAAAGGGTTTTGATTGAATTGACTGACTAAAAGTCATTAATTTGATTCAAATGGATCAATTTTGACTAGATTTGACCATACATGTGTACGGTTGACCAAGTCAACTGGTGATTGGGTCAAGGTGCTCAATTCAACCCAAATCATCAAAGGTACATTTAAATGAAATTGAAATGAGATTTGAATGCATTTGATGTTTGATTCAAAGTGGAAAAGCTTAAGGGCTTGAACTGGTCAACCTGGTTTGACTTGGTCAACCAGGCTAACCCAGGTCCAGGGTTTGAGTTGAAGTAACTCCAAATGATATTTAGAGTCTGGTAGACTAGTTTTGAGAGGTCAAATAGGTCATTTGGGTCAAATGGGCCTGTGGAGCCCTTAAAGAGCTTAATGGGTCAACTGGGTTGACTTGGTCAACCATGTTGATCCAGGGTCATGGATTGGGTCCAACCAGTTCAGATTGACATTCTGAGTCTACTGGTGGTGGTCTCAAGGTCTGGGAAGTCATTTGGTCAACTTGACCTATTTGGGCCCTTAATGGGTCATTAGGTCAACCCTGGTTGACTTGGTCAACCAGGTGGATTCAGGGTCTGGAAATAGGTTCAACATATTTGAAATGATATTTGGAGACCAATGGAGGTGGTCCCAAGGTCTGGGGAGGTCATTTGGTCAAAATGACCTATTTTGACCCATAAAGGCCTGTTTGGTCAAACTAGGTTGACTTGGTCAACCAGGTTGACCCAGGGGCTGGAAGTGGGTCCAACAGGTTTGGTTTGATATTTGAACCTTGCTGGAGGTGGTTGCATTTGATTTGGAGCTCATTTGACCAAAGTGACTATTCACACCCCATAGGGGTATTTTGGTCATTTTGACCCCTGGTTAACTGGGGGTCAAATTGAGTCCAACAAAATATAGTTTAATGCTCAATGGGTCATAATTAAGGATCTGGAAGTGATTTGGAGCTTTGGAGAAAGCTCCAGGATCAAAATCCACTGGATGGCAGGTCCAGTGGCATAGACTGTAAATATTTGAAGGTTTTACAGCCTTTGGATTTCAATTCAGTTTCTGGGGTTAGAGACCTCAGAATGAGCTCAAATTTGGTGTGTTGCCTCTCGAGACATGTCACATCAGTGTGGAATTGATAGATCTTGAATCAGAGGTCATTTGATAGGGTTTTGAAGTATTCAAAGATTCACTGGAAAAGGCTTTCAGGACTTAGACTTTGGCCTTGAAATTTGATCTGGATTTCTGATTTTGAGCTAGATTTTGAGTTTGAATGATTGGATTTGAATTATCTAAATCATTTAAAATCATTTGGGTGATTGTAGATGATTAGATAGGATTAAAGTCAGGTCAGAGGCTGTGACAGCTGGATCTGAATTGTTTAAAGATCAGGATTAATCAAGGGTTTGAATTGAGTTGAGCTCTAGACTGATTTGAGTCTTGAATGGGTTGATTTAAAGTCTGGGTTGGTCTGGAGTTTGGAAAGATTTGAGGTCTGGATAGATCTAAGATCTAGGAGGATCCTAGGACCTAAATTGATCTAGTGAAATCCTAGGGTCCAGAGTAGATCCTAGGGACTGAAATCTAGGAAGATCCTAGAGTCTAGGAAATCTTAAGGTCTGGGATCTAGAGGGTTCTTAGGATCTAGAATAGATCCTAAAGTCTAGATACTAGGAGGATCCTAAGGTCTAGAATGATCCTAAGATCTAAAATCTAGAAAAGATCTTAGGATCTAAAATAGTCTGGAAATTAGATTGATCTGAGATCAGGGTTGATTTGAAACTGGATTGATCTAGGATCAGATTAATTTGAAACTGGATTGATCTAGGATCAGATTGATCATAGAGTCAGGATTGATCCTAAGGATTGGAAAGATCCTAAGGTCTTGATTGTTCCTACTAACCTCATATAAAAATGAGGTCAACAAATATAGGAGAGAGAAAAAAGAAAGCTTGATTTGGAGGCCGCGATGTGATTTTTGTCTGTCGGGCAAATTCGAAAATTTACTCGTCTCGATGTGAGGAATCTTTACCCTATTTCTGATTTCAAAGATTTTATATTTTTTGATCAAATTTGTGTTTCCATTACCGAAAAACGTGAATAACTTTGTATTAGTAAAACTTTCATTGTGTAACTTTTTATATGTTATGGAGATCATGATTATGACCATTTTGAATATTTATTTGAGATTTTTCACCTGGTCATTTTAAAAATACAGTGGTTTTTATCTACATAGAAATTTATTTTGACATCTAAAAATAATAGTGTAGTACAATAAAAGTCTTAAAATATTATTTTATATAATTCCTGATATTTTGATAATTTTATAAAAATGTGCATTTTGTCTAATAGGATTCTTTATTGTCTACCATTATGACATTTTGGCATCTTTTTAATTAAGCTTAATTATGCATTATTTATTGCAATACATTAAAAATGGATGTAGATATATGCTTGAGTAATAACTTGTCGCTATTATTATTATAGTATTGTGATAATAATGTGCGTGTGTGAAATAAATAAGTAAAGACTGGTTGATCAATATCCATAATTTTCTTCTTCCTTTCATCAAAATAATCATGTACATTACAGTGCATGGCTCTAAACAGAAAGTACAGAATCGAAAAGCAACCTAGCTATGACTGTAAAAAAATCAAAAGTATAAAAATATACCTATGACTTCAATTTAGATCCTGAACGGCTAGTCCAAAACTTCCTTCCCTTTCCCAGAACCTAAAAACCATGAAGATAACCATAATGAGCTAACAGCTCAGCAAGATCGCACTAGCCGATCTAAATTCCCAGATTCACTCACTTCCAAATACTTCACAGGAGCTTTAAAACAAAACAGTTCATTTCCAATCAAATAATCACTGAACTTAAATCTCAACACAAAATACATAGCAAATCATTTTTTAATTCAGATAGCCTTGTAAAGTTCAAATAATCGTACAGAATTTAAAGAATTAAACAGAATTTAGATATTCTTATAGAAATCATATAATTCAGATAACAGGTATCCGTACAAAATATATGAATTGATTAACAGATAAAAATAATGGAATAAATTCATATCACAGAATCATATCATAGAATCGTATAAATCACATTTCAATGCACATATCAGATCACATGCCCCTGACCCAAACAGAATCTCAAAGGATTCTGGCCCCTTATGCTTCCCTTTGTGCTTACAGCACTAGAACATATAAGATATATTGAATTATCAGATCAAAATTCATTTTCATATTCCCGGACCCAAACAAAATCTCAAAGGATTCCAGCCCCTTATAACTCCCTTTTGATATCATTCAAATCATATAAAATATCAAATACAAAGAGATCAGATACGTATCAGAATATCAGACTGTATAACGACTGATAATAGAAAATTAAATGAATCAAAATGCATAATTTTAGAAAATTACCAATTTATCAGAGATCGTGTACAACATCGTTTCAAGACTTTCATTGTACTGAAGCACTATTTTTTCGACACCTGAAAAATTTTCTATTCGATAAAAATCCTGAAGATTTCAAAATACCCGATGAAAAATTTTCAAAAAATATTCAAAACGTGCAGAATTTTAATCTCTACAACATACTAAAAGTTACGAGTTAAAAGTTTTACCGGTGCAAATTTATACCCATTTTTCGCTAATGGAAATAAAATTTGAATCAGAAAATTCATCAAAACTCACATTTTAAAAATTGAGAAAGGCATAATGTGCCTTACCTCGAGTTGATCAACTTTCCCAACTGCGACAACGGACGAAAACAGACTCAAGTCGCCCAAAACACAGATTTTCTCTTCTTCTCCCCTCTTTCTCTCTCTAACTGTTTCTCTCTCTCTAAAATCACACGAATAGGATATTTAATGGGCTGAGATATTTTCGTTCGTCCCGGACAATCAGCTCTATCGTACGGACGATATTACCGGACGATCGGCTTGATAAAAATTTTATTATGTTCATACAGACGGTTCGTATAGATGAACTCAATTCATACTAATAGTTCATACAGACGAACCTTCAGGACGATCGACTCGGTAAAACTTTTATTCAGTTCATACAGACGGTTCCTACTGGTTCGTACGGGACGAACCTACACCAAAAATCTTGATTTCTCAGTTCGTACAGGTTCGTACGGGACTAACCTGCACCAAAAATCTTGATTTCTCAAGGGTTCTCACAATCTACCCACCTTAAGAAAAAATGACGTCCTCGACATTGCCAAAGCCAAAATAAACTGAGTCAGAACAGACTTGGATACAACTATCTTATATCAGATTCATTCTCCCAAGTAGCCTCTCTCGTTGTTCTATGCTTCCACTGCACCTTAACCCTAGGAATCTATTTACTTCTCAACTTTCTTACATCATAAGCCAAAATTCTTTCTGGTTCTTCTTTGTATTACAGATTCGCCTGAACATCAACATCATCAGTAGATAATTCATTTTCGAAATCAGATATCCACTTTCTCAAAGATGGCACGTGAAACACATTATGTATATCAGACATCTGTTCAAGTAGTAATAATCTGTAAGCAGAACTACCAATTTTTTCAATGATCTCAAAAGGTCCAACATACCTCAGACTGAGCTTGCTAATTCTTCCAAATTTGCTAACGCCTTTCATCGGACTGACTTTGACATATACAAAGTCACCAACCTGAAATTCAACCAATCTATGCTTTTGATTGTAATACTTCTGTTGTCTATCTTGTGCAGATTTTAACCTTTCTTTAATTATATTGATCTTTATTACAGTATCATCCACAAAAGCTGAACCCATCACTTGTCTATCTCCCACTTCTGTTAAAGTCAAAGGAGTTCTACACTTCCTACCGTATAGAGCTTCGTAAGGTGCCATACCAATATTGAATTGATAACTATTATTATATGTAAATTCTATCAATGGGATATGATCTTTTCAACTGCCTCCAAAATCCAAAACACACAATCTCAAAAGATCTTCCAGTACCTGAATAGTCCTTTCAGACTGTCCATCAGTCTATGGATGAAAAGTCGTACTGAAATGTAACTTCATGCCCAATCCTTGCTGAATTCCTCTCCAAAGTGTAGAGGTAAACCTGCCATCTCGATCAGATACAATCACTTTCTGCACACCATATAATCTGATAATTTCTTTAACATAAATCTGTGCCAACTTGTCTACTGGATCTATCTGTCTAATCGGAAGAAAATGGACAGACTTTATCAGTCGATCTACAATAACCCAAATAGCATCATGTCCTTGCCTTGATCTGGGGAAACCCATAGCAAAATCCATTGTTACCTCTTCTTATTTCCACTCAGGAATATGCAATGACTGCAAAAGACCTCCTGGTTGCTGATGTTCTGCCTTCACTAACTAATAGGCTTCACATTTCGAAACAAACTCTACTATATCCTTTTTTAATCCAGGCCACCAAAACATAATTTTCATATCTCCATACATCTTACCACTTCCTGGATGAATAGTGTAACCTGAATAATGAGTCTCGTGCAAAATCTCTTGTCTCAAATTTCCAGAAATAGGGACCCAAAGTTTATTCTTATAGAAAATAATACCTGAATCAGAAATTCGTAATTCAGGTTTCTTACCAGACTTGATTTGATCAATCAACTTTAAATATTTAACATTTTATTTCTGAGCTTTATGAATCTTTTCTTCTAGAGAGGGTTGAATGATTATCTGAGTTATTCTTTCATAATTAGTAGGAGATATTACCTCCAACTGTAATATTTTCATATCTCGTATCAAATATTCATCAGAAGTAAGCTGTGCACATGATAAGCCAGAAGACTTCCTGCTCAAAGCATCTGCCACCACATTAACCTTACCAAGCTGATACTGTATAGTCAGATCATAGTCCTTAATCAACTCAAGCCATCTTTTTTGCCTCAAATTTAGATCCTTCTGAGTGAATATGTATTTTAAACTCTGATGATCTATGAAAATCTCACATCTAACGTCATACAAGTAATGACGCCAAATTGTTAGAGTAAATATAACAGCAGCCAACTCTAAATCATGTGTCGGATAATTCTTTTCATGTGGTTTTAATTATTTTGAAGCATAAGCTATCACCCGACCATGTTACATTAAAACACATCTCAAACCTTTCAATGAAGTGTCACTGGATACTTGAAATCCTTCCGTATCAGATGGAAGTGCTAATACTGGAGCGGAAGTCAAACAATCTTTCAATCTCTAAAAATTAGCTTCACACTCTGGTGTCTAAACAAAAGCTACTAACTTCTGAGTCAATCTCGTGAAAGGTGCATAAATCTGAGAAAAGCCCTTCACAAAATTCCTGTAATATCCAGCCATACCCAAGAAACTGTGTACATCAAATACCGTAGTAGGCCTTGGCCAATTAGCAACAGCTTGAATTTTCTGGGGATCAACAGAAATACCTTCACTGCTCACTACATGCCCCAGAAAAGAAATGTTTCTCAGCCAGAACTCACATTTTGAGAATTTTGCATACAACTGACGCTGCCTTAGAGACTCCAACACACTTCTCAAATATCTGGCGTGATTTTCCTCAGAAGCATAATATACTAGAATATCATAAATAAAAACAATCACAAACTGATCCAGATATTCATTGAACACTCTGTTCATCAAATTCATAAAAATAACTGGTGCATTAGTCACCCCAAATGACATGACCAAAAACTCATAGTGTCCATACTGAGTGCTGAAAGCTGTTTTCATCACATAAGCTTCTCTTACCTTCACTTGATAAAAACCAGATCGCAAATCAATCTTTGAGAATACAGAAGATCCAGCAAGCTGATCAAATAGTTCATCAATCTGTGGCAATGGATACTTATTCTTGATAGTAAGTTTATTCAGCTCTCTACAATCAACACACATACACATCGTACCGTCCTTTTTCTTTACAAATAGAACATGTGCTCCCTAAAGCGACACTTAGGATGTACGAATCCTCTATTAACCAACTCGTGAAGCTAAACTTTCAATTCTGCAAATTCTTTTGGCGTCATTCTATATGGACCTTTTGATATCGGGCCGTACCCGAAAATACATCAATGCAGAACTTGACATCTCTTTCCGGAGGCAAACCGACTAACTCATCAGGAAATACATCCAAAAAGTTTTGAACTATTGAGATATCAGAAATAGAACTCGCATCTCTATTCATATATCTGATTGATGCCAAAAACACCATACAACCCTTCTTCCACAATCTTCTTACTTCCAACACAGAAATTAGGCAGGATAAAACGCCTCTTAATCCTTGAAACACACAACTTTCACTGCCCATAAATAATATAACCCACTTCTTCACACAATTAATTTGAGCCCCATACAAACTCAACCAATTCATACCCAAAATCACATCATACGAAGAAATCGGTAACAAAATCAAATAAGACTCCCACTTCTTATCAAAAATTTCAATCTCACATAAATAAAACTTTCGGGCTATCATATTATCTCCAGCTGGCAAAATAACAGAAAGCGAAAAAGGTAACGTGACTGACTCCAATTACAAAATATCAAAGCAATGCTCGAAAATGAATGAATGACTAGCTTTAGAATCAAATAAAATATAATAGGGATGTTAAGAAATGTAAATTGTACCTGTCACCACATCTGGAGCATCTCGAGCCTCTTGCTGATTTAAACTATACACACATGGCTGAAATGGAGCTAGAGCTACAAAACTACTAGGCTCCCTCTGATTACCACTGGGTGATCTCCTTGCCACAAAACCTAAACCACTAGCTCTACTAGATGATCCTTCAGAAACAGTACGAGAAGGAACTATCTTCGGCCTTCATGTCGGTCTAACAAAGCTCTCTGATCTGGACTCAGATCATCGATCAAATCTGACTTATGGACACGCTGCTATCCGATGTCCTGTCTGACCACATCTGAAACATTGACCGGTCATTCTGTAAGACTGGCCAAAATGTCGTCATCCATAATTCTAGCACACAGGTGCGCCACTGACGGAACTAGAACTAGCTACACTACCACTACCAGAGACTGCTGCAGATACTGACTGTCCACCTATTTTGGAATCTCCAGATACAAATCTGTTCTTCTTTCCAGAGAAACTATTACCTGAAATATCACCACTGAATCTCTTTTTACTAGCAGTCCACCGCTGCTGAGTAGCCATCAGATCATTCTCTATCATTCGGGCTCTCTCCACAAGCTCAGAGAAATCAGAAATATGAAATGGTACCAGGGTTGCCTCAGACTATCTCGTAATCCCCTCAGAAATTTAAAATACTTTTCAACAGAAGTACTTACCAACTGTGGAGCATATCTAGCCAAAGTAATAAACTCTGCTTCGTATTGCATAACCGTCTTGCTCCCCGGAACCAGCCTCAAAAAAGTCTCTTGCATTTGCTGTCTTGTAGAAGGGGGCACAAACCAATATCTAAACACTTCAGAAAATTCTTCCCAGAAATCAAAGAGTTAAGTTTACCTTGAAATTTCTCTTCCTGCTAGCCTATCCACTAGCGCTCTGCTTCACCATGCAACAAAAAAACTGCTAATAGCACCTTTCTCTCAGGGGGGCATTGCATTCCGTCAAAAGTCTTTTCCAATCTTCTCAACCAATCCTCTACTGCTCTGGGCTCAACAGCGCTCTCAAATCTCAGAGGCTTTAATCGCATAAATATTTGTAAATGTTTGTCAACCTCTTCTGATCTCACCACAGAACTCCTGATCTGTGCCTCACCCATCAGCTGGGCCATCAAGGTAGCAAGCTATGAAACTATATCTGAACTAACTGTGGGAGCAGATTTATATACAAGAGCTGTCTGACTAGCACTTTATCCATCGGTCATATCCGGGTCTAGCGGATTCATGATCACATAGAATACACAATTATACATATAAAACAAAAATAATAAATGCTCAGACAAACTAAAACTATCCCACTAGACTTACAGATCAATTCCTATAGCTCTGTCTTACGATCCAATTCCAAAACTATTGCTCTGATACCACCTTAATTTGTCACAACCCAACATGACAAGAATTGAACTTATCATGTTAAGCGACAGTGAACCCCAGCATCCAGCTTTGGAATTTGCTTTCAGAAATTTATAGAACCGCAGAGTTACCACAAATATCCTATATAGAAAACACATCCATAATTTCCTTCTTCCTTTCATCAAAATAATCATGTACATTACAATGTATGGCTCTAAATAGAAAGTACAGAACCGAAAAGCAACCTAGCCATGACTGTACAAAAATCAAAAGTACAAAAATATACCTATGACTTCAATTCAGATCCTGAACGGCTAGTCCAAAACTTCCTTCCCTTTCCCAGAACCTGAAAACCATGAAGATAACCATAGTGAGCTAACAGCTCAGCAAGATCACACTAGCCGATCTAAATTCCCAGATTCACTCACTTCCAAATACTTCACAGAAGCTTTAAACAAAACTGTTCATTTCCAATCAAATAATCACTGAACTTAAATCTCAACACAAAATATATAACAAATCGTTCTTTAATTCAGATAGCCTTGTAAAGTTCAAATAATCGTATAGAATTTAAAGAATTAAACAGAATTCAGATATTCTCATAGAAATCATATAATTCAGATAACAGATATCCGTACAAAACATATGAATCGATTAACGGATAAAAATAATGGAATCAATTCATATCACAGAATCATATAAATCACATTTTAATGCACATATCAGATCACATGCCCCTAACCTAAACAGAATCTCAAAAGATTCTGGCCCCTTATGCCTCCCTTTGTGCTTACAGCACCAAAATATATCAGATATACTGAATTATCAGATCAGAACTCGTTTTCATATTCTCAGACCCAGACAGAATCTCAAAGGATTTCGGCCCCTTATAACTCCCTTATGATATCATTCAAATCATATAAAACATCAAATCATATCAAATACAAAGAGATCAGATATGTATCAGAATATCGTCAGACCGTATAATGATCGATAATAGAAAATCCAACAAATCAAAATGCACAATTTTAGAAAATTATCAATTTACTAGAGATCGTGTATAACATCGTTTCAAGAATTTTATTGTACTGAAGCACTATTTTTTGACACCTGAAAAATTTTCTATTTGATAAAAATCCCGCAGATTTCAAAATACCCGATGAAAAATTTTCAGAAAATATTCAAAATGTGCAAAATTTCAATCTCGACAACATACTAAAACTTACGTGGTAAAAGTTTTATCGGTGCAAATGTATACCCATTTTTCGCTAACGGAAACAAAATTTTAATCAGAAAATCCGTCAAAACTCATATTTCTGAAAATTAAGAAAGGTATAATGTGTCTTACCTCGAGTCGGTCAACTTTCCCAACTGAGGTGACGGACGAAAATGGACCGAAGTCGCCCAAAATGTAGATTTTCTCTTCTTCTCCTTCTCTTTCTCTCTCTAACTGTTTCTCTCTCTCTAAAATCACATGAATGGGATATTTAATGGGCTGAGATATTTTCGTTCGTCCCGAATGATATTTTTGTTCGTCCCGGACGATCGGCTCGGTAAAAGTTTTGTTCAGTTCATACAGACGGTTCGTACATACGAACTCAGTTCGTACTGACAGTTCGTGCAGACGAACCTGTAGGACGATTGGCTCGGTAAAACTGTTGTTCAGTTCGTACAGACGGTTCGTACGGGACAAACTTGCACCAAAAATTTTGATTTCTCAGTTTGTACAGGTTCGTACGGGACTAACCTGCACCAAAAATCTTGATTTCTCAAGGGTTCTCACAACAGATGTGAGCTGTGAAGCGTGAGGCGAACCATTCATATTTGAAAAGCTATATCATTTTCAAATTGAACCACCTTATATGGTATTTTTTTCGCAGCCTATGCGAAGTGCAGCTGTTCGATTTAGGGCTTTTCTAGTTTGTAAGCGCAAGGAGGAGTTGTTGTTATGGTTTATGAGCATGAGGAGTGAGAACTAGCGAGATATTATGCTGATCTAGTATTTTCTCCAGGTTACTTATCTCTCCCTTGCATCTGAATAACTTCTCCCTTATCATATCGCACATTAACCTTTGATAAGCTAATTTACGAACGTTGATTTCTTTTATGTGGCATTTTTTTCTCTTCTTGTGATTGTTTTGTGGGTTTCAAGCAACGGAGGGTTTCAAAATGTCATGTTGATATGCTGTTTTTGTTCATATATATGGATATATGTATTACAACAATGGTATTTTTTATGGTTCTCTTGGATTTGTTGTCATTAAAATATATTAACTTTTCTTTTAATGTGGATATGTGATTGAATTATTGAGTATTTTTATGGATCAGGTTTTATGTTGTTTCGTAAGGGTTTGGTATTCCATTGCTCAATTGAGTCAGGCTCAAATAGTTTAATCAAGATCGAGTTAACGAGCTAAGCTCGAGCCAGAGGTTTGAGTACACAAGTCGAGTTTGAGCTCGAGTTCGAGCCACCTAAAAAAATGTGAGCTGAGCTCAAACATGCCAAGGCTCGAGCTCAACTCGACTCGTTCACACTCCTAACAACAATACCATAACATTAATAATGACTAACTATTACTTAATTACATATATACATTCATTTTCAATGTATTACAGTAAATAAAATATAATTGAGCTTAATTTATAAAGTGCCAAAATATTTTAATGGTAGACAACATAAAATCCTATTGAGCAGAAATTAATATTTTAAAAAATAATTAAATTACTAAAGATCATATACAACAACATTCTGAAGCTTAAATTGAACTATAACACTATTTTAGATGTCAAAATAAGTTTTTGAATTAGCAAAAATCATTACTTTTTCAAAATCATTTGACGAAAAATTTTAAATAAATACTCAAATCGTTCATGAATATCAATCTCTATAACATATAAAAAGTTACGCGGTGAATGTTTTATCAATACAAAATTATTCTCACTTTTGGGTAAAAAAATACAAATTTGATAAATTTTTTTTAAAAATACTAAATAATTAAAATAAAAAATAAGATAATTATTTCTTACAATAAGACAAAAAAATTTTCCAATAGGGTTGCCAAACAAAAACAGCTCTACGGCCTCCAAATCTCAAGGCTTCTTTTCACTCTCTTTGTCTTCACTTTTTTCTTTAATTTTTCTAATTTCTTCTCTGTTAGCTGATTGAATTAAAGGAAATGGTTTTAAGAAATAAACCTTAAGTGCATTCTGATATTTATAATAAAATAATAATATAATTTTATCAATTTTTAATATAAAATTCATATAAATTTATTTGGGGCTTCAGAAATTATAAGAAAATATCCATAAAATAGCACATTTTATTTAAAAAATTTTGATGAAATCATTTTACAAAACGGACATATGACAGTCCCAAAATCTTCACTTGTATAGATAGATATTAATTTCTTAAGGATTTGTACCAACGCCAAAAAATTATGAAAAAATTAGTATAGATAAATCACAATAATATCTATATTATGACGAAAATGGTTTGTGATTTAGACTTATAATGACTCCTAAAAAATTTATTTGATTGAATTAAAATACAAGCTATTACAAGAGGAATACTAACAACGCTTGCAATTTTAGAAATACCAATTGGGGTTTAGCAAACTAGAGGCAAGTTGTGGATTTAGGGACTGATATGTCATCGAAAAATTATCTTGATTGGGCACGAATCTCGAAGCAAAAATACAAGTTGGAAATTTCAAAAATTAATTCGGAGACCATTTAAACTCTGATTTCAGTAAGCTTATAGTCGAACTGAGCGTCTCGGAAATACAAACCCAACGACACCAAATTCGACTCAATCCGAGCTCAAATGAGTCCAAATTAAATATCTGAAGCGCTGTTGGAAACTTCGAACAGCAATTTGAGTTACCAAACAGTCTCCGATTTTGACGAGCTTATAGTCGAATCAAGCGGCTCGATGAGACGAATCCAATGAGCCCAAGATCGCAGAATTCTGATACCATTAAGACCTTAAAATGCTCAATAAATGGTTCACGATCAAGGGATTCAATATCAGCCGTTCATCCGGATCACTCCTTATTTGCCCCTGATCCCTCATCTATTTACGGGCTATGCCACTCCAGAAAAACTATAAATAGCCCCCCATTTCTCTTAAGAGGGGAGCTAAGCCAAGAAGAGAAGAAAGGAAGAAGAAGAGAAGAGAAGTCTAGGAGGGAATAGCTCCTCCTCGACCACCACCGGAACACCGCCGGAACAACGCCGGAACTCCGCCGGAACACCACCGGGACCCCGTCGGAACATCGACAGAACACCGCTGGGCGCCCGAAGTACGCCGGAGCTTGACCCGACGCCAGAGTTACGTCGTAATTTTGCCCAACTTTCAAGTGACGCTGGAATTCTGCCAGACACCCAAGTGACGTCGGAACTCTGCTTGGCCTTGTAATCAACTTTCAATACTCATTGTAATCTGGTCTTCCTGAATTTCAAGAATAAATTAGCCTCCTGTATTTCAAACATCGCTAGTGGAACTCTTTCAACTGGGCGTGGCCCCGTGGTTTTTTCCCTTTCCAGGGTTTTCCACGTAAAAATCCTGTTGTTACTATTTCGATTCTATTTGTGTCCTGGATATATGTATAACGCTGAGACGGAAAATTAAATTCTATCGCCATGTATATTTGAGTCCGTAACAGTTTGGCGCCGTATGTGGGAATGTTATTCCACAACTTCAAGTATTGCTACAATGGTCAACAGGCGCAGCAGTCGCATCATTGGAGCTTCTCGCTCCAACTCCTACCAATCCAGAAATCAGTCTATGAATCATAGACACCCGATATCTACCTCTTTCTACCCCGGGGGGCAAAATGCAACTGGAGAAGGGACCTCGGAACCCTCCCTAGAAGAGAGAATTCGAAAGATGGAAGAATCTCAAAACGTGATCCTACAACTCCTGCGAGAGACTCGACAACCGACCCTAGCACCTCAGGAGGAGGTTCTTCTCCCTCGAGATCCACCACATGTCGATGTTGTTCAAATCGAACATCTTTAAGCCGAGATTCCTCTTCCTCCACCCAGGAGGTGTTCGCAGTCGCATTAATATAACAAACTGGCTGATACAGCAAGTTCTACCCATCCTTCACACACAGGTCGGCAGTCTCGCCTTCCTCAAGACCTCCCTGAGGAGTTAGCCTGACCTCACATTGCTGAGCTCCCTCGTAATGCCTTACGCCACAAACTGTGACGATTGGTCCTAGAGGAGTTCCCTACAGGAGGCATAAGACAACCTCTTCGTCAGTGGGACTTCTAGGAGTCGTCACCCTTGACAAAAGCCATTCTTCAACACCCTATTCTGACTGGCTTTAAACTACCAAGCATCGAGTCCTACGATGGGACATCCGACTCGTACGAGCACATCGACCATTATAGGACTATCATGCATATTCAATGAGCCTCAAACGCACTCCTTTGCCAGGTTTTCCCTGCCATTCTTAAAGGGCAAGCTTGAACATGATTCTATTCACTTCCAGCCGGAACGATCCCCACATTCGTCAAATTGGCCAAAGTATTTGTCGAACAGTTCATAGCCAACCGAAGAATTGCTAAGGATTCTTCTCACCTCTCTGGGATCCGTTAGAACGAGGGAGAAACATTAAAAGAATATTTTCAATGATTTTCCACCGAGGCTCGACAGATTCCGGGAGTGGACCCAGAACTGCTCCGAGGGGTCTTCCTTGGAGGCCTTCGTCCTGGTCCTTTCTATTCGACACTCATGCAGGACACAGTTCATTCATATGCTGACCTGATCCATCTTGTAGAAGCTCAAATCTCTGCTGATGAAGCCATTAATGCTCATAGAAAGCAATTTGAGCAAACAATTGGAAAGCGTAAGAACGCCTCTATAATAGAGGACTCATTTTCGCAACGAAAGAAAAATTCATCTCCTAGACCCCCAGTACCACAACGCGAGTTCCGACATGAAAAAGAATATACGCCTCTCAATGCAACTTGAACCAACATACTAATGGCCATTCGAGCTAAAGAAAATATCAAGTGGCCTAATTCTTTGAAGCCGAATGTTGAAAACCAGGAGCAATATTGCTATTTCCACTGTAGTTGTGGACACACTACCGAAGCCTGCAAGCAACTCAAGGATGAGATCGAGAGGTTGATCCGACAAGGATATCTCCGATAATTCATCCAAAACCCACCTGCTCGAGATGAAACTGGTCCAACTGGGGGGCAAAATCAACAACAACAAAGACAACAGTTGAATAATATTCAAATGGTTGGCGAGATTGAATGACCACACACTTTGTGTAGTTGTATTAGTAATACTACTTGTCTTATCTCATCGTGTTAAATAGGGTGTCACTTTGATATCCCTAATATTTTCTTCAAAGTTAAACATTGTGTTGTCCTTGTACGTATATCTTATATATTGATTACAGTGTAACTTGTATATCCCTAAGTCACACTAGGGATCTATTATATTGTCTTACAGTAATATAATGTGTTATTCGTCTAGTTCTGATATTGCCTCTTTCTTTAAAAAGAATATAAATGACAATGAAAAACTACTGACAAACAACCTCGGATAGGTCTCACATCCTTGGTGGATTTTCTCGACCTCTTCCATACAGGTTAACGTCGTTGAGCAAAGGCTCCGATATACAACCTCGGAAAGGTCTCACATCCTTGGTGGATTCTCTTGACCTCTTCCATACATGTTAATGTCGTCGAGCAAAGGCTCCGACATACAATCTCGGATAGGTCTCACATCCTTGGTGGATTCTCTCGACCTCTTCTATATAGGTTAACGTCATCGAGCAGGGCTCTGACATACAACCTCGGATATGTCTCAAATCTTCGGAGGATATCTCTCACTTTCACTAAGATGAAAGATACCTCAAAAAGCACTGGGGGGGGGGGCAAAATCAAAGCATGTCTTACAGATGCAATAACAATTCATCTTCCTCCAAGAGGCAAGTTCTCAACTTCAATATTAATGGAGTTACATAAATTCAGATTCAAATGTACATTTCTTCTCACTAGAAGTTGAAATCAAAAAGTACATTGGCATCATTCGTACAAGCTGCTATTATCAAGCAAGAAGAAACTTCAAAATAGTCAAAAATCCTTGGTGGATTTAATTGACCTATTCTTTATTATGCATTCAACTATCTCGTACAACTTCTTCTTCCAAGAAAAGATGGATATCTGATGTCGATATACTTCAGTTTGGATACATATTGCCTTAGCAAAATGACACTTGTCATCATTAGCCCTTCGCCTGATATTTATCAGCGGCTCTTTATTTCATATCAGCCATCATCGACTTCTCGTTCAACTGCTGATAGCAGCACCCTTGAACTCTCTCCTTCTACTCCCCACTTGGTTGTTGACTGCCAATAAACTTCCACCCGATCGTCCATCATCGACGAACTCCTGTTAAAATAGCATCGAAATTCTATTCGATGCTGAGCTTCATCCCGTTGAAGGAGTTCTGCACATCGCGGGCCTTTCGTCGGAATTCTAACAGATATTGAGCTTTCTCCCGTCGCAGGATTTCTACCCGACATCGTACTTCTTCCCGACGTCGGACTTCTGCTCGTCGTCGGATGTTTGTCGGGCTTCTACCCGACACAAAATTTCTACCCGTCGTAGGACTTCTTCCCGCCGACAGATTTTCGTCGGAGTTCTACCCGACGCCGTACTTCTTCCCGACGTCTAACTTCCGACCATCTTCAGACTCCCTTCGACTAACATCTCACCTCCACATGATCTCTTAAAGGAGAGAAATTTCTAACTCCCATTCCGCTTCCCTTCCTGAAAAGGGGAAGCGGCTAACTTCTGCGCAAAGAGAGGGGCGCCGAGTCGAGTGGGGAAATCACCTACTCAAAAACAGCGGAAGGCCTCAAAATGCCAGAAGCTAGAGGGGAGAAGAGAGGAATACGCTAACTTCTGCGTAAAGAGAGGGACGCCGAGTCAAGTAGGAAAAGTCACCTACTCAGAAATGGCGGAAGGCCTCAAAATGCCAGAAGCTAGAGGGGAGAAGAGAGGAATACACTAACTTCTGCGCAAAGAGAGGGGCGCCGAGTCAAGTAGGGAAAGTCACCTACTTAGAAATGGCGGAAGGCCTCAAAATGCCAAAAGCTAGAAGGAGAGGGAGAAGAGTAGAGAAGGTGCAATTTTTCTCCTACCCCAAGGGGTGTTTTTATAGGAAGAGAAAAGGATGAAAAGGGGGGGGGGGGGAATTTTAAAAATTGGAGGGAATTTCCCCTCCAAATAGTTTAAAAATTCTTCTAGAAACATTTTCTAGATTTATTCTAGAAAATTTGGAGTCCAAATGTAACATTTTTGAAATTTAAAAAAACATTTTGGAGGGAAAACGGGCCCCACCATGAAAAAAGATTAAAAAAAAAAATTTGTGAGGGGCGGCTGCTGCTAGCAGCCCCCTCAAAAAAAAAATGTGGGCCCGACCAAAAAAAAATTAAAATGAGGGGGCAGCAATTGCCACGCGCCCGCGCGGGTGCCGCCAGCGGCAGCTGCCGGCGGCCGGCCGGCTGGTTCGGCCGCCTACGCGTTTCCAGGCTCCGATTTTGGGCCCGGACGGTCCAAAGTGGACATTTTTGGGATCCCCAGACACGTTTTTCGACGTTCCAGATTCAATTTTGACACTTTCGGAGCTCAAAGAGGCCTCTATAATCAAGTTCGAGCAAACGTTTGATTTTTGGAACGTAATTTTTTGCGATTCGGCCAATGTAAAGTGCCGGAACAAGTATTTTCGGACTCCTGGAGCTTCGACATCCGAAAATATGGGGCAACTGATATGTCATCGAAAAATTATCTTAATTGGGCACGAATCTCGAAGCAAAAAACACAAGTTGAAAACTTCAAAAATTAATTTGGAGATCATTTAAACTCTGATTTCAGCAAGCTTATAGTCGAACTGAGCGTCTCGGAAATACAAACCCAACGACACCAAATTCGACTCAATCCGAGCCCAAATGAGTACAAATCAAGTATCCGAAGCACTATTGGAAACTTCAAACAGCAATTTGAGTTACCAAACAGTCTCCGATTTTAACGAGTTTATAGTCGAATCGAGCGGCTCGACGAGACGAATCCAACGAGCCCAAGATCGTAGAATTCTAATACCATTAAGACCTTAAAATGCTCAATAAACGGTTCATGATCAAGGGATTCAATATCAGCCGTTCATCCGGATCACTCCTTATTTTCCCCTGATCCCTCATCTATTTACGGGCTATGCCACTCCAGAAAAACTATAAATAGCCCCCCATTTCTCTTAAGAGGGGAGCTAAGCCAAGAAGAGAAGAGAAGTCTAGGAGGAAATAACTCCTCCTCGAACTCCGCCGGAAAACCGCCGGAACTCCGCCGGAACACCTTCGAAACTCCGCCGGAACACCACCGGGACCCCGTTGGAACATCGACAGAACATCACTGGGCCCCCGAAGTACGCCAGAGCTCGACCCGACGCCAGAGTTACGTCGTAATTTTGCCCAACTTGCAAGTGACGCCGGAATTCTGCCAGACACCCGAGTGACATCAGAACTCTGCTTGGCCTTGTAATCAACTTTCAATACTCATTGTAATCTGATCTTCCTGAATTTCAAGGACGAATCAGCCTCCTGTATTTCAAACATCGCTAGTGGAACTCTTTCAACTAGGCGTGGCCCCGTGGTTTTTTCCCTTTCCAGGATTTTCCACATAAAAATCCTGGTGTTACTATTTCGATTCTGTTTGTGTGCTGGATATACGTATAACGCTGAGACAGAAAATTAAATTCTATCGCCGCGTATATTTGAGTCCGCAACAGGGACAAAGATGCAAACTCATCTTTTGTAGGCACAAAATTCACATACCACTTCTTAAAAATCAAAGGGTTGCTAGAAAAAAAAAATCCTCCAGACCAAGCCATTTCCAAAGCATCAGGTGATGAAAATTAGTTAAACAAGAAGAAACTATCGTTAAGAGAAAGGTGAGAAAGACTTCCCTTCTGTTGATAATGTTTTTTGATGGTACCAAGAAGTGCTTCGTAATGGGGATGATGACCAATGGCATACCCAATAAGAGATAAATTCCACTCTAAAGCATCATCATCAACCTCATGCTCATAGATATGAACAACGTTGCCCGAAGGTTGAACAAATTTAACAAGGAAAGCCGGAGGTAAGGTCCTTTTAGGTCAAGATACCTTTTCAGGTAAGTAAAGTAGAAGGATGGGGGTCTGGGAGGAGAGGAGGAGAAACAAAGGGAGAGGTAAGATTTTGATGCTGGAGGATCAGAGGGAAGTTGTTCGTAGAAAATGCTCGAGATAGGAACATCTTGTGGGGGGAAGTGGCTAATTGCTTGTTATAAGGGCTAGGGATGGTGGGGAGGGTGAGGTGGAAATTTCATGCACTGAGGATGAGAGGGTGCCTTCGACAGAGCTGTAAGCAAGTGGGGAAGCCAAGGAATCCAAATGAAAAAAAAGAGGTAGCAAGGATTTTTTTCCCTAAAAAGCGAAATCGAGATCTATTTATGAAGTTTAACAATGCTAATGCAACCTTTAAAAAAATTCTCTTTAATAAAATAAATTAGAAAAATATTAATTTATTAACTTAATCCCATTTTAGTAAATTAATATTAAATTTATACATTGATTGTTTCTCCTAAGCGATTGTACCTAATTAAAATACATGTTTTTTTATAGAACGCCAACAAATTTGATTTCACCATTAATTATTTAATTAATCTAATTAATTATTAATATTTTGAATTATTGTAAAGTAAGCTGGCTTATATTAATTTAGGCCGTCTAGGGTTTTATTTTCATTTCTTCTCCGTTGCTTTGATACTGTTGCTTTTCCTCGTTGCCATTTCCTGTTTCAGCATCGCGTGCTCCGGCTTGAAGTTTGAAGGCTTCGCGCGAATCAGTGTGTTGAAAGAGTCGCTAAAAGAAGCTTCTTCACGTTCTTCGACGGCGTCGGATCAGAAGTCACGACGGGGCCTCGCTCGCTGCGAAGGTAACCATCTTTATCCCTTTCGCGCGCTTCGTTGGCCAAATCCGGTAAATCCGTCGAATTTCAGGATTTAGTAAATCTGGTATTTAGGCAAAAAATCGGCTAACGGCGGATTTATCTCGCCGATTTACGGGACTTTCAAACCCTGCATAAATCCCGTTGCCAAACAGACCCTTAGGGGCTGTTTGGTATCGGATTTACAGCGGGATTTAAGTCGGATTTACGCGAAATCCAGCCAAACAGTTTTTGTGCGCGCGTTTAATCCCGGGATTTAGTAAATCCCGGATTTACGGATTTACCGGTTAAATCCGGGATTTACTAAATCCGTGGGGTAGCCGGATTTAACGGGATTTAAGATTAGAAGCGGTCGAAAGGGAGAAAGTTAACTTCACAGCCAGCGAGCTCCTGTTCTTGCTTCCGATCAAAATGTCGTAACTTCCGATCCGACAGGAAGGGAAAGTCGTCGAAGGAGTGAAGTCGAACAGCCACGAAGGAGCCGAAGAAGCGACGCGTGCAATCCATACACCTCCTGCGAAGCAACGAAGCCGAACAGCACGACGAAAAGAGAAGATGAAAGGCAAACCTAGACGCCTCTAAGTTATTATAACTTAATTAATATAATTTAAAATACTAATAATTAAGTAAATTAATTAAATAATTAGTGCATAAATTAATTATCTAATTTAACTTAATTATATAATTAGTAATTAAATATTAATATGATTAACTTAATTAATTTAACTTAAAATATGTATTATTAAATATATAATTAATAGTGTAAATAATAATTAATGAGTAATTTGAACTTAATATGTTATTAAATTCATAACACATTAATTTTTATTTTTAATTATAAATTTACTTTTTAATTTATAATTATCTTATTCACATTTAAATCCCTAACTGCCATAAATCTCAAAATATATTACCAAACAGTTTCTCAAGATTTAACAGGATTTAACATTTTACATACCAAACAGTTTTTAGGATTTAACACATTTCGGATTTACTAAATCCGGATTTACCGGATTTACTAAGGGGCTGTTTGGCAACAAGTGGGATTTAACTTTAGTGGGATTTAGTAAATCCTGTAAATCTGGATTTAGTAAATCCGAAATATGTTAAATCTGGATTTAACAAGTGGGATTTAACCATGAACCACACCTTTTCCTTTAAGGAACCTCTTCATTTCTATCAAACATTTAGGGAAAATGAAGTAAGATGATAATTTGATTGACCTTGCTTTTTTAATTTAATTATATAGAGTATTTTCATGAGTAATACCCTTTTGTGCTTCACAAACTCTCCAATCAAGACCGGACCCATACTTTTTGAGATAGATGGCATTAGATGACTTCTTGTCGCTTACAGAATAAAAAATATCTTTGTCAAACCCAGTGTAAAAAGATCGATTCATTCTGATTTTATTTAGCCTAACCACCGTACTACCAATCAATTATTTATCACATTAACACAACAAATACCATATTACAAGGCAGTAGTTCAAGTAGAATATCAAGGTGATATTTAAAAATTAAAGTGAATAAAATGCCATGAATAATTCCATAAAAAAATTAACTTACAAATATATGAACTACGATGACTCAAATTAACTGAAACAAATTTTGCCTAACAACTTCATTTATATGTAAACTGAACACTAAGTACCAATATTTATGCATAATACCGTCGATATCCTACAACAGGAAGATAAAGAAAAAAAAATGGCAAGAAAATCATCATTCTATGATCACATTACAGGAAAAAAAACCCAAAAATAAATAAGAAGCTAACACAGGCTATCAAATTCGGAGAAAAGAAAAACTTGTAACGCACGATTCTAAAGCGGAGCAATAGTGCCGGGGACGAAGAAGGAGAATGCCAGTGGTTGAGGCGGCGGGGTTGAGCTCTGCCTTTATTGATTTCGGCAAATAAGGGCAACGATGGAGCTTCAGGACACGGGCGTCGCGGGTAAGTTTTTCGCCTAACTTTAAATCCCGCTAAATCCGTCGAACTGAGGGATTTAGTAAATCCTGGATTTAAGCTGTAAATCCATAAATCCTGGATTTATTGAATCCCGGGATTTATGAGGCGCTGAAAAATCGTTTTGGCTGGATTTAGCTTAAATCCGACTTAAATCCCGCTGTAAATCCGATACCAAACAACCCCTTAATAGATCATGTAAATCCAGATTTAGTAAATCCCAAAGGTGTTAAATTCTGAAAACTGTTTGATATGATAAATGTTAAATCCTATTAAATTATGAGAAACTATTTGGTAACATATTTTAAGATTTATGATAGTTAGAGATTTAAATGTGAATAAGATAATTATAAATTAAAAAATAAATTTATAATAAAAAAATTAATGTGTTATGAATTTAATAACATGTTAAGTACAAGTTATTCATTAATTATTATTTATACTATTAATTATATATTTAATAATATATATTTTAAGTTATATTAATTAAGCTAATTATATTAATATAAAATTATAATTATAATTATTAATTATTCAATTAAGTTAAATTAGATATTTAATTTATGCACCAATTATACTATTAATTATTTAATTATTTTACTTAATTTTTAATATTTTAAATTATATTAATTAAGTTAATCGATAATAACTTAAGAGGCGTCTAGGGTTTGTCTTTCATCTTCTATTTTCGTCGTTGCCGTTAGGCTTCGTTGCTTCGCAGGAGGTGTAGAGATTGCACGCGTCGCTTCTTCGGTTCCTTTGTGGCTGTTCGACTTCGCTCCTTCGACGCCCTTCCTGTCGGATCGGAAGTTACGACATTTTGATCGGAAGCAACAACGGGAGCTCGCTGGCTGTGAAGGTAACTTTCTACCTTTCGCGCGCTTCTTCGGCCAAATCCCATAAATCCGCCGAACCGAGGGATTTAGTAAATCCGGGATTTAAGCCGTAAATCCTTAAATCCGGGATTTAACCATCGCCGGGATTTAACGCGCGCACAAAAACCGTTTGGCTGGATTTAGCGTAAATCCGACTTAAATCCCGCTGTAAATCCGATACCAAACAGCCCCTTAGCATGCGTAATGTTAATATTATTTTCATAGAAATGGGTTTTTAATCTCTGATTCTTTTTATTAAAGGAATGTATTGAGTTTGATTCTGTTTGGTGTATGATACAAAGATTTGTTAACTCCATGCCACATATTTTACTGGCCTCATTGCTCGAAGGTCACTGTGGTGGCTTAGCCCCAGGATGGATATTTGTAGGTAAACTAAAGTTTTGGCTGTTAGAAGTCGCGGGCATTATTCATATTAACACATGGAAGCTTAGTGAAGATGCTTGTTAACAAGCTTATTCCCAGGATGGATCCTTCAGTGTAATGCAATATTAGGTACACAATTAGCTAAGGTCTTGATTTAAGTTGATAAGTTCTATCAAAAGCTCATAAAGTTAACGATGATAAGAAAACAGACAAGGTTTTAGATTACCCTCGTGACAAGTAATGAATCTAAAACAGATGACTTTTATTCTACAAACCATTTTAAGTCACAATCCTGCACGCCTTAAATGAAGCTTCAGGGTGGTTTTAACCCAAGTTAACATCATGCTGACCTTAAATGAACATGGCAGTAGTGTGGGGTAGGCATGATTATAATGATGATTTTTTTTTTGGAAGGTTTGATATGTGTTTCACAACTAGATCAATAAATGTATGTTTTGCCTGCTAAACAGAAAGCTAAGAGTTTGGCCCAGACCAATCAAATTTCCTTTGCTATTATGGTTTGATGATTAACCCATAATTTGATGTGGTATTTAATTTCTTTATTTTAGGATGATTACTTGTAAGCTTGAGCCTTGAATTGTGTCCTCTATGTGCTAATGCCTAAAATTTGATTTCCATGCAGCTGCTTTAGTTGAAGAGAGCAAAATTTTGTTCCCAATTCTGTGAGGATGGCATCAATCGTTTCAATGGCAGATATAGAAGCCACTGCGAAGGGTCTAGGGATTGACTTGTCTGCAGTTAATCTTGATTCCATCACACTCCCCCCTGGAGAAGATTTTGGTATCAAAAGGTAATGGTCAAAATATTATACTCTCTTTCCTGTAGAAGTTATTGCATGATTGCAGCTATTAAACTTGTTTATGAAATTCTGCAGCGATGATGATGAAGACCTTTATCATGAAGAAGCCCTTGAACTGGAAGCTGGGTTTGGAAATGTGATTGTAGTTGATAATCTCCCAGTCATACCACTGGAGAAGTTTGAGAAGCTTGAAGGTGTAATCAGGAAGATATATGGTCAGATTGGGCCGATTCGTGAAGGTGGTTTTTGGATGCCAGTAAATCCTGAAACCAAAAAAACACTTGGATACTGCTTCATTGAATACAACACCAGTCAGGTAGGTAGACTGCATTGCAAATGTATTTTATCCATTTTCCTTTCTAATGAGTATCTGAACATTGCTACATAAACCTATTTTTTTGGTGTTGGTGCCATCATGACATAAGTTTGTGGCCTGAGCTAAGATTATATATCTTGCATTTTTTTTTTCATCTTAGGGGTTGTATGGTTTGAAGTAAAGGGGTATAAAGTATTCCAAATGTAGGGTTTTGAGAATATTGATGTTTGGGTTGAAGTAAAACAAATGCAGTGTAAAATTTTGATGTATTTGTAATTCACTCTCTAGTTCATTTTTAGTGTATTTGTAATTCCTCTGATTTTGGCGATTTCCAAATACACCATAAATTGATCACCTTTGCTCCTGCCAGCTGCCACCACAACCAATTGCCACCACCACCGCTATTGGTCGCTGCTACTGCCGTTGACCACCGCCTCCTGCCACCAGCCACTGCATAATATTGCCACCACCGCCACATCTACCGGGCACCACCGCTGTAACCCTGCCGCCTGCCACCACCCACCTCCGGCTGGCTCCTCCACCATCGTTGCTGCTGACTACCGCCGCCGACTACCACCACCACCCACCACTGCCGACCACAATTAACCACCATGCTCTTTGGACTTTACATTGCAATCATTTTACTTCAAATAAAAAAATAAATCTCATGCATTCATTTTACACTCATCCAAACAACTCTAAAGTATTCTTTTTACACTACATTATATTTACACTGCATTCCTTTTACATTTCATTCCTTTTTCAGGGAAAAAAACAACCCCTAAGCTTTTTTGAGTTGTGAACAACCTGCTCATTTCAGAAGGGTCTAGAAAATTTCAAAGTTTCATTTTGTTTTTGCACTAATGATATTTATGAGGTTCAGGACAGGAAGTGATCGTGGGTTTTCTTGCATGCATAACAACGTAGAACTCCCATGTTTAGGGGTATCTCTTTCATTTTAAAGTATATAATTTACTGTTTGTATTTCTATTTTCTCATGAGGGCAACGTGGATATTCAAATGTTTGAGAATTAAGTAGTATTCACTATTATATGGATAGCTTGAACGATGTGTATTCATTTGTTGATGTTATACTTGGATGGATGTGATTTGTTACCATAGATTACATCTCACCTGCTTGTGAGAAGTACTTTTATGATTTTTGTAGCATTAATGAGGAGATCACTTTTTTCCACCGAGAATATTCAGACATTGAATTGGAGTTGAGGCTTGTGCCAATCTCTGTAGGTTAATATTTTGGCAAAGTTTGCTCCATATTGTATGCCATTGAGCACAATATATGGAGCCATTAGATGCCCGACAGCCAGACGAGTAAAATAAGCATTTGTGCCTGTAGTAAATCAATGATAAATGATAAAACATTATTAGTATTTTTTCATAAATCCAAATTTGAAATGTTGTCGTTATATCTTTGCTTTACCACTTAGAACCTTAACTATTTTGGATAAACGTGGAAATATTTCATTGCATGGTCCCAAGTAGCTACTATCATTGTTCATAATTTGTTACTGGGAAAAAACACAATTGGTTTGGTTATATACTCTCAGGTTTTGATGCATAAATTTGCATTGTTCTACATGTTTTGTAAAAAATTGCTTTCACCTTCACCGTACAGAAAGTTTATGGTGAAAGAGTCACATTTGTCTTCCATTTATAGAGAAAATGAACAAATTGATTTGGTGTTGAGGGAAGAAACAAAAATACTTAAGTGGATAGAAAAGAAAATTAAAAAGGGTATATTTTCCTTTTTTTTGTTTGGGAGTGTTAAGAGAGAAATGAAAATCATTCTTCTGATTGTTGATTGAGAGTTGAGAGAGAACAAAGGAATTGAAATATTATAATTAATTTGACATATCTACCCTCATAAAAAAATGATTAGGGTTCTTTTAATAAAAGATGGTAGTTCTGGTATTTTAAAAGTTCACTGAAATAATTTCCAATTCTGCACTTTCTGCACATTTTGGGACAAACAAAACCCTCATGTAGGGGGAGGCTTTTTTACTCGAGTAATTAATTCCCTTCTTTTCTCTTCAAGTTCTAACTCCCATTCAGTGTGGAAAGAAACACGAATTTTAATCTCCAAATAGAGGCCGAGATGGTCTTGTCTTCCAGATTTATTTTCATTTTTATCTGTAGCGTTGAGTGGACTACAATTTTATGTGTAATTCTGTGCCAACTATTTTTTATCAAAATCTTTGCCAGATTCATCATTATTTGCCCATTCAGTCTTATTTTCTCCTACTTAAACTCTGAAACCATTCACTCCATGGTGATGTCAAATATTTACACCTATAATTATATTATCCAACTAGATAGCTTGCTAAGTTGAATATTTTGGCTTAGTTTCAACTCTATAAATTCGTCTATTTATGGCACCATTGTTGCTTCTCTTGGTACAGCCAGATGTCTTTTTTTGTGAGTTAGTGAAACAGGGCCAGCTTTGCTAAGATCAGGCTTTGTTTTACATATCATGAAGTGATTATTTTCAAGCCTAAATTGCAATAATGCATGAGAGCTTGTATTTTAATTTTCAATTGTGATAGTTTGTTTTACGTTGGATTGGATTTATTTATTTATTTCTAATTCAATTTGTTAATACTTTTCATGTGTGAAGAAATTGTTTAGAGGGAAATTAAAATTTAATTCTATTCCTTGGAATCATTATACATATATATAAACAGAAGATGAAAGATATTTAATCTAATTAATTATAATAATCATATCCCACGGATCTCCAACTGCAGCTCTTGGATTGCTGCCCACGGATCTCCAATTGCAGCCCTCGGATTGTTGCCCACAGATTGCTGACGTGGCCTCCCCTTGGTTGCGTGATTCAACAATGTGCAATGCTCATGCCTAAACTTTTTGTGGTTTATTTTTGAAATGTTTCATTCAGCCCTAGTATAGCGCTAGCTGTTTGGTTTCTTTCGTGATTGTGATCAGCAAACACTTACTAATCTATGTGAATTCTTCGACACAAAAATTTAGCAAATTTAGAATTTGTTTGATGATGCACAATGCTTTTCATTTTTTTTCTAAAATCAAACATCACTGTTTTTTTATAGTTAGATTGCCGTTCTAAGAAGGATAAAATATTTTTGTTATGCATTATTTACATTATTTTTTTCTCCTATCTTATAACAGGACGCAAAATCTGCAAAAGAAAACACGAATGGATACAAGTTAGACAAGTCGCACATATTTGCTGTGAATTTATTTGATGAGATTGAGAAATATATGAAAATTCCAGATGAATGGACACCTGCTGAAATTAAGCCATATGTACCTAGTGTGAGTGTTCTCCATTCTTATTTTACTTCGTATTTTTTTAAATTTTAATTATTATTTATTTCTATTTGTAAGTTTAATAGGGAGTATTCATTTTAGATTGAGAAACTACAGTGACTGAAATAATCACGTTGTCAAGTTTTGTCACAAGATTAGTTGGCGTGCCAAGTGTTTATGATCAAGCTTTGCTTGTTACATAATTTCTGAGTTCTACTGTTGATTGGGTTTTTGATTTTGAAGAAATCAATCACTATGTTCTGGAGAAGCGTTAATGCAATGATATTAAACTGTGGTTCACCTTTTAAACTATTAATGCTTTATGACTTAAGCGAGCTTCTGAAACATAATGAAAGAAATTAATTTGCTATAAAATGAAAAACATTTTTCTAATTGATCATTGTAATTGTCATTTCTTGTGTTTATTATTTTCTGTATGTATTGTTATTCTAACATTTACCATAATAATCTCAAAACTTCCCTCACTTATAACATTGATACATTTATTGGAGCATTTCATTCATTATAATTCTAGGATTGAAACCGGTGCACTCATTTTTATGTACCTTAATGTTTACAGATTTATAGTGGTCATCCATATTTCATCCTGAGGACAGGCCCCGTGCTGCCGTTGTGTTTGGTTAAGAGTTAATTCAACCATGCAATTGCACATATGTAGGGGTGTTAAAAATTGACACGAGACGAAAACCTGACTCGAAATCGACCCGAAATTTTTGGTTTAGGGTCAACCCATTTGGAAAACTGGTCAGGTTCGGGTCTCCAAATCCGGCTAGTTTGAAATTCCTGGTCGAGTTCGGGTCAACTCGAAAACACGATTTTAACCCGGATTGACTTGGGGTGCCAAGCGGTGAGATCATGTGAGCACTTGATGGATGAGCCGTCTGATTTAGGTTTATGGCTTATGCTCACGCTCTATTCATTTCTACGGGTATCAGCTCTGGCCTGCTATTCATTTCTATTCTACGCGTGTCATCTCTCATCTGTCAGCTCTCCCCTCTTCTCTCCTCTGTCTCTAGTCTCCTCCATCTCTAGAGTGCAACCCGGAGCTTTCCTTGGTTTCGGTTCCTCACTTCCTCCTCTTATGTTTTATTTCGTTCAATTTGTTTGTTGCTAGTTGCTGTGTTCGAAGTCACGATTCACGGCTAGGTTTTTTTTGTGAGTTTTTTCGTTTATGATTTTTATTTTTTCATTAGCTATTAGCTCTTGCTCTTTCGAATGATCTTGTCTAAGTTTGTGTTGGGCCTCCCATTTTTTGTCTCATTTGCCCTTAGGGCATCATTTTCCTCCCCGTTATACTTTCGATTTTCAGGGCTTTGTATTTTTTAGGATTAATTAGTTCTTCTCTTAAAGGAATAAAGGAATGTATTCCTTGTTGTTGTTGGCTACTTGGCTTGTTAGTTGTTTATACGATTATACCTGTAACCTGTACTCTTGTAGCAGCAACACTGCATGTAGCCTTCCTCACTCTTCAGGTTGGATAAGTTGATTAAACGAAGGGTAAATGAATAAATGTTCTTAATTTTTTATGTTTTGTATATTTAATTAAGGTAGGATCGGTGGAGAAACCTTAAGTTGCTGTTGTTGTTGTTGTATATTAGATAAGTTGTTGTTGCTGATTTCATTTTTATCCTTTTGCACTTTGCATTTTCAGTTTGCTGTTGCTATTATATGCAAATTTCTGATGCATTCTCACATTGTACACCATTTGTTATTGCTGTGTTGCACTGTGTATGCACTTTGTTGTTGCCTATTGCAACTGAATTCTAGTTTAATGTGTTACATTCTTGTGTACTAGTTGACATTTAAGAAATAGTTATTCATATTTGGCATATTTGCATTTTAAAATATGGTTTGATTGGTTGGCTAGATGGAGGATTCAAACACTATTCTTAAGAATTTTTTTGATGAGAATGAGCAAGTGGGCAGTGGTGATAATGTGACAGAGCCATCTAATAATGCATGCAATGATGGTTCATAAATTGTTAAAAAGCGTAGAATGATGATTTCAACAGTTTGGGGTCATTTTGAGATGTCTAATTTGACATTTGCAAGAGGATGTACCTTGGTGTATGCTTTTTGCTGATGATATTCTTCTTGTTGATAAGACTAGAGAGGGAGTTAAAGGTAAACTTGAATTATAGAGGTCAACCTTAAGAGTCTAAAGGTTTTCGCTTGAGTAGATCTAAAATTGAATATATGGAATGTAATTTTAGTAGTAATAGACCTAGTAGGGGGATTGTGACTTTGGGCGATCAAGTCATTAATAAGAGTACACGTTTTAGATATCTGGGATATATTGTTCAGAGTGATGGTGAAATAGATGAGGATATTATCAATAGAATTCAAGTTGGATGGTTGAAGTGGAGGAATGCATTGGGCTTATTGTGTGATAGAAAAGTTTCCCTCAAACTTAAGGGAAATTTTTATAAGATGATGGTGAGACTTGCAATGCTTTATGGTGCAGAATATTGGCCAATAAAAGAGAAGCATAATACTAAGTTAAGTGTTGCAAAGATGAGGATGCTCAGGTGGATGAGTGGATTTATCTAAGACCCTTAGAGACATGATACAAAATGAGCATATACGTGAAAAGGTTGGAGTAGCTTCAGTGGAATATAAGATTAGAGAGAGTTGCCTTAGATGGTTTGGGCACATAAAACGACGGCCTTCCGATGACCCGATTAGGAAAGTAGAGGTATTAGATTTGACTTATATTAAGAAACGTAGAGGTAGACCTAAAAAGACTTGGTTAGAAAATATTAAAAATGATCTTTCTTCGTTAGATTTAAACAAGAATTTGACTTTTAACAGGAAATAATGGAGAAAAAGGATTCATGTGGCTGACCCCACGTAGTGGGACGAAGGCTTGACGTTGTTGTTGTTGTTGTCGTCGTCGTCTAATTTCAAAGATGATAAACAAATGTGTAAATGTAAGAAATGTGGTGCACAATATCTATGTGATAACAAAAATGACACTGGTAATTTAAGGTGCCACTTGCAAAATTATAAGAGAAGAGATATGCGGGATATAGGCCAGCTTATACTGCAAACCAACTCTAACTCATTTATCTCTATGGCTGATTGTATGTTTGACTCTGCAGAATTTCATGATTTATTTACTGCCTGTATCATCATGCATGAATTATCCTTTCTATGTGTTGAATGGGTTGGTGTTCGAGCTGTTGCAAATCTGGTTTCAAAAAGTACAGTTTTGATGATGACAAACATGTTTGTATTCTGTTTTGCTTGGCTAATCCATTTCAGGTACAAAAGATCAGAAGCAACTCAAGCCAACTCAAGATCGGATCCAAGTGTGTCAAAATATAATTTTTTTCCTTTTCTTGAGTCGAATGTAATGTAACTGATCCCCTAACTAAGTAATATTGCACACACACACTCAGGGTGAGAGCTTGAGTGAATTAGACTTTCTGTTCAATTTTTGTTCAGATCGTCCTGGACGATCAAGTGAAAACAGAAACCCTAATTAGGGCGACCAAGTTAATTCTGTCTGATTAAGCCAATCGTTCTGGACATTCATACATCGTACGGGGCGATATGCTCAAATCAGAAATTCTTAGCCGCCAGATCAAGTTAGGCAAGTTTTATTTTTAGATATTTGATTTGATCGTCCCGGACGATATGTGTATCATCCTAGACGATCCAGTACAATCATGCCTAAATTAGTCTGGTGATTAAGGAAAGAAATTAATATTTAATTGATACGATCACATCATCCGGGACGATCATGATCGTCCAGTGTGTTTCAGTTGTACGTCCAGAGCGGTGATCATGATGATTTTGGCACTTTTTGAACTAATCGTATAGGACGATATCAATATCGTCCTGGACGATAAAGTCATTTTTAGGTCGTCCAGCACAAGTTCCTCTGGACGACCAGAGCAACCTTTTAGACGAAATTCCTGAATTTACACTAATCGTCCTGGACGATCGCAGAATCGTACGGGACGATCTGAACAATTTTTTCTACTGATCGTCCAGAAGAGCCAGATCATCCAGGCTGAAACAGATGATTTTGAACTGATCGTACAGGACGATCTATCGATTGTCCTGGACGATATTGGCCGATCAGTTGAGATTTAGGGCAAATTTTGAGCCCTCCTATAAAAGATCTTTTTCTTCCAACAAGAAAAATCTTTTGCCACTTTCCTTTTTAGAGAAACCCTAGAGAGAGAGTTTGGGAGAGAGAGAGAGGATCTTGTGAGGGGGAGTTTGTGAGGTATTCACAAAGATTGCTCCAAGCAAGGATCAGAGTCGTCTTCTCCGTTCGTCGTCTCTCGTACTGTCGGTGTTCTCTGTGGGAGGATCGTTCGCAAGAAGATCCGGTTTCTCTGCCCGCTTCAGGAGGAAGCGAAACGAGTTTAGGTTCTTTGCCTGCTTCAGAGGAAGCGAAAGGTGTCTGAGGTTCTCTGCTTGCTTCAGGAGGAAGCGAAAGGAGGTTAGGTTCTCTGCCTCACCGTGTCGGTGGAAAGGAGTTTTTGTACAGGCTTCTCCGCCTTGCTGTGGGAGCAGAAGGAGAGCCACTTTGAGTTAGTGCAATACCCGAAGGGGAGGCTCCGGGGAGTGGACGTAGGTCAAGTTGACTGAACCACTATAAAATCTGGTGTGTTCTTTCTGATTATTTTCTGCACTTTATTTTTCTGTGATTATCTGCTTGGGTGAAATCTGTGGTTGATCTTTTCATTTATGTGTTTACTTGTTTCCGCTGCTAATCATCGAAAAGATTGTTCCTGTTGCTTACAAATTTTTAAATAACCAATTCACCTCCTTTCTTGGTTAGCCTCAGGATTAGTTCATCAGGGCTTAACATTCCTATCGAACTTTCACGAGCACTTTTGTTGTATCTTTGTCGAGACCTGTAATTATTTTCTAGGAATACTGCAAGGAGTGATTGTAATAAATTAATCACTAAAGAAAAAACTCATGTATGATCACAGTTATGAAAGTGCACTAGTAAAGTTTGCCCAACATCAGACTTATGGACATCAATAAACACCGATGGGTTTATTTGCTTAACGTTGCATTTTATTGATAATGATTGACACATACATTAAAAGGTCATTAGTTTTTCTTTCATGCCACCCCCTCATGGTGGTATATCGATATTTGAGAAGTTACAATTTCTCGTGTTTGAATGGAAAATAGAGTCTAAGCTCTTCAGTATTACTTTGAACAATGCCTCTGCAAATAATATTTTTGTAGACTTCTTAAGAAATCAGCTTAATTTACGTGGTGGTCTACTATGTAATGATGTATTTTTCATGTGCTTTGCACTGCACTTATTATTAATTTTATAATTTAGGAGGGACTGAAAGAGATTAATAGTGCAATATTAAAAATTAGAGAGAGTATCAAGTATGTGAAGGGCTCTCAAACAAGGAAGCATAAATTTCTAGATTGTGTTAAGCAAAGTTGTTTAGAATCGAAGAGAGGTCTTATGCAAGATGTTCCATCAAGATGGAACTCTACTTTCATAATGCTTGATAGTTCTATATACTATCGAAGGGCTTTCCTACATTTGGAGTTGGATGATTCAAACTACAAAGCTTGTCCTACTGTTGCAGAATGAGAATGAGAGAGAGTAGAAGTTATTTGTACCTTTTTAGCTCCTTTCTATGAAATTACCTGTGTAATATCTGACACGAAGTATCCAACATCAAATCTTTACTTTCCTTGCATTTCAATTGCTTATGCAGCCTTAAAACATGAACTTTTATTTGGTCATGACTACATTAAAAGAATGGTTGTAGAGATGATTGGACAATTTGAAAAGTATTGGTTAGAGTTTAGTGACATATTGGCGATAGCAGGTATTTTGGATCCTCGATATAAACTTAGTTTTGTAGAGTGGTGTTATAGAAGATTGTATGAAGGTGATTATGCATTTGAATTAAAAAAAGTAATAGATAGATTATTCTCATTATTTGTAAACTACACAAGGGAAAGTGGTGAAAGTTCCAATGCAACACAGAGGAGACATAATGATGTCTCTAGAAGCTCTTCTTCTACTATCATTAAGTTCAGGTATTTGTTATACTACAGTCATTTTTTTAGTTATTCATATTAGTGTTTTAGTTTGATCAATAAAATTTGAGATTCCAAAATAGGATTTTGATTCATTCGAAGTTGAAGCCATTTTGCCTAGAAAGTTAGAACTCGAACTCTACCTCGATGAACCTAAATTTGATAGGAAAATTTGAGTTAGATATATTACAATTTTGGAAAGAAAATCAATATAGATTTTCAGAAGTCTCTGCAATGGCTCGTGATGTGATGTGCATTCCCATAACAACAGTAGCCTTTGAAAGTCCCTTAAATAATAGTGGTAGAATCCTAGATCAATATCAAAGTGCACTTAAACATGTTATAGTTGAGGCCTTGGTTTGTGCCAAGGATTAATTTTATCGAGAAAATGGTGCAGCATCATATAACCTATTGAATTTCTCTTTTAATTATTTTTTCCTGCATTTTAATTATTTAAGAGGTCAAATTTATTTCCTGCAGTAGTAAATGATCCTGAACTTGAAGCTGTGATTGAAGATATCCTAAATTTAAATGTTAACCAAGTCGAAGACGATCCTGGTAAAAGTTCAGTCATTAGATGATTTTTCATCCTCTTTAAATCTATTTGTGTTGGTTGTTGGCCAGTTGCTGGTTGTGAATTGAATATATTGTAGGCTGTTGGGGCTTGGGTGTTGGCTATTGGCCTGTTGATGGCTGCTGGCTTGTTGTTGGCTGTGATCTGAATTTATTGTCAACTTCTAGCCTGTTGTAATTTGAATTGAATTCGTTGTTGATTTAATTATTTTTATATCTGTAATATAAACTAAGCTAACAACTTGTTGGATGTTGATTTAGTGATTTTGTACTTGTAGCCTGTCGGTTGAAACCTCTTATGGCTTATGAATAATTTATTTTTGGGTTGTTTGGCTGTTTTAATGTTTGATTGTTATTGAATTAGTGAACTTGCTAGCTTAGTGATGTAGAGCGTACATGCAAGGATGATTAGATTAAGGAATTTGCACGTTTAATATTTAGAGCACAATAATTATATCTTTATAGTGATTTCGACGACAAAATAAAACACAAAGAGCGGTGACACAAGCTTAGACTAAATCACATGCACAGGAGTTATGACCGTAAAACAATCAGTTAATCTAACATTGCATACATGAAAAGTTTCAACAAGAAATCTCTAGACTAATAATGAGATTAATACTATGAAGGATCCCTCACACAACTCTATAATTTACTAGGCTTTAGCGGAGAGTAATTAACAAGCTTCTTATGAATCAATTAAACCACATAGTAGGGTGACTATAAAGATAAGAGACTAGGGAAAGAGTTCACCATCACCAAGCATTAGGCAGTAGTTGGAAGCCTCAGATCAGCAACCTCCTTAGTCTCCACAGTTAGGACAACAATCTAGAATGACTAGGGAGTCTGGACGGCAGTTGGAGCCTTCCTTTTGAAGGTGCGGTGCAGGGAAGCCTGCAGAATTTTGTGGACAGCAACTTGGCTCCTGTTCGGCGAATTGGAGCAGCAGATGGAGGACTTTGGAGCAGCAGAATTGCTGTTTCTACAGCTGAAATTCTTTTGGACAGCACTCAGGGATAATTGGACAGCTGCTAGGAGAGCCTTAACAACAGTTTAGACTCTCCAGAAATTCTGGACAACAGGATGCTCCTGCTGGAATGCATGGACAGCTAGCAGGTTGTTATGAAAATCCATGGGAAACGTTGTTTTGGACTTCAGTGGAGACAACCAGGTTTATGAGAGATTAGTGAGGGCTTGATTTTAGGGTTTAAGGAAGGAAATCAATTAGATAGGAGAGGGGAAGGAGGGGCGGCAGCCAAGGGGAATTAAGAGGCGTTTAATTAGGGCTAGGTGGCAAAGTGGAGAGAGAAAGGGGATGGTGAGGGGCCGACCATATGGGGGGAGGGGTTTAATATATCTAGGTTCAATGTATGTGGGCCCTAAGGATTCAATTAAGGATTTAAATCAAATCTGAATTTTAATTTCAGATTTCATCTAATTGAGGGAGCTTTCCTAATTGGAGTTTATTAATAGGGGAGGTATTTGAGATTCAAATATTTATTTGAATTCAAAGTAAACCTTTCCAAATTAATAGCAAATTAAATTAGGAAAGTAATTATGGGTGAATTTGAATTTTGAAATTCAAATCAAGGAAATGGGAGGGGGCAGCATGGGGGCCGACGGTAATGAGAGAGAGAGAGGGGAAAGGTTTGGGAAAAGAATTAAAGCTTGCCTCTTTAAGAATCCTAAATTGAGGAGGATTTAAATCCAATCCAATTCAAATTTAATTTGGATTTGATTTGAAAACTTTCCTAAAATAGGCATCCTTAATTAGGAAACAAATTCAAATTCATTTGATTTGAATTTTGAATTTGAATTCATGACTAGATCAAGGGGGCTAAAATAGGAAGGGGGGATTTCGGTGGGGGAAGAGGAGGTTGTGGGGGAAAGGGGCCAACGGCTTAATGAAGGGGGTGGGGTGGACGGTGGGGTGGGGAGGTTGCTTGGCGGCTAGGGAGCAAGGGGTTTGGGTGGCCGTCGGGTAGTGGAGGATTGGTGGGTGATAGGTGTGTGGAGCTAGGGAGGAGAAGACTTTCGGCTATGCCAAATGAAGGAGGGCCGACGGTGGTAGCAAGGGGAAGAGTCGGACCACGAGCCCCGGACAATTCCGGCGACTAGTGGGTATTGCTTTGCCCTTCACCAAGGGACTTTCTCCAAGTTCTCCCCAAGAACCCTCAAACTCTCACAAGAGTAAAACGCAGAAATTTCATTCATCATCATCATTCACCCAAAATACAAGAGAACTAGCCTATAAATAGGCCTCATGAAAAGAAAAGAAATAATGACTAAAATGCCCTTTGGACTACAACACCACATGATCACCCCTAGGGGTAAAATGGAAAAAACAGAAATATAAAATAAACTAGTACATTAAAAAAAACTCCAGATCATAGCCGCTTATCTCCGATGTCCTCATAACTTAGTTTATATTACTGAACTTATATTGTTAGTCACTACTCACCAGTGGCTGTTGCTGAATTTGTGTTTGTGTTATTTGTTAGCTACTTAGATATTACTCAATTTGTTACTTGTTAGCTATGCTAGGCTATTTTTCGGGTTGGCTGTGGCCAGTTGTAGTCTTATGACTGTTGTTTTCAGAACTTGTCTATTTGCCTGGTTGGGTGTTGGTGAGTTCAAGTAATGAGAGCTTAAGCAATGATGATAAACTCTTCTAAACTGAAAGTGAGAGTCCCTTAGGGTAAAAACTAAAAACTATTGCAACCAGGTGACATTTGTATTAAGTTAGCATGAGCAGATACTGTCAAATTTAAACTAAGCTTAACTTAATGCAAAGAGCAAAGTGCCGCCTTGGATGGTTATAGAAATATTCGTTATTCACATTTTATTAGTTGCTGAATGAGTTAGAGGGTAAATTTGAGCTATTAACTTAAGCCTTACTATCTCATGATTTTGAATTCTATCTATTTAACCATTGTTTTGCAGTTTATTCTACTTGAAGTCTTGAAGATAGATTGTTCTCCACTCTCTAGCACTGAGTTCAAAGATTTGTAATTTGTTTCTCCTATATTAGCTGTAATGTAAGAGGTTTTGCTGTAAGCTTGTAATGCAAATTGATCTGTTGCAAAATTATTTGTTGAATTTATTCAATTATTCGTGTACTGTCGTCCGGTTGTAAGGAGAAATAACTCAAATAAAAAAATTATTTTTTTTGTGTACAGCTCCTTTTCCTGTTCAAACATTTGTTTTTACATTTTGCTAATTGCTATTGCTGATTTAATGATTTTGAAATAAGAAAAATTATTCTATGTTAAGAAAATTTTGAAGTAGCACTAATATTTTTTTAAAATAGTAAATTTACTTAAATTTGAAATTTTTTATACACTAAACAATTAAGTTTAATTTTTTTATAAACAAATTGGGTTTCTGGGTTTCAGGTTGACTTGATACCAGATCGGGTCGGGTTGGGGTTAAGAAACTAGACCCGAAACGCTGATCGGGTCAGGTCAAAATAAGGTTGATTGAAGTCGGGTTCGACCTGAACTTGACCCGCCGACCCGTTTTGACACCCCTACACGTATGGGCATATGCCTTGAGCGTGGTTGACATGTGGCCTCTTGGGATGGTTGCGTTTGTTTTTTGGAGTAATGTACATTGATGTGCCTGCAGAGTGGAGGCAATGTGGCCACTTGGGATGGGTGTGATTCTTTTGGGGTCATGCACATCGATGTGCTTCTTGTATTTCTTTTGATTTATGAATTGATTGTTTTTTTGGGATACATTTCTCATGGCAGTGTTCCCTATTTATGTATTCATGCACACCTAATCGTTGAAGTTGCTTAGTGCTTCTGTGATGAGGACATCAGAGCATGGAAAGTCTATGAGAGGCGTGGCCGTCGATCTACGGCCTCGATCGAGTCGATGTATTTTTGAGTCATTTCATGTATTTGTCTTTATTATTTTGTTTGCATCTTATTATCTATGATGTATTTGTCTTCCCGTTTTTACCTTCTTACTTAAGGGAGGTTGTATGTAAGCCCTAAGTGTGTTGTCGTCTTTTTTATTTTGAGTCCTTTTGTACAAGGCTATTTATAACCTTTATGTTTCTGTTCTAAGGTTAATGAATGATTATCAAAGAATTTATGCATTCTACCTTCTTGTGAGAGTTTGAGAGCTAAGGAGAAGGATCCCTAGGAGAGGGAGAATCGTGCATCACTCACTAACCTTGAAGATTCGGGCTCGTGGTTTTTAGTTTCTATTTCCTTCCCCTCCTCCCTTCACCATCGCCGGCCCTACCTCACCGTCCCCTCCCCCTTGCCCACCCACGGCCTCCACCACCACCACAAACCGCCGGCCCACCCTTCCCCACCAAGCCCCACCCGTCTCCCTCAAGCCGCCAATCACCCTAACCCCACCATTCTTTCCCGCCGATCCCCTCTTGCTCCTCATCCCATAGCCGACCGCCCTCCTCCCTAGCCCTTGCCCCTCCCCTTTTGAATTATTTCCTAAATTAGATTGACAATAATTGGGATTAATTTTGAATTTAAATCTATTTGATTTGAATTTCAAAATCTTTCTTAAAACACCAAATCTATTTTAGGAAAGTTTTCAATACTAATTCAATTTCAAATTCTAATTGAATTGGATTGATATTCTCTTCCCTAATTTAAGTTCTCCAATTAACAAACTTTAAAATCTTTCCCAAAACCCCACCTCTCTCTCCCTATAGCCGCCGGCCCCCTTATTGGATTCCATTGGAAATTATTTCCAAAATCCAAATCCCACCCTTGAATTTAAATCACCCTCCCTCTCTCCTGGCTGAAACCCACCAGCCCCCACCTCCTTAATTCTTTCTATAAAATCAGCCCCATCTCTTTGGAAATAATTCCCAACCCAGCCCTAGCCTACCCGCCCCCTCCCTCTTCCCATAACCCTCTTGAATCACTTCCAAATCAAGGGATTCCAATTTGGAAATTGATCCCAGCTTTTCCCTCCCAATTCCCCTCCTAAATTTTAAACCTAAGTCCTCCAAAATCTGAGCCAATTTCTTTCCCAAACCCCTACCTTGGCCGGCCACCTCCTACCTTCTCCACTTAATTTCTTGAGTGAAACTTCATTCTCTTAAGAAGAATCTTTTAGGAGGACAAAGAAGCATCTACTACAACACTTCAACACTTCAAGATTGATGCATGGTCGATCCCGACTTTGATTTCGGCATTGTCTACGACGAGCAAGGCTTCATCCACATCCTCCACTCAACCTTCTTCGACGTCAACCCGAGGATTGATAATACTGTCGAGGAATACGTGGAGCGCATTCTGGATACTCTCGTCGAAGCCATTGAAGAACAGCTAGGCAACGTTCAGTGGCACATTGTCTCCGGTTCTCAACAAGGGTGAACTTCTTCCCCTTTTCGTTTATCTTCTAAATCTCACTAATCTTGTAGGTGGTGATCAAATCACAAGGAGTTGTGCTTTGCCTCCTGCCTCCGCTTAGTAAACGTAGGGATGCTTAGTAAGCGTAGGATTGAGTGTGCTTTCTATGTTGCTATCTTATTGTTAGATTAGGGATTTTGTTGAAAACTATTTCATCCGCAAGTTGTTGTAGTTCTGTATTGTTTTGATAATTCAAGTGCTTATCATGTAATTTGGCCTAAACGTCGTGACCGCTCATACGTTTTCTCTTTTCGTTTAAATTGCTAATAGTCTTAATTATTCTTGTCTTTTCAAAATCGTGCAAATTCTTATCACATTGATTTAAAAGCATTGTAGTCTGGCATCATTCTGTTAACTGATTTATCATGTAATTTTTCCGTTGAAGAAAAACCTGGTTACCAATTAAAACCTAACTTTTGAAATTACTTAGCATTTATCTTAAATTGCTTGTTATGTTCTACCTCTATCATGTACTTCCACATTTAAAAGGACAACTATATGATATCTGTTATTGGATGGCTGTCTAAATATTGCTTTGTATGCATCAGTGTCCATTCTTGCACTTCAATATGGCTATCTCGATTGATTCTTTCTAAAATTATTTCTTTGTTAATTTGATGAATCTACTGTACTATGATTGGGTTCTACACACCTAACTCTGTTTGGAAGCATTTTTCTGACAGGAAAATCTACACAAATGGTTGACGGATGAGAAAGCTAGGGATCAATTTGTTATCCGTGCTGGTCCCTTCACTGAGGTCTTTTGGAATGATCCCAGACAGATGATGCCAGAACTTGTTTACCGCCGTCAAGTAAGTGAATGTTTCTTTATATTCCTATTTTTAATTTTCTTAGTTTGTTTATGTAACTTGAAATCTGAATTTTTCTGCGCCGAATCAGTTAATCTGTTAATGGATATTTAGTTCTTGCCAGTTTTACTTTGCATGATAGTTAATCTGGCCTCATAGCAGGTTCTGCTCAAACCAGATGTACTTACACATGATAATACTACTTTAAATTCCATGTTTGCTTGGTTGGAACATATTTACTGATATTCTGAACGTTGCCACAAATTTCTGGTTATTTCTAGTTGCATACAATTGGTACAAGTAAATATATTTCGTTGCTTTTATTTATTTTCACGTTAAAGTAGTATTATTGTATCTGGATAAAGATTTCATAAACTGGCATATTGGAGGATCGTAAGGATTCTAGACTAGCACAACATATAGTAAATTGATGAACTAGACAGCTAAGACTCGGTTTGAGTTGCATGGAATATTTTTGTCCTTACCATTTTTTTTATTAATGATTACCCAAGGAAACTACATTTTGAGTGGTCTAGATTCTTTTTTTTTTTTTTGCGATGTTGAGAATACATGTTTAAACTTAATGAAGAAAAAGGATTCCGGTAGCCAACCCCATGTAATTGATAAAGGCTTGATGATAATGATGTTGTTGTTGTTGTTGAGGATACATGTGGACAAAAGAATGTGCATTCAACAATTTTGGTTTGACTGAATGAGATGATTTGGGCATGAGTGTAGGTTTAGAGCTGATTTGGGCATGTGTAGGTTTAGAGCTTAACATGGAGTTTGCATAATTTAGTATTTGATAGGGAATTTGATTAATGAGAAATGAACAAGCTATTTTCATCAGACGTTAGATTTATCTCTCATCAAAACCATTTTGTTGTTGAGTGTTGACACGTATATATTGATTTGTAGTCCCTTCATCTAACTTGTCTCAATGGTTGAGTGAGAGTAGTTGCGGCCATTGTTAGTTTAGAGTACTTGAATTTTAGATTGGAATTAAAATTGCACAATCTTATTGAAATTTTGAAATATGGTGCTAACTTTTGATTTATTATTTAAAAGGAATAATTCTGTGTCTAGAGTGATCATCAATGAATGTAACTAATCATATTGGGTTGATGATATTATTGACTATATTCACTATGCATTATGTAAAAGGAATGGGTTGGTTTGCAGGGATGAATAGGGAAAGAGTTGTGAATTTATTTTGTTAATAAATAAATTTCACATTGTCAAGATATAGAATTTTTTTTAAAATTAGGAAATAATATTTTAAGATATATGAAATTTTGGTGACCTAAGCCATATTGTTATGGCATGACGACATACTTGTTAATTCATGTTAGAAGATGAAGCTCTCCATGCCTTTTTTTGCATGTTTTTATTTACCGTGAAATTTAGTAGTCATGATGTCTCCATGGTATCACGATATTATCTTCTGTCTTATTGAAACATGTGGGTTTCTTTAATTGGGTGCGTGAGTTGCTCCCATGAGGTAATTTTCCTTTCCTTTTTCTCACACAAACTTCATCACTGATTGAGATCATTAGATGAAATATTGCCCAATAAGCTTACGTTGGTGACACAAGGACATAAATCTCAATGGGTGGCGTCATTGATTTGAATAGGTGGACTAAAATTATATCACATTGAAGTAGGCGCTTCCTTTGTTGCTAACCATGAGGAGGGATGGATGAGAAAAAAATACGAGGAAAAAATAAGAGGGAGAGATAAGGGAATTATTCTAATCCCATGTTGAAATAAGTAAAAAAATATTGATTTAGTTCCTCCACATTCTAGATTACATGTTAGGTTTAAATAGAAAGAGGGGGGAAGTTTATCCATGGTTTTTCCATGGACAGCAAAGAAATTCTTTCCTGCATAGGAAGAACTTAAAATGAAAAACAACAAGAGACATGATCTGAATATTTGAATTCAATTTTTATTATATTTAAGAACTGTTTGGTTTGTTGAAAATGGAATTTATAGCAAAATAGAATATAATATAAAGGGAATGCAATGCATTTAAAATGTTTGGAGTTGTTTAGATAAGCTTGAAATAAATGCTGCTAATTACTTTTTTTGTTCCGTTTAAAGTAAAATGAATCAAATGTAAAGTCCAACGATGGTGGTGGCCAGTTCAAATGAGGGGAGCGGCTGTTGCCAGTGGGCAGCGATGGCTATCAACAGGCAGCGACAAGCGGCAGTTGGCGGTAGTGCGAATTGGCAGTTGGGGACAACAGTGGAGTCAAGCTTGCTGTATTTTGGAATTTTGGTCGAAAATAATTCAGTTTAGAATACATAAAAAATGAATCACACATTGAATTTTAATTTGCATTTCTTTTTCATCGAACCAAACACAGATTACACTTTACACTCACCTTGATTAAACTGAATAGCCCCGTAATCTTACATAAAGAACAAAAGAATAATGCTTCGGATTAGGAAAATGGATGCTCTTACATAAAGAAGAAAATAAAAATGCATTGGATCGATGAGCTTGATGAAGCTACGCAGTGAAAGGAAGAACTATACCTTTGATTGGTTATCTTGAATCTTGATGAAGCGAATATGGAAATTGTCTGGACAGGTATTGCCAGACTGACATGCAAAATTTGCTATTTGTTTGAAATATGCATGTAGTTTAATCGTTTAGGTAATAAGTTACCAATGAATTGTCGCCAATGCTTGACAAAGTTTATAGTCACGTTTTCGTAGTAATATGTATAAATTTGTTAAAAACAAAATGCATTTTTAAAGTCCTTAAATAACAAATGTATTGGGACAATATTAATATGGATAGAAAATTAGTTGTTTCAAAAGTCAAAATTAACTCTGTTCCCTCGAAGCTTGTTGCCCCTTACAGGTGGAGTTCGAATTTAGAAACACAAACATATTTGAACAATAATGTCCCCCATATAGTGGCCTAGCTTCTCGAAAGCCTATATCCACTCACCAAGGCCCCCATCATGAAAGAATGTCACTAAGAAATCTTCACCAATTTACATGCTTCTTTTGCTGTGTTTTGGTAGTGAAGGCTGATATATTTACAAGTTTGTTAGTCTGCTGTTCTACACACGCATGTGGAAGATGTTTTGTACTTTCTCTTTTTTTTTTATACCAATTTTTTATGGATGAGACCTTCAAAGCAGTCCAGTCTTGCATTTAATGTCATTTGCTTATCTTTAATTATATATTAGAGAATATTAAAAAAAATCAATCTGAGGCCTTCTCATCTTTTTGATAGTATTGGACTGAGAGCTTCGTCCAGTGGTCTCCATTGGGGACATACCTGGCCACAGTTCATAGGCAGGGTGCTGCTATATGGGGAGGTGCAAGCACATTTAACCGTTTGATGAGATTTGCACATCCACAGGTTCCCACCTTTCTTGATTTAACTCTTATCAATATTATAAGGTATGCTTTATTTCCTGACCTGGTTGAAATACTGTTATATGATATAGGTCAAACTGATTGATTTTTCTCCCGGAGAGAAATATATTGTTACTTATAGTAGCCATGAGCCCAGCAATCCTCGTGAAAAACATGTAAGTAAAAACTGAGGATGTTTTCCTAGTTTGATAAGTTGTGTTCGAGGTTACCTTACTAAGTTAAATCATAAATGTATCTGATTTTATGGACAGTGGGTACTCCTGAATTTTTTTGATTTGAGAACCGGAAAACTGATGCGGGATTTCAGAGGAAATGCTGATGACTTTGTATCAGGATCCAGCAATGTAACTGGAGTTTCTTGGCCTGTGTTCAGGTGATTATTGGATGTCTTTATGATGTGATGGTTTTTCCTCTAAGCATATATAATTTCTTGGCTTGTTGTACGGCAGATGGGGTGGTGGCAGGGAAGACAAATTCTTTGCCAGACTTGGAAAGAATGTAATATCTGTGTATGAAACTGAGACATTCACCCTTATAGATAAGAAATCTCTGAAGGTTGAGAATGTGGCAGATTTCACTTGGTCTCCCACTGATCCTATTATTGCATGCTTTGTTCCAGAGCTTGGTGGTGGAAACCAGCCTGCAAGGGTAAGTAGGAATTTATATCTCAATCATTTACTCTCATTCAGCTAAATTGAACATTTTCATGATTTTCCTTATTTCAGGTAAGCCTTATCCAAGTTCCAAGCAAAGAAGAGATGAGGCAGAAGAACCTGTTCAATGTTAGTGATATTAAGATGTACTGGCAGAATAATGGGGAATACCTTGCTGTGAAGGTTGATCGCCATACTAAAACTAAGAAGAGTACCACAACTGGCTTTGAGTTGTTCCGAATAAAGGAAAGAGACATCCCAATTGAAGTGCTGGAGCTTGAAAATAAGAATGACAAGATAGTGGCTTTTGCATGGGAACCAAAAGGCCACAGATTTGCAATTATCCATGGTGACGGCCCGAGGCCAGACATCAGCTTCTACTCGATGCGAACTGCTCAAAATGTGGGTCGTGTCTCAAAGCTCGCTACCCTGAAATCGAAGCAGGCAAATGCTCTCTATTGGTCTCCTGCAGGCAGATTCGTTGTTCTTGCAGGCCTGAAGGGTTTCAATGGCCAGCTAGAATTCTACAATGTCGATGAGCTTGAGACCATGGCCACCGGTGAACACTTTATGGCAACGTATATCGAGTGGGATCCAACTGGAAGGTATTTTTTGAAATTCCATTTTCCTAAGCTAGAACATAACTTTTCAGCTGTTTCAAAGTAACGGTTGCTGAATATCTTTGCTGTAGATATTGTGCAACATCTGTTACGTCAGTTCATGAAATGGAAAATGGGTTCCATATTTGGTCTTTCAATGGAAAGCTGTTATATCGGATTCCAAAGGATCAGTTCTATCAGGTAAATTTTTTTTTTTTTTTTCATGTTTGCTTGAGAAATTATATAATGGCGGATCCCTTATTTGAGCATTTAAACAGTTCTTGTGGAGGCCGAGGCCGCCCTCTCTACTGAGTCCTGAGAAGGAAGAAGAGATATCAAAGAATTTAAAGAAGTACAGCAAGAAGTATGAGGCAGAGGACCAGGATGTATCGTTGCAGCTTAGCGAGCAGGATAGGAAGAAGAGAAAGATGATTCAGGAGGAGTGGGATCAATGGGTGGCTCAATGGAAGAAGTTGCATGAGGAGGAAAAGCAATTAAGGCTCGTGCTTCGAGATGGAGAGGCGAGCGACGAGGAGGAAGAATACGAGGCCAAAGAGGTTGAGGGCGAGGAGGTGATTGATGTCACAGAGGAGATTGTTGATTCTGATGATGATCAGGACTGAAAAAATAACAGGTCTTTCTCTCTATCATCCCCCTAGTGAATTGGTTTACCATTATCGAGTCTTAAACACTATTGTATGAGCACATAAAGATCTATTTGGGGCTGATTCTTCAGCACCCGTTTTTCATAAATTGCCACAATTATGTTCGGCTATAATTTTCAGTTGCTTTTCAGATGGTGGAAAGCGATTTCTTATAATTAAATCTATTAATATGATAGTTATAAGAAAGTTTGATATTTGGTGCTTTCAAAAATGAAAAAAATCTATAATCTAAGGCTCCTTAAAGCAGTTTTTTAGTATAAAATTTTTAATTTTTGAACTAGAAAGCTGGTTTAAGAAACAGTAAGAAAGCCGCCCCAAACGAAGCCTAAAACAGTTTAAAAAAAACTTTTTTTTTTCTCACAATAGTTTTAGGCTACTCTCACGAACAGTTGCGACGGCCCTAAATGTACCCTAAATTAGTAAATAATTATTTTCTTTTGAATTTTATCTTCTAGTTTATTGATGATGTACTAGGCCAAACTACCCAGTATAACTATCAATTACCACCAGCTTGACCATTCTATAGCGTTTAGTATATAGTTTAATATCAACTGGACATTATATTGTCTATTCAAAGTAGCTAGCAGGAACTTGACTTATTTAAATGAGCATATCTAGATAGGCACTTGTGGACTTGAAATGGTGCTATTTTCATGGTACTCTGTTCTTTTGATGCCAATTATAGGAAAGATACAGCAAGGGTATGTAAGGTATGTCAGGTATGAAGGAGTTTGAGCCTTTGAAATCAAACCCTATTTGTTCCAACATGGCAAAGAAGTCGAAATCCTTGTAATTTGTACCTATTTTCCTGTTTGGTTGGAAGTAAGGACTTATGCTGGGATAATTTTTTTTCTGTTTTTTATAATAATTTTTTAATATAATTTTTTTAAAAGCAACAAATAAATATTGATCAAAAGTTGTCTCAAATAAAATTTTAAGTTTCATTTAGTACAATTTTCTTACTATGTTTTAAAGCAGTTTTCTAGTGCAAAGGATTTTTTTACAAAAATTTTTAGTTCTAGAAAATTTTGTATTAAAAAGCTGCTTTAGAAATCATTAATAAAGCTGTCTCAAATGAAGTCTTAGGCTTCGTTTGGGATGGCTTTCTCATTGCTTCTTAAAGCCATTTTTTTAGTTAAAAAATTTAAATTATTGTACTAAAAACTGTTTTAAGAAGTAGTAAGGAAGCTGTCCCAAACGAAGCCTTAGTCTTTTAAATTAGGTTGCTTAAGTTTGATTAGAGTCTCTGCTAAATATACATTAAATCAATATTACTTGTAATTATTTAAAGTGTACGCTTATTCTAAAATATGTCATGATAATCAGGGTTTTAAAAATTGAACCGGACATGCCAGTTCGACCATGAACTGGTCTGAAGGCTGATTCGGTTCAGCTTGAAAACCGGTTTTGCATCAAACCGATCTGAGCAAGCAAGAACCATCGTCATAGTTTTTTAAAACTGATCGATTCAAGTTTTTTTTTAAATTTAAATAAAATAAGTTATTTAATATTAAATAATTATTAAACTTAAACAATTAATATAAACATTATATATTAAAACTCTTAAATAAATAATAAATACATATGATTAAATATTACTTCTAACATTTTCATATGGCTTCATTACTTCATGTGAGTTTCTTTCATGAGTATAAGCAAAAGTTATATAAATTTTATTAAGCAAAAATTTCACAAGTGATGTGGGATTAAATCATAAAAAGCAAAAAATTATATTTAGTTTCATGTATACAATATACACTATACAACATATTTTTTTTAACAGTTTTTAATAAATTTTTATAATATTTATTTTTTTGTTGATACTATTTTATTTTTATATATTTGATTATATATTATAAATAATTAATTTTTATAATATGAATAGTATTTATTTATTTAGTTAATAATATTTAATTTTTATCTATTTAAAATTTTATATATTTAATTATATATTATAAACAATTATATATATACATATGAATGATTTATATAATTATATATATAATTTTATAATGTAAGTTTTTTATATAATTATATTTATAAATTATATCTAAATATGTAATATAAATTAGTAATAATTTATATTAAGTTATATGGTTATTATATTTCATTATTATGTTAATTTTATTAAAATTTTATAATAATATTATTATTTATTATGTCATCCGTTTCAACCCCGGTTCGACTGGTCTAACCGAGAAACTCTCTTTCTTCCAATTCGTTGTCTGGTCCGGTTCTGATGCAGTCAAAGATTATCATTTTATATTTTGCATTTTATTTATGTTTTGGACTTTATGTAATTTTGGTTTTATGTTTGCTTTATTTTGTTTACCCTATGATGGAAGGCTACCACTAATCATGATTAGGATTTGTGCTCTTTGGACATTTTACTGCTTGGATTTGCTAGCTTTCTTTGGTTATTTGAGCATTTATTGGTGGGCTAAATTTCTCTTGTTGGGCTTGGCCCATTTTTCCTTTCCTTGGCTGTTTGGGGCCTTTGTTGTCTCGACAGTGGGGGTTCTGGTGGTTGCTTCGGTTTCCTGTTTGGGGCCTGGCTGTTGGTGTTCTGGCTGTCTAATTTCTGGGCTGGCTGTTGGGTTTCCTGATTGTTGGTTTCTTGGCTGTTTGGTTCTTGGGATGCCCGTGCCTCTCTCTTGGGAATTTCCCATGTTTTGGCTACTCCCATTAGTGGCTTGGGCGGCACCTTTTTGCGGGCTGTTTGGATTCCTTTTCCCTATTTATAGGGGGTTGTTTGCTGTTGTTAGGAGGTTGATTATTATCTGAAATTGTTCTAAACCAGAGGGTTTTCTTTCTAGCTTGAGAGCTACTTCTTTCCTGTTGTTTCTTCTTCTAGCCTTCTATCTATTTCTTCTCTCCACAAGTACCACTCCATTGTATCTTTCTTCTCTACATAAAAGTGTGAGTGGTGTTGTTTGGCCGGTTTGTTGGTATTTGTCGGAGGAGTGTCGACGGGTGTTGGATCAAGACTGCTATGGTGGACCCCTGGTTTGAATATTCTTTAGAGCACTTAATTTTTTCTAATTTTGTCGATACATGTGAGGCGAACTTTAAAGTTGTTCTGAGGGTTGTGTTTTTATAATTTTGTTTTTTCTTTCGAAGTCATATTTATGTTTCTTGCATCTGTTTGCTTCTTTATCGGTCGTTTATTTTACTTTTTATTGAGTTGAGTTCTATTCCATTTGCCCCTAGTGTTCTCCTTCTTGGTTTTTAGATCTTAGGAGACATCAGGTTCTCACAACTTTGATCCTAATATTCATAAAAAGAAATTATGCTATAAAAAACTTAATACAAGAACCCTATTTACTCTAAAGGAGCCTAATGAGCATGATTTTAAGCTTTGGTGATTTCGGTTTAATTTTGACTGAAAAATATTAGAAATTAAATTTGTATTTTTCTTTATTTTGATAATTTTTTAGTCTTGACAGAAATTTGACAGTTTCAGTTAAAATTTGATTGAAATTCATATATCTTTAGTAAAAATTTATTAAATCCCTTTGCAGTTATTAAAATTAAAAAAAAATCATCTTAGTTTGTGAATCAACTATTATAGTAGAAATGATTTTAGATTGGGCTGTTTAAGATATTTAACTAGTGGTAATGGACTATATAAAGAAGTTTTTATCTTTGATATACTAAAAAATAGGTACTATTCTTAGAAAGAAGGCTCTTGAAATATATTTAATCATTAATGTTCTATGATTTTTCTTTCTTGAATTTTTCACGTAAAAAAATTCTGATTCCTTCTCCAATTCTTACACCCCCTTTCTGGTCTATATACGTGCTCGATCTTTGTGTAAAGCTCGGACATTGAACTCTTATCATCGAGAATGTTTTGACACGCAACAATATCTATGAGTCTTTGCTTTCTGGATTCCTCCTCACTTATTGCTCTATCAACATTAAATAGGTGGGCTCATCGCATTCTAGATCAAATTAAAAATATCAACATTTTAAAAACTGGACCGGACTGGCTCGTCCGACCGATTCAACCGTGCACAAGTTTGAAGGCCGGCCCGGTTCAGCCTTGAAAATCCTCAATAGACAACCGGCGAATCGGCCGCGGTTTTCTTAAACTAGCTGAATCAAAATTTTCTTATTTATATAATTAAATAAATGTTAAGTTTAATCAATTAATATAAATATTATATATTAAAACTCTTAAATAAATGTTAAAGATTATAATTAAATATTACTTCTTGCATGATTCCATTACTCCATATAAGCTCTTATCATGGGTAAAACCAAAAAGCCATATAAACTATACAATGCAAAATATCACAACTAATGTAGGACTAAATCATACAAAGCACAAAGCTATCTTTGGTTTCATCACGTATACACTATACAAAGCAAAATATCTTTTTTTAAATGGTGTTTTTAATTAAGTTTTATAATATGAATGATATTTTTTTAGTTGATAATATTTAATTTTTAATTTTTATCCATTTATTTTTTTATATATTTGATTATATATTATAAACAATTAAATTTTGTAATATGAATAATATTTATTTTTTTAATTTTTGGAAAATTTTATATTTTTAGTTAAAAATATTTTATTTTTATCTATTTAAATTATTATATTTAATTATATATTATAAATATTTAATTTTTATTGTGGGTTTTTTATATAATTTATATTTATAATTTATATCTAAATATGTAATATAAATTAGCAATAATTTATATTAAATTATAATGTTATTATATTTCATTATTATGTTAATTTTATTAATTTTTTATAATTATATTATTATTTATTACATCATCCGGTTCGACCGGTCGAACCGTGAACCTCTCATTCTTCCGATTCGTTGTCCGGTCCGGTTTTCACAACCTTGAAAAATTTCGCATTATTTGACTCTTATTTTTAAGAATTTGGTATTTAAATGAAATATGAGATATAATAAAAAATTTTAATAGATTTTTTGGATGTGATGTAATAACTATTATATAATTGACCTTTAAGAATCACTAGTATAAATGCACGTGCATATGATGCATGTGAATAAAATTTTAAAAATAAAAAATATATTAAAAAAAGAGAACACATGAACAATAAAGAAGACCTACCAAAATTTCTTTCTTTATTATGAGAAAAACTATACATGAAAAAATGCAAATACAAACAAATAATAGGAAACAATATGCTGACGTTATGTAAATATATTAAAAATAGAAATAGAAATCATAACGTTTGGTAATAGATAAAAAAAAAATGTTTAAAATAGTTATTATAAATATGAACAATTATGATCATTTTTCTGTGAATAAAAAAGATAGTGATTTTACAGAAGAAAATACTACAATGAAATGTAAAAAATAAATTATAGAATACTGTTATAATTTATTGACACATTAAGAAAAGCGCATTAATTATTAAAAAAATAAAAAAAACCCTTAACCTTTTTCATCCGGGCTTGGGACCGGCATTAGCAGTTTTAAAAAAAAATTATAATATTACCTCTAGATTTGAATCATTTAACAATAATAAAAAATTCATATTCATATCATATAAATGGTGAATCACAACTCAACAGACACTAATAAAGCACTTTTTTTCAATATAATAAAAGTCACAATCCTAAATGATCATGAAATCCAAAATTATGGAAGAAATATCGGATGATGGATAGATCAACTATGAATATTGTAAAAGCCTCGGAGCAATAGGCACCCAATAAGACTTGCTATATTGCTTTTTTAGAAGAATCAAAATAAAACTCATAAACCTCCTCGTATTGGTAAAATAAGATTTGAACCATTTAACAATAATAGAAAATTCATATCATATAAAAGGTTGAATCAATCCTTAAATTCAACATAAAGAAAATTCAAGGTCTAATGACTAATCATAATGGATTGTTGTATAACAATATATTGAAATTTTCCTATCAATTGAGTCAATAGATCTTCCACCACAAAAAAATTCAGGAAACGTTTATGTAAAAATGTTCACTTGGGATATTGATAACAGCATGACAATCCAATATACTTAGGACAATGATAAGTATTAACAAATAACTTGAACAATTGGAAGTGTAAATGAGCCAAGCTTGAGAAAGTTTATCCTTGTTTCTACATATTCCGTTAGGAGGCCTCATCATAAATAATAACTAACATTTGATTAGTGACATTGCATCGGTTGCATGAGAAGAGAACCCAAGCCATCCATGATGCTGTTGCCATTCAATCCTTCCACCACAAAAAAATTCAGGAAAAGTTTCTATAAAAATGTTCACTTGGGATAATGATAATAACATGACAATCCAATATACTTAGGACAATGATAAGTATTAACGAATAACTTGAACAATTAGAAGTGTAAATGAGCCAAGCTTGAGAAAGTTTATCCTTGTTCCTACATATTTCGTTAGGAGGCCTCATCATAAATAATAACAAACATTTGATGAGTGGCATTGCATCGGTTGCATGAGAAGAGAACCCAAGCCATCCATGATGCAGTTGCCATTCATTCCAACAAGTATGCTGGCTCTCATACCAATTTGCTCTAGGAGCTAGCAAGCGCTAGACTTGAAAGAAATGACAAACAGTAAAAGATTATCAGAAGAGAGTAAGGCCAAATATCAAGATAGCATATCAATGTCATTGTATTCTTCTGTTACAACATATATATCTCCTTCCTTCCTTCTATGAGCTGTAAACAGGTTATTTTAAGTAAAATAGAAAAAAAGGTATATGCCATACTATTTATGCTATAGTTAGTAAAGCTACTAATACTAAGTAGTGGTAAAAAAGGTGAGTAGTGATAATAATGATAGAGCTGGTGAGATAATGCAGTAAAGTATGATTTGAGCCCACATTAGATTTCACACAGAATGAGCACAAATTTGAGTTCTATGTTTCCCTTCAAAGGGGATCTTATCTTATATTTTATTGTATATGCTACCAAAACTTCTAAATGTGATTCATCCCATGCTTTCTATTTTCATGACATTTAGCATCTCCTTTGATACAATTTCTTAGATCTAAATCCAATAAAACCACAAATTTTATATCATTCAAAAAAATAAAGCAAATCATCAAGCTAGAGAAAGCAGAAAAATGAAATGAGAACAACAATGAAGAAATAGAGTACATGAAAAGCAAATCCTAGGCAGGTTAATTCAACTAAGCATCGTGTAACGTAGGATTAATTTCACCAAACAGGTGTATTATCTGAATTGGTTGATCATGGGCTACTTCTTGGTTGCCAAAATGGCCATCCAAGGAGGTAGAGTGGTGTGGGGTGCAAAAGCTCTCATCATTGTCCTGCAAAAATTCACTGAAGTAATCTCCATACCAACATAATTTATAGAACCTTACACCAATCTATATATAACTTGAGAAAAAAACATACCACTCACAAAGACCAGCAGCAAAATTAAGGAGTAGAATATGAACCCAAAAAAATAATTCTTAGGCGTAAATATGAACATTGAGATTGTTGAACAATGCTACAACAGTGCTTAAATTTTTGTATATAATTAATTTGGGGATCAAATAAGTTTCTAATGACAAAAAAACATTGTCAAAAGGTGTATTTTGCCCCACCAAATACCAAAAATGTCCAAGTCCCAGCATAGAAAGGCTTTGAATTGTTAGAACTGGCCCAGATCAAACAACCAATTTGACAAGCTTTTCAATGCAATTTATATATAGAAACTATATTTTCATTTCATATGTTTCTTAGATCTTTTAAACTTGCTTGCTTCCATGGCCGGCGCAAATCTAATTGTAGCATTTGTGGCATCAATCAAGCAATAAAATACACATTGTACTATGACAATGAAAGTGAACATGTGAGAATCTCCTCACATTCCAAAATTATTTTTTTCAACTTGTTGTCAATTTACTGATCTAAATATAAAAAAAAATATCATTCTTGAATTATTGAAAGAACATGCAAGCCATTGATCCATAGAATTGAATTAGAAAAAGAAAAACTCTAGTAATTGACAAACAAGAAAATGATTCCAAAAACTCTATCAAGATTATTAAATGATGCAAATATATTAATCTACATATATATCTATAGATTCTTATAAACCTTTTGTCAATCTGATAAATTACTCCGAAAAATCTATATATATCAATCATAGATCCACTATCTAGCTATTTGTCTAAATAGAAAATTTTCCTTCTTATCAATATAAAGCTATTTATAAACAAATTTTTTCAATATTAACTCCCCCAGAGCTTATAAACCAAATCATGAGAAATTTGAAACTCTACATAAGATTGAGAGAATAATAAAAACTACAAACAAATGAGAGCCAACAAAATGATTTTCAAGCTTCTCTCATACAACTTTAACTCATAATTAAACATCAATTAAAAGGGAAAAATCTATATGATATGCAGTGATGGACGTAAAATTGATGATAAATCAGAAGCAATGTTGATAAACATGCAAATATAAGGTCAAAACTTTTATATTTTATAACGCAAGTGGGTAAGGGAAACAAAAATGGCTCTTTAAAGACTTCTGCAATTCGATAATTTTTGCTTATGAAAGAAGAAGCATGCAAGTTAATACTTCTAATATCCCACTCGATCAAAGATAACTCCAAGCGTTAATTATGCTCCTAAACTTAGCATCCTTCTGCATATGTGAAGCTCTCAAAGACATTGAAGCTTCTTCATATTCCTACTTATACCCTTCCAAGTTGACATTTACCTACTTAGGGAATTACTCAACAAACTTCTGAGTAGATTGATCGATGCTCAACGCTCTCTTCAAAAGAGCATATTTCTCCATAATCAACTTTCTTTGTAAAAGATTTCTTATGCTCATTCAACATGAAGAAATAAGTTTGCTTAGTCACCAACAGCATGCTTATCATGCTCATATGTAATTTAGTTGGTGAGATTCGTGGTAAATGCCTATGAAAATAATTTGAATTTTTGTTTTGTTCTAGATAATAGGTGGCTCAATTAAGCTTATTATTTGGCATTATAGAATCGGCGTTGGCACACTATAACAGTCACCCTCCCACATCAAAAGGACAACTTGCCTCCCTCATCTTTGACTCATGCATTGGAATCTCATAGATGATTAGAGTGGAAGGAAACTCAAGCAGCTTTTATAATAGTAGCATAGATTTATAAAAATGAAGGTCACCATAACTCAAATATCATGTTAGACATGCTTTCCATTTTCACTTACAAGGCTAAGATAATAAGATTGCAGGTTATGATTGGCGCACCATGCACATATTATATTTTGATACGTCATCCAATTCCCAGTTTAAGGTACAAAGATATTCCAACATTAGTAAAGAAATTCATAGCATGAAACAAGACTGTATCACTAATAAAGATCAAAGCAATGCCAGCCACGGTAGAATTTCAGATTTCTGCTAACAAAACAAAAATCTTTCTAAGCCATATTGTCTCTAAGGTGGGAAGGTGTAGAAGATATTAGTAGGATATAAATTTTCATTATTCATTTTTTAGTTTTATAAAATCAGAACATATATGCATAAAGAGTTCTCCTCCCCCTGATATGTTTATTTATGGAGCATACAATAGTCTGATGAAGTGCAAAAATGGAAAAAAAACACTTAAGCAAATTGGATACAAATCTAATTAGATCAAAGAATAGGTGGTTGAAAGGCCATAAAAAATATTGTCTTTATGGAATTTTAATCCTGGTCATAAGGAACACACTTCGACAATCTGTCAATCATATATAGTTCACTACAAAAATCAGTTGCAGGAAGTTGCATATGTTTTTCCTAGTAAGACAACGACGACTATAAATTTTCATAAATTGTATAAAAACAATCATAAGTTTTAGAAGGAATAGATGCTAATAGAACAAGCCATTGGGTAGGCATTAGCGAATAAATTCACCAAGATCAAATTTTTGCAAACTTTCGACGATCAAGTAAGCAACATTTACGAACTGGACAAGCTAGGAGAGTTCAGGGTCCCAACCCACATGCGCAAAACGTAATTTTTTTTCTCCAAAAATAGAAACTGAAGAAGAAAGTAGCAAGGAAGATGAGGAGCAAATAGAACACTACCAATGATCGCGTGGAAGCGGGAGGCTACAAGAATGGGAGAAGAGCACAGGTTCTTATGGCCTCTTGATCCCTTATTGTACAACTTGTGCTCAAGCTGAAACTAACGACGAACAGCAGACAGCTCCATAATATTTCATAGAATTCTCGATGACAAAGAAGAAAGGAAACCGTGACTTCTAGGAAAGTAAGATGGCTTTTCCAAGTGAAGACAAGTTTTTCCCACCACCTCGAATGCAGAGGCTTCTCCTTTATCTCAAGCTAGCTCTTCAAGCAAACTATTTTCATCATATATAACCTCAAAATCAATTCAAATTATAATGTCAAACAGATCTATGCTTAATTTTCCCTCGCAACTCTATAGCAGATTTATGGGAGAATAGCATATTTACGAGATTTGGGCAAAGAAGGAGAGAACCTTCACTGTGATCGAGCTCCATCGTTACTCCCGTCTTTACTTCCGATTAATGTCGTCGGATTGTGTGACATCCGATTCAACAGGAATGGAACTTCGTCGAATGAGGCTAAGAAGCTAGCGCCTCATTTAAAACTCTACCTCACGTGAAGCAGGCGATGACGAACATCAACGAAGAAATGGAATGGAGGAAAAACAAACTCTATACAGGCTTAATTTCACTGAGAAGCATGCGAAATGGGTGAAAGATCGTTACCTTCGCAGAGAAAGTCGAACAATAATGAAGAAATGGAGAAGAGGAAAAGCAAACCCGTCTACCTTCGCGGCGAGGAAAGCAGGCGAAGTCGAACAAGAACCAACGGAGATTTAATTTGAGAAATTGTAAGGAATACGAAGAGCAAGAGGCGTAACAATTATAATGAATACAAAGCCGAAGATCCAAGAGGCGCACGATCGAGTGCTAGGAAGAGGAAGGACGTTCAGAAGACGTTTTTTTTTAAATTATTAATTACTCATATTTATGAAAACATTAATCACTGGAGGGATACTAAAGGGCTCCTTCATAAGAGTAAAAATTATTTTAAAATGAGGTGTATGCAAGGGTATTAAATTGTATAATTATTTTTTTAATTTATTAATTATTTATAATATAATGAATGGACAAAATAATTTTATAAGAAATAAAATGGATGACCAAGATTTGATTTTGAAGGAAACTCAAACAGCTTTTATAATAGTATATATATATATATATATATTGAATATTAATTATTGAATTATATTGTTAATTGCTAGAGTATATATTAATTAAGAAATAATAAAAATAAATATATTAATTAATCATAATTGAATATAAAAATAAAAAAAAGTAAATGCACCAATTGACACTTACTTAAATACAATTAATGTAAATAAAATGAAAAATGTCATGCATTTAAATAACTAAATGAAGTTAATAAATAAGTTAATTAAATGTATAAATGAAATGAAAGGTTGAGATTCATCTTATATAAATTAAATAGAAGGCTAAGATTGCATTTGGGTGAAATCCCAAGCCACTTTTATATAGTAGTATAGATATAAAGCTTAATTAGCTTAATTTGATTGTAATATCTAATTACATTTACATAATCTATATAAAATTTAATTAATCAAATTAAATCTTAGTTAATTTAAGTTAAAATCTTAATAAACTATTATTAATAATTTATTAAACTAATTAAGTCTTTAGACAAATTAAGCTAAAATAATATTAATTTGGTTAAATTAATTTATTTTTAATTAATAAATATTGATAATTAAAGCTGATTTAATTTTTTTCACTTGATGATAAATTAATATAATTTAATCAATACTTTTTTTAGTAATTTTACTTATTCAAATTAAATTATAAATAACATAATACATGTTATTTATTTCTCTCAAATTTAAATATAATAATTAAATTAAATCATAAATAATATTAATTTAATTAATTAATATTGGTTTCCAATTATAAATTTATCTCTCTCACGTTGCCGCGACAAACCTAATATCCTTCTTCCTCTCCTCGCGCTATAAGTTCGCCGACGAAGGCGTCGACTGGGCCGGCCGCGTTTGAAGGCGGTTGGGAGTTCGGGAGACGTGCGGATTTAGGTTAAATTTCTTAACTACCGAATTGAGATGGACAGTACGCCGTGGAAGCAGGAGGATCACCGCAGCCTATTTTGCGATATTTGCGGCTGCGAAGATTTCGAAGGCAGCGACGACGGCTTCTTTTACTGCTCGCAATGCGGCTCTCAGAGTCAGAACGTTCTCGACACGCAGACCGATGCCGATGATGTCTACGGCCGTGATGGCGGTGCCGGAGCTCTCTACAACATCTGCTACCACCGTACCAAAGGCCGATCCTCCCTATCTACCTCGAAGCACAATTTTAAGTTTCCAGTTCCTTCGAAGGAGGAGATTCTCCGCTCTCTCACCCAATCCGCTGTGGACTCTTCCAAGGAGGATTCCCTGGCGAGCCACTACGGGTTCGAGGACGTTTTGTCGTCCCCTCAGGATTTTGGTACCCGGGATTGCAATGATCCGGAGAGGGCACTCGGCGAGACAAGATTGAAGTACGTGCAGGGATTGCAGTTGATGTTGCAGCTGCAGTGCGAGGTGTTGGTGGACAAGTTTGGGGTCAGTGCTTTGATTTGCGGCACGGCAATAACAATATGGTTAAGGTATGTGGCGGTCTCTAGGGTTTTTGATGTTGTTTGGGTGGAGAGGATGATTAAAGAGGCCAAGGTGGTGTCTGCCGCAAAGTTGATGGAAGAGAGCTCTGGGAAAGGCAAGCTTCTGTTTCACATATGCTATGCTTTTGTTATATTGGAATCTATGGTTGGATCCTTTTATTTCGGGTTGTGGTTTAGATGAGTTGGGCGCTTGTTCATATTGAGCTTATTTCTGTCTGCTTCATGCTTCATTTATGCTATCAATGCCGCTAAAGAAAACGGGCTGGCAGATTTGTTAAGCAAATATCCGCGTCGTCTATTATTAAATAGTTTTATTTATACTGTTAAATAATTCTCAAATTAGTTAATGATAATATTGAAATAAATCATAAAATTTTAACCATATTTCGGTTATTTAGAGATTTTGGTAGAAAGAGACTTAACAATGCGTATAACCAGTAGCCAAAAGCCTTTATAATTGCTATCATTATTTCATTTTTGTCCAAAATTTAACTAGAACATATATTTTAACAAAAGAAAATTTTGATATCATCAAACAAGATCATTTTAATCATCGTCTACTATTATTTAAGTATTAATAAGTCATAACAATACTCTATTACTTTTTTTTTGTTCTTGACTCTATATGACTAGATGTAATGGTTGTTGCTCAATTATAATCTTCGAATGGGTCAGATTATAATTATTTTGCAGCTTTTCTTGAATTGTCAATTGATTGTTGGGTTAGATAAGATCTTTAGTTCATGGAATTGTCAATTGATTATTGGAGTAAGTTGGACAAAACCATTAGGCTTAGGAGCCATTCTAAATTATTCGTCCATTCCTTTTTATTATTCATATGAGCTACAACTCATATATGTGGGTAAAACTCCTAACTCCTAAGCTTTATTTGTTGAATTGATGTCTATCTTGACTGTCGCTAAAAGTACCAAAACAATTTAAAAATTCATATTTATCTTAGTTCATTTGCATGAAGAGATTCACATGTACCCATGTGCAAGTGCAAGCTTAGAGATAAGTCAAACATATAATTGTACTGATACTCTTTTAATTCTGGCTTATAATTATCAATGACAAGTTCATAATATTCAAAATCTTTTATTGGAACAGTTTTTAGAACATAGTTATTTAATAGATTTTGCCTGGTAGCTTAGTTTGTGAATCAATTATTACCGTAGAAATGATTATAGATTGGGCTGGTGTTATGTTGGTTTAGTAAGATATTTATCTGCTGGTAATGAACTATATAAAGAAGGTGACATCTTTGATATACTAGAAAATATGTAATATTCTTAGAAAGAAGGTTATTGAAATATATTTTGTTATCTATGAATGTTTTGGGAGAATTATTTTTCACTACATGGTTAATATCGAATGTAAGTTCACTAATGAATGTAGAAATGTTAATTCATTGTTCTTTAGACCAATAAATCCATATACTGATATCTTCAAACTTATAAAAGTAATCAACCACTTTTTGTTTTTATTGTTTAAAGTTATTGAGTTCAATAATTACTTACAATTTTAGGTTTTGTAGATGTTTTTGTTTAAGCATATATTTCATTACAATTGAAGTAGTGGTAAGTTGTTTATTTAAAAGCATAATATCACTTTCAATTTTCTTTCAAAATCATTTTTGTATGTTCTACTAAATTTATTTTAAATATTCTAGAATATTATACAACACACATTTTATGCAAATTAAAGAAAATTTTCAAGTTATCCAATTAAAAAATGACAATCTGATCTTGCATTCTATGAAATGTAAATATATACATCTTAACTTATGGGTAATATTAATATTCATTATCATGACATTGTTGTGAACCTTGATGAATTGTACTAGTTCTTTTGTGTTGATGATACATGTGATATTGATCATATACACTAATGCTAGGATTTTGTTTAGCTACATGTATGGGTTTGTCTTCTGAAGCGACATCACATATTATGTCATCAAACTTATCTAAATTTTTTTCAAGAATATCAACCATTTGTGTGGTGGTATTCTTAGACATGATCAATGACATGCTAAAATTAACAATTAAGTAATTTTGGCCTGGTTGTATCATCTAATTAGCAAAAATGACATTTTATCAAGATAAGTAAACGTAATGCAAATTAATTTCATGCTGATTGTTAGGGTAATGTAGAAGACCATTAAATGGATGAGATTTTAACTACTTTTCAACAACAATTGAATGAGCTGATAAATAATCAATATCAAATTTATGATGAGATTAATATGGTTAAAGCATGAATTGACACAAAAGTCAGAGAGAGATGCATAGTGGTATCAGCTGAATAAGGAGAGGGAGTTTTTTTTGTCGGAGTAGGAGAACATATTGAAATGTGAGCTTACAGGAGAGGGAGACATGCCGAGAGAGTGTTGATTTGTGTGGGACTTGGGAGGTTTGGAAGATGCGAGTGCAAGAGGTAGAAGCGTCGGGATTGGGAGGTGAGCAACAATGGGTGTCTTCGGATTTCTTGGAAAGTACATTCACAAGGGAGGTGTGACCGTGTGAGAGGGGGAGGTAGAGTAGCAATTGGGAGTGCACTAGGGCTAGACACTGTACACATAAATGGGAGCGAGTGATGATGTATTGGTGTGGTGTTGTTTTTTTCTTTTACCTTTTTGGGCAAGCATTCCCATGCAAACACAAAACAGAAGAATCCTGGCACATTCCTCGAGATATTTGTAGGTCCCACATGCCTGCAATGTTTATTGAATGCTCCTTTAAAGCAGCCAAAAACAATAAATTATTGTTATCCTGCGAGACCAATGATATGCTTTTATTTGCCATCTGTGTATATCCAGACATATCTACCAATCCTTTTTGGAATTCATTGATTTTCTATTTTATATATCAAACTGTTTATCCTGTAATTTTATATGACATGTAAAGTGAGTTATTTGACTTGCAATGTGTCATTGGTGGAATTACACTTCTGATGTTCCTTTGTATTTAGTCCCCTTGAAGTTTCACAAGAGTTTCCATTTGAAAATTTAGAGCCCAATGCACCTTCTGAGGGTAGAGAGTACTGGAGTCTTTAGACAGTTAAGCTGAATTTGTTTCTAGTGACAATAGTAATGACTAAAAGTTCACCGTGATTTACTGTTTCGTTGATTGATTGAGGAATGCAAAATCTCATCCTGTGACTTTTACTTTAGACGTTTTAAAGGTTGATTTGTAAGGTTCAATAGCTTGTATAGTCCAATCATTTTTGTTTAGTAATATATTTCAATGTTGCTGTTGTTTGACTTTGCTTTCTCTAGCTCATTTCATGGTTAACAAATTCTTTTATTTCTTGATTATATTATTGATGCAGCTATTTGTCATAACATATGTAAGCAGCAGCATTCACACTTGGTTTCCTGTGACTTACTATACTCTTGACTGCAGAGATACAGGAAACTCAAAAGAAAACCCGATCTAAGTTATGGTCGGAACAGCCAAAAACTTTCGGACAGAATGAGATATATACTTCTCTCCGTTCCTTGAGAAGGATGATACCTATATATTCTACATTGGCCATTTCTTTTCTATCGTGTCATCTTGCACGAGAGGCAGTACTGCCTACAGATATATATAAATGGGTATTAGAGGCAAAACTTCCATACCTCTCTGCATTTGTTGATCTGGAAAAGTACCTTGGACCTTTTAAATTTTGCCCATTTAGTTCAAGACTTTTGTTCAGGCCCACTGGAGTTATCAGTGCATCGTTATTAGAAGCGACTGCTGCCTCTATTGCTCAGAGTATTGGCCTTAGAACCCCTTCAGTGAACTTTTATGCTATTGCTCAGCGTTATCTCAAAGCACTTTCTTTGCCTGTGGCTAAGATCCTTCCTCAGGCATGTCGTCTGTATGAATGGTCTCTTCCATCTGAGTTATGGTTGTCTAGTTGTAATCATGCACTTCCTACTCGGGCTTATGTGATGGCAATATTAATTGTTGCCGTAAGGATTTTGTACAATATTCACGGCCAAGGAATATGGGAGAGAAGTCAATTTGACATGAGTAATTCTACTTCATTTGGGCACAAACACCACGGTGCTGCACAGGAAAATGATGCCACAGAGCCATCTGTTCCAAAGGACTTTCCGTGCAGTCAGAATTCTGAGTTCTGTACGAAGGAGTTGCTCCAAATTCTTGATACTGCGTATCATAGAATAAGTACTACACATGGCAAGTATTCTTCTACCAATTCCTTATCGCAGCAATTATTTTTTGAAATTGTGTCATTTCATGTCTTTTGATTTGATTTACTTAATCATGTGCGGATTGTGATAAGAACTCAATTCCGATTATAATCTCTGTAAATTTTTGAGAAATTTTCCGAAAATCTTATTAATTTCTGAAAGGTCACTTATTAATTGATTGGAAGAAGCATCATAATGATACATTCCTTTCATGGTTTAACGATAATAATATAGCTGACCTACATAAACCCATATTAAGCTTTGAACGCTTATCACTATCGTTTCATATAACTTTGACATACTTTTGATGTTCTATACACTACTTTGCAACTTAATACCCACTAAATCTAAATATTTCTTAATACACATGTAACTTCTTATGATCAATTAATAACACATGAGATCCTTTATTGCTTTGATTTTTTTATATTAATTATTTAATTTCCTTAGAACAAAAATAACTTATTTTTGATATTCCTAACATAAAACCAAATTGAACATTTAACATCAATACGGTTTTTTCAAGCCCATGTTTCATTTCCCTCTTTCTTTCATTCTTTAACTCATAATTTTATTTCTCCTATAATTATCAGAATCCTTAATATTTCTCTGCTGGTGAAGATAGAGCCCAAAATGCTCCTCTAATTGTCAAGAATTCTTTAGTCCTTGAATTTTTTTAAAAAGATTTATTAATCAAATTATTTATATTTTTTCGAACAACTCTCTAAATCTTAGTATATATCTTAGATAGATCTATTTTATCTTTGTAAATCCTTTTTGAAGCTATTTAACTTCATATTTTTAAATCTATCTAAATTAAACTTTAATTATTATATTCTTTTTTTCTCTTCTATCGAAAAGTGCCCCTCAAACTTAAGGGAAAATTCTATAAGATGTTGGTGAGACCTACAATACTTTATGGCACAAAATGTTGCCATTGATAGATAAGCAAAAAATTAAGTGCTGTAGAGATGAGAATGCTTAGGTGGATGTGTGGCTTTACATTTCGAGATAGGATGCGAAACGAGTATATGCGTGGTAAGGTTGGAGTAGCTCTAGTGATAGATAAGATTAGAGAGTCATCTTAGATGGTTTAGTCACATAAAACATCAACCTCCCAATGACCTAGTTAAGAGAGTAGATGTATCAAATCTGACCTATATTAAGAAAGGTAGGGGTGGGCTTAAAAAGATTTGATTAGAAAGTATTAAAAATAATTTTTTTATTAGATTTAAATGAGAATTGTACTCTTAATAGAGTATAATGGAGAAAAATGTTTCATGTAGCCGACCCTACGTAGTGGGATAAAGGCTATGATGCATGGACATGGACACAGACACAGACATGACACGACATGGACACAGGACACGGCTTTTTTTTTTAAATATAGGACATGGGTGCGACGTGGATACTACATAATAATTTTTTTTAATATAGTATATAGAAATTAAGGAAACATCATATTAGAAATGATAAATAATAATAAATCAATATTATGATAACTTGTTTAGCTTATAACATAAAATGTTTATTATAAAATATCTAGTATAACCACAAAAATATAAGTAAAAAATTATTTAGTACAACATCAAGTTTCAATTATTTAGTAGAGGGAATGATAGGATTAGCTTCAGAGGTTTGTCTATGGCCTTTAATATCATCATCAATTGAATATCATTGCTTCCAACTCTGATTTATCAAGAGAAAGATTTGCAATCTCCAATATTCCCATATCATTAAGGGACTCGAACCCATCTCCAGCAACAACCAGGGGCGGAATCAGCTTTAATTTTCAGGGGGGCAAACTTATAAGTAAAAGTGTAGAGATTTCGCAGATATGCCGGGGGTCCAAGGGGGCAGTGCTCCCTGGCGGGGTTTGACCTTTACTATTTTTCTTTGTATTTGGTTGAAAGGATATTTTTGGATTCTCTTTACTATTTCTCTTTGTATTTGGTTCATTGTTCCCTAATAATAACACTTCTACACAATGTGTTTAATTATGCTGGGGGCAATTGCCTAAAGATCATAGTATTTTAAAACTTTTTTGGGGGGGGGGGGCAATTGCCTAAAAATCTTGTAATCTTTTTGTGGTGAGACACATTGAGGGCCTTCTTGAAGCCATTCTTTACTTAAATACCTTCAAATAATATAAATAATGTAAAATTATTTATTCATTAACCAATAAATGAAAAACTAATTTAGAAGATATATTCAAATTTACCTTGGATTTAATGAATGAGCCAAACAATGAAGTGGTGTGTTTCTTTTGCTCTACCTATCCTCAAGAATAGTATAGACAACGCTTCAAAAATTTGAGTATTCATCATGTGTCTTTCTTTCATGTCTATATATAATTTTTTTTCACTTTTGCTAACATAGAGTCCCACATCTCATAAATCAAATGTATGCATGATTTATCTGTGTCAAACCCTCTCAACATATCATAAATTGGATCAATGAAAGCCAAAATATAATCTATATCATCCCGCCCCAATTATCTAAGACATTTTCTTTCACACTTTCCAACGTAATCATCTTGATAGCAAAATCATTTCTCACTAATCACCATAGATTGAAGACCATTTTTTATTTGTTTGAACCTTTTCAACATGATTATTACAGAGACAAAATGAGTTTCTACAACAACTAACATTCTCAAATATGAGAAATAATTAAAGATTGAAAGTCTCATTTAGTGGTTCATAATGAAATTTTTGATAAGAACAATATCACCTGCAACTACTGTTATCCAATGACATTCAGTATAGATGATTTTATTAGCCTCTGTATTTTTTGGTTGTACAAATATTTTTTAGAGCAAGATTTAAAGTGCGCACAATACATGGAGTCCAAAGATATGAGGATATGTTTGCTCCACCAACTGTAATATCCTATTATAGGTAAGTAATCAATCAATTTTAATTAAATTTTATGTGTATTATCAGTAGTAATATGACTATTAAATAATATTATTGTGAGTTGTATTTAACCTTGCTTTGAAATCTGGATAGATGCTTACTTACAGTGAAAAGATGTGAGAGAGCGGTTGAGAGTGGGGCCTCTTATCCTTATTTTCTTGTTAGTTTCATGCAAGCAGCAGTTCCATGCCCTATAGAGAACAGAAAATCGTAGATCTCACTATTCACCAGTTCGGCACAGTGCAGAAAACAGGCGGGCTGTAGAGACTTCGTAGAATTTCCTGTAGAAGAAGGAGAAGGAGTTCTAGATCTGTGCAGGAATTACTGTAGCCAATTCGCTACAGTACCCGCGGCACTGTAGCACAACAAATTTGTGTGCGGTGTAGTTGGTAGCCGAGTGCACACAATAGAAATTTTTTGGAAAGGTTTAGAGGAGTATTTAGCACTTTCTAGGCAGTAAATGTTGAAGGTAATTTTGAGAAATTATAGCAAGGATATAAAATTGATTAATTGATTTTATGTAATGTATTGGTTTATGTGAGTGTGCAATTTAATTAAGGAATCAGTACTTTTGTGTAGTGTTGTGGAATAGTAGAGAGAAAGTGTAGAAGGAAAGAATAATAGAAATGAGGAAGAGGATTTATCAGATATATGTAGAAAGGAGGATTTGATGTGACTTATAATCGAAGAAGATTAAGGAGTGAAAGGTTGGAAGAGGCAATTCGTCAGGAAGGTAAGTTATGTAATTAGTTATAATTACAATGATTATGAATGTTTGGTATATTCCTAATATCTTGTAATTGTATTGATAACTGAAATGCATTATGAGAATTTTATTAGTAATTATGAGAATTCATTGAAGTATTCACCACTACATATCCATGAGAATAAGAGAGATTTGATAGATGATTAAGTATGCTTATTTTAGTCTTTTCTTAATTGATAATACTATGAAAAGACTTTTCTTTTTTACCTTAATGTCTATCAAATTCTTCCTATAACAGATGTAGGATTATATACATAATGAAAAATCTATAACCATTGCAATTAGTTATGAATTATGAATGTATGAATTATGTTGAATATCAAATTAATAAAGATTGGTTGGTTTATGATATGAAATCTACAATAACAGGTGGGCAAATGGGACCAATTATGAAACCTGTATTGTAGATGGGGTAAAAGGGCCCCCAGAGAATATGATACCTGCATAGCAGGTGGGGCAAAAGGGATCCCTAGATAGGCAAAAGGGACCTCTATTTAATTCAATGACGATAATGCCAGGATTACGTGGGCTCCATTGAATATGTTTATGAAAGTAAAGACAATCTTATGGAAATTTAAAGTTGATATTCAGTATAGTCTACAATGAAAGAAAAAGTTTAATATCATATTTCATTATATGATAATTTCTTAATTTGGTTGAACTTATGATTTCAATCTTGTAATTTTTATATGCAATTTCATTGTTATTTCTGCATGCGTAGCTTATTGAGCTTTATAGCTCACCAGTTATTTTCATACTGGCTGTTGTTACAGGTAAAGGAAATGATAAAGTTGTTGTTGATTAGATTGAAAGTTCTTCTATGTTATCTTTTAGGATTTAAAGTATTTGTGGGTCTAGATTGGAGGTATGCAGACAATTCTGTAATATATTTCTTTGAATTTTATTTGAATTTCTTGGTGGCTCTGTAAGTATATCTTGTTGAAGTTTAAAGTTATTAGAAGCTTCCATTGATTTGATGAATGAAATTTGTTGGATATTTTTATAAAGATTTTCAAATATTCAAAAATATTATATGATTGAATGATGAAAATGTTATATTTATATTAGTAATATTTCCAGTACTGTTAAGGGATACTGTGGGGTGTTATACCAACAATCATGCAGCTCTATACACTGGTGTATTATCTATGATAACCTGCATAACATTTGAAGGCCCAATCACCACTATCACCTCTTTAATCAAATTGAAAATGAAATATTTATCCTTGCATTCTCCTTCACTATTCACAGCTTTAACAAACATTAGGTTATTCTCTGTAACAGCCATGAAATTGATGGGTGATCTTATTTGAAGATCAGTCCAACCATCACATCAAGCTGACACATTTTTTTCCACACTTTTTTTGTTGGTTTAAGTAATGTCTCAATATTTGCTCTTTCCCTCTCCAATAATTGTGATCTTATTGCATTGTATTCAGGTGGAACATAACCTGCAAGGTTGTTATTACATGCAAAAGTGAATGCATTTTTATAATAAGGATTCCTTGCAAGGTTGAAAGGAAGTCCCGCTGAAAAAAACATCCTTACAATTTCACCATCAAGTTGCTCTCACATCTGCATGTTAAAAGCCTTCTGTAAATAACTACTGATAACTCTTTTTCTTTTCTTTAATTCATATCATTCACTCCTAAATGAACTAGCATGATCAATTCCAACGGAGGAGGAAAAAGTGTGGGATGAACCATGGATGGATGACAAATGTATCTCTTTAGAATGCGCCTTTTTGATCCTAGATTCAACTTCATCAACCTGTCTATTCAATTCTATCAACTGCGAAGTAGTAATCTTTGGATACAGTTTAATTCCATGGCCACCAATCTTAAATAGATGTGCTTTCACCCTAGAATATGATCATTTGTAGGTGATATCACAGTAATTGCATTTGAATGACTTATTTCCTCCTCCTTCAAAAGTTTTTTCTAACTTTGTAACACGATTCCATAAGGGCTTATTAGTTTCTACACATGGCTCTTTTGAACCTTCGCCTAATCCACTCTCACTAGCACTAGAGCTCATTTTACTTTTAAATACACTGGGGAAATGGAAGAAATAAGAAAAATGTTATGAATGTACAACATATTGTAAATCTAGGGTTTCATATTGTAAGACATATTTTAAATCTAGAGTTTCTTTTGATTACCAAAAGAGGTTGAATTGTCTTGAATTTTTGGATTAAACAAGATGTTAGGAACTCACCCAACGACTTAAAATATGAGCTATTAACACAAATTAAAATATGAGCAGCTAACCCAAATGAAAAAATGAGCTGCTAACACAAATTAAATTTTTTGGATTAATACTATGAACTAGCATGATCAATTCTGAGCTGCTCTGAACCCCTTCAATTATCATGATAGTTACACAATGCAATGGTTATATTTTGATGCATTAAATATGTTAAAATAAAATGAAGTACCATTTACTTTTATAATATTCTGTGCATATGTTTGTGGGCTCCAAAAATTCGCACCACAGCCTCCCCGCCTTTGGGGGAGTTTAACAGGTTAAGTTCTGGGGTAAATTTTCAGAAGGCAAATTGGGTTTGTCGATAAGACACTACCTAGAGATTTCGCCCTCATTTTGCGATGAATTTATGATCTGAGTTCTGGTTTCCTATAGACGCAAGCCCTTATAGTTAATTACCCCTCCTGATAACGAGAGAGAACTTTCGATTAAGACTAATCATCAAATTAATACATTGTATATGTAGGTATGTGATATCTGACATATAGTAGTAGCATGAGTTTAGGTGGAAGTTTGATATTTAAAATTTAAAATTTCACCATTTTGCACTTAAAGCAGATGGTGGGGGAATGGATGATGGACCCGATCATGACCCCATGGTTCCGTCATCTCGGGCCATCATAGTCTTTGGTCTACTTAGTCAAAGGAGTTAGTCGTCCCAACCTGATATAAGGATCTTTGTCGGCAGCCATGAGTTGCGTCGTCCAAGGGTACCTTATAGACTTGGGGTGGATGTTTGTTTAAGGGGACAAATTTGAATATACCTTAGATGACAGAGGGCTTGTGCCCTACCGATTATATGTTATTGATTCATATCTCAAGAATTTTGTGCCATTGGGGAGCATACGGGCTCTGGTCATGATCGTAATTTAGTGGTGCCATTTGGCGGCAAAATCACCCGGTTTAGAGGACACATGCCACGTGCTTGCTGGTAGGAGATAGATTGAGAATGAATCTTGTGATATTCTCATCTGGACATTAGATCTTTGTGAGCTGAAGTGATTTTTAAATTTGTCCATCTCGACAAATTATTGCGGAGAATGGATGAGTTTTGTTTTAAGCATTTGATGATTGATCTCAATTTTAAATATTTTGAGATTATGTTATTTTTAGAAATTTCGAGTTTTGGATTTTATGGGCATTTGAACAACATTTGAAATACTCTCCGGTTAAGATTTGCATTCAACACGATCATCATCGGGATGATTATAGAGAATTGGAGAATTTCGTTTTATGGGCTGAACCTTGTCGACTCTGTCAGTTGCTAACAGAAGATCGGGTTCGTTGTGGGCTGCAGTCTTTATTAGTGGATTTTCTTGGTTACATAATATGAATGTATTAAAACAAATATTTCAGTCGACGCAGTGACCGTATGTTTGTTTGATAATTCGAGCTGTGTCGACTCCTATCTACTGGCATTGAAGAGTCGTGCTCGAACATAAATTTGTTATTTTGATTCGCGTAGCATTCTCAGACGTTACGTGTGTACCTATAACATGTTCAGCGGAGCCTATGCGGGCATTTGGGAGATATTTTTGATAATTATCTGTTGAATCTTGTCGACTCTATCTAATTGCTCACAGAGGATCGGGTTCATTGTTGGCTTTAGGTTTAATTAGTGGATTTTCATTGTTTATAGGCCTTGAAGACTTAATATAAACGTATAAAACAAATGTCCCGGTCGACACCGCGACCGTACATTTGTTTGATGGTTCAAGTCGTGTCGACTCTTATCTACTTGCTTAGGAGGATTGGGCTTGAATTTAAGTTTATTTCTTGACCTACGCAGGCGACACAACATCTTCAGACGTCACATGTGTACCCACAACACGCTCGTCGGGGCCCATGTGAGTGTATATTCCTGCACACATACAAGTTAATGTGTTTGCATGTGCACTTCTATGTTTGTTTGTATATCTATTGTAATGTATGTGTAGGGCATTTTAAATATTTGATGTTGATCAGCTGTGCGGGCAATTGTCATTTGAATGCAACATTCTATTTGTGAGTTTGTATACGCTTTCTGTCTTCTTGTAGGAATGTTGCGGATCCGATGGCGTAGTGTCGTGGTGCGCTACGTCTTATTTGAGAATTTGTAAACGTCTTCTGTCCGCTTGCATGCCTATTGCGAATTTGGTGGCATGGCGTTATAGCCTGTAGACGCCTTCTGTCTGCTTGTATGAGTGTTGTAGATCTGGTGGTGTGGCGTCACACTATATTTTGAGCAGTTTGCTACTTCATACAGGTAGCTGTCGTGCGCTAACGAGTCTCCTATAACAACTCGTAGTAGCTTGTATTTGCTGAAGGTCTTCTGTATTTGTTCATGGATGGCACTTTGTGTTCGTGATAGGTTTCCCATGACGTGTCTTCTGCAGTGGTCCGTAGATACTTGCACGCATTGCATATCATCCGTTTTTTCTTGTAAGCGGTTAATGCACTTGCTAGATATTTGCTTACTGTTAGGTGTAGCAATAATCTAGCATCTACTACATGTCGTTCATTGTCCCTCATAGACGGGCTGCTATACATATAATGAATCCTTCTACAGCTACTTGTGAACAGGTTGTAGTGTCTTTCACCATCCATAACCTTCATCAGTGTTTGCAGATGGATATGGTAGGGACTACTGTGTCTCTTTGCATGACTGACATGAAGACTGTCGTCAATTTCAACTTCGTTGCTTGTGGGTTTGAATGTATCTTTTTGTGTCTTGACGTTGATCGTAGAACGTTGTTGTATTCATTGTACGTTGAATCATTCTGTTTATAGAAGATAGATGTGTTTGCTTGCAACTAAGTTGTTGACCGTATGAATATCCTCGATATTCATTGCACGTTGCTTATATACATTTGTCGCAGAACTATTGTAGACTGTAGGGATACCCTAGCGTTTGCTGCATGTTTCATCATGCCTGTAGGGCATATCATCAATTGCAAGCGGATTTAATATGCTCCCTTATATGTCAGTGTCGAACACTGGACGAGCTGCAGTCGTCACTGTTCCACATGTGATAGATCTACCATTGCTTGCAAGCATTTTTACTTTAATATAAAAACATATGGCTATGTGCGTGAGAAGTCTTCTATCATTGCCTATAGGCAACGTATGTGTCTTTGCAGTGAACTAACGTTTCTTACAAATTAATATTAAAAGGAGACTGTGGTATTTGTTGCATGCTTGACGTGAACACTATGCATCAATTATCATTATCCATAGGTGGTTCATAACATGTGCCAAGGATTTTGTATGCTAGCGTAGGGTCAAATGGCATTGATCACTTACAAATTATATATGCTTAAAGCTTGTTCAATAGGTCTTGGTCATCAATTCGTTATGCTCATTATGCACTGTTCTCCTTTTGTTGATGGATTTTCTTGAAGTTGAATCGTTGTTGATGAGAGAGATGCTATTACATCCCTTCATGCTCACTTACTTCGCAATTCTGTTGCTTGTGTGTGAGTTATGATGAATATCATAAGTCTCTCGTTGCCCTGGAAGTAGCTCGTAGCTTGCATGGTAAATTTGCTCATCGACATATGCTCGCAATCAAACTACATATACTTTTCAATCATCATCATTTGCGGGGTTGCACTTGCTTGTTTGTATATTGATATTGACTATAAAAATGTTATTGTATTTATCATATGTCTTTGTAGTCATTGGAATTATCTCAAGTCAGTCAATTGCATGAATTTTCATTATCATCCATGAGTAAGTGGCACTTGCAAGTTCTTTGATTTTTTATTTAGATATTAGGGCCATTAATTAGCATTTGTATTTTGTGTGCGTTCGTTAATCAAAAGTTCAGTTCCCTGCATTGTTCGTTTGAGTTCAAGTCATGTCCATCGTCATTTGATTTAAGTTCCAGTCCTTGTTAATCGTTCAAGTCCTGTGTTCTCTTGCGTTCTGTTCAAATTCAAGTCCCTTGTTTTACTGAAAAAATTCGGCAGCCTCCTGGCGTCTCCCCCGTTTACGGTAAATTCGAGAGACATAGTCTTCCCCTCAATGCTACGTGAGCGCTTTAGGTAGGTGTCAAATGACACTGTGGATGCATTTCTTCAATCCCCGCCACACTATGAGAGCGCTTAAGTGTCTTTGGGGTACCTGTTTAAAAGATGACACAATTGCTTTCCCCCGTCACGCTACGTGAGCACTTAAGGGTAGGGTATTTAAAAATGTCCCCGCCATGCTACGAGAGCGTGTACAGGGCCTACCCGCCTTGTCGTAAGCGTCACACCGGGTTCCCTCCTACCGTGCTATGAGAGATCGTATATGGGGTCTGTCGGCTCATCATAAACGCCGAGAGCGGGATTTTTGAGTTTTAGAAGTTATACCTGCGCGAAAACGGTGATGAGACAATGGTGATGTCGCGGGCACGAAAATTGAGGACAAATCCTTTATTTCCCCTTTTCATTTTTATTTGCTATTTTTCTCCCTCTTTTTTTCTCATCATTTTTTTCTCTTCCTTTTTTTGGGATCTCTTTTTTTTTTTAAACATAATTATGTGTGTGTGTGTATATATATATATATAGGATGGGTCAGATGAGCGGCGTGGGTGAGAGTATTTGAGTGGGTGGAGGTCGTACATGGTAGAATAGCTCAATTGTGAGGAGTTCTCGTGCGTGGGACTTAGGGCTGCTGGGTTTCAGGTGCAGATGGGCCACCGTGGTGGGAGGTAAGCTCGGTGTTGGCGTCGATTGGGGGAAGAAGGTCGGTTAGGGCTAATGCTGAGGGAATTGGGCAATGCACTAGATCGAATATCTACTTGTGAGATAGAGGCGGGGGCTTCTCAACGTGAGTGGGGAGATGGTAGGGTGCAAAGAAGTTGAAGTGGGAGCTTGCGGTCGGAACTGGGTAGAGATCGGGACTTGAGGAGGCGGTGGGTTGTTAACGAGCTTCTTGTGTGAGGCTGAACAAAGGAGAAAAATCGGGCACAGTGGCTGGCATCAGATGCAGGTGGATCGAAGCGGAAGGAGAAGAAGAAGCGGGTTCTGTGTTTGAGAGGAAGAAGAAGGACGTCGGATGGGTTCGGTATAGGTGCGGAAGAAGACGAAAGAGCTGGAGCGTGGTTTAGTGTAAGAGATCGAGGGAGTGGGCCGGTTGGGCGCTGCTCCGATCTGTGGAAGAACGGGCGAGGAGTTGGCTCGCGTGTTGAAGCAGGGTAGAAGAGGCTGTGGGAGAAAATAAGAGCGAGCTGGAGTTGGCTCGCGTGCGTGAAAGAGGGAAAAATGAATAAACTGAGGTTCGTCCATGTTTTATTGACCCAAATGGGTGTGCGAATCAAGACGAGCTGCGCACGTGGGAGACGGGACACGAGTTCAGTGCCGTTTGCAGGGAATGGTTATGTAGCAGGCGGCGGGATATCTGCATGATTTGCGCAGGGTTCGTGTAGGCGTGGTAGAGGAAAAAATTTTTTATTTGATTTTTTTGTTTTAATATGTTGTGGTGCTCAACAATGTCAGATGAAGTATCATTTACTTTTGAATTCTTAATAAAGAATACTCTGTAGGGCTCATTTGGTTTCTTGGAGTTAGAATATATGCTTTCTCTGAAGGTCCACTAATGAAATGGTTATATTTTGATGCATTAAATATGTTAAAATAAAATTATCTTATTTATTATGTTCATAAACATGATTTTTGTGAGGTGGTGTGAGCTAAGAAAATAAAGCTGTGTGAGAAGCATTTCTCATGACTATAATGATTGCAGTTCGATTTAAAAACCATGGTCCATTGATCAATCATTATAAACTAAAGCATCTAATTCTTGAAAAAATTGAAAATCTTAAAAAAAAAAGAGAACTTTAATATATACCTCGACGCTCCTCTGCCTTAGACGCTACCTCTGCTGCCTTCGACGGAGCACGCATAAGTGTCAGAAGTCGGATACTTCAATGGGAAATGAAGAGAAGATGAACGACCGAACGGAAATGAAGAGAAGAGGAGAAAACTGCTTCAATCGAACTTACATGGTTTGAGATCCTACTCGGTTGGCTTGCCTGCGCGCAGAAATAACGAATGGGGTTGGCTGACTACAAAGGAACGGGGAAGATGAAGAAGAAGCGCTCGGTTTGGCCTCGCCTGCGCGCAGAAATGACGAAGACGCCTCACCTCACTCGCTTGTTGCGCCGTAAAGGAAGATGAGGGCCTCATCTTTTCGTGAAAATGAAAACCTAGGCCTAACGTGAATACGGGGCGGAAGTGAATACGGGATATACATATGAAAATATAAAGATTGAATTATTAAATATCAGGACACGCGTGTCCATTTCAATTTTATTATATTTTAATATGACACGTTAATTCCGTATCCGACACTGCATTCCCTCTTTAAGTAGAGTGTCGGTGTATCATAGGATAAAGGATTGTTGTTGTATTCTTTTTTTTCTTCTAAATTTTTTTTTACCGAAACTCTCATTTAGTAGATCTAAAACTGAATATATGGAGTGTAATTTTAGCAGTAATAGACCTAGTGAGGGGATTGTGACTTTGGGCGATCAAGTCATTAATAAGAGTACACGTTTTAGATATCTTGGATCTATTGTTCAGAGTGATGGTGAAATAGATGGGGATGTTATCAGTAGAATTCAAGTTGGATGGTTGAAGTGGAGGAATGCATCGGGCTTGTTGTGTGATAGAAAAGTCCCCCTTAAACTTAAGGGAAAATTCTATAAGATGGTGGTGAGACCTGCAATGCTTTATGGTGCAGAATGTTGGCCATTAAAAGAGAAGCATAATACTAAGTTATGTGTTGCGGAGATGAGGATGCTTAGGTGGATGAGTGGATTTACTCTTAGAGACAGGATACGAAATGAGCATATACGTGAAAAGGTTGGAGTAGCTCCAGTGGAGGATAAGATTAGAGAGAGTCGCCTTAGATGGTTTGGTCACATAAAACGGCGGCCTTCCGATGACCCAGTTAGGACAGTAGAGGTATTAGATTTGACTTATGTTAAGAAAGGTAGAGGTAGACCTAAAAAGACTTGGTTAGAAAATATTAGAAATGATCTTTCTCTATTAGATTTAAACGAGAATTTGACTTTGAACCGGACACAATGGAGAAAAAGGATTCATGTTGCCGACCCCACGTAGTGGGACAAAGGCTTGTTATTGTTGTTGTTGTTGTCTCATTTAGTAATTGTCAAAATAATTTTAAATTTTCTTGATTTCATCATCTTTATAAGTTCATTTTATGTTCACAAAGTCTTAGTACATCCTACTTAATCTAAAGTCTCTAAAAATCTTCCATCTCTCTTTTAACTTGCACATTTTTTTCTCTTCGTTAGTACTCAACTTATTATAGAAATCCTCGAGAATCATATTTTTGGCTTTTCTAACTGTTTTCTTTGCAAAACTTTTGGCTTCCTTATAATTATTATATTGGGAAATAATTATTTGGTTTACCATTCTTTGAAATAACTTTTTTTAAATATCATTTTATAATGTTTCACTTAGCCACTAAACTATGATACTCCGATACTTCTCTTCAAAGAGGTATGTAGGGTCCAACGCATATCAGATATGACACGCGTCTGACACGCTGAAGACGTGTTCGATTAAAAAAAAAGATACACATGTCTGACACCTGCCCTAAATATTTTATGAATTTTTAAAAATATAATTTCTTGCCCTTCAAAATTTTATTTATTAAAAAATAAAAATTAAATTTCTTATTTTCTTTTCAAAACCCCGAATCAATTACTCGTGTTCAATATCCCATTCCTCAAACATTCTCATTTTCACTTCTCTCTAGCGGATTACAACTAGGGTTTCACAATAGGGCCCCATGCCATCTAACTGAATTCATCACAACATCAATGTTTTAAAATCATCTCAATATTGAAGTCTGATATTGTCTTGACATTGACGCACGATGCCAACAATTTCTACACCCACAATTATGCCCCTGCATTGTCCCGACATCTCATCGTTGTCAAACATCATCTTAACATCGACGACCGACGTCGTCTCGACATCAAGGGTTGATGCTATCTTAACATTGGTGTCTAACTCTTAATAAAATTATCGTCTTCTCTCTCGATGTCTGATATGACATCCATGCTCGACTCTTGACATCTTAATATTAATCATTTTAGCACATATCTTAGTTAAATGTCTTATTATTTCTCAATTATTCTGCTTATTCAACTTCTATATGCTATGTTTAAGATATAAAAATTATAATACCGTGTCCTTGACTTATATTTTTAATAATTGACACATCTCGTGTTGTGTTCGTGTCGCCGTGTCCGTGTCTGTTGTGCATCATAGCCACTAAGTAGCCTTATTTATTTATGATGTATAATATTATACTAATGTTCATTGTGCAACCAACATTTTAGCCCACATTCTATTTGACTTTAAAGTTTCAATTTATGTATGTTAAAAATTGATAAATTCTCACCTTCTTAAATTTCAGTTATTATCATAGTTTTAAAAACCGGACTGGCTGGTTCAATCGGTTGAACCGTGAATAAGTCGGCCGACCGATTATGTTAACTCTAAAATTTGGTTTTGATTTAGATCGGCAAAAAATCTGTCTACTGGCCGGTTGGACCGGCGAACCGTAGAACCAGCGTTAGTTCTTAAGAACCGCGCTGTTCGAAAAATTGCGGATTTCAGCCGCTGATTTTGGATCCAACGGCCAAGTAAACTCAGGAAATAACCTAATGCGTTCGAACCCTCAGACTGTAATTCATTTCGCTCGCTCGCGACTCGTGATTTCGTCTGTGCGGTGTTGTTCGTCTCCCGCTATCCCTAGTTGCCGTTGGTGATTGGCGAGCTCAATGACAACGTGTGTGTAGTGCCGCTGTCGTTCATGTGTGCAGTGTCTCTGCTTCTGCCAGGATGTAAGTTTTTTTAACCCTAGCCATTTCTCCAACATTTGACATTTTTCATGGATATATGTTGGAGTTCAATTGGCGTTTGGTTAACTGAAAACGTGTTGCTGTATTGTAAGATCAATTGGTGCTGAGTAAATATGGCGAATATTTGTATTTATAATTTGTAATAGATTTGTTAAATAGATATACTATGAAGTATAATATATTTATTTGCTTGTATTATTTTTTTGAACCAAATATTTTTTTGGCATGATTTGGCCATCCTGTGCGGGAATCGGGAGCCGCGGGATGGCCGATTACCTCGTACGGGAATCGGGAGCCGTGGGATGACCAACCATCTTGTGCGGGAACCTGGAACCGCAAGGTGTGTCATTTGGTGATGTTGTTGCTGTTATAGTGTAGTTATCCAATCTACAAGAAAAAAATTTCCAATCCTCACTAGCCAATCAATGATGAGGTTTAATCAGTACAATTTTGATTTTATCCAGAATTTTCATGTTTTATGTTTCATGATCATTTATTTTGTTTAATTTTAGTCACATTTTTTTATATGATTGCATTGATATAAGTATATTATGTTGTTTTAAATAAAATTAGTATTTATTACATCATCCGGTTTGGCCGGGTCAAACCATTGAACCGTGAATCTCTCCTCCTTTCTTCCGGTTCTTTGTCCTGTCCGGTTTTCACAACCTTGGTTCTTATATTTATAATACTTAACTATTACATTATATTGCATGGTCATATTTTTTTTAGAATCATCTTATAAAATTTACAAAAATAAAGTTTTCCTTTTATAAACATTAGTCTTTCTTTGATTTAGCAGCTATACTGTTGAAAGAGATTAAATGTTCATTTCTGAAAGTTATGTGTTTTTCATTACAGGAGTATGTGCTCCTACAAAATTAAATATATGTTTGAGCATCTCATTTCTTTCTCCTCCTCCATATCTACCTTGAATCTTCTCATAACCCATCCTATTAGAACCCACATGTCCATTTTTAAGTTTTTTGTTTAACTTCATCGTAGTTTATAAGAATGCCTTGTATCACAATTAAGTACCAGTGGTTAAGAAGAATTTAACTATTCTTGAATATTTTCTCTTTAAATAGTTGAGAATTTTAAATATCTTCAAAGATCACTTATTAATAGATTTAGATAAGCTGCTATTTACTAAAACTTAGCTTGGCTGAATATAGTAATGATTCTTACCATCAAAACCTAGATGAATCATCTTACAAATTCTTATGTTTCTTCTAGTTGGTCAATAATATTGTGTTTCATACCAGAAAATAATTTGATGATTAGTTGCATGTCTACATGAGCACTTTATTGTTGTTGTTTCCATATCTACTTGTGATGCGTAAACATGCGTGTAACAAAATTGGTATGGTTGGTCGGTTAAAAGTTTACACTCTTCCTGACATTCGTCTAAATCATTGACCCCATTTTGTGCTATAATATGCTATCAAGAGGATCTTTGCTACATGATTAATGTGACTAGCTTATTTTGTAAGTCCTTGTAAATCTTTTATTCATTTAAGACATTGGGATTTTGAGGAGAAAAACCATTAGACTAATTCGGCCAAGATCTACATTGACGTTATTATGGATACATAGAACTCAAGCCAACCTCAGCCATCATGAGCGTCAAAGATTGAATAGTCTTGAGATGTTTTACTATGAGAAACTTTTCAATGGAACGCAAGTATCTTTTGTTTATTTTTTGGTTATATTTTGTTAAGCTTAGTTCTTTTTTTGCATCTTTTAGTAATTAAAATGTCAAAATAGCTCCCAATTATATTAAATAATCATTTTGGTCTCTCAAGTTTTTAAGGAATCAAAATAGTTTCATGGTGGAATTATTTTGGTTGTTCTTTAAAGAGTTGACGGACTAAAACGATCCTTTAATTTAGTTTGGAAATATTTTGATCTTTCATAAAGAGTCAAGGAACTATTTTGATTATTTTCTCTAATTAAAATGAATGATTCGGGATTCAGTCATTATTTGTAGAAATTAATGTTAAAGGGTAATTTCATAAATAGTAGAAAATTTTGATCAAGTATCGAAATCCTCTTCTGAGTAATTATTCTAATTTCATGCAGAGTATTCAGAGGACCTGCGCTCTTATCTCAAATATTGTCGAGATGTTGTTTTTGCCGGTTTGACTCCATCATATGAGGAAGGGAAGTTAATTGAAAGACTATGGGATTTATATGATAAGAAAGAGGTGAAGTTTTTTGTCCTTTTAGCTACATGCATCTTACATATTTCGTTTTTGTAAAAGCTATATTGTTAATCCGTTTAGTCAGAAGATGGAGCATGTTCTTCAGCTTGAGTATAAGCTTTGCGTTATTTTATGCATACTTTATTTGTAGAGGATAAGAGATAACGTTGTCAATGTTAGCATGATTTGCTTTTTCTTCATAAATCGAAACAAAATTACATAAGTAAATATGCTTCAAACATATACACGAGGAATTGAATATGGGGTATGGTCTTTCTATTCACCTTCCTCAAGATATTGATTTTACCTGGAAAAATGTTGAATTGTTCCTTGGAAAGTGAAGTCTCTTGGTCCACATGTTACCTCTTTTTTTTTTTTTTTTTCTATTCTTGTGATTCAAAACAAAAATGAGTTAAACTCTTCATCATACAAGAAAATCAAGAACTTTTTTGGAGATAAAAATATATTTTTTAGTCAGTCCTTGTGCTAATCATAAGTGGAAGAACTTGGGTGTCAGGACTTATTGCTTACAATCATTTGATGAGGAAAAATCCGATTTTAGGTTGTGGATAGGGAGGCATAGAGGACCTTACAATGGGGAAACCTTGGGGGTATTTGGGGGCAGGGGGTGGGGGGGATGAGAGGAGGAGAGAAGAAACAAGGATATAGGAGAGAGCCGTTGTCGACAATAGGAGCGAATTTTGCTAGCAAGCCTTGTCTTTTCAACATTTATTCGCATGGATGACCCTTACATACAACCCTATTTATAAATTGAATCTCAAAGCAGCAAAGAAAGACATAAACAAGAAAGCACAAATGGAATCTTTCATATTAGAAAATATTTTATTCAAGTAACTTTCCCTAATAAGAAAGTTTCATATATATTTTTTATTAGATGGAAAACAATCTATCCTAAATATTTTATTAATGATAAGTGGACACAAGAATATTTATAGATATTTGGGCTCAATGATAGATACAGATTTAAACTCATGCAGGAGTAGGAGAAATCTTTATGTCTTAGTTATGATTTCTCAAGCCCAAGACATGCCTTGAAAATTAGGGATAGCGGTATAAATGAGCTGAGCTTGAGCAAGCTTAATATGTGTTTGTGTTTGGCTCGCTTGATTTGAATTATTTTCAATTTGTTTCATATTCGAATATGATCAAGAACATTGTGTTTGTCTTTGATTCATTCAATGTTGATAGGCTCATGTTTATTTGATTCGATAGGCTAAAGAGGAATTAAATCTCAGCAATTAGAATTTAATCCAAAGAGTTTGATTATGATATAATAGATATAAAATTTTATCTTACATATATATATGAATGATACGTGCAATTAATGACCCAAGCTCGATTGAACAAGGCTTTGTTTGTGCTTGACTCATGAGCAAAAAGAGCTCAAAATATCTGTTCAGGTTTGGCTTACTTAATAAGCGAGTCGGATAGAGTTGTTCTTGAATGAAGAGTTTTTTTAACAATCCTAATCCAAGAGGCTATACAGCTTGAGCGAAGGCCCTTTGATAAAAGTCTTCTTAATATTTTATTACAATAAAAAATGAAACTAAGTGGTAGGTCCAGTCAAATACAATGACAAGTTGGATGGCAGTGCCAATTTTTTTATTGCTGGTGCATTGCGTCATCTGTCCCAGGTACTAAAAGATCCTAAATTGAGAGTGGTTAGTAAGGTGCTCATCCTGAAGGTCGGTAGTTATGTGCGTCATGTCAGTTACCATGTGATACATAAGGTCAAAATCTGCAAGAAGATTTATTGCCATTTTTCATTTGAAATAGACGGGTTATGCTACAAAATGATAATATCCCCTAGTAAATTGAACTTATAATTTGTGCATAAGAATAACTACAAATGTATATTGTTCATATCATTGTCTTCATGATGCCGTTTGACTTTCATAGATCTGTAGTTTCAACTCATTGACTAATACAAGAATAAAGTGCTATAGTCTAGTTATATTTTCTAATACTTTCATTATCTTTGGCAAAAGTAGTTCGATGGCAGGGAACAAAATTAATTAATCAAGGGCAATAGCACAATGCCAAAAATATAACACAATCTTCTTAACAAATAACTTATCTTTCGGAGCATCAATCGTCCATAGCTTAGATAAGATAGGATTAGCATCATCATCTAACTTGCTGCTTGAAACACTGATTGATGCTCGATAATAGAGATTTTTTTGTAGTGTAGGACGTATACATTTTAGCCTGGTGAGAAAGGCTAATAATTATGGCAATATGATCAGGAGTAAATGAATTGCCAATGCCACAATGCTAAAAGTCCTGTTGATGTATTCCATTATCAACAAGTACATCAGCCATAGGCATATTAATCTTTTTGCATGACAATTCTCTTGTCATGTCTACAAATGGTGTCTTATCCAAAAGACTAAGTGTCCCTCATCCAAATTCCATTGCTTTAGCATAGTAGCTCTTCTTTGGATAACAAATTAAGAACTAAAATAAAATCAAATTTTTTTTTAATGTTGATTATGATAGAGGAGCCCTTGCAATTAGTTAGAGTAATCATCATCAAACTCGCCATTTGCTATTTCATTATGTATCCCTTTTGGAGTCGTTTAATCTTTAATGAACAAAAGAGTATGATTCATAATTGTTCATATATGGAATCGTTGAATGAACTTTTATTTGGGTTGACTAGAAGAGTTACCATCCTATGTTGGTCACATAGAAGAGAGGTTCATTGAAGCATAGATATCTATCGTGAGAATGTATGGACTGATTTGCTCTTTTAATTGACCAAAGAAATGCACTTGATTTAATTTCAAATGCAAGATCAGAGTCAATTTGTGCGCAATGTAAAATGAAATTTGAAAGTAAGCAAAATAAAAAACATTGACGAACATTTCACCTTTAGTTCATAGGCTTATTGTGATGCCTAAGATTTTCAGTAAAAGCTTGCAGCTTACTGGATATGGTGAAGGAAAATATGATCTTTCCAATGTTGATAGGGGATGAATGAATCTTTGAAGAAGACCAGAGGAATTCGTTTGCCGGTGATGAGTAACATGTTGCGTGATTAAACACTATGGCCAATTATGTGTTTAAATGTGTGGATGCAGTTCTTTTGTCCTACGGTTTGTTTGCTTGAATGATATTTTATGGATGGCAAATTGTAAGTGTCCTTGTTTGCAAGAGTATAAAAACTTGACTGCCCCTATGTTAAATGTTAACAAACTCTGGTCCTTGTCACAAAGGTATAATAGTATAATGACTTTTTTTACATTTTTTTTAAAGTCGTTATTTCTAATGGATGCTATTTTCATAATATGTATAGTACTTTCTCATTTAATACAAGTTCATTGATTTTTCCTGAAGTCTGGCTAATTTCCAGAATGAAGATCAGCATATTGATGAAGAGACCAAGTTTTTTGAGTTGAAAGGAAAAAGGCCAAGGGTTGGAGAACCTACAAATCCATCCCAGGATTTCAAGGAAGTAAAGGATGAAAAACAAGCTAGCAAATGCAAAAAAGTATGCGCTTTGTCGAGTAGTTCGACAGCTGCGAAAAATGCTTCTATAGAACATATGAAGTTTGACATGGAAGACAATGGCTTTCAGTACCTTCCACCAAGGGGGTTGAAAAAGGTAGATGGTTATCTTCACTATAGTAGACAGAGAAGAGATGGGAATCTCATTTTTGTTGCACATGCTGATTATTACATATTGCTTAGAGCATGTGCAAAGCTTGCCCAAGTTGATACTCGTATTCTGCATATTGGTGTACTTAAATTCGAGAAGAAACTTGAATGGATTGAGCAAAGAATTGATCAAAGCTTGATTTTTTTGCGCTAAGTGTTCTCTCCAGGGTGATTCCTAGTTGTGCTCCAGCTTGAGCTGAACCAAATTGGTATGTTTCTCATTTCTTTATGCCACTTGTTATTGGCTCATTAAGTTTTTTACATGCTTTTCTAAAAATTACATGGTTATTAGATTCTATCAATCTCACTAATTGTTATCAACCTACACAAAATTTATGCATAAGCTTCAGGAAGAATTTCTCCCTGCCATATTTTGTAGATAGTGAAGAATAGATGCCTGAGTGACAAAACAAATTTACTATTTACCTGTGCCAAGTAACAAAACAAAAAAATTGAAGGGGGATTTACATACATATACTACTTTATCATGCTGTTTATATATCTAATATTCAAAACTTTAATATTTCATGCCTATCATCCATAGATCAAATAAATGTGCTATGAATAAAATATTAAAATTTATAGGGTGATATGGGTGGTACGAATGAAATATATGAGTGATATATTTAATATTAAAATTTTGGATGTTAGATATGTAAATAACATTATATAAAGTGGTATGTATGTAAATCCCTCAAAATTGAAATGTAACGAATTATGAAGGTTCACGTGCGTGAACGACAAATGTGCAGTAGAAAGTCAGCATACATTTTGTAGAATATTTTAGAAGGATTGCGTGGTAAAATAAAATGTGTTTGATTTGATGGAAAATAATAAAATTTTAGTGTTTTTTTTTTCCGCTCTAGTTTATTTTTATGTAGTATAAACTCGCTCAATTTTGATAGAATTTTTTTTCGTTGCAAGCCAACTATATATTTTATATTCATTAAAAAAAATGATGAATCGTAGTATTCATTTGCATGTACTCTTGAACTCTGCTCAAGCTCAATTCATTAACAATCGAATAAAGTATAAATGAGCTCAAGTATATTGATGATTTAAAAATTTGTGCACATGTCCAATATAAATAAACATAGGGGATTATCATCAAATATATTAATAATTTTGACTTATAGCATACATTTTTTAATAAAATTGATTGAAAAAGGTTTTTGAAAAACATTTTAATATATGTTCATTTATAATATTTTGCTTCCCTAAGTTGATTGACTGACAAGAAAGGAGTATGTTCCCACTTTGATGACCATCAAATTCATCCTAATATGATTCTCCCCTCTTTTGTCATGATAAAAATGTTCTCAAATATCGCCTAAATTAATTCAATCTCCCTTCTCTCCATCCATAGCCATTGAAATGTGGTAGAGATGTGGAAGGCTGTTCTTTCACCTGCCAAGAATATATCAACTATAAAACTTATAATCTTAGGCTTAGGCTTTATTTTGGACGGCTTGACTCAGTAACTTTGTAACTGATCATGGCTTCAATGAGAGGCACAAATGATCTTACTTTGCATTCTATTATAAAGCAAATTGGATAGAATTTTATTTCCAAATTCGTTTCAGTGGACTACTTCAGCAATAGTCTAACATGGCTGTATAGATCAACTTTAAAATCACGCTTCCAGAATTAGAACCAGAAGAATAGGAAGGTCAAAAAGCTAGGAAACTGGGAAGCCATGCACTTCTATAGTGATTAAATTGCCTAAAATTCATTGAATTTAGTTCCAATTATCCTTGTTTTGGTCTGGACTTACACTCATACACAGGAGACATTCAAGCATTATTAGCTTATTCTGATAAGCTATATTTTGCAAAAAATACAAATCACATGAGATGTTAGCATGCAAATGGGACTAACTGTACAACTCAATTATCATCTGAATGCAAGTCAGATGGCTCAAAACTGTCCAGCTCTAATGTCGCGATCCAGGCGATCGGCATTTAGTGTGCCAGGGAGCTCCCTGAAATCTTCATTGAATATGGAATATGCACTGCAAAAGGAACAGGTAGAAGGATACAAAAATATATATTACTCCTTTAAAGATTATAGATAAAAGAGAATAGTTTAAATTTATCTGAATGATACAAAAATATTTTATAGCATTTCATATGCATACAACCAAATAATAACTATATTTTTCAAATGCATGCATTCCAAGTACTAAAAGAGATAAAGATCAAAATGATTCCCCAACTTTTTACGAAAAATCAAAATAATCATCAACTATTTAAAAGTTTTATTTTAGTCCATCGACTTTTTAAATTTGGATCTAAATGATCCAACGGAAGAACTAATTTAATCCCTATATAAAGAGTACAGGGACCAAATTGGTGCTTAATATAGTCAAAGACTATTTTGATTCTTCAGAAAAAAATGTGGGGACAAATACGGTCCTTTTCTCATTACTAAAATATTTCTAAGATGCGTGCATTTTAAAAACATCTAACCAAACAACTCTTCTATTTCCTACAAAAATGGCACAACATTACCAAGCACAGTCTTGTCAATCTACCATTGAAAAGTAATACTTGTTCCTTAAGCATTTCTCTTATATTAGTTTTCTCATCAAAACAGGGAAGTAGTGCATTGTTTCCTTCTCTCAGAACATGTTATAAATCAGAAGAGCAGACCTTGCGTATCTACTAATGCAGCATGCACCTGAAAATTGTTATAGCAATGCTAGATGCTCGATGCTACTCCCAACATATTGTTCCTCCCACCCAAATACAAAGAAAGCAATATTGCATGACACTTCTCTGCGACAGCACTTGAGCCGAGAAAAGCTCTAGTTTTATCAAATGGATGCTTTATGTTACAGAAATGCATGGGACAAGAGAAGCATAAATCTCTTCAATAAAAGTATGTGCAAAGAGAAATCAACAAGACTGACATGGTTCACATTCAACTTTATTGTATTGTTTTCTAGTCAATAATATCTCCATGGAAAACATAAAACAGATTTTGTTATTTCCGAATTGATTTATCCAGCCATTTCAAATCATAAGAAAAAGAATAATGGACAAAGACAGGTGGTATAATCATCAAATGTATATTGAACCCAAATAGGTTATAAAAACAAGTTTTTCAACTAATGTATATATGTGTATAAATAACAATGTTCAGAGTCTTAGGCCAATTGTAGTTGCAGTTAGAAGCAACTGAAAAGAGTATTAAAGATGGTTATGATCTCTATATTCAACTTAACCTACTTAGCCCTCTCCCTCATTCTCTCTCCTCCAACCTTCTCTCTATGATCCTAGTCTCTAGGGAAAGATACAAATTATTACTATAGTCATTCATCATCATAATCATCACCATCAGTCTCATCAAAACTATTTTGGGTCGGCTATATGAATCTCCATTCTTTATGTATTCTTGTTTAATACTGTATGAGATGTTAAATATATTATGCACAAAATTTTTTGCACAATTTTAATTCATGCAATCTTAAATTTATTCCACTTACCTCCGAAGCCTTCAACATTAATTTTATTTGTTTGTCTCAGAGGTGCATTTTCTACCCTTCATTGTAATGTCAAAACCACTTTAATCTATTATCTACTCTCTACGATCATACCTTCAATAGATACTACACCCAGTGTCACTTTAATATAACATTATTTAATCTATCTATTATGATTTTTCATACAACAAAATATTCTCATTTATGTCACTTTCAACTTTGTTATATTTAAACTTTTATATTGTTGAACACTCGAATTCATACAAAAAAAGCAATATAATTGTAATATTATAAGATTTATTTTTAATAGGGGTGTCAATATTGGACACGACCTGAAAATCTGACCCGAACCTGACACGAAAATTTTGGGTTTGGGTCAACCCGAACCCGAATCGGGTCGGGTTCGGGTTGACCCGGAAATCCGAGAATGACCCAGAATGACCCGGGAAAAATGAGTCTACCTGCATATGCCCACGCTTGCCCGCTCCTGCACGCATCGCCTGCCCGAGTCTCTTGCCCGTGTCTGCCCGCATCCCATCGAGTCGCGTCACAGTGTCAGTAAGTCAGTCTGCCGTCCGCGTTGCATCGAGCCATTGAGTGATCAAGTCGCTGTCGCACCGCTGCCGCTGCCGCTACCTTAGGGGTCCAACGCCGACGGGATTTGGCTGAATAAGCGCGCAAACTGCTGTCGCTGCCTCATGGGTGGGGTCGGGTTGACCCAAACCCGACCTGCTTCAGGTTCGGGTCTAGAAAATCAACCTGTCTGCAAAAACGGGTCAGGTTCAGGTTGACCCGAATAGTGTCGGATTAGTTCCGGGTTCGACCCGAACTCGACTTGTGACATGAAATTGACACACCTAATTTTTAAGTCTCCATAATATTTTTTATTGTTTAACTCCTAAGACACTTATCTATTTTAGCCATATTATATCTCCATTATTTTACAAAATAGATTCAAGATACTTAAACTATTACAAATAAATATTGCCAATGTCACTATTAATGCTTGGTTCTACATGGGAGGGTGATTAAGAACTACAAAGGTGAGGCTACCAAGTTTGGCTAATTCACAAAAAGAAAGATTGACGATATGCATGAGAGAAGATGGGTGGGGATAGGGGAGGAGGGACGAAGGAGTAGGGGTGGAGAGAGAGAGAGAGAGAGAGAGGAGCTATGAGTTTTTATTTTTTAGAAACACGATTTTCTTTTTCTTTAAAACCCTTTGTACCCTTCCTCATTCCATAATCAACTTTCCTCATCAACACATAATTTATTTGTAGACTCTACTAAATTTTCTATAACAAGTCACCTTAATGAAACTAGCTATAGCTTCCTAATTTGGTTTAACTTAACTAAATAGTTTTAATTTGTCTCTCTTAGCAATAAATTATATAAGATTAATAATTCTCCACCTTTTAAATTCTACCACCTTATCCTAGGTCATAATTTCTTTTGATTACTTTATTTATATTCTTAATACTACTATCAAATGCTATATGGTCAAGCTTTTTTCTAAAATTAAATTGCAATCTTTGGAACAAGATTTTAATTTTCCTTAAATAAGAAAAAATCTATTAATAATTTGGTAACTCCAATTTTGTTAGTAACCCTTGTTTCTTAAAGTATGCATTCACTATTCAAGATCATTGGTTGTGTCAAAATCAATTATACCACCTCTCATTATATTTGGATCTCTTATTCATGATCGTCGTGAATCCTTTTATAGGCCATCCTACTAAAACCTATTTAAATCTGTTAGTGTGGTGTCTAAATTTTTTTTAACCATCTTGGGTAAGATTAATTTTGATTTTTAAGATTAAATGCTACAAAAGTTATGATATATTCATACTTGATTTTCAAGATTAGAGGCCACTAACTCCAGATCTATTTAAGCTTATTTTTCTAAAATGTTGGCTATCTAACTCAAGCTATATTCACATTCATCTTTAAAACCTACAATCTTATAATATAATAACAAAAAGAAAAATAAATCAAAGGTTTCATATAACCAACAACAAGAAGAAACAAAGAGACAGAGAGAAAAAAGAAGAGAGGGGAGGTGTGCGTCCGAGAAAAAAAGAAGAAATTTTTTGGATGCTTATAAGATAAGTTCTTCAGCTTTTTAACTAATGAAGAAGTGTTGCTATTTTAAGTTCTAGTAAGAGAATAAGTTATTGATTATAGTAAGAAATGTTCTCATTTGAACTCCTATAATAGAGGTGGAATGAGAGTAATTGAAGCAACAACAATATCACCTCTACACGTCCAACCCTCATCTTTGCGGAAGGTGATTATATTTTATTTTAGCTAGCCAAAGTGGTATCTTTATTCATATCTCCAATTTTATATGAAATATAATCCTTCATGTACCTTTCTTTGAAGTTCAATGTATTATTCTATCTCTACATGGCTATAGACATAGGCTTCCTTAAGTTAAACTACAAAATTTTGATATTCTCTTTAGTGGTGGTTGATCTATTTTACAGTTACTTTATAATTCGTACTTGGTTTTGGATTGAGAAACTCTTTTCCTAACAAAATCACCTCCAATAAGTATCCTTTCTTTAGCAACTATATGTTTCAGTAATTCATAATACCTATAATCCTCCGAGTCTCAATAGATATCTCATTTGAACTTAATGTTTAACCTTGTCATACATCTTCAAATCTAACTCTTCTTCAACTTTTTGGTTAAATCTACAAAATATTTCATTATTTTGCCCAACATGATCTTCCAAAATGATTTCTTCCTTAAACATTATTTTTAATAATTCTCAAAGAAATATTTAATATTTTCTTGATATCTTCAGCATTAATTAAAATTTATTACATTCAATTCTAATCCATCTAACTTCAAAAAAAAAAAAAAAAAACTTTAGATCTCTTATATCTTATCATAGCCATTTTATATCTCCTATTTTCTCCTCAGTTCTACTTAATTTATTAGATAAATCAACAAAAATTATATTATAAGGTTTGCTTGCCATTCTCTTTGCAAGATTCAGATATTTCTAAGAAGCATTATAAGTCTTAATAGTATTTATCTTTCATTACACTTAGATACATTTTTTTACCTTAATTTTTTTTTGTGCATCAACACTCCAAATTTACTTACTAATTATTAATTAATGACCTATTTCTACTCTCCTAGAGTTTCTACATCAATTTTCTTAGTAGAATCAGTCGTCTTATCCCAATTAGATTTAATTGAAGCGAAGAATTATAATTTGTCACTAGCAATACATTTTGAAAGATTAAGAGAGACCCACATTTCAAGTTCAACTATGTTATTCTAAGGGAATTATTTCCTCTGATCAATTTTTTTATTCCTAAGATATATATTTATAACAATTACTTTATATTACGTAATCAAGATTTTTCATAAAACCACCCTATACTTTGCAAAATAATACTTCTTTCTGTCCAAGTAAAAAACAATTTATGATTTGATAGATCCATTTTCTAAAATAATTAAGTGGTCTATTCTTTAAAGTATGTGTTTGCTATGATAAGATGATATGCTACTGTGACGTCAAGTGCAGCTTTTAGAATCACATTTTTATTTCAGATTCAATATCTACCATGAATCATCTCATAGCCAACCTACTAGAATTTAAATGTCCATTTAAGTAACCAACAATTTTTATTCTCCACCTCAAGTATTCATTATAATAGCTCATTCACCTCTTCCTAAGAATTAAAATTTCAAATGATTTATGGTCCAATTTGAGGAACATAAGCACTCATCACATCTATAATATCATCACCAAAAAATCACCATATCACTAATTTTATTCACCTTAATAGTTTTATCTTTCAACTCTATCCAATATGATCCCTACCCCATCTCTATAGTTAACTTTTCTAGCATACAATAAGTTATTATCTTCCAAAAATATCCTAATTCAACTTTATATTCGAAGTTTTCATGTTCCATGCAATAAATCTAATCCGAGTTTTAGACTTAGTCAAATATTGTTCACTTTTCACCTTAATTAGTTTAAAATATGACATACCACTTGGTGATGTCCAACAATATTATAATCATCTTAAGTCATCTTAAGTCATCATGATGAATAAGTGCTGATAAACTTCTAGCGAGCCTTCCTTGAGTTCAATCAAATTCAAAATATTAATCATAATTAAAATAATCCAGCGCATAAATAAACATTTTCAGTTTGAACATTCCATCTTCTTAAACTCGATGCGAAAATTTAAGACAAACAAAAAAAAAAGAATTTGGCAGTTCAGAAAGTCTGCTCTATGAAAAAGATGTGGCAGGTGATAAAGTTACCTAAGTTCACCATGTGGTTTCTTTCCAAGATTCAGAAGTATCACTAAGAAACCTGTCCCAAGTATCTGCATAAGGAATGATATTTTAGCGCCAATCAATACGTTAATTTATACCTTCAATTTTCTTACGTGTAGCACAAAGAAGAGCATTAGATATTTTAATGAAAAAACGAAACACTTACATATAAAGGCCCAACATCCCATCTATGCGCAACTGGGGCTAACAAAAACCAGAGAACGATACCAGCCCATGCCTTAAGACTGATAGAGAAAATTGCGACCAGCACCATATCTATAGAATGGGATATAACAAAAAATAAGTCAGCTAATCTGCTCTGACTCGTATATCTATTTGGAAATGAATATTGCAATGTATACCAGGTAATCTCAATCTTTCATGTAGGAGATAAAAGAGTTTCCTCTTCCACCAGGTTGCCGTTTGAGGAATGTGGAACTTCTGAAAGTACATGGCATAACACAAAATAAAAATAACTTTTTACCAGATTACTTGTTATGAACAATGGCCGTTAACTTAACGAAAATAAGAATTGTTATTACCAAGTCGTCATCATCATCATCATAATCATCACAGAGATGTTTAGCAGGAGGTCTAGGTATTACAGCAACCATCAGTGAATCTGACAAAAGTTTTCTTCTCACGTCAATTTCAAATAACACAAAAATACAGAAATAAACTAGCGCCAACTTAAATAGCGAATGAATACAGAATAATCTAGCAAATTTATAGAAAAAAATGGGAAAAATTCATATGTAACATCGGGCTAAGAAAACAAATGCAACCCAAATTCCCAGCTTGCTTCTATAAACTAATCCAAGAGATAATAACTTGTTACATATTTCTACGTTGTTCTTTTGAAAATATGCAACTGAATATACAATCTTTAAGATTGGCCAAAGAAGTTCATTTATCTATGCTCTTTTAATAGGTAACAAATTGGCAGCACAACGAATTTAAAACTTAGCTTTAATTAGTTTTAGGAGATATGGTTTTGTATTAGATAAATATGTTATCAGGAGGACATCAAGAAACACAAACATAAAACAATCAAAGGATATATATATATATATATATATATATATATAATGATAACAAATTTTATGTTGTGTCATCTAATAATTTGCTAAGTGTTTCATACAAGCTATTAAATGTCAAGCAACCATGAAAATGTCGATGTGCTTAAATAGATGAATTCAACAAAGATCGAACAAGCAAAATGTCAATCCTAGGTGTGCTCAATAGATTTTAATGTAAATTAATTGAGAAAGTCTTGATAAAAGTTTCATTATATATACATAAATTATATATATATATATATATATATATATGATCGGACAAGCAAAATGTCAATCCAAGGTGTGCTCAATAGATTTTAATGTAAATTAATTGAGAAAGTCTTCCTAAAGGTTTCAAAGATGATGAAAATATAATTAAAATTGATTAAGATTATATTTGTATATTATTTTGGATTTATCTGTGATTTTTGACATTTTATTTTTTATTTATTTAATTTATTGATATATATTATTTAAATAAATTGTAATAATGAGTGTCACGGGCTAAAATTTTATTTCATATTGAAATAGACTTCTAAACCATTTAAAAAAATTATGTGGACCAAGTTTCATAATTATGACAAAATTAAGGGAATTGTATTGATCTCGCTGAATTCTATGTGCAAACAACATGTGATATTATAGAAGTTGTACATAAAAAAATAAAGGAAACATATAGCTGAAAATTAAAATCCCATTGAACAATGAGGGATTTCTAATAAGTAATATCATGGTTTTAGAATTAATTTGAGCTGATGTTACAAGGAGACATTCCTAGACTGAACATTGTTGAACAATTTTAATTCTAGCATCTACAATAATTAGGTCTTTCCATCAAAGATCAATCCAGCAAGCACACCTTTCAATCTTTCATCACTCCTTTCAATTTGACAAATAAATATCTTCTATTCCAAGCTTACGGGTGAGTGTTGGGAGCAGACATGGACCGGAGTGAGCAATGGGAAGGGAGCGACCATCTCCAATGGTTGCATTGTCTGTGCCATAGTATTATGCTAGTTGGAGGATGTTATCAATGTTGTTGGTCAAATGAGACGAGGCTCCTGAGTCAAGCATCCAATTTGAGGTAGATTTCTGGTTGGAGGCAACCAATGTGGTTGGGGATTGGTTGGGAGTGGGGTATTGAGTGTTGAGATGATGCCAGCATATGTTGGCGGTATGGCCTCTTTTCCTACAGATTTGCCAGGTGGTACATGTTGTCGTTGTTTGGTTGAGGTTGTTGAATGTTCTTGGACTGGTTTGCAGATTGTTGAATGAAGTGAAGCGTCCGCGGCTACATCCACAGCCTCGGGTGGAGCAGAAGGTTGCATGAATGTTTGGGGTTGCTGGTTCTTTAGTGCATTCAGCTAATATCTTGATTTCTTCATTGATTAGGGTGGAGTAGAGGTTCTCAAGGCTGATTGGTGTCATTTTGGTCCTGATGGATGTTTTGAAGGCCTGATATTATGGAGGCAGCCCATTGAGTGTGTATAGTAGAATGTCCTCATTGTCTATTGTTGAACCGCCAGTAGCGATGTTATTGTTCAGAGTTTTTATATTTATGAGGTACTGAAGCATAGTGAGTTGACCCATGGAGATATGATGTAACTCGTTTTTGAGTTGTATAACTCTGGAGAGGTTTGTGGGTTGCAAACGATGCTCCAGCATGGTCCAAATGTCGGCACATGTCTTGAGATTGAGGATGTAGGTAAGAATGCCGGTTGAGAGAGTGCAGCAAATGGTTGTGGCGAGGTTATGGTCGATTAGTGTCCAGCGATTATAGGCGTGATTTGGCCTTGCGGTATAATCAAACTCGACGAGAAGACGAGTGGGTGCTATTGTGGTTTGGTAGAGGAAGGTTGCGTAGTTAGTTGTTAGCATAAAAGAGCTTCAGGATTTGGGATCGCCATATTGGATAGTTATCATTTGACCATTGTATGGGTGCAATAGTTTTCATATTTGAGATGAGAAACTTCAAGGAGGGAATGATGATATTTTCTGAGAAGGTGTCTATGGATATCTCACCGGTGTGAAATAAGGGGGATGCAGCCATTTGAATGGATCAAGGCTGTAAGCCGATTGTCTCTGATAACATGTAAGAAGACTATGCTTTACCTAATAGCAGGACTAACACAACAAAGGAAGACAATTATATATAGGAAAAGCAGAGACGCATGGTACCTAACTATTCCATTTCTATGTAAAGTTCTTTTTTACACATTGTTGTAGCCTTGGATGTGTGTGTGTGTGTGTATGTATATAAGTGCTGTGGCTGCTCCATTTGTCTGCTAATGTCAGATGGCAGCTCTGTGCTTGTGTGAGAGATGGAGGATGCTTTTATTTAACTTAAATTTCAGAGACAACAATCATGGTTGGAACGTTCATGTGTCATGACTCACTATCATTGCTCTTGGGCTTCTTCGCATTTCATTCATCCCTCTCAACACAAATCTCATCCCAATTCCTCTTTAAGACAGAGTTGGTTTCACATGCAGTCTCCCACTTGACGTGGGAGATCTCCATCATCAAAAGGAAAAAAAAAGGCAATCTTCCTCGCATTTTAGAACTCCAGATCTCTCATGCAATCCCCCCGATCTCCCTACAGATCCCTTGTTAAGTTCTAAAACTCCCAATCTCCTCCCTAAAGGTTGTGCCAACCCCCATTCCATGATCTTAGCTCTTACAATCAATTAAAATTTCAATTCTGAAAATGAGTAACCAAAAAATTGATTATTATTAAATAGGATTGAACATCCATCATGTCTTTTAGGATTTAAAGCTATTAGAATTTAAAGTCTTGGGGTTATTTGATTATATTTAGGATTTAATTTAAGTAGGATTAAGTAAATTTTGAAAATCATTAGTTAGTAAATCCTAGTGGCATTAAATTCTGAAATCTAGTTGGTATCATAGATGTCAAATATAGTTAAATACTAATAAATTATTTAGTGGACATGTTGAAGATTTAGGGGCTATTTGGTAGCAGGATTTAGGCCGGATTTGAGGCTGATTTGAGCGAAATCCAACCAAACGGCCTAAAATGCAAAACCAAATCTCACGGCAAATGAAAGCCGCCGTAGACGGAAAATTCCGCTAATTCGCCCAAAATCCTGGATTTCTGAAATCCTGCTTTTTGCCGGATTAACGAAATCCATTGCACGCTAGAGGGAAGAGTTCGCTCGGTAAATCCCCTCTATAGCCAAACAGCCACACGGGATTTAATAGGATTTATCATGAATGTTACCAAACAGTTTTCAAGATTTATGCCCCTCAGGATTTCCGAAATCCGGATTTAGAGGATTTACGAAATCCTACTTAAATCAAATCCTCGGTGCTACCACAAAGCCCCTTAGGATTAAATGAAGTGGAATAATAGCGCATAACGGAAAAGTTGTGTAAACCTCTTAAATCCTACTTCCCTGGAATTTACTAAACAAAAGATTTAGCCTAAAACGAAAGGAAAACAATACTTAAGAATATAGTAAAATTTATGCAGCTCCAAAAAACTCTTTGGCAATATTTAGCCCAAATCATAGCTAAAACTTTCAGCCAAACAGCCTCTTTAATTTCGAACCTTACCCCCGTTTTGCAATCTAACGCGCACATCCTCACTGCCGCCATTTTTCCTTTCTTGAAGGGTTTTTCCATGGAGGACCAGCTTCAATCGCTCAACAGGAAGACAGCGATCCGCAGCCACGAATCTTTTCAGATCGCCGACCTAAATAAGCAAAATCAGTAAGGAATTACAACATAGGATATGTTCTAGGTTTTCTGCGTGAGATACCAATGGAAGATCTCCGATGACAAATAAGGGAATCGTGTGGTAACAGATACCTTAACTTCAGCAGGCACTCGAATCCGAAAAGGTCGCACTGGTCCGACAGTCTTGACGGTGATCTCAACGTCCGTCTCGTCGCCGGCCATTGAGATTCCGGCCTTGCCGAACAAGCTTTCAGCCGGAGTTAACCAACCCAAAAACTTATTTTACACTTCAAAATTATTTTCCACTCCAAAATATCATAAATGGATAAATAATATTTATGATGTTTAAAACTATAAAAAAATAATATAAAATATTAATATAAATATTAAAATTGTGGATTAGAAATTCAAGATTAAATGATTGGATAATATTAGTTGGATAAGGTGATATAATAAATATTAAAATTATTTAAATAAAATATAAATAATATAATAATATATAATAATTATAAGTTAATATAAATCTATGACTAAAAAATAAATAAAATCATAAAAAAATAATATTTCTTATAATTTTAAATTTAAACATCTTCAATATTTAAATATGATATTTCATATAAATTTAGTTCACATATGATCTTATAAATTTAATATAAAATTGATATATCATCAAAAAAAATATCAGGCACGAATCTCAAGGCAAAATTAAATTTGGGACCATCTAAACTCTGATTTTAGCAAACACAAAGTCGAATTGAACGTCTCGAAAATACGAACCCAACGACATCAAATTAGACTCAATCCGAGCCCAAATGAGCTCATATAAGATGATACGTAAAAAGATTTTATTTGTATTTCCTCATCAAATTATTATTATAGAAATTTAATATTTATCAAAGTTTAAACATATTCTTTAAGATAATATTGCATCATTCTCTCATTTGTGCTAAAAAGAATTTTTGACTGAAAAATAGTTATCATCACAGTTTATTCCACCAAAGGCTATTTTCGGTAAAAGACTTCGGGCCGAGTAACATTTGCTGGGCTCTCCCACTTATTATCCTCTTCTAGGCCTCACTTTTTATGAAGACGAACCTCTCCGTCGCTTGACGGCGGTAGCCGGCGATGGCCCTCAGTTTCTTCACCTTATCTCCTCGTGTTCTTCTCCCTCCATCTTCCTCCTCCACTTTGCTCTCCGTCGAACACCTCCGATGCCTCGATGGATGCCTGACAGTGGTCCACAGCCGCCGGAGCTGGCTTAGGAAATGGCCTCTTGAAGGATTTCGAGAGAAAAGTATTTGCGTTGCGAATTTCGCTTCGCTTCGCAGCGTGAACAGCGGTGACGAGAACGAGGAAGAGAGTGAAGAGGAAGATGAAGTGGAGGAGTCTTTGACGGCTTCAACTTCGCCGGAGAAATGGGATGCCCTTGGTCTTGGGCAGGCGATGGTACTAATTCTGTGAAGTATTTTCTTCTTTTCTCTCCTCTGATGTTACGATTCATTATAGATTTTGAGCATGCTTTATTAATTTGAGTTGGCTCTATCACCAATTCGTTCTATTTATAGACTGAGAGTTCATAGGTGACTATTATATTTTTTGAGCTGTTTGGGTGGTTGAATAGGCGTTTAATTTCTCAGTTGGAGGCCGAACTTCCAATGATTTATAAATTTGTGGCATTGTGAGATGTCTTAAAATAATATTTGGACGTGAGTTTTGTATATCACCGTCCAGGGAAAGTTTGATTTGTATTACATCTTAGATGTGAAGTGCAAATTTTTTAATATTTAATTAGAGAATTGGTCCATGCAATTCAGTGATTTTGATGTGAATTCCTTTTGATGTTACTTAGGTGCAAACCGCAGGAAGTTTAAATCATGGGATAGTTGTAACATTGTGATTTAGCAAACTTTCTCTAATTTGTCTGGTTAACTTAACTTTTAATTCAACAAAAACCCTAACATGTCATCCAAAATTGTTTATTTGGCTACATAATTCGGTGCCCTTTCTCTCTCCCTCTTAAATATTTAAATTTGCTGCCTGTAATTGTAAAATTCTATTAATCTTGCTTGTTTATCAATACAAAAATTTGGTTCCTAATGCTATTACACTTTTTCTATCCCTTATGTGTCGTGTGTATGATTTATAAACCTTACAAGATTTTGTCTAGCCATTTGATTAAAGGCAAGTTTGGGTTGGTGGGCTGCATGTGATGTGGCACATATTTGTCAATAGCACAAATGGTGTACGTCATGGCTCTAGGCACGACTTTGTGCATGCAACATGGCCTATACTTGTATATATCACAAAATAGTTTGTTCCATGGCGAAGATTGATAAAGTGCACCCTTGGCTTTTCACGCACAGCGCATAATACACTTTTTTTATTGGAGAAATGAGATGCATCAATGATTTTTTCTTAAAAGCATGCATGATGCTGCTTCATGTTTTCATGTAAGCATGATGATGTCCCTTTCTTTCCTATAGGAGTTTCATTAATTATGCTACTTTAAATGTTGTCTGTTTTTAAAGGCGATAATGATTCTCTCTAAAATAATTCACGAGGAAGAATCCCTTCCATCGAGCATTAGTAAGTTTGGTTTTTGAAATAATCTCTATTACCATCTTGCCGAATTGCTTGCTAATGTATTTAGGATTTTGTAGCCTTTTTCTCCTCCTAGAGTTATTTTCCCTTTCTTTTACTTTGGTCTGCCACCAATATTGTGCTTTCCTTTAAAGGGATGAGTATTTGTCATTTCAGTATTTGTTGTTTGCTATCATGTGGTTGCATAGTTATTGTTATCAATGAGAATGATGTTTCTTGTAAGTTGAAGTAGCTTATTTTGCATTTATTTAACTTTCTTTACTAGTACTATAGGTAAAGTTAGATGATGTGATGTATTAGGATTTTATGTGCCATATGATAAAAAAATTGATAAACTAAAAAACTTTCTCAACTCTCTTAAGAAACCATCTAGATCATGCTCTCGATCTCAAAATGGTATGATTTTTAACTCCGGTGTTTTTAGTGCCTCAAATAATTCCCTCAAAAAATGGATCTTACATTCATAAGCCACTAACCACATAACAAACCTTGTCAATATCTTTCAAACATGCAAACCTTGTCTCAACAATGGAAAAATAAAAGCGGTCCATAGTTCCTTAACAACTTTATAAGTCTGGGGAATGTTTCAATTTCCCACACATTTACCCTTAGTAGCATATTAGATGTTCCTCATATTGCTGTAATGTAAATCTTTTATTGATCCATAAAATCATTAATCACCATAACTGCAAAGTAATTTCTTTGCTTATCATTTTGTATTTTAGGATCTCATTATTGGAAAGAAGATTAGACAAGCTAAAGAGAAAAATGGGCGATATCTTCTTGAAAATAGAAATCACTTATCGTGCTCCTTTATTTCTACCGACAATATTGAAACCAAATGGGTGGCATCATTATAAGCTAGGGTGTTCCTCCTTAAAAACTTTATAATGTATGATTTTTTCCTCTTTTTATGAATAAAAATAATTGAAAATTTTTATTATGAGATTTGTGAAATTACAAAGCATCATCATGTTGTTTTTCTTGAAGTGATTTTTGACTCTCCACTTATTTTGCGTTAGTTCATTTTGATATTTCCAAAATCTCTAATATTTCTGAGCTACTGAATTTGTCACCTTCATTGAAGATTGCACTCGGATAATATGGGTATATATCATAAAATAAAAATCTGATATCTACATTATTCTTCCCACTTTTACTATTACGATAATAAATTAATTCAATACCAATATCAAAATATTTTGGATAGATAATGCTCGTGATTATTTCAATCACATATTATCTTTTTTCATTTATAAAATGGGTATCATTACCAATCCTCATGTTTGATGTTTCCCAATAAAATAGGATGGTTGAAAGAAAAAGTTGTCACCTTTTGAAACTCATTATAACTCTTCTTTTTGAAAATCAAGTACAAATATATATATATAAATGAGAAGGTTTTTTAATTATTATTTATCTAATCAACGGAATACCCTCAAGAGCGATTAACTTAAAAAGTCCTTTAGACTATCTGCAGAATATTTCTTCTAAAATAGTTTTCTCTAAAAAAATTCTTCAAAAAATATTTGGGTGCATTGTCTATATTCATATCCTTAAACAACATAGGGGTAAACTGGATTCTAATGCGCTTAAATTTGTTTTTATTGGATATTCCCCCACTCAAAAACAATATAAGTTATCATCCTACCACGAAAAGAATTTCCTTTTCCTTCCTCAAAGGATGTCACTTTTAATGAAAAACATTTTTTTTTCTATTGAACTTATCTTCAAGGGAAAAGCTTTCAACTGGAAGATAAGTTTGGTGAAATTTATTTTTCATCTTTATATTCTTATATTCCAATACATATCATTTTGTAATTTTTCCCTTTCACATAAGTCTTTCTTGATAAATATCAACTCCAATTCCATTCCAATATTACAAACCCTATTTGAAGCATTTGAGAATAAGAAATTGGAAGTATGCCATAAGTGAAGAGATGAATACCTTGTACCAAAACACAAATGTAATTTTTTTTGTACCATGGAATGGAAAGAATATGGTCGGATGTAAGTAAATTTTTTCTGTAAAATATAAGACATGAATCTAAAATGGTATAAGGCATGATTAGTAGCTAAATATGCTCAATCCTATGAAATTGAATGTCAAGAAATCTATGTTGCTGTTGCAAAAATGATTAAGTTCAGAACTGATTTCTCTAGCCACTAATCTTGGATGGTCTATAAAATAATATGATATAAATAATTCTTTTTATATGGATATGTTGAAGAAGTTTATTTATATCAATGGCTAATTAGCAAAGAATAAGACATGCATGCAAATTGAAAAATGCTCTATATTGACTTAAGCATCCCCATAAGTATAATTTGATAGATTTACAAGAGTTATGATTGAAGTTGAATATAAATAGAGCAATGGAATCATACCCTCTTCATAAAACATTCTACTGATAATAATATCTCAATTCTTTTTTTATTTATTGATGATATGATTATTGCAGATGATGATAACAATAAAAAAAGGATCTCTCAAAAGAAAGTTTGCTAAGGAATTTGATATTAAAGAGTTGAGCAAACTCAAATACTTTTTTAGCATAAAACTTAGAAGTAACTCAATCAGAATAAGAAATTTTTTATTCAAAACAAAAGTCATAACCTTACTAAAATAGATAAAAATTGACTAGTTGCAAACCTTATAAAACCCTAACTAAATCAGGTCAAAAGTTAGACACAGATGAAGGAACTGAAGTTGACATAAGATAATATGTAAGATTAATTGAGAAACTATTCTATCTCACACTCATCCAGACATTGCTTTTATAGTAAATCTCATTAAAGTGTCTCGCCTTCAAACTGCTTATAGAGTTCTCAAATGCCTTAAATCAAATCCCGAAAAAAAAATCCCTATAAAAAATAGGATACTCTACAAATTGAAGGTTATACTAATGCAGACTATGCAAGATTATGGATAGAATGTTCACTTCAGGATATTGTATATTGTTGGGATGAAATTTGATAACATGGAGGAGCAATAAATAAGAGGTTTGATGGAGAAATATAGAGAGAATAAGGAGGATTTACATATGATATTTATTGATTTAGAAAAAGCATATGATAAAGTTCCAAGAGAAGTGCTATGGAGAGTTCTTGAAGAGAAAGGAGTTAATAATGTTTATATTCAAATCATTAAAGATATGTATGCAGGAGCTATTACTTGTGTTCAAACACAAGGTGGTTTGACCAAGTATTTCCCTATTTCGGTTGGATTACATCAAGGATCAGCCTTAAGCCCGTATGTTTTTGCTTTAGTCATGGATGTTCTCACTAGACATTTGCAAGAGGATGTACATTGGTGTATGCTTTTTGCTGATGATATTCTTCTTGTTGATAAGACTAGAGAGGGAGTTGAAGGTAAACTAGAATTGTGGAGGTCAACCTTAGAGTCTAAAGGTTTCCACTTGAGTAGATCTAAAACAGAATATATGGAGTGTAATTTTAGTAATAATAGACCTAGTGACGGGATTATGACTTTGGGTGATCAAGTCATTAATAAGAGTACACGTTTTAGATATCTTGGATCTATTTGTTTAGAGTGATGGTGAAATAGATGGGGATATTATCAGTAGAATCCAAGTTGGATGGTTGAAATGGAGGAATGCATCGGGCTTATTGTGTGATAGAAAAGTACCCCTCAAACTTAAGGAAAAATTCTATAAGATGGTGGTGAGACATGTAATGCTTTATGGTGCCGAATGTTGGCCATTAAAAGAGAAGCATAATTCTAAGTTAAGTGTTGCAGAGATGAGGATGCTTAGGTGGATGAGTGGCTTTACCCTTAGAGATAGGATACGAAATGAGCATATTCGTGAAAAGGTTGGAGTAGCTCCAGTGGAAGATAAGATTAGAGAGAGTCGCCTTAGATGGTTTCGTCACATAAAACGGCGGCCTCCTGATGACCCTGTTAGGAAAGTAGAGGTCTTAGATTTGACTTATATTAAGAAAGGTAGAGGTAGACTTAAAAAGACTTGGTTAGAAAATATTAGAAATGATCTTTCTTTATTAGATTTAAACGAGAATTTGACTTTTAACAGGACACAATGGAGAAAAAGGATTCATGTAGCCTACCCCACGTAGTGGGATAAAAGCTTGATGTTGTTGTTGTTGTTGTTGGAGGAGCAATAAATAACTAGTTATTTTAAGATTTAGCGTTAAATATGACTTTAGAGCAATTTTACAATGAATCTATGAACTTTTTTAGATAAAAAAAAATATTGATCATAAACCAGTATAAAAAGACTGTATCATGTATGTAGAGGTAAATAGACATTTCATAAAAGACAAACTAGAGAGTGGATTGATTTGGTCTTCATATATTCTAATAGAAAATTGTTAAATCTCAGCCTTTCGTTTGAAGACCAATCTCACGATTATAAACAGTGATCTGTGGGAAGCTCTCCTGGATCACGATTAATATCTTCCATAACTAGATTTCTGTGTTAGGAAAGATTTTTATTTCAGCAATTATTTGTTTCTACATTAGAATTTGTATAGATCTATAAATAGGAAACTTATTGTATAACAAAGTAAGAGTTTTCTTCTCAAATTCTCCTCGTTTAACAAAAATCAACTTGCTAATATATTCCCCAAAAGGCTCTGCAACTTCACGTTTAAGAATATTGTAAGCATACTTGAAATGATAGGTTTATGACATCCAATCTGACGGAAACTATTGAAGACCATGCTTCCCACTATATAACCAATCATAATATAATCTATTGAGCACATAGATTGAGGATCTTAGTTATTGGATCTTCTCCCAATTAAACCTTGGATTGAAATCATGGGCTCCTCTCCATCCGACCCTTTTTTTAATTATTTATTTTGTATAAATTGCATTAATATTTTTTTATATGTAATATCCTTGGATGAGCTTATAAATACCTCTAATATGTTAACAAAAAATAAGCAATTAAATTCAAAGCAGTTTTTTCATATTTCTACTTTTCTATAAATTCTATTTGGAGATGGGGTGGTACGTTAAGAAACCCCAAATTTTTTATTTTTATTCACCAAATCAGTTCAGTATACGCAAAGCTGCTATTGCTTTATTGGCCATTTTATACTCTTTTATCTGTGCGTACAATGATTTTGATTTCTTCAATTCTAAATCATGCAGAAGATCATGTCAAAGAGAGTCATGTTTCAGTTACTTTTATGGCTCCTACATCTCTGCATAAAGAGGAGCCCAATTTCAAGGATAAAACTTGATATTTCGCTTGGTTTCCTTATGTTGTATCATTTTTCAAGTTCGTTGTAGATAATATTCTGTTTATTGAAAATTATCCACAAGTTAAACATTAATGCTAAATTCTTATACACTATTGGACGTTGTTTTTGTCCTAGTAAAGTTAACTATGTCTACCTTGTTTACTTCCTAATCTTGCTGACACGGAGAGGGATTTCTCTAGGTGGATTTTTCAGGTATGGTAGATGACCAATTTTTAGAGCAGTTAGCTATAGAGAAGGGCACAAGGAAAGTTATCAATCATGAAGAAAGAGGGAGAGTATTACGAGCAATGGATGGTTGCAGTTATAAAGCTGCTGCAGGAGGCTCACTTTCAAACACATTAGTGGCATTAGCGAGACTAGGTATCCATTCCATTGGTGGTCGTCAATTAAATGTTGCGATGGCAGGAAGTGTAGGCAGCGATCCTCTGGGTGGATTTTTCAGGTATTTAGTCTTTTATGTCAAGCATTATGTTTTATAACGTATTTCATTGGAAGTCCTGAAAAAATAATGAAATATACAGTTTGAGGTCGCTGGGAATTCTCTATTGCCATGCATATTTCTATGTTATTCAGTTTTTAGAAATCAGCAAACATAAGCCTCCAGTTTTTATCCTTTACAAGGTTTTCCGTAGGGCTTGTTTTATTTCAATTAATTGAAAGAAGTGGCACTTCTTAAAGTGATATTTTCTATTTAGGTTTAGTTTTGGAAGACCTAAAAAGACTGGTTAGAAAATATTAGAAATAAAATTTCTTTATTAGATTTAAATGAGAATTTGATCCTTAATAGGACACAATAAAGAAAAATGATTTATGTAGCTGACCTCACCTCACGTAATGGGATAAAGGCTTGGTGTTGTTATTGTTTAGTTTTGGAAGACAAACAATTCGGATGATTAGGTGTAAAGAGTTCCACCATCTAGTGTGTTATAGGCAAGAAATTTTATGCATGTTTAAAGGAAATATAGTTCCTATTTGGCTGCCATTACCACATCCGAAATGTCTCCAATGCCACCATTTCTCCTTGTGAGCATAACATATCGATTCGTGAACAATTCTAAGCTTCAACAATGTGGTAAATATTGTACTGTATCACGGATCCTTCAATTATAGTGTTTGCCTTCCTGCAATGGCCTTTTTTACAGGTTGATGGACATCAGAGTTTTTTTCTTGAGCTGATTGGTTTTCCTAATCTTGTGAGGATTGTTGTCAAAATTAATGTCTTTAACTGTGAACGTCTACATCAATAATATTTCAAGTAGTTGTATTGGAAAAATGGTTTAATATAGAAACATTATTGGAACATAGAAGGTAAGTCTGTTTTTTATATTGATTCAATTTGAAAGCCTTGTTACTTTTTTCCACCCTAAAAGTTATTGGTATGTTACCATAAAACATTTATAAAATGTTAATAGGCAAAAACATTCCAAGGTTTTTTTTATAGGCTTTAAATACCCTGTTTCGGTAGTTATTGTAATATCACGGTATGTTCTAAAAGCTAATTTCTTGAACCTTGTAGGGCAAAACTACGGCGGGCAAATGTGAACTTTCTTTCTAAGCCTGTCAAAGATGGGACAACGGGAACTGTCATTGTTCTTACCACACCAGATGCTCAACGAACCATGCTTGCATATCAGGTTAGCTTCTCTCTCTTTGATGTTCCACAAGCTCTTGCATATTGCATATGCTTCATTGTATTCAACCAGCCCTCTCAAAATCCCATCATCGCACATCCTGTCACATATTCAAGGTTTTCATGCAAGAATTCGAATCGGACTTGGTAAGTTGGGAATGGTGAGAAGAAATGACAAAAACACGGACCATCTGTTGGAAAAACAATCAAGCTAATTTCTTGGTCTTGAGGCTTAAACATTAGACTGCTCTCCTTGCTGCCTATGTCGCCTTGCCATCTCAGCAGATTTCTAGAGGCCATAACAAAGGAACTGGGATCGAGGAGTTAATTATGAATTGCTCCTGGAGCTATATTAATTTATGCTTTTGTGGACTCCAAAGCTTCTTACAACACATAAAAATTGGGTTTGGGTATTAGACATTTGCTAGATTCCTTAGGAAATTATACAGAGCGTAAGATTCTTTTTATCTTTATAGTCATAGTGTAATGTTTTCAATCAAAATCTGCCATCAAAAGTTAATAAGTAACTCCTTTATTATGTATAGATGCATAAATTTTGTGATGTTTTTGTATAAGTTTTAAGTTTTATTATTTTTGAATTACAATGCATATTACATTAATGTCTAAATTATTCTATGCAGAATTTAAAAAACTTTATGTTTTATATTTTAAAAATCATTTTATATTTTTTAACTGAAACTTAACTTTAAAATAGAACATCGAACCTACCAAAACCGTCAAATGTAACTGAAATTTTCATCTTGGGTCTGCCAAGTCTTAAAACCTTGGTTTCATGAAGTACTGGTGCAATTCAATTCTACTTTATCAATTTTACTAATGATTTGACCAAATTATCGACTGATTCTTCACTTTCTTTATTACTAGATTTGTCATTTAACATGTATCAACGTAATGATTGAATCTTTCCGGTTTGCCGGGGCCATATTGGAGATATCATTTTGCAAAAGCTTGATAAAAACCTGCTGCTTTTTTATTACTATGTTTTCCGAAGATTGTTTCAAAATGAATTATCTCATGTAGCTTATATTTCCATGTTTATATGATCTGATACTCTAATTATAATAATAAACTCTGTTGATCTTTCTTTTTGTTTTCATTTGTTTTTCCAGGGAACCTCTTCAACTGTAGATTATGACTCCTTCTTGGCAAACCTTGTCTCAAAAACAAGAATACTCATTGTAGAAGGTTACCTGCTAGAACTCCCCCAAACAATCAACACTATATCCAAGGCCTGCGAAGAGGCTCGCAAGCATGGAACACTTATAGCTGTGACAGCATCGGACATCTCTTGCATTGAGAAATCCTACGAACATTTTTGGTACATTTACTTCATTCCATCTTTATATAGTTCTATTTAGTTCAATACAATTCATATCAATCAAGGAAAAACCTGTTTTATCTCATTGGCAGGGAAATTATCAGCAGTTATGCAGATATAGTTTTCTGCAACTCCAATGAAGCAAGGTCTCTCTGCAATCTGACCTCAAAGGATAGTCCAATATCAGCTGCAAGATATCTTAGTCATTTTGTACCTTTTGTCTCAGTTACAGATGGTCCACATGGATCTTACATAGGCGTGAATGGTGAAGCTGTTTACATCCCCTCATCACGATGTGTACCTGTTGACACGTGCGGAGCTGGTGACGCATATGCCTCAGGTGACATTATCTGACGATTAATTAATGGAAGAACTAGGATTTCAAATTTCAGTTGAGATAGGGCTAAGGGGTTACCCCAACTTTGTTCTGAGTTGGAGTTGTAGGAGACTTGGGAGAGTTGGGGTGGTTTCATATTGTATGTAGTTATAACGAGATTTTCTCAAATATAGGGGATGAGGGCCACCACCAGCCTCTCCATGGCTACACCACTAGGCTTGATTTTTATTACTTTGCTCTATAACATATATAGTAGTAGTAGTAGTAGGAGAATTTAAGGATAAAATTTTTATATTATATTTGATGATAGGTTCAACAAGTATAATTGTTAGTTCTATTAAGTTTGCAGGTTCTAAGGAGTCTTTAGTAGTTTTCATATAATGAGTGAGTATTAAGTGTTTAATGTGTTCTTGAGAGTGCTTTAAATGCTATAGATGCTCTTTTTGGAGAGTTTCAGGGAATCAATGATGAATGAACTAAATCTTTTGTTCTGTGAATTCTCCTCTTCCTTTTTCTCAACCTTGCATTTTATAGTGTTTTCGGTGAACTCAATTTGCAGTTTATCCCTTCTTCCTCATGGATCGAACATTCTGTTTTATATATAATTATAAAGAGATACTTTCAAATCTATGGGACCAGAGCCATTTCAACTTCTTCCTGTTTAACCATTGAAGATGATTCTAATCACTTAGTAAACCTGTGCAGAATCTAACTCGGAAAATTTCTTATAAATGTTACAGGTATCCTGTATGGAATTTTGAAAGGGGTTTCGGATTTGAAAGGTATCGGCATGCTGGCCTCAAGGGTGGCCGCGGTGGTGGTGGGGCAGCAGGGAACTCGGCTAAGAGTTGTAGATGCTGGAAGACTTGTCACATCTTTTGTGCACCATCTTGAGAGCTCAGATATCTGCTCTGATGTGGAGTCTGATCATATATCCAGCTGCTGATCTAATTTTATTCCAGATTACTAAGAATCACATTTTACTGGAGTCAATTTACATGTAACATTTGTTATTTATGTATGAATCAATCAAATATTCTGGATGTTGTAAAAAAAAAATTACAACAATTTTTTTCAATTTAATAATTATGTTTTGGTGATCTGCTATTGTGCTGTCTTTTTTCTCCTCAAATGATGATGCAAGAGACAGCAGAGTGAACAACCTGTTGATTTTATGATGTGAGGAGGAAATATGCTTTATATATTATAGTAGAAAACACATTTGTGATAGGTTCATATTGCTGCTACTTTGATTTTGTTCCTCAATTATTCCTTGTTTTGATGGGACAAAAATCTTATGAATAAAAGCCTTTATATTTCTTTTGGTGTTGGTGCTGATATGTTTCTCTTATTAAAAGAGTAAAGGCCCATTTGGGATAGTTTTAGTGTTTTATAAAATTGATTGTGAAATTACTGTGGGAAAGCAACATAACTATTCTGATGGCAAATAATAACTTTTCATCATAGAAATCTTCAAAAAAACAAAGAAAAAGTAGTAGCTAAATGAAGTTTTGGTTGCTGTTTGAAAAATAAATTAGTGAGAAAATTATTCTAAAAGGACTCTAAAGCCTCCTTTGGGATGGTTTTCTTACAACTTAAAAGTAGTAAGAAAGTTGTCTCAAACGAAATCTAAAACTCCTGAAATGTGATATGTTTAGATGTTTTTTAGAATTTTGATTGAATTTTTACTAATTAAATTTGCTGATGCATATAAATTAACATCTTTTGAGCTACTCATTGATATTAACTCATTTAATACTTTTTAAGTCTAATGTTTTCTTCTGGAAAACTTTAAGGAGGATCTGCCACTCATTGTGAAATAATATTTATTTAGGGGATCATAATAGGAAGCTATAATTTCTCTTACCTTCTATATGAGGATGATATGTTGGCCTTTGGCAAAGCAAACTATCTGAACATTAACTCACTAAAAGCTATTCTGACTAAATTTGGAAGCTTATTGGGCTTCCATATTAATTCCTGAAAAAACTCCATTTTCTTCTTTCTGTAAACCCCCCAATCTTTTGGAGATTTGTGATGTCTTGAATTTGTTTATGGGAAATGCTACTGTTACTTATTTGGACATCTGTATCTCCATTAAAAGTTTCTTATATCTGACTTTCATGAACTTTATTTATAAAGCCTTTATTTTTCTTGATGGGTGGAGAAAAAAATCTCTTTAGTTCGGTTGCATACTAGATTTAATATTTGGAATACTATTGCATATTGAATCAGAATGGTGGTTATAACTAAGCGCTATTGTAAACTACTAAATATGCTATGTGCTAGATTTTTATAACATGGGGATGTTAATGCTAGAAAATTACATGTTACCTCACGAAAAACAGTTGCAAAACTCGACCCTTGGGTGGTCTGGGAATTCTTGCACTATCTGCTTTAACTCATGCGTAAATTGCTCTCTTATCTTGGGCATATTATCTTCGGATGGCTTGCTTGCTTTCTAGTGGAAGAATAAATATTGTTTCTTATGAAAACTAACTTTTACAAAAATGTAAAACTAATGGAAGATTTTAAAATTGGTGTTTGAAATATTAAAGGACCCATCTTTTATGTATAAGAAATTACAATAATTTTTTTTTCTTTTCAGACCCTTGGTGTAATGACAATTCTTTATAAGTGTTTTTACATATTACCTCTATATCTTTTTTTTTTCTCATTAACTCCCGCTCCCCCCCCCATCCATTGTCTTTCTCTGCGTCTTCCAATGCCTCTGGCTAGGTCGGAGGCCAAATTTCTTCCCATCGCCTCATGAAATCTCCTCCTCCACCTCCATCATCCCTCCCCAGCCCTTTCAATAAACATTTAGCTCCCTCCCTCCACAAGATGCTCCTTTCTGGAGCTTTGCCTTCATCTGAATTTTCACCTCTCCACTTACACCAGAGTTCTTCTTCCATCCCCCTCCACCTCAACAAGTAATCCCTAACCTTTTCACTCCCTTAATTAGAAAGGCATCCTCACCTCCAAAAACCCTACATCCTCATCCTTCCCTATCAACTTTGTCAAGCCAACTGACAACATCACCCTTCTTTGAGCTTGAGGTGGAAGAAGGCGCAAAGGAATGGGATTTGTCCCTTTTCAACTATGCTATTGGCAGGCGGCCTCATCACAAAGTGCTTTTAGGAGTGATTAAGAAAACCTAGCTTCTCAAAGGTAATATGTCTCTCCTAACCCTTAATGACGATTTCTTACTTTTCAAATTCCCACTTCTCTAGACGATTTGGATATGGTTTGGTCTGGAGGACCTTGGTTCTTTTTCAGAAAGCTGTTTATCTTTAAAAAATGGTCCCCATATTTTGTTCTTGTGAAGGATGAGTTTGCCTCTTTGCCTCTTTGGATAAATATCCATAACATCCCTCTCTCTTATTAGAATCCTTTTAGAATTTCTAAAATCGCTAGACTGGTAGGTATTCCCTTAGCAATAGATAGTCTTACTGCTAAAAAAACTAGGCTAACTTTTCGCTAGTGTGTGAGTGCAAATTGACGAAACATCCAAGTTACCACATGAAGTCTGTGTTAACACTGCTGGGAAAGTCCATCTTCCGTCTGTTCAATACAACTGGAAGCCTTTCTCATGTCCGGGTTGTGTATCCCTTATACACCCTCATTCCCTATGCCCAACAAACCCACAAACCCTCTTAACGCTTTGTAAGAGGGAGAAGTCACATCCGAAAACCCCGCCAACATCTCCACTAACAAACCCCTAACTCCACGGTAAATCTCATCTCTCAAAAGATCACAGACACTCTACCTCCTTCTACCAATAACTCTGACACTCCTCCCCCATCTTCTACATCCCAACAACATAACGCCTCTACTAGCAAGACTTCAAATGCAACTTTGGGGGACTCTTATCCCAACCTGAATAAACCATCCTCAAACACACCTTTTCAAAATGACCCATCATCTACAAATCTTCTTCTTAAGAGTTTTTATGCTCTGATTTTTGGTTTGGAGGATCTCCTTGGCATCACCAGAGATCAAGAGTGAACTGCATAAAATTCTACAAGCCTCTAAAGCCTCCACCTCTAAACCTAACGACACTTCAAAATCCAAAAAGCCATCATCCCCCCACCCAAACCCAAATCTAAATGACAAGCCTAAATCTTGCATCCTGAAATGTTTGAGGTTATCAAAATTTTGATAGGGTTCTAAGCTTCAGACGCCTTATTAGATCTTTTAATCTTGACATTGTTTCTATTATTGAAGCAAGCATCAGTTCTCATCTTCAGTCTGACAGTTGGTTTAACTCCCCTCATTCTCTTTTCCCTTTGGAAGGAAATTGCAACAATTTCCATCTTTCGCATCTTCGCCGCATCTGGATTAAATAGAACTTCTCCAATATTTTCTTTTCTCCCTCCTTTGTTAGCTCTCAGATGATTCATTGGATTGTTGAGGTGGGATCTTAGCTGATTTTTTTTGTCTGTTGTTTATGCCTTTAACACTCCCTTTGAAAGTAGTACTTTGTGGCATGATCTGAAGGATATTGGTACTCTCATTATCTCCTCTGGTTTGCCTTGGGCAATTATGGGTGATATTAATTGTTAATGTAGCCATCTTGATAAGAAAAGGGGCCTCTCTATTCTTGCCTCCAAACATTGGGAGCTCAACAATATGATTTTTGACAACGGTCTTCTGTATCTTACTTCTATTGGGCTTCAATATACTTGGTTTAATAACTGGTTTCAATATACTTGGTTTAATAATTGGCCGGATAATTATAATCATATTAAGCTTGACTTAATGCTAGTTAATGAGAAGTGGCTACTGGATTTTCCTACTTCCTTTTACAAAGTTGATATCCCCTATACCTCTGATCATTCTCCTCTAATTGACTTTATGCTTCCTCTTGCTCTCAAGAACACGAGATTCCAATATAAAAATTACTAAGAGTAATATACCTTAATTCTTAGATATTGTTATGGATACTTTTTTCGAATCTCAAGCCATTGAATCATTGATCCCATTACTTCCCTTTACCTTAAACTCAAAACCTTAAGAATAAAATCAAATCCCAAAGATGGCACTCCTCAAATTTTATTTCTACTTCTATTAAGTTCATGGAAGATCAACAAAGGCTTTATTTTGCGCTTATTAAAATAGACCCCTCTAACCAGCTACTTAACTACAAGGCCAAGGCTCTTTTGGAGAAATTGTTATATCTTTATGGCGCATGGGTATCATGGGTTATCCAGAGAGGGATATCTCATTGGTTGTCCAATAGGGAAGATGATCTAAAATTTATGTATGGTAAAATTAAAGGAAGGAGTAATCACAATTGTATCATAGAGTTAACTGCTAACCTTGAGACTTTCACTATCCAAGCTGACATTTCCTTTCCTACTATTCATCACTATCAGATTCTCCTTAACACTTCACCTCGCTCCTTCATCCATCTCTTCTCCCCCCTGGAAAGCTTATCCCTCACTCTTTTATCCCTTCTTTAGTTGCTCATTTTAGATAAAGCACATGATCTTTAGATCTCCCAAAGGCTCTTCTCCTAGGCCGGATGTGAACCCCTTAAGTAAAAGAAGCTAAACTTTTAAACATTGAGGCGTCTTTTGGTGTAATTATTGAAATGTCATTCAAGAAACTCCATAGTTAAGCGTGTTCATTCTAAAGAATCTTGGGATGGGTAACCTCTTAGGAAGTTACACCAACAGGACAAAACTATGAGGCCCTTAAGCAAAGCAGACAATATCTCGATAGTTAAGAGTTTTGGGCTACTATAAATGGTATCAGAGAAATACACCAGCCGAAAGATGGGAACTAAGTGTCATACAAGACAAAGTGTTATTCCATGGGTGTCACCTCTTGAATCATGTATGGGATAAAGTGCTATGTGGTGGGAATAACACTTTGTTCCATGGGTGTCACCTCTTGAATCTTTATTCCATAGGTGTCACCTCTTGAATCACTACTTAAACTGTAGGGGTCACCTCTAAAATTCTATCTGCATGATGGATGATTATGGGATAAAGATACTGATGAGGATGTTATTTACTTAAATGAGAGTGATTGTGAAATCCTTTAAGTAAAAAAAGCTAAACTCTTAAACATTGAGATAATTTTTAGTGTAATAGTTCAAATTTTATTTAAAGAGCTCTGTAGTTAAGCGTGCTTATCCTGAAGAAATCCTGAGACAAGTGACCTCTTGAGAAGTTACACCAACATGAAAAAATTGTGAAGCTCTTAGGCCAAAGCAAATAATATCTAAATAATTAAGAGTTTTGGGTTGTTACTGTGAAGCCCCAGAATAAAATTTGGAAGAATTATTTATTTTATCTTCTTAATTAATCAACTAGAGTTTTTAAAAATCATCAAAATAATAAATTTATATATCCAATGAAATCAACTAATAATTATATGCCTCAAAATATTACAGTATATTTATTCTCCTAAAATCAATATACAATAGCTAGGAGATTAGTAGAATTATTATTATATCACAAACTTCTATCTATAAAAGAATAAGAGAAAATATAAACAAAATAAAAAAAATCCTGGGGATCTCTGTCAAACTCACTCCAACTGGTCTTGACCCATTCCTTGACATAAAATCATAAAAATTCACATAATGAGTATAAAAATCTAGCAAGTAACTAAAACTCTATCAGTACTTTCAATGCAAGATAAAAGAATCAATATGTATGTTTAATTCTAATCAATATTAATCATCACTTAATATAAGAAAAAAAATCTAAAAAATCAATATGATTAGTAAAGCCAAAAAAGAGCTATCAAACTATAAGAAAAATAAATAAAGATGACTATCACCCAATAAGTCATCCTAGTATGCTATGTTATATTGTATTAATATTAATGTCAGTATGATTTCAGTTGTATCTATCAATCAATTTAATGTACTATCATGTAAATATAATCATGAATGTAATTATAAGAAGTAAGGCTTAACATCTAGCTTTAATATAGTGTTTTCATCCTTCTATCTGTTATTTGTCATATCTATATGTCAATCTCATCTTATCTTTCATTTATTTCTATTTTCATAAGTAGAATTCAATAATCATTTAAGAGTCATCACCCTCTACCCATTAGTGTAATTCAGTCAATCAGTTACAAGCTATAACTATAATTATACCACCAACCTTTTATTTAAAAGAAAGCCTGCCAACCCACTCTCCTGTGTAGGGTATTATATTTTAAGTGCCAACCCATATTAATTAAAGTGTTAACAACTAGCCTTCCTTGCTTATATGCAAATGCTATCTTTTCTATGTAATATAAGTTAATATCATAAATGAAATACGATAATCATAAAATATAAAAAAATCTACCAAATTTGTTTACTATGCATATACTTCAAAAAATCATAGTTTACAATTTACCTAGTGAAAATTTAATATATTTTTATCAAAATGCTTATATCAACGACATCTATCACATACCAAAAGCTATGTAATGAAAGTTTTCTTAAAATTAAGATATCATAAATTTTGTAAGTTTTGACCAAATAAAAATGTATAAAATATAAAATATATAAAATCATTGAAATCAAAGATAGGTTAATGATTGCTTACAAAAAATAGAAGAAATATCTAAACAAAATCGATAAATAAAAAAACTCCAAACAACCTTCTCTCTCCTCCCTCTCTATTCCTTCTTCAGCAAGGCACGCCATTGAAATTCAAAATTTTTTATTTAAAAAAATCATTTCAAAAATTTGAGTTATTACAATTACATTTGATATCTTTACTTTTGAATTTTTCTTAAACATTTGGAACATTACTAGCAAGGCCATTTATGATGTTGTGCTACATTTCTTCAAGAAAAGCTACTTGCCTAAGAAACTCAAAGCCCCTAGAATCTTTCTTATTTCAAAATCCTCCTCTGATGGTCACATTAAAAATTATAAACCGATATCCCTTCATAACACCTTCTATAAAATTATTACAAAATTGCTTGCTAGTTGACTTAAGGCCTGTATGCCTTTCCTGATTGATTCTACTCAACCTGGTTTCATTATGAATAGGGTCTCTTCAAATAATATTCTTCTTGTTGCTGACTTATTATTTGATTTTAAATCTAGAAGGAAACATGAGCTTTTTTTGTGCCAAATTTGACATTTTTAAGGCTTTCAACACAATTAATAAGAATTTTATTCTTCAAAGGCTCCAAGATAAAGATATTCCTCCTCTTTTTATTGGGTGGATTAAAGTATCTATTGACAAAGTGCATTTCTCTTTATGTATTAATGACACCTTGGAGGGGCTTTTTAACTCATCTTTTGGCCTTAGGCAAGGTTGCCCACTCTCCCCCCACCTCTTATGTATTACCATAAATGCTTTATCTGCTTTGTTTGACCAAGCTAAGCAGCAAGGTCAATTCTATGGTATCAAGATTGATAGGTCTTGCATCACTCACTTGTTATATGTCGATGATCTTTTAGCCTTTGGCAATGCTTCCGCAACTAATCTTCAAGCTTTTAGAAGGATTCTGGATAACTTGGTACTATCTTTGGTCTTAAAGTTAATGCTGATAAGAGCTTTATAATGCTCTCTAATTCCAATGCAAACCATGATGCTTTAAATGTTATTCTTAATTTACCTAGTGACTCTTCCATCCTTACTTATCTAGGTATTCCCATCTCTATGGAAAGGCTTAAGATATCTAACTTTTATAGGTGTTAACTAGCAAAATCTCTTCTCTTTTGAAGGATTAGAAGTGTAAAGCCTTATCTCTTGCTGGGAGGATTCAATACATGAAATTTACTATTTTTAATACTATAGCTTATTGTGTTAAGGGAGCCATCATTCCTAAATCTTTTATCAAGCATCTTAACAAGCTTTGTGCTCGATTTCTTTATCATAGTGACATTAATTCCAAAAAATTACATCTCATTTCTTGGAAATTCACTTGCAAACCCAAGAAACATGGTGGGTTTGGCATCCCTTACATTAATGACCGCATATTTGCATATAAATATTCCTTAATCTAGAGATGCATCACCAATAAGACTTTTTTTACTAACTACTGCAAGCAGAAGTATTCATATTTTTTGGGAAAGTGTTTCAAGGAGGTGCTCTACTTTGTGGAAGTCTGTTCATGCTATTGCTGATAAAATTGCCCCCTTTTTGAGATTCAAAATTAGGCATGATTGCACTTTTTCTTTTTTCTTGGGACCCGTTGATAAATGGTATTTATATTACAAATTTTGTTGATGATTTGCATACTTCTTCCTCTTTTACCACTGGAGCAATGATTTTTGATTAAATTGTGAACGATGGTTGGAACTTGCCTATCTTACTACCTCAATATATTAGAGATTCTATCTCTATCATCCCCATTGGCTTTGGTAATGCTGAGATTTTAGATTGGGATGGGGTGTCCATTCCCAAAATTCAAATTTTTATCCATCGGTTGTACATGGATTATAGATCTCCTATTTGGATAAAGCAGCTGTGGTATAAAAAACATTCTTTATGTCACTTTGTATATGGGTGGCATGCTTTAGATGATGGTCCGAAAACTTCTGAGGCACTTATCAAGAGAAATATTCAAGTGCCTTCCACCTGTGCCCTTTTCAACCACTCTATGGAAAGCTCTAACCACCTATTTTTTGAAAGCGACTTTACTTTTCACTTGCGGCGTAGGCTCCTGCCGTGCTTGACATCCTTTTTGCTTTGGCCAAACCTCTTACAAATTTTATATTTTATTGATGATCGGGTGGATTTACCTCAACACATTAAGCCTGGCATCTTCGCTATTGTTTGGGTTTTGGCCTATTATACTTGGAAAGAATGTAACAATGGGAAATTTGGAATGCATTCTAGTAGCTTATCCGCTGATTTTAGTTTTGCGAAGAAAGCTATTCATCTTAAACTTCACACTTAGGAGAATTGGGATTCCTTCTTGGACTTCACTCAGCATTAACTCAACAGTTTCTGTTTTGGCAGCATGGTCGGCTTCGTTTTCTCATCTACTGGACAATGATGAATGATTTTTGTCATCTTTGATTTACTCCCTGGATGATCTTTATTTTTCTTAGGCAATCAGGAGAAGTTCTCCTTATGTTTCTTCTGTGATTGGGCAGGTTTTGACTCTGTCTGAGTTCAATCGTCTTGGAGCTCTTATTTCTTCATTTGTGCTGTCTTTGTTTCATCTTTTGCACCTTTTGTGCATTTCAATTTGTATTTACAACTCTATCATTACTGTTAGGAGCATTTACATACATACCACTTTATTTCATGCTATTTACATATCTAACATCCAAAACTTTAATATTACATTCTTATCACTCATATAAAATTTTAATATCAAATATATCATTTATATATTTCATTCTTATCACCCATACTATTCTATAAACTTTAATATTTCATTCCATACACCTATATTTATTTTATGAGTGGTAGACATATAATATTAAAAATTTAAATATTAGATATATAAATAGTATAAAATAAAAGGTTATGTATGTAAATAGATATTTGAGTTATTTATTGTAATTCTTTTATATGAAGTAAAAAGGAGCTGGTCCCTTACCTTTCCAGGCCCCCCCCCCCCCCCCCCCGCAAAAGAAAACGAGCAAATCGAGCTCCACGTACGCGAGTGGCATCCTTCCCCACTCGGCTTGCTGTCCTCTCTTCCCTTTTTCGAGCCATATTTCGTCGCTTCGATGGCGAATTCCTCAGCGATTCTATCACTTGCCGGTGAGCTTTTCCTCTGTCGATCACAAATTATCCTATAAGTAGAATCGGACCTGGAAATATTTTGGGCCGTCGAGATCTTTGAGCGATCTCATGTACTGCAAACCGTTAGTGATGTTTTAGCAATCTCCATGTTATTTTGACTTTGTTCTTTTTTGTTTCGAACCCTAGCTATTTTATTTCGGGTAGGTTTGATCTGCGGCTTCGGAAACGCTATATTCTATTTCATTACCTGTTTTTTATATTTTTGTTTCCTTTTTCTGGAAAACGATTAGTATGTGCGTGGGTTGCTCCTTTGTTTCTGATAAATAGTTGGTTCCAGTTTAGGGGCTGCTTGGTTTTCTTCAAAAAGGGGTGACGAAGATGAGTTTATATTGTTAAACTTTTGAAAATTTTCTGCAAAGTTTGAAGGGCTGTGGCTATAACTACGATTTAATTTAAATAGGTCTTAGTAATTCTTCTAAATATAGATTTAGTATGTATTGAGGTGAGCTACTAGCTTACTTCCTGATAAATTGTTTGGCTATTTGTTTTTGGATTAAGATTTATGAGGGAGAGAAATCATTATATTTGTTAATTCTTATGAATGGTGGGATTTTGCCAAATCCTGAATTTAATCAATAATGGACAGATTTATCAAGGCAATGTAATTTAAAGTCCCAAAATATCTGTTTGGCAACATTTAAGGTAAATCTTGCTAAATCCTGCCTAAAAGAGGATACAAAACAGCCTCTTAGGGTCATCAATGTTTTTTTTTGGTTAGTTCTGGAGTTATATACCATTTGGATGCAATTTACTATTTAGCATTTGTGTAGAAACAAAACTAGTTTGCTATTCTAAGCCAGTCTATAGGTGAAGGTTGCCATGCGAAAGCTTTTGTCTTATTTGTGCCTGCTTGTGTGCATATGTGCTCGTTTCCAATGAAAATGTTTACTAAAATCTTCCTCTTTTCCAGCTTTTCACGCTAAACTTAACTAGCTTAATGAAATTTCATTCTGCAACAGAGTTTATGTCCAGTGTTCTATTGCATAATAGTTTTCATATTCAGTAATTATGGGATAAGTATAGAATATTCTTTTTAATCGACATGATATACTATCTGTGAGCGTTTTTTCAGTAATTTTTATGAATGTGGCCTAAGAACTAAGATTTAGTTAAAGGACATTGTAAACTGATAGATAACTATAGTACACTATTTGCAAAATCCTTGAGCAGATGATGAAGAAGCTTTTGAATTGAGAATTGAAGAGAGGGATTACAGAAAATTCTGTTATGGATACTCGAATGATATATGTGTTCTAAATGTATAAGAAACATTTTTCCCGTAATAAATATCGCGAGAAAACTAAGGACTATCACTTAGCATAAACCAGGGTATGTCATCACAAACAAATCATAGCATGGCAGAAGTCTAGGAAGGTTTGAAAATTTTAATTTTGTTGGAGAAAGAAATCTGTTGTCCTTGGGAAGATATTGTTAGATCCAAAAATGCTCACAGGTAAATTGGAACCTTACTAACGCATGTGATGAGAGAAAAAGCAAAGATTAGGGAGAGAAAATGGAGAGTTTAGAGTGAAAAGCTCTCAGATTTCACTAACATCCTAAGCTAAACTCCTGTTTGCTTTGGAGTAGATTCTCTTAAACATGCAAATTAAGGTTGTCTGATGTTGGATTTGGTTGCTATCTGCTGAACGTTTTTTTCTAGTGGCATTTTTTTTCTCTTTATTTCAAGGTTAGACATAACAATTACATTGAGTAACCTGTTAACTGTTTTGTTACAAGTTCTAAATCTTGTAGCTCTTTTGTTCGATCAATTTATTGTTAAAATTATATGTAGATCACTTCTTCATTATTTTAGTAGGTGGAATACATTTTGGGACATGCGGCCTCCAATCAAATAAGCTCAAACCATTGAGAGGTCACCAGTCACAACTGTCGATGCGCCAGAGTTCAAAGTATCAGTTGCAAAAGTCATCTATTCGAGCTGAATATGGGTAACAGATCTAGCTTTATCAAGTAGAATATTAAATAGCTGCCAGACTATTCTCGAAATGGGGAACATAAATGTAAGCTGTAATTAAGGTGCTTAATCTTGCTTGTATGGGGTTACCTAATAGAAGAGTTATCAAGTGTGTAAAAGGATAACTTTCACCTCAAGTTTTTCATTCTAATGATTTTAGGAAGTGGTCTTTTACATTTTACTTTGCTTTGCTACCGTAATCACCAACATTAGTAATTGCCAAAAACTTGTGATTTACTATTTAATTTTTTTACTTCTTGCTTATTGATCATTACTCTAAAGGAATTATTTAAGCCACTGCAGTATTTGTCCTTTTGACTTCCCTTCTATTATGTAAATTGCATTTATACATTTACATGCTCGTTGGTTATCATAGATTTAATATCCCTTTTTATTGATAATTTAATCATGAATGTCAAAATTTAGAATCATCGCTTTTGGTTCTTGTTGCAGCATAACAATCATGTTGTCATTCATTGCTTTATCTTATATTCATGTACTAATGCTACTAAATATTCTCGAAAATTATTTTGACAGTTGTTTTTTTTAAACAACTCTCTAATTAAATAAATGTCAAGTTTTTGTGAGATATTTAAGGAAGTACAATTAAGGAAGAAATGAATAAACATATTTATATAATATATGGTAAGGAAAAGAGTAATAGAGAAAAAAAGGTAAAAAGACATATAATGAAATATTTTTCTCCATTTTTTTGAATTTTTTACTTAAGTGGAAGTGGTGATTGTTTCTTGGCTCTTTCCTTTGTTTTACTTTTGTTTGAAAATTGAAAGTTATTTTTTTTAAATTCTTTGATATATTTCTCGTTAACTCTGTTAAGCTTTGTCTTTCCAGACTAGCATAATTTAACTGCTACAAAACTTCTTGTTATGAATTCATATCACACCCCAAATGATATAATAACAATCAATATACTAAATTTGCTAGTTATTTTAGATATACACTGAAGTCTCTTAACTTTTCTATTTAGAGGCTTCTATTATAAGGCATGCAAAATCTTAAAAGCTTCTGTTTTCATTAAATCATGATAGGCAATATGAACTAGTGTGTCTTAAAATAAATAATATTTATTAAATAATTATGAGACCCACAAGTTAACCAATCTTAATAGAAATTTTTGAGCAAACAGATTAAAAGTTCTTACTGTTTGATCGATTCTCTTATGACTCTTATATTACAATATGTGTGCTACTCTCCCTCTTTAATCATGGGCCTCTATTAGGGAACTTTTTTGTTTTCTTTTTTTAATAGCTTTGACTTATTTTCATTGTAAGACTTTCGAAAAAATTTATATATACTTTTAAATTTTATGCATAATCCAACAATAAAATTCAAATTAGTTTTTTATTTTTTTACTTTTCTACATAGTATCAGAGTGATGTTAGTATTTCCTTCTTTCAATATTTGTTTTTTTCTCCTAATTAGGTTTTTCTTTCTTTTCATTATGTCTGATTTCCTTAACTTCAATTCCCTTCAAAGAATCAATCAACATAAATGGTGAAAGTTAGACCAAGAAGTTTAGGGACTATAAGCTTTATATCATTTGAATAGGAGAAATTATTTGAAATGGTCCTAAATTATGAAGACGTTTATGAAAGGAGATCCATCATCTTATGAATCCTTCTTCGGAGTCGAATGATTCAAATTTTGTATTTTAGGATGACATGTATTTCATGATCATGACATGATTTTAGAATATCAGGATGTTTGAAATTAGTAGTGCATATATCTTCCTCTCTATCGTAAAGGAAGCTTAGGGCCCCATCGAAGAAGGATGCTACCTTCACTTATGAAATCAAAATTAAGATTTCAACAATTAAGTAAGATAATTTTTATATTATTAAGTACTTTAATGTATTGAATGTTTATTGCTTGAACTAGATTATTAGCAAGATCTTAAAATGACGTAATAATATGATAATTCTCTAGCAATTTGTAGAAGGAGAACGGGTATTTAAGTTCCTTGCAGGGCTCAATAATAACTTCGATTATATTTGTAACCAAATCTTAAATACAAAAAATATACTATTATTAAATGATATTTTTTTCCTCTGATATAAGTCGAAAAAGGAAGAAATGCGATAATGCTTGATTTTCTAACTTTGAAACATCTATGATGACAACCATTGAGTCCTAAGTTAAGGAACTTATTGTTACAGACTATGTTTTTAAGAAAAGATTAAAATAATTTTTCTAATGCAATCTACGATGTAGCTATTACAAGAAAAAAATATACATTAAAAAATGCTAGAAAGTTTATAAAAAATCTTCAAGTTACCGTGGAAATAAATGTCATAAAAGTGCAAGTTTGGCTTGTGAAATTATAAATACTTTTTCTAAAAGAAATTTACAAACTCAGAAATTTTCTCAAATCTTTGAAAAAATCATCCGGAACATACTCTCTAGCTTAAAATAGTACGACTTCTAACTCTTGTATTTTTAATACTTTAAATAATTCTCTTCATTCTTGAACCTTAGATTCAAGAGTCACTAACAACATGATCAAACTTTTCAATACTTTTCAAACATATAAATCTTGTCCCAATAATAGAAAAATAAATGTAGCCAATAGTTTTCTAACAACTATTATAAGTCAAAAAAATATTTTAATTTCCTTCAAATTTATCTTTAATAATGTAATGAATGTTTCTCATATTATTGTTAATCTTCTATTAATTTATAAAATCATTAAAGAACACAATTATAAGGGAATCTTTTTTACTAATCACTGTGTATCTTAAGGCTTCACTACAGGAAATATGATTGGGCCAGTTAGAGCAAAGGTTAATCACATCTTCTTGAAAATGGAAATCACTTGTCATGTTCATTCATTTTCACTTTAAATATTGTGGGCTATGAAAATTCGAGCTTTTGGGGACCCGACCTTTTTACATTATATTCGAAGAAAGTTTTGATTGATGAAGTTTTGGGGTAAATTTTTGGAAGGTAGATTTGATATAGATAGAACACTACCTAGAGGGTTCGTTCCTTATACAAGGCTTTAAGATTTGAGTTCTGGTTTTCTATAGGCACAAGCCCCTATAGTTAATTACCTCTACTGCTAACGAGAGAGAACCTTCGATTAAGGTTAGTCGTTAGATATGTATTTAGTATTCGACTTATAGTAGCAACAGATTTAGAATTTAAAATTAGAAATTAGAAATTTACCACCTTGCACTTAAAGCAGATGATTGGGGAATAGTGATGAACCTGAATCAAGATCCCATGATTTCATTGTCTCGGGCTATGGTTGCCCCTAGTCTACTTAGTTAGAGGAGGTATTTGACCCAACCTGATCAAAGGATTCTTATCGACAATCATGGGTTGTTTCGTATAAGGGTATCTTGTAGACTTAAGGTGAATGTTTGTCTAAGAGACAAATTCAAGTTAATCTTAGCTTATAGAGGGTTTTGTGTCTTATCGATTATACCCTATAATTCATTACTCAATCGCATTAGCCATTGAGGAACATATAAGCTTTTAATCGTGACTGTAATACAGTGGAGTCATTTGACCAAATCACTAGGTTAAAGGGCGGTGGTTATAATTGTTTTATCACATGGAGGCATTCTAGCCAAGCCACGGGTTCTTTGTGGAGCCGTCTAACCAAACCATTGATAGAGGACCCCAATCATAACTGTTTACGGCGTTGAGCCGTTTGGCCAACCCATGAGATTTGTAAAGCCATTCAGCCAAGCCACTGGTTAGGTGACAAATGCCACGTCCTTACTAACAGGAAATTATTTAAGAATGAATCTTAATGATATTCTCGATTTAAAAATTTACTCTTTGTGACTTAGAGTTATCCTCGAGTTCATCGCCCTTGCTAAATAGTTGTGGAGGGTTAATGAATTTTGCTTTAAGTTATAGGTAATTAATTTTAATTTTAAATATTAATATTTAGATGGATATCGAGCTTTAGGAATTTGGTGGAATTTGAAAATTAACCTCTTCGGTTGATATTAATTTTAAACACGACCATCATGAGGGTGACGTTAAAGTCACTTTAAAATATTTTATTTCATTAATCTATAACACTGCCGTTGCCAGGTCCCAAGTCCTGGATGAGAAAAGTGGAGGGTTGCGTTAGGTAGTCGACAGCCAGCGTAAAACTTGTCGAATAACCATGACATGAATCCTTTAATAAATTGTGTTAATGCTAGGGCGTTCCCTGGAAGCGACGCACTGTATGGCCTGAATACAGTGAAAAGTGTGCAAGGGCCGCTGCATCGGCGCCCGGGTGCAGTGTTAAATAGGCAAGGGTTCCCACATCAAGGACGGATGTGGGCAAAGAAGCTAGTCCATGATACTAATATTAGGATATGAACTTGGAATATAGGTTCCCTTACAGGAAGATTAATGGAATTAATAGATATTATGATTCATAGGAAGATAAATATTTTGTGCATTCAGGAAACTAAATGGGTTGGAGAGAAGGCTAAGGAGATTGATAGTTTAGGATTTAAAGTTTGGTATTCAGGTAAGAGTCGTACTAGAAATGGTGTAGGCGTGATTATAGATAAGAGTTTGAAGGATAATATTATAAATATTAATAGAATTGGAGATAGAATTATGGCTTTAAAGATTGTTGTTGATGCTAAGATTATTAATATTATAAGTGCTTGTGCTCCTCAAGTAGGTTTGGATATGTGTTCAAAATTAAAATTTTGGGAAGATTTAGAAGAATTAATTCAAAAGATACCTCTCGAAGAAAAAATTTTTATTGGAGGAGATTTAAATGGACATGTTGGTAGAGAGGTAAATAATTTTAAAAGCATTCATGGTGGATATGGGTTTGGAATGACTAATGAAGGTGGTAAGACCATACTAGATTTTTCTTTAGCTTATGATTTTTTAATTGCTAATACCTTATTTAAGAAAAGAAATGAGCATCTCATCACTTATAAGAATGGTTATAGTAAAACTCAGATTGATTATTTTCTTATAAGAAAAGTAGATCGTTTAGATTGCAAAGATTGTAAAGTTATTCCGAGTGAAAGTTTATGTACCCAACATCGCTTATTAGTTTTAGACTTTAAGATGAAAGGACAGAAAATAAAAAATAAAGTAAAGCAATTTTCTAGGATTAGATGTGGGCATTTAAAGAATAGTAATAAAAATATTTTTGAGAGTAAGATTTTAGATTCTAAAATTTTATTTGTGCATGAGGATGCTAATGTTATGTGGGAAAAAGTAGCTAGTGATATTAAAAATATTGCTAAAGATGTGTTTGGAGTATCAAAGGGAAAAGCCCCTAATAGTAAAAATAGCTGGTGGTGGAATCCAATTGTGCAAGAAAAGATAAAAAATAAGAAGATTTGTTATAAAAATTGGTTTAGATGTAAAAATTCTGATAATTGGGAAAGATATAAAGAAGCATGTAAGGATTCTAAGAAAGCAATATGTGATGCAAAGATCTTAGCTTTTAATGATTTATATAATAGATTAGATACTAAGGAGGGAGAAAGATATATGTATAAGCTAGCCAAACAAAGAGATAGGAGTAGTAAGGATTTAATTCAAGTGAAGTGTATTAAGGATGAAGATCAAAAAGTACTTTTCTTAGAAGATGATATTCAACAAAGGTGGATGAGATATTTTGATAAACTTTTTAATGAAGATTGTAGGAATACAATTGACTTTAGTGACCTTAGCATCCTAAATGAAAATAAAGATTTCTGTTTTTATCGGCGTATTAGTAAAACCGAAGTTAGAGAGGCTTTAAAGAAAATGAAGTGTGGAAAAGCTGTTGGACCTGATGATATCCCAATAGAGATGTGGAAATGCTTAGGAGATGAAGGAATTTCTTGGCTAACTAAACTTTTTAATAATATTTTGAAGACTAAAAAGATGCCAGATGCGTGGAGAATGAGTGTATTGATTCCTATTTATAAGAATAAAGGTGATGCACAAGATTGTGCGAATTATAGAGGAATTAAGTTAATGTGTCACACTTTAAAACTATGGGAGCGAGTTATGGAGCGTAGGCTGCGGCGTGATACTAATGTTTCTCAAAATCAATTTGGATTCATGCCTGGTAGGTCTACTATGGAAGCCATACATTTATTGAGAGGTTTGATGGAGAAATATAGGGAGAATAAGGAGGATCTACATATGATATTTATTGATTTAGAGAAAGCATATGATAAAGTTCCAAGAGAAGTGCTATGGAGAGTTCTTGAAAAGAAAGGAGTTAATAATGCTTATATTCAAATCATTAAAGATATCTATGAAGGAGCTACTACTTGTGTTCAAACACAAGGTGGTTTGACCAAGTATTTCCCTATTTCGGTTGGATTACATCAAGGATCAGCTTTAAGCCCATATCTTTTCGCGTTAGTCATGGATGTTCTCACTAGACATTTACAAGAGGATGTACCCTGGTGTATGCTTTTTGCTGATGATATTCTTCTTGTTGACAAGACTAAAGAGGGAGTTGAAGGTAAACTTGAAGTCTGGAGATCAACCTTAGAGTCTAAAGGTTTTCGCTTGAGTAGATCTAAAACTGAATATATGGAGTGTAATTTTAGCAGTAATAGACCTAGTGAGGGGATTGTGACTTTGGGCGATCAAGTCATTAATAAGAGTACACGTTTTAGATATCTTGGATCTATTGTTCAGAGTGATGGTGAAATAGATGGGGATGTTATCAGTAGAATTCAAGTTGGATGGTTGAAGTGGAGGAATGCATCGGGCTTGTTGTGTGATAGAAAAGTCCCCCTTAAACTTAAGGGAAAATTCTATAAGATGGTGGTGAGACCTGCAATGCTTTATGGTGCAGAATGTTGGCCATTAAAAGAGAAGCACAATACTAAGTTATGTGTTGCGGAGATGAGGATGCTTAGGTGGATGAGTGGATTTACTCTTAGAGACAGGATACGAAATGAGCATATACGTGAAAAGGTTGGAGTAGCTCCAGTGGAGGATAAGATTAGAGAGAGTCGCCTTAGATGGTTTGGTCACATAAAACGGCGGCCTTCCGATGACCCAGTTAGGAAAGTAGAGGTATTAGATTTGACTTATGTTAAGAAAGGTAGAGGTAGACCTAAAAAGACTTGGTTAGAAAATATTAGAAATGATCTTTCTCTATTAGATTTAAACGAGAATTTGACTTTGAACCGGACACAATGGAGAAAAAGGATTCATGTTGCCGACCCCACGTAGTGGGACAAAGGCTTGTTATTGTTGTTATTGTTGTATTAATGTTTAGAGGTATTTAGAAAGTTGAGTCTTCTCCGATTGAGATTAACTTTCAACGTAGTCATCATCGGGGTGACGAAGATTTCACTTTAAATACGTTTGCATTTTATAAAAATATGAAGGTGTTTAAAAGCTATGGTCTCCTTCAGTTGAGATTAGCTTTCAACACGATCATTATCGAGGAATAAATTATTTAATATCTTTGGTTGTTTAAACCTTGTCGACTATTTTCACTCGCTAATAAAGGATTGAGTTCAACGACTGATCTCGTAAGCTATCATACGAACGCTAGGAACCGAGAGCTTATATTTTATGATAAATTTCATTTAAAGAGCCTTTGATGGCATAATATGAACTTCAAACAAAATCTCTTAATAAATTTGTGATTAGACATTCGTTTGTTAATCTAAGTCGTGCCCACTTTAGTCATTTTAAGGAGGATTGTACTTAGAAAATCAACGTAGCATTTTCAAACCTTTGGATCAAGAGTTATATGTGATGGCCAAAGCACATTTGAGTTATTTAACTTGAAAATATGATTTCACATTAACAAACTTTTAACCATGTGCAACATTCTCATATATTTGTATTTGCACATTTAACATATTTATTAGAACACATACGAGTTATTATTTTGAAAGTAGAATTTTAAATTAATGAGCTTTTAACCCCTACGCAACATTCTTAGATATTTGTGTTTGTAGATTTAGCATATTTGTCAGAGTACATGCAATGAATTTTGAATTAATGTGCACGCTATTTGAAGCATTTAAATTTATACCCTTGCATATTTTCCAGAGCATCTACATAGCGCATATGCATATTTCTATGCACTAGCGCTTTTCGATGCGCCCATGCGATGTATTTGCACACACTTTAGTGCATTTATATATCGTGTTCACAATACTTTCACTTTGCTTGCATGCTTTTCAATGTAGTGCACATTGTTAGGCTGTTACATGCTTCTCGAGGTAGTGGCACACTTCTTGAGGTGGTAGCTAATTTCTCGGGGCTATCATATGCTTCTCGATGTTGCTGCATGTTTCTTGAGATGGTGGCATGCTTTTCGAAATAATGCGTTTAGATTTAAACAATTATATTTTAATGCATAATAAAGATTTTAAAATATTTAATTTGATTATTTGTGTAAGTGATCATCATTGGAGTATGCATAAATGTTCATTGGGACTTAGAGTACACCTTTTGTTCTCTTGCATAATTGTTACAGATCCGGTAATGTTAAAGGAGAGTTAGGCTTCAATTGTGGCATATATAAAAGATATTGTTTAGTTCATTTTGTCTCATTTAGGTTATCATTTAGCATATTTTGTAACAGATGTTTGTTCAATCGATATTAGGAGATCATATTCTTGTTCGTATGAGAATTATCTTATCCGCTACGAGTTCACCTGTTCTCGACTGTATACGAGCTGTTATATTCTTTTCATGTGAACCAACAACAACCTTCCCCTCACACATCATCTCCTCTTATTCCCTCAATTTCTCTTTAACAGAGATAAGCTACCACTCATATTCTTCTTTCCCTCTCCCAAACTCTTTAGCAGAGGAGTGTAACTCTTTTCCTCTCCCCCTCTCTCTCTCTCTCTCTCACTATTATTATTATTATTTGAAAAAAAGGAGAAAAAGAAAGACAAACAACATCGAAAAACAAGAAAAAAAAGAGAGATTAAACAAGAAATAAAAAAGAGAGAAATTTGTGTGCTTCGACCCCTCACCAAACTTGCTATTTCACTCTCAGCATTGTCATCGTTGTCTCGCCTCATACTAAGATATAAAACTTGCAAACATAAAACTTCAAATCTCGTTGGTGATGCTTGTGGTATAATAAGCAGACAACATGTATACGCTTTTCATAGTACGGCAGGAAGAAACTTGAGTGCGAAACTTGCAACGAAATGGGTAGGCTCTGTACGCACTTTTGTAGCATGGCAGGGATACTCCTAAGTACTTGTACGCTCTTTTTGTAGCCGATGCGAAAATTTGCGAGCTCTTGTGCAAGTACCTTGAAGACCTATATACGCCTTTTGTAGCATAGTAGGATTGAAAATATCAACTGCGGTATCGTCTGATACCAATCATACACACATTTTGTAGTGTGGTGGGCAGGCTCAACTCTCCCAAAATTTTCACTACGCAGGGGAGATATCAGGAGACTGCTGAAATTTCATCTAAATAATAATTAAACTTAGAACTTTAAATTTGACCTACTTAATTAAAATACAATGACTATGAAACTTAAATGCACATCAAGAATAGAAAAACAAACATCGGGATGCAACGTTAATTGCTTTGCACAAGTAATACTGAACATAAGGAGACTTCTGATGAACATGGTAGCTTGCATATGAATAATACCAAGGGATTTTTAATAAAAAATAATACCCCGCCTGTAAGCAACTAGGGACCAGACCTAAGTTAACATTCTGAAATTAAAATGAAATTAAACAAAGTTGGTAAAATCAAAAGATCTAAGTGAACTTGTAATGAACCTAATTTGCTTACAGGTAATGAACAAAGTACTTATAACGAGTAGGGAATTCACAATGCATAGTTATTTGTCCACATATGATAATAAGGGAATGCCAATGAACACTATAGTTTGCCTATGGTCAAGAGCAGATAATTTGTAGTGCACACAACAACTCACATGTGAGCAAGAGCTAGTAGTTCGTAGTGCATACAAGAACTCGCCTACGGGCGAGAATAAGGAGCTCATATCAAATAAATTAGCTCGCCCACAAACCAATTGAGATAACTTTTAATGAATGCAACTTGCTTATGAGCAGTATCATCAAGATTGAAAAGAATACAACAACTCACATACGAGCGAGAACATAGGAACTTGTAGATGATACGATAATTTTCATATGAGTAAGAACATAATCTTTTAGTGTCGATTAAACAAACACCTCCTACAAACTATGCTAAATGATAATCTAAATGAGGTAAAATAAATTAAATAATATCTTTTTTATATGCCATAATTGAAACCTAACACACCTTCAACTCATGTCATCGGGTCCGCAAAACTCGTGCAAGCAGACAGAAGACGTATTTTAAGTCCCAATGAACATTTACGCACACTTTAGCAATGATCACTTGTACAAATAATCAAATTTAAATATTTTAAAATTTCGCATTAGATATTAAAATATAATTGTCTAAATCTAAGCATATTATTTTGAGAAGCGTGTCACAATCTTGAGAAGAGTGCAATAGCCTCGGGAAGCATACTACGGCCTCGAAAAATTGGCTACCGCTTTAAGAAGCATGCCACTATCTTGAGAAGCATGAGACAACCTAATGATGTATACTGCATCAAAAGTGTGTGAGCAAAGTGAAAGTGTTGCGAACATGGTTTGTAAATGCACCGAAAGCATGCAAACATATTGTATGGGCGCATCGAAAAGCATGCTAGTACATTAAGAGTGCACATGCACTATACAAATATTTTGGAAAGTGTGCAAGGTTCAATGCAAATGCTTCGAGAAGCATTTACGTTAATTTAAAATTCCCTGCATGTGCTCCGACAAATGTGTTAAATTTATAGATACAAATATTCGAGAATGCTACACGTGGGTCAAAAGTTTGTTAATTTAAAAGTCTACTTTTAAATTAATAACCCGCATATGCTTCGATAAATATGCTAAATGTGCAAATACAAATGGCTAAGAATTTTGTACGGGGTTAAATGCTTGTTAATTTAAAATCCTATTTTAAAGTTAAATAACCCACTTGTGCTCCGACTGTCGCATATTCAAAGATCTGAAAATGCTACATGGATTAAATGTTTTAAGTCCAATCATTCTCTTTGAAATGACTGAAGTTGATATGACTTGGATTAACAAATAAATGTCTTATAATAAATTTATCGAAAGATTTTATTTTAAATTCACATTAGGCCTTCAAAGATTTTTTAAATGAAACTCCTCATAAAACATAAGCTCTCAGTTCTTATCATTTGTACGATAACTTACGAGATTAGTCGTCGAACCTGATCCTCTGTTAGCGGACGAACAGAGTCAAGAAAGATCAGACAACCAAAGATATTAAATACTTTATTCTCAAATGATGACCGTACTGAAAGTTAATTTCAATCAAATGGAAAACTACCTTTTAAATACCTCTAAATTTTTATAAAATACAAATATTTTTAAAGTGACATCTTCGTCATCCTGATAATGGCCGTGTTGAAAGCTAATCTCAATCGAAGCAATCTCTAATTTTTAAATACCTCCAAACATAAATTTTATATATATATATATATATATATATATATATATATATATATATATATATATTAGAGTGACTTTAACGTCACCCCGATGATAATCAAGTTGAAAGCTAATATCTTAAAGCAATTCATCTGCCCTCCATAAGTATTTGGCGATCGCGATGAATTCAAGGATAATTTTAGCTCACAAAGAGCAAATGTCTAAATCGAGAATATCACTAAGATTCATTCTCAAATAATTTTACGACAGTAAGACATGACATTTGTTCTCTAACCAATGGCTTGATCGAACAACTCCACAAAACCCATAGCTTGGTTAGACTACTCTATGCCGACAAGGATTGTTTGGTCAAGTTGGGTCGATTACCTCCTCTGACTAAGTAGACTAAGGACCATGACGGCCCAAGATGACAAAATCATGAGATCTTGATCGGGTTTATAGACTACTCTATTCCTCCACCATTCGCTTTAAGTGCGAGGTAGTAAATTTTAAATTTTAAATCTATTGTTATTATACACTAGGTACTAAGTATTCATCTTATGATTAGCCTTAATAAAAAATTCTCTTGTTACCGTGAGGGATAATTAATCATAGGGGCTTGTGCTTATAGAAAATCATATTATTAAGGATAAATGTGGAAAAAATTAAAATATTTTCTTGACTTGTAATAGTTATTAGAAAACTATCGGCCTCTTTTATTTTTCTATTATTAGGGGAAGATTTACATATTTGAAAAGATTGATAAGCTTCGTCATGTTATTAGTGACTTTTTAATCTAGGATCTAAGGAGAATTATTTAAGGTACTAAAAATATAAGAGTTAGAAGTCATATTATTTTGAGCTAGAGAGTATGTTACGGATAATTTTTCAAAGATTTAAGAAAATTTTTGAATTTGTTAATTTCTTTTGTTAAAACTTTTATGATTTTACAAGTTAGACTTCCTTTTTTGTGACTTTTGTTTCCATCATAACTGGGAGGTTTTTGATAGAGTTTCTAGCATTTATCTTTAATTTATATTTTCTTCTTGTAATAATTGCACCATAGATTATATTTGAAAAAAAGTGTCTTTCTTTAGGGATATAATTTGTAATAGTAAGTATTTTAACTTGGGGCTTAATAGTTATTATCATATATGTTTTAGAGGCGAGGATATTGAGCATTATTGTATTTATTTATTTTTTAACTTATATGAGAGAAAAAATATCATTTAACGATAGTACATTTTCTCTATTTAATATTTGGGCATGAACATGGTCGAAATTGTTATTTAGTCCTGCATGAAACTCAAATATCCTTTCTACTTCTACAAATTGCTTGAGAATTATCACTTCATCTTGAGATCATGCTAATAATCTAGTTCAAGCCTATAAACCTTCAATCTATTAAAGTATTTAGTGATATGAAAGTTATCTTATTTGTCTGTTGAAATCTTAATTTTGATCTCATAGATGAAGATAACATTCTTCCTTTTTGAATAATTTCTTTTACGGGCCCCTAAACTTCTTTTACGGTAGAGAGGAACATGTATGTTCTACTGATTTCAAACATCCTAATATTTCAAAATCATATTATGATCATGTAATACATGTCATCCTAATGTATAAAATTTGAGTCCTTCGACTCCGAAGAATGATTTATAAGATGATGGATATCCTTTCAGAAATGTCTTTATAATTTAAGACTATTTCAAATAATTTCTTCTGTTCAAATGATATGAGATTTATAGTCCCAAGAGTTCTCCCTTGGTCTAACTTTTACCATTCATGATCGCCGACTCTTTGAAAATAAGTTAAATAAATCCTAACATCACTTTGATACCATGTAGAAATAAAAATGTAAAAAAAAAAATGAATTTTATTGTTTGATTTTATACGAAGTTTGAAAGTATATATAATTTTTTTCGAAAGTATTACTATAAAAATAAATCAAAGTTATTTTTAAAAAATTCTCTGGAGGGTATTAGATTAGAAGAGGAAGAGCAGGCATATATATTGTAATATAAGGATTATAAGATAATCAATCAAACTGTAAAAACATTTAATCCGTGTGCTCAAAGATCCTTATCAAAATTGGTTAACTTATGAGTCCCATGATTATTCAACATATATTATTTATTTTAAGACACACTAGTTCGCACTGTCTATCATGATATAATGAAAATATAAGCTTTTAAGATTTTGTATGTACCAAAACAGACGCCTCTATATATAAAAGTTAAACGACTTTGATATATATTTGAAATAACTAACAAGTTTAGTATATTGATTGCTATTATGTCTTGTAGGATGTTGTATGAACTCATAATAAAAAGTTTCGTAGCAATTAGATTATGCTTGTCTAAAAAGATAAAGCTTAACAAAGTCAACGAGTAAATCTCCAGGAATTAAAAAAAATAACTTTTTTCAAACATAAGTAAAAAGTGTGTGAGCCAAAACATAATCACCACTTCCACACAAGTAAAAAATTTAAAAATGGGGAAAACCTCATTTTCATTTTATTTATATTTTTTTTCTCTCCTACTCTTTTACTTACCATACATCATATAGATACGACTACTTATTTCTTCCTTAATTGCACTGTCTTAGATAGCTCACAAAAACTTGACTGTATTTAATTAAAGAGTTGTTTAAGAAAAATAATTTTCAAAATAAATTTCTACAATATTTAGCAACATGAGTATATGAATATAAGATAAAACAATAAATGACAGCATGCTCGTTATGCTGCAACAAGAATAAAATGTGATGGTTCTAAATTTTGACATTCTCAATTAAATTATTAATAAAAAGAGTTACCAAATCTATAGTAACCGATGAGCTTGTAAATTAATGTAAAGCAAAAATTTTTCAATTGAACTCATCTTTTAAGGAAGTACTTTAAACTAAAAGATAAGTTTGATGAAATATGTATATTTTTTCTTGATATTCCGACAACACAAACTTGAAATAATCTAGACATTGTACCCCTTTAAGTCTATATAAAAATGAGTAAGTCTAGCCAAAATCTCTTGCAAGCTCTAATCTAAAAAGTGTTATTAGATAATAAAAAACAACCCAACCCTATATGTAATTTGTTTCTCCAACACAAAAAACTTTCTTTGCAAATATCAGCTTTAATTCTATTATAATATCATAAACTCTATTTAAGGCACTTTAATATAAGAATTGGAAAGATTTTATGAGAGAAGAGATGAATACTCTAAAAAAAAATCACATTAGAAAAATTATTGAACTACCATTGAGAAGAAAACGATATGATACAAATTGATTATTTCATTAAAATATAGAGTAGATGGAAGTCTAGAATGGTAGAAAATGAGATTAGTAGCCAAATGATATATTCAATCCTATGAAATTAACTATCATGAAACTCTTGCATCTACTATGAAAATGAATATAATATGTTTTTTTATTTTTCTTACAGCCAATCATGGATGGTCCATGCAACAATATGACGTAAAGAATATTTTCCTACATGGGATGTTGAAATAGAAATATGAATTCATCACCTGGATTTGATAGTTCTTTCACAAAGAACAAGGTTTGCAAATTTAAAAAGACTTTGTATTACCTTTAACAATCTCTAATAGCATTATTTGGCAGATGTACAAAACCCAAGAATAAAAGTGGAAACAGCCATAGCCAAGGAGATCATACCCTCTTCATTAAATACTCTACAAATGATTAAATTTCAATTCTCATCATATACATTAACAATATAATTGTCACAAGCGATTACCCTTAGAGAAAATGAGTTTCTGAGGAAAAAAACTTGCTGAAGAATATGAGATCAATGAGTTGAGCAAACCCAAATATTTTTTTGAAAATATAAGTACTCAATCAGAACAAGGAATATTCCTCTCTCAGCCAAAATATGTCATGCATCTATTGAAAAAAATGAAAATAATTTATTGCAAATCTTATAAAACTCCAACTAAATTAGATAAAAAAATAGATGCAGATGAAGAAAAAAAAACATATGATAATATTAAAGCTTAATTGGAAGAATGATATATCAATCTCACACACTTCCAAACAATTGCATTTGGAGTAAGTAATTTATGCACAAAACTAAATATTCTCATCTTCAAGCTGCTTATAAAATTTTCAGACATCTTAAATCAAATCTTGGTAGAGGAATTCACTATAAAAAGTATGATACTTTACAAATTGAAGGATATCCTAATGCAAACCATGAAGAATCACCAATGGATAAAAGATCTACAATTGGATACCCTACATTTTTGGGAGGAAATTTGGTAGAAAATCTTATAAAATGGAAGAGTAAGAAATAACTTTTTTTTTTGTTTTCAAAATTTAGCTTTTAGTTTGAAACTTTGAATTTAGAGCCATTATTCATGTGAATCAAAATAATTTCAGAAAATTTAAAAATTAAATGCAAAGGGTTAATGAAGATATACTGTGATAATAAATCTGCATTCAACATTGCTCATAATCTAATCAACATAATCATAACAAACATATGAAGATATGTATACATTTTATAAAAGAAAAACTGAAAAGTTTGTTGATTTGCACTCTATATATGCAAATAAGAAATTAACTTGCAGACATTTTCATTAAAGAACTTTGCAATCTCATATTAAAAAATTTTATAAACAAGCTTAGAGTGACAAATTTATATCATCTAATATGAGGAAGAGTGTTGAATGATTGTGGGACTCACAAGTCAACTAATTTTGATAGAAATACTTAAGCATATGGATAATGGGTTATAATAATTTGATCGATCCTTGTTTGGCCCTTAGATAGTAATTTGTATGCTTTCTCCTTCTCTTCTAACCATTGGCAACACTTAAGGATTTTTTTACTTATTTTGTAAATAGCTCTGACTTATTTCCTTTGTAAGAGTTTTGAAGAAATTTATATCTACTTTCACACTTTGTATAAAATCAAGCAATAAAATTTGAAGTAATTTTTTCTGCTTTTCTATAATATCTATATTGGCAATATAGTAGCATTTTAATTTGGCCTAATCCTTGAACCCTCTTTAGTTTACTTATCTTATTACTTATCTTATTGTACATGTCCAAATCTTCTAAATATTTTTTAAATTACTTAATCTTCATTATATGCTCCTCCCGCCATCTTACTCAAAAAATCATCCTTTAGTTTAATGATATAATTTTGTTGGCCATTAAAAGAGAAGTATAATATTAAGTTAAGTGTTGCAGAGATGAGAATGCTCAGGTGGATGAGTGGCTTTACTCTTAGAGACAGGATACGAAATGAGCATATACTTGAAAAGGTTGGAGTAGCTCCAGTGGAAGATAACTTAGATGGTTTGGTGACATAAAACGGCGGCCTTCCGATGACACGGTTAGGAAAGTAGATGTATTAGATTTGACTTATGTTAAGAAAGATAGAGATAGACCTAAAAAGATTTGGTTAGAACATATTAGAAATGACCTTTCTTTATTAAATTTAAATGAGAATTTACTTTTAATAGGGCACAATGGAGAAAAATGATTCATATAGCTGACCCCACATAGTGGGATAAAGGCTTGATGTTGTTGTTGTTGTTGTATAGTTTTATTTATAAATTAATATAAGCATGACTACTCATAGTCTGTATTTCTTGTTTATATAAATTAATAGCATGATTTCGTTGTAGCATAATGTTATAAATTAGTTATTGCCTACAAAAATGTTATAGAAACAGATGCCCTAGTGAGGCCATTGTGCTCATAACCCTGTGAATTTTTTTTGAGACACATGTAAAAGGATTTTTTCCTAAAGCCAAAGGAGGGGGGAAATCTCTAGATTTCTCCTGCCGCAAGTAAATGACTGGTTCCTTCCTTTAATATTGCTTACTACCTGATCTCCTCCAAACAGTTCATGCATCATGCGCCACTTAGCCATCGAGTATGAATTAAGATTGAATCTAATTAGTCCAGATTTAGTAATTTGCAATTCAGAAAATCAAATATGGTTCCAGATTTAGTGATTTGGGATTCAGAAATTCAGCCTTGATTCATTCAGCAAACTGAAGTCTCCCCCCATCTTTTATCTTCAGGAAAAGACCTTTTAGTGGACGCCACACCCTCAACCTAACCAATGTTTGAACCCTTGAATTCATGGAAAAATCCAACATTGTCCAAGACTAGTATGTTGTTCAGTAGCGATTTTAGATTGTCTAAAGAACAAATGCTAGAAACTAAAGAGTAAAAGAAGCTTGTGACCAAAGTCTTATATGCCTTTACGGTTGGAACACACATGTATGCAATGATCTGCACAAGATCAAATATTGCACCAGTAGTGGGAGTCGTCAGTTGCTACATATCTAATTGGAAAAAAAGAGCTCTAGGCAGCTATTAAGTAAATATTTTGTCATCTATCTTAAAAGTGCAAAAAACTATTTTTTAAAGTTTAAAAGAATTAGCTTTAAATGACTTGACTACATTGATTTGGATCTAGGTGGAGAAGTAACAAATGATACATTTATACTTTGGGTGGTACCACCTCAGATGGATGTCACAACTTCAGAAAATAGCTACACTTAGCGGAATATGTAGTTTTTGCTAAAGATTACAAGGCGATGGTTTGGCTCAAAAGCTTCGTGTAAGAGCTCTATCACAAGAAGATGTTGCATTCTTTCTTGATGGCTGGAACACCATTTTACAATGAATGTTGTTTTTCACTTATGGAGAAAGAACATATAATTCAAGCACTGCTGTATATGCAGTTTGTTCAAAGGAGATGTCTTACAACTGACCAATTTTTTAAGTTTTGGAGCCTAATTTTTGCCTTATAAAGAAAATGTGCTACACAAATTTATTTGTAAGTTGATTAAGGGCATTTTGAGGATTTAATATATTTTCAATTGACCTAATTTTTCTTTATAAAGATTGGGGCGTTGTCTTTATGTTGTAGCTAGAGAATTATGGTTGTAATTCTCACTATCAAAATCATGTGAAATCTATAGCAAAGACAAATAGGAATTAGCCATAAATTGGGTGAATTTGTATAAAATTTTGTGTGTTGATTTTATTATTATTATTTTTGTTCTTAGTTCTCTCTAGGTGCTTGAATTTAGTTTCGTCTATTTACCAACATTCGAGAAATGCTTACAAAATTTGTACTAGTAGGAAAGTTTAGGCCTTGCGAAGTCTCAGCAAGTCTGCTCGATTGATGCTTTAGAGATAACACATATAGAGTTATTGATGAGGACATCAATCCAAGATTTCGCCACGTGTACCATCGACGGAGACGTAGATCGACGGCCACGATTTGTAGTCTTTACTTTTGATGTATTTTTGCATGTTGCTTATTTATGTATTTTCAGTTTTTCCAGTTCTACCCTTAGGGTAGTGAGTCTCTATTGTAGCCCCGAGAGCATAGTTGTCGTTTATTTTATTTTCTAGTTTTGAGACCTATATATTAAGGTCTCCATGCATTGTATTGGATTATTGAATTATTGAATGAAAAATTGCTCTACTAAATTTGATCTTTTAGTGAGTTCATGAGAGGAGAGAGATCTCTTTGTGAGTTCTAAACTTCTTGTCTAAGAGTTCTTTGTGAGATTTGGAGTAGAATCAAATTGAGGCCAAACTCTTCCTCCTTGTCCAAAACCGGCGGCATCCCTGGGCTCCAAGCCGCTGGCCACCACCTCCCCATCCTTCCCCACATCAAGCCGCCACCCCCTACCCCTTCCCCAACCGCCGGCCGCCTGCTCCACCGCCGGCCTCCTCCCAGCCGCCGCCTCTCCCTAGCCAACCGTCGGCCACATCCCCTTCCCTAGCCCAAAATCTGAAATCAAATTAAGTTGAGCCTTTATTCACTTTCCTAAAATAAGTTCAATCAATTAGGAAAGGTATTTAATTAGATTTTGAATTCAAATTCAAATTTCAAATACTTTCCTAATCCTAAAACTTAAATTAGGAAACATCCTTATTTAATAAAATCTGAGATTAAAATCAGATTTGATTTTAATCTCTAATTAAACCTTGGGGCCCACCTACTTAAAGCCAATTCCCCTCTCTCCTCACCTTACTTGGCCGCCCCCCTTCCCTTGACTTTTCCCCTCCCAAATTAAACCCTAGGCCCTCCAAATCAGCCCCAATCACCCCCACAGCCGCCCCTCTCCTTTCCCCCTTTTTTTGGAATTAATTTGGCAATTCAAAAATTAATTCCCCTTCCCTCCAAATTATCCAAAATCTGAATTAATTTCAGCTTTGCTGAAATTTCCGTACCTCGCCTCTCCCCCCTTTGCACTTACCTTCTCCCTCACATCTAGACGAGCATGAATGGCCGATCCGGACGTTGATCACGGATTCGTTGAAGACGATCAAGGAAGAATCGACATCCTACGCTCGCCGTTCTTTGATCTCGTTCTGGACTTTGACAACTCCGTGGAAGGGTACGTGAATCGCATCTTGTTCCGACTAGCCCTCTCAACGGAAGAGCACATCCTCCCGGGCCGTTGGTACATCGTCAACCATCAACCCACTTCTCCTACTCCGGTTACTTCTCCAACGACTAGTATCTTACGCAACACATGTCTCCTAGTGGCATCCCTATGTTTGCTTGCAACGTTCTTCCGCTAATCCCCACCATCAAGAGTTTTGAGTGAGGGATCTCTAGGTGAAGTTTTCTAAATTTTAAACGTTGGGCTTTGTTAAGGTGCCATTGCATTTACTTTAAGTTTGGTTAGTAAATTTTGCAAGACTTGTAATCTCTAAATGTTGCTATTTGCTATTATCTAATTTCTTTGCTAAAATTCTTAAATCCAACTTGAGCATGTAATGAGTTTATCTATGACAAAGCAAAGTTCTTTTATGTGTTTAATTTCCTAATAACAATTCCTGTTGCATCATAGTTGTTTCACATCAGTTATTTTGACACTGATTATTAAGTAGATACATAAAAAAATTTTAGTATGCAACTGAGAGATTGCTATAGTTATAAAGCCAAAGTTTCCTCCAACAAATATGTACAAAATATGATTGGGATCTCCTATTATTGCAAATGAGATTTACAAATATTTGATTGTAGTTTTTTTGTGGGTCATGAGATCTTTTGTTGACATCAAGATATTGTAATTAATAGTGCTTTATTTGTTTCCAAAATCATGTATTGTTACTATTATAAATAGTGCATTATGTTGAGCTCAATTTTTATGAGGTCAATCTTCTCTCTCTTAGGTTATTCTTAGTATTTAGGGTTTCCTATACTAGAATAGAATTGATTTTAGAACTTTCCTTAGGAGGACACCCAACGATATGGCATTGGCTAGCCCTAGAAAGCCTATAAAACCCTGTAGACCCTTTTTAGTGACCTTAGGAAAGTGATAGGCTTATCCAAGCCTAAACCCTAGGTTGATCCTTGGCCAAAACCCTAGAAACCTTAAAAGACCCTAAATTCAACCCAATTATCCTCCTTACCTCAAATTTCAAAATCTTAAAAATATCTGTCACTGTTTTAATCAAGAGTGTTTCTAAGAGACTCATCTCTCTTGAAATGTAAGTTACCTAAGGACTTTGCTTTATAGGGAACCTGTACCCCAGAATAAAATAAACTATATCTTGCTCACCTAAAATAGAAGAAAATCTCTAGAAATGTGGACATTTTTTCAAAATACTCATTTTTGTTTTTGAATATCATTATAGAATATCATTTATATCTTTTGAAGTATGTTATTCTCTATGTTGTATTTAATTATAAAAATAGAGAGAAATGAGAGTTTAGGTGACTTTCATTATAGGATATTATTTTTATCTTTCGGAACTATATGTTATTTTCTATACAGTATTTGATTATAAAGATAGAAATTTTCAAATCTGTGGTTTATTTTCCCACGCCTTAGAATGGGGGTTTTGATATCCCACATTAGCTAAAAAAATAGAAAGATGAGAAATAGAAGGGGTTCAGGTTCTCTTCATTGCTAGAGAGAAATGAGAGTTTAGGTGACTTTCATTCAACAACATAAAAGGAGTCTGAAGCATGTCTTGTATGCAGGGACTAGGAAGGAAGAATTCTATAGCAACCCTGACTTCCTTCTTTCTCGGTCCCACATTTCTCTCCTACAAAAAGCGTTTGTGATCTCTTAACATTTAATTTGCTTTAACTGACATATGTTGTCCTTTTCGCCCAAGTGGTGCAAGTGGATACATTATTGCAAAGTGATAACTCAAAATCATTTATGTTCATGAAGAAAAATATTTTATATATCTTTTTTGAAGCTTAGTAAAATTATTTCATCTTTATATGACCTTATATGTAGGTGGATCTCACTAAACCACATGAATTTTATGTACCTATGCTTATGTATTCATTGCATTTGGTTTCTTGTTGCTATTTTTATCCTAACACTTGGTTATTTTAAATCAACAAGTTTCTAATGCACTATGGTATAAATATAGTAAAGGATATGCTGTTTCTTTTTTTTTATTTGTTCGGTATGAAAATTTTCTCATCTCATTGTTCATATTTTCCTCAGAACTTGGGTTAGCAGAATTGTATTTGTTGACTTCCTTCTGTTTATTAGTGATTATGTTCTGTATCAGTTGTTCAGTATATTCTTCCTCTTGTTTGCTGTTGTATTCAATTTCCTGCAGGACTTACTCTAAAAGTTTCATGCATTTACACGCACACTCTGTTTCAAGCCTGATAATCTAATCGCACTTTTTGCTATCCATTATTTAAAAACCTTAAATTGCATAACAGTGATGGTTCCAGAGGAGGTGGTGGTGATTTTCTCGCTGGCTTCATCATAGGAGGAGCATTATTTGGAACCTTAGCTTATGTCTTCGCTCCACAGGTGTTTATTATTATCCTTTGGCAAAAATTATGGGATCTACCCGTTTTTACACCCCTAAACTTTGACATCTCTAATTTGTTGAAGGGTCCGTTTGGGGAGTTTTTTCATACTAAAGTTTTTTACGCAGCTATTGCACTCTATTTAGCTACAGTTTTTTTTTCCTATTTTCAGAATTTTTTGCATTGATATGGGAGCTTTTACAATCAAATTTGCAAGATTTCGTGCAGCAAGCAAGTTGCTGTCCCGAAAATTGTTTATACTCATAATATGTTTCAAAAAATCGTTTTTTTTTTATCGGTACCATTTCTATAGCTATTTTTACAGAAGGCTGTAGCTGCCCTAAACGGGAAAAATTATTCTGTGCGGAGTTCGGATGGCATCCGGAGATCAATAAAAATGCGTCACATCACCCAAAAAATGTACCGCATTCGGTACTGAGCTTGGTACCCAAGCATAACCGGACGAGAGAACCGTCCGGTGTCCGCACAGAATAATAGCTCCCCAAACGGACTGGTCATCAACAAATTCTATGCATTTGACCTATTTTGATTTGCAGATCAGGAGGTCTTTGTTAAATGAAGATGAATCTGGATTTCGACGGGCTAAGCGACCGATATATTACTACGATGACGGTCTCGAGGTAATCAAACTTGTATTTCTCAGCCCAGTTAATTACAATGAAAATTGTTCTTAGATACGTTTTTCATCATCTTCATCTATTGCAAAGCAGAAGACCCGTCAAACTCTGAATGCTAAGATTAGCCAGCTGAATTCAGCCATAGACAATGTCTCCTCACGGTTGAGGGGTGGAAAAAATACACCTGCGACTGAGCTCATTGAAACTGAACCTGAAGTAGAAGCCACCCTGTAGGGCTATTATTGCTCAATGAACATAGATATTTCAAGCTAAGAAGCTACATTCTGAAATTTTTATTCATGTTTGTTAATTGAAGTGGAAGCAGTGTTCCAGATTTTAAAACCTTCTTTTATGCACACTTAGGTTTGTGCCACACTATAGGGGCTAATTTGTATCAGGATATATCTATATATATAATGTCTTGATACAAATTGTGTTCTTGTATGAAAGACAAATAGTAAAAATTTAACTGTTATGTTAAGAAAAATGATCATTGCTGTTATTATTATTATTATTATGTTGTTGTTGTTGTTCAAATGCCTTCTAATTTTGATATTTTTCTCCTAATTTTGAGTAGTTGTCTTTTGTGTTCTAATATAAATTGTATAAGAAATAGTGATACTATTTTCCATTTACAAACAGTGACGGAGCAAGGATTATTTTTCTGTGGGGGAACAAATTTCTAATTTGAAAAATACCGTCAAATTTTTTCATTCGAGCTTGAAATTGACATTAGGGTTTTAATTTTTTTTTTTAAATATCTAACTTAAGGTTCTCATATTTAATTTAAATAAAAAAATAATTAATAAATATTTTATAACGAGTAATAAATATATAAAAAACTTATATCTTATTAATATAAAAATTATAATTAGCATATTTTAAGCTACATGATTTAAATTTAAATATTGTAATATTTTTTTAGTGTAATTTGTTGGTTTTAATTATATAAATTTTTATAAAATAGAATTCGGAGATTTTAAAATAATTAAAAATTTTATGAAATTTTTAATTTTAAAAAAATTAATAATGTGAAGATAAATGATTAAAATGAGAAAATATATAAATAAAAAGAGAAATATAAATGAAAAAAAAGGTTTGAGATGGTCTACTAAAAATTAATAAAAAAATAGCTAATCTTACAAGAGACTGGAAAATAAATAAAAAAAGTTAAAAAAAATTTCCTGGTTTATTTAAAATAATCTCCTGGCGAGAGAGAGAGAGAGAGAGAGAGAGGTAATGAAAAAAAAATATTTCAGCCAATAGCTATCTGGTTTTCTAAGGAAAATTTTTTTTTACAAAGTTTCTCCAATTTGATGTTTTTGACACCTGAAAGTGTTTCTACATGTAGTTGTCCATGTATTGATTAATCCAACAGAGAGTTATTTTGTTATAGAATATTTGCTATGGTTATTTATTAAACAATTTCTTTTTTTAGTTATAGAATGTATTAATATAATATAATTGACATGAATCGTGGAAGCTATTTTTGTGGTCACACTAGGAGACATTGAGGTATCAGAGTTGTCTTTAGGCAATGGTCGACGATCGATTTGGTGATAAGGAAGAACGGCGTCATATATTGTTTGATGGACGATGGACATTGGTCATTGGTAGGTATTTGGCGATGGCTAGAGAACATCAAAAGTCTATTGAAGAGATTCTCTAATGTGATTTTGGATGAATTTTTCTACAGTAATTTTTCAAAGCAGTAAAAAAGCTGTCCCAAAGGCTTATAACTTGAGCCAAGGGGGGTTTTTATTTATTTGACAGGTTTACTCGAACGTATATTCTTATGTCACTTCACATGCATTGTTTAATTCCCATCTAATCAATTGTTGTTATTATGTAAACTAAGCTTTGCAATAATTTCAAATGTTTAAAATCATTAATTTTGAGGGTGTTTTATGAGAGTTTGTAAGGTTTAAAATTAATATTAATTTTTAATTAAGCATAACCAAGTGATGGAGTTAAAAAATATTATTAATTATCAAACATGTTTGCTAATTTTAAGCAAACAAATATCATTAAGTTTTTTTATTCTTAAAAATGTGGTTTCTACCTACAAAATACCAAATGGGACCTTATGAAAAATTCAAGGAATTAGTGAATTTCACATAAACTTTATTTAATCTAAAAAATTAATTGACTAATTAAAATGGTAAAATTAGGTAGAAAGAAATGAATTAGTGAAAGTGCTAATTATTTATATATATTATATGATTATTTTTAAAAAAATATTTTTATTTGATGAATAATTAAATCACCATATTTATATATTATTTTATTCGAAAGAAAATATAAAGTAATTGATAAAAAATAAAATAAAAAGGAAAACAAAATTTTAAACAAAAATTGAAGAGTATTGCAATGCCCGTTGCAAGATTAAATAACAAATATGTTTGATGAGTTAAACTTATTGAACAACTATATTATATATTCAATTAGTGAATATTTCATTGGAAACCAACAAATTAGGCTCAAATCAAATTCAATTATAAAAAATAGAGAGCATATCATTTGGGTTAATTAAACTCTTTGTGTAAGTCATATGTAATTTTTATTTCTTTAATGTATTGGAGAAATATTGGATTCAAGGGACTTTCATAGAAGGGATATTTAGCTACATGAAATGAATTCTTTTTTTATTTAGAAATTGACACCCTTAGTATATTTTTTAAATATTGAATTTTCATATATTTGCATATGTAATGACCAAACTATTCTATTGTGAATTTGACAAAATATTAAAAAAAATAATGCATCAAAAGTTCAAAAAAAATTGAATTGAGCTTTGAACGAGGTTCAAATAAAAGTTCAAATCAATTTTGAATTCAAACCACTTCGAACCAATTTCGAACAACTTTTCATTTAACAATCCACAAATATAAGCTCATTTGTTGTAAATTCATCCAAAACATACTTTAATCATATTTCTCTAAGAGTTTGTTTGATTTGAATTAAAATAAGTGTAAAATATTTCAAATATAACGGTTTTAAAAATATTGGTACTTGTTTTGAAGTTAAGAAATATAGAGTAGAATTTTGACGTATTTGAAAGAGGAGTGTGAGATGGCCGAATTGGCTCACTAGTGAAAGAGCTCATGAATCGAGCTGATTGAGCTATGAGTTCGCTCTCGAGCCTATCTTTGCTTGTAAGCTTGTCGAGTTGCTCGATTAACTTAAACTATAATTAAAAAAATAAAATTAAATAAGCTTTATATAATTTATTTTAGTTTTTTTTATTTACTTCTATAAACTCTCGTTATTTTTTTAATATTAAAAGGGGATTCTTAAAAGATTGAAAATTTTAATTTAAAATTAAGGAATCAAGCTCAGTAACTGAGCAGAGCCCTGCATTGGGTACCCATACCCACACCCACCCACGTACCCACCCATACCCAATGGATATAGGTGGGTATGGGTACGCCCAAAGCCTCATGGGTGGGTATGGGTGGGTACAGATCTATATCGGGGGATAAACTAATTTACAATGCTAATTACCGTATGTTGTATATTATCACAATCCTCACTATGTAGTGCGCATCACTGAATTGCGCTATGACCACGGTAAATTCTGATATGCAGCTTGAAAGTTTGCAATCATAGCAAAGGGCAACAAGCCTCAATGTCATCAGTCTGTGGCACACTACGTTCAAAAAGCATGGAAAGTGGGTGGGTATGGGTAGGTACGATATCCTGAAAGTCACCATGGGTGGGTGTGGGTGGGTGAAGCACGCCCGTGTAGAGCATGGGTACTCAATGGGTACCCAACTAGGACCCCATGTAGGGCTTTGTAACTGAGTCAAGCTCGAGTTTTCTATACGGTCTTGTGCAATCTAGCCAAGCTTAAGTCTAAATTTTTCAATAAGCCGCGTTCAGGCTAAACAAATGAGCTCAACTCGAGGTCAAGCATATACTCTATTTCACTCAACTCATTTTCATTTTTCACCACATATTTGGAATGCACCCTCGAGCTCTTCCTGCATAATTTTGATGTATTTAGAATCATTAGATTTAGTCAATTTTCAAATACACAATAATCATGTTGTTGTCTGTGTCACCACCAACCATCCACCGACCACCCGGCAACCACAGGCTAGGCGGCAGCCGGCAACCAAAAAACAAATACAGAATTTTCAGCGCAATATTTTAAAAAAAATTAATTTATTTTTCAAAAAAAAAAAAACAATATAATATGTGACAAAAATTATTTCAGAAGCTCATCATTAATTATTTTGTAAATAAATGAATTTAGAAAATAGTATCAAATTTTGATTATAATTATTTTGTGTATTTATTAAATTTGATTTAGAATAAGTATGATAAAAATTTTAATTAAAATAATTTTAATTAACCTAAAATTTTCTCTCTATTTTTAAAAAATATGTAATATAACATTTCATTACATTTCTAAGATCTCCAATCATTTATAGATAACTCCAAAGAAAGTATTCAACGGATCAAAAGGGCGGCAGTTGACAGTCTGCCAAATTGAGCGGCAAATTGAAGAACGGCAAATTGCCGCCTCCGCCTCCGCCGCCACTGGTGGCTGGCTTCTCCACCTCTTCACCTTCTACCGGCAGCCGCTCGTAGGCAGCATTTGCGAACGAGTAAGCGATGACTGTGACCGGCCCGGCGGCTATAAGCGCTCCGGCGACACTCCCGCCTACAACCATCCCTTGGCCGCCGCCTGCGAGAAAGACGGCGAGACTGGTTGCACCAGGCGGCGCAGGTGGCGGGAGGAAGGAACCAGAAAGGGAGAGGATATCAAACCGACCATGGAGGTTGAGTATGTCACCGGCTGCAGCCGGTTGCCGGATGCTCACGTCGGTAACCGTACCGCAGGCTGTGAGAATAGAGAGGCCGCGTTGGCGACGGCGGGCGTAGTCGGAGAGAGAGGTGAAGACGTCGGAGCCCGCGGCGATTTCGAGGATGTGGGATTGGAGAGTGTTCGGAGTTTCTCTGGTTAGGAGTAAGGGCGCCTTGGGTTTGTTTTTGGAGCCGGGAGGGCGACCGCGGGGACGGCGGAGGAGCGTGTCGGCAGTGGCGGCTGTGGCGCTATCGCCGGAGAGAGGGTTGTTGTCGTCGGAATTGTATTTTGAAGGGGTGGCGTTATTGGGATGGAGGTGATGGAACTGGTGGCGGAGGAATTGGGAGCTCATGGTGGTGGTGTTGGTTAGATCTATGGTTGCCATGAGACCATGAAGAGAGAGAGCGAGAGCGAGAGAGAGAGAGAGAGAGAGAGAGAGAGAGCGAGAGAGAGAGAGAGAGGGGAGAGAAAAGGTGGAGTAGGAGAGATGAAGATAAGGAAGGTGTCATAGGGCTATTTTGGGGAGAAAATTATGCACGTTAGAATTTTTAAATTTATTTTAAAGTAAAGCAAAAATATCTTCTTACAATCAAATCTCTAAATTTTATAATTATATATTTTAAAAATGACATACTAAAATGCCATCATTTTTTTTAAGAAAATTTTATCTTTTTCAAATGGAGTCTAAGGCTTCATTTGGTACAATTTTTTTGTTACTTTCTAAAATAGCTTTTTAGTACAAAAATTTTTTGAATTAAAAAATTTATACTAAAAAGCCGTTTTAGGAAGCAGTACGAAAGCTGTCTCAAAGCCTAAGATTTCGTTGAGGATAATTTTTTGACTATTTTTTAAAGTTATTTTTTAACACAAAAATTATTTGAATTAGAAATTGTCCTATAAAATTACTTCAGAAGCATTAAGAAAATTACCTCAAATGAAGCCTAAGGATATCTCCAACCCAAAAACTCATTTTTCACTCGAAAATATAGTAATACACAAAAATGCAGTAACTTGTCTCCAACCGAACTCCATTTTCTAACACCCAAAAAAGAATATTCCTAGTATATTCTTTCCCATACTTTATTTTATATATTTTTAATCATAAATTTTTTGATCTCCGCTCTTTCCAAAATTAAAAAAGAAAAAAAAAACAAATAGTGGGTGAACAGTGCGACGCCAATAGCGTGATAAATGCCGATCGGTTGGAGCGACCGCGGAACGCGAAACTCATGTATGACGTTCCATTGGAGATGCTCTAAGATAAGGAGGATGATAAGAGTTCTTTTGAGGCAAGTTTTTATTAAAAAAGTTATGATTATATTTGGCTATAGTATTTTTTTTTTCTTAGGAATTTTTCATGATAAAAAATAATATATTAATATGATAATAATAATAAAATTATGATTTAACTTTTTGAAAAATAATTTTCTTTTAACAGTCCTCTGCGTTTAACGGGTCAGAGCTTCTTAGGGTTAGGGTTGGAAATAAGTGAGGACAGTGGGAAGGAAGGTGCTGCAACTAAACTTAAAGGGCCCACTTGTCTTTTTTTCTCAGCCACTTAGCTGTGGGTTGACATTATATGATAGCTATATTGGGACTTTCTCCCTCTTATTTTTTGTTATTTATAAAATATTTATAATTAATTACTTAATTATGCAATTAGAGATTTAGAGCTACATTAACATATTATTAGCATATCATTTATGATCTTAATTGAATAATATTTCACCGAATTTATTTATTCAAATATTTCATATAAATTCAATTATATTAGTTTATTATGTCCTTATCATCATAACTCCTTTTAAGGATTTAATAATTAATATACATAAAATCATATTTTCTTAATTTATTTGATACCGAAATATCATATTTAAATGTGTTAAGTATTACATTGCATTAGTTTAATTATATTATAGACAATTAAAAAAATCATTCATGTCAGGGATTGTTCTAGGGGTGTAAGTGAGCTGAGCCAGCTCGAGCTCGTAAGTTAAGCTTATCGAGCCATGAGTTTAAGCTCGAGCCTATACTTGAGCTCCTATATTAAACGGGCTTAGCCTAACTCGGCTTGAAAGCTCGTTGAGCTAATCGATTAGATAAAATTAAAATATGTTTAAAAATTAATTTAAATTAGTATTATATAATATATTTTAATATTTTTAAATTAATTTTATATTAAAAAATAAATTTCTTAAAAAATAAAATTTTAATTTAAAACTAAAAAACCAAGCTCAATAATTGAGCAAAGCTCGAGTTTTCCTAACGAGCTTAAGCAATTGAGTCGAGCTCGAGCCTAAAAGTTTTTTAAAGAGTCCAGCTCTAGCTTAATAAATGAGCTCGAGCTCAAGCTAAATAAGCTTATCTCAATCATGCAAATTACTAGACTTGACTCATTTACACCCCAAGATTCGTCCATTGTATTACCTACTAAGAACCCAACACCCTAACTGCGATCTTCTTTCAACAGCCTGTTGCAGCCCATTAGACCTACAATGACAAGTTTTCAAGTCCATAGGAGGAATTTTGAGATAATTTGGCCTAATTATGAGAGAGAGAGAGAGAGAGAGAGAGAGAGAGAGAGAGGATATATTAAAGGGAAAAGAATGCTAAAATTAATTTGTTAAACATTTCATTATTTTTTAGAGGAAGGCCTTTATAATACCCAAAATCTGATCATAGTGGATCAAAATGGGATGTGACATCTTGATCCTTAAAATCTCCTTGAAGCTTCATATAGAGTGACATCTCTTTTTAAATTATTTTGCATGTACTCTAATCTAGTGGTTGTGTACTTGTTTAGTTTGATGATAATTGTTCACCATCAAAGTCATAAAAGACATTGGATGGTTCTAATAAAACTTGTATTGATGATATTAAGTTTGGCTATTAAAAGAGGAAGGGATTGAAATTGCATTAACTTGGCCAAGGAGAATGCATAAATATTTATGTATGGTAGATGAAGTAAAAATGCCTTTTTTTGTCAAAAACATGGAAATTGACTAAATCTAATGATTTTCAGATACATCTAACATTGAACAGGAAGGCAAATTTCAAATACTTAAATTTTACTTCACATTTTTTTACTTCACATCAAACATCAATATTTTTGAAACTCTTGCATTTAAAATATTTTACACCAAATGGGACAATACCTCCTATAAAGAAAGAGAAAAATAGCGCCACCATGGCCTCTTTCCATGATTCTTTATCCCTCGTAATGTGAAACTAGACGTTCGATTTTGTGAATGTGTCAACTATTTACAGTTTTTTTACGAAAGCTATTTAAACATAGCTTTAGTATAATTAGTCATCCAAGTTCTATGTAGATTTAGGTTTCATTTGAGACAACTTTCTTCATACTTCCTAAAGCAATTTTCTAGCACAAAAATTTTTGTACTAAAAAACTGCTTTAAAAAATAATAAGAAAGCTGTCTCAAATAAAACCTTAATGACCAGAGCTGCTTCTAGAGATCTAACTGATAGACTTTGGTGCAGATTCAATTATAGATCCCTATTTAGAAGATATGCATGATACAAAGAATTGCAATGTCAACCTACAATTAGAAACATTATAAAAAAACTAAGGAGTTCTAAATTGAAAAAAAAAGAAGATAAATTTTCATTACTTTAGTAGTTTTTGAAATGATTATTTTGCACTATATTTTTTTATTTATGAGAAGTAGAGTTGGCAAGAGATTTTGATCATGACATCTTTGAATGGTGTCATGCACATAATCAAAGAGGTAAAATCAGGTTGGAACAACTTTCACAGATAATAAGAATGAATTATAACCACTCATCCTTCCCCAAAGTTGAAGAAAGTATCAATACAGTGCAACTGAAACTAAAATGTTGTTAGTAATCATGATGAATGCAACATATGAAGCGATATTCAAAACTTTGGAGGTCCAATATGGATGGTCAGGTCAATCATTCTTTATGTGGGAAAAACATGACTTGAATGTAGCAGTCTCTTAATGAGTGCCTTGCCCAAGCACTAATGGCCCCAAAAAGAAGTGAGACCCATTGATTTCCCCTAATATTTGATCTAGCTCAAGAAATCCTTTATTTTTTGTGATGATAAGAAAATGGAGGGGTCAAATTGCATCAAGGAGAAGAGAGTCAATCTTTTTTGAATTACAACAAAGGGTTGCACACCAAGTCAGAATCAAAGAAGCATTTTTTTCAACTAAAAAAATGAAAGAGATAAGCTCGATTGAAAAAAAAGAGGCCCTTATCTGTCTGTTGATTGGTTAGTTTGCATCAATCGACGTTGGCGTAAAAGTATCGCCTAATTACAATTATGCTCGTACCACAATTTCTGTTGCAAATGCCTCCTATTTAGGCTTCGTTTGAGACAATTTTTTTGTTGCTTTTTAAAACAGCTTTCTAGTACAACAAATTTTTGAATTAGAAAACTTTATACTAGAAAGCAATACAAAAGCTGTCACAAACGAAACCTTAGTCTATCGATCAACAGTAGTGTGAATGTACCGTTTGTATATAATTAATGCCAAAAATGTTAACAAGAACATCCTTTCAAGACTGCAATAGGAGCTCATGTGAATGTCCTTTAGTGTTTGCTTTTGTGCCCTTTTGGGACCCCTATATGACGATGGCACCTCTTAGGAACCTTTAATGAGAAGGAAGAACTAATGATAGTTGTGTAGAGAGCATGGGACTATGGAACCAGACAATGATGGCCCCCATGGTGAGAATATGAGTGCATACATTTGTCTTCTTTTGGAAATGATGATAGAATATGCGAGTTTTACTCTAGCTTAAAATTGACATATGATGGCGCTTTGCGCCACAATCATCGCCTTCTTTGAAAAATCATGCCAGATGTCCCAAAAAATAGAGACACTTTGACTTGTCATAGTATTTGATCTATGACCATAAATCCTTTATTGTTGATGATTGTAAGAAAAAGGTGTGGGTCGAATTACATCAAAGAGAAAATGGTCAGCATTTTCTGGATCACAACAATCAGAAGTATGCCAAAGTTAAAAATAAATGAACATTTTTCCAACTAAAATGAGGGGGGAAAGGCTTGAATAGGAGAGGTTAACGTGAATGTCATTTCAAGGGTACATTCGAAGTTATAGATGCCTCCAATTTAATCCAAACTAGTTAATTGTAGCGTGAAGGTACAACTTAACTATAACAGTGCCCAGAATACCGAAGTGAACGTCCTTTCAAGACTACAATCGTAGTTGTATATGCTTGTCCCTCCACCCACACACACAAAACCCAAGTCTTAATTTACTCACTCTGTATGCATCATGAATTGTTTCAGTGATGTGTCATCTATCACTAGAAGATGAGTAAGAAGAGACCGATTGATCACATATGGTATGTCCGATGTTAATAAGAACAAGAAAATTTTTGTATATTAGACTTTGTTTACATTCCAAATTATGGAGTTATAAAAAATTATAAAATTCTGATTGATTTTAGAACCCACCCATTCTATGATCCTCCCTATACACAATAGATCACCCACAATCACCCATCACGTAACAATTGTCGATCTTCAAATGCTTGTAATCGCCCAATGTCCGTTGTTGGCTAATGCTTATTGTCCTCAACACCCAAAGTCTAACACCTGTTGTTGCTCGGCACCCACCATCGACTAATGCTTGTCATCAAATGATGTTAACGCTCACCCGATGTCATCCTTTGATCATTCATTCCATTCCCCTTTGTTCAATAATAGAACTGTCCTAATCGCCCGAAGTCATACACCACATTCAAGTTGTTCAGTCTAACCTCCCTCCCTCACTTTTGTCCAAGAGAAGTGCCATCTTGATTGCCTCCTGACGTCTATATATTTTGATAATCAAGTTCGTAGCCTCCATTAATAATAGGATTATGTTGACTGTACTATGCTATTCTGAATTCCTTGCTCCACTTCAAAAAAGGGATAATCTCTCCGTAAATTAGGTCTATCTATTGCATTGAAGCATTCTCCAACTTCGAGGAAGGCAGACAACTGCAACTCAAAACTTAACCTAATAGAGATTTTCTAAGCAAGGCCTCATAGTTTCTGCCCCAATTAAAAACATAAAAAAACAACTTGTGCTCCATTTTTTTTTATTTTTCCTAATTATAAAAGCATCATTATCTACGTAAAACTCCATCTATCTATATATCGACTTAATATTCAGCACACAACAACATTAATTGCTTGAACCTCTTCATAAAACTACTAGAACTCAGTACTCCAAAACCCCATGGAGTCACTTCCCATTTCTTCAGAAGAATGAATTCCACTGCCAGATTTATCACTCCAGTTATTATTATAAACTGCATAAGAAAATGCTTCTAACATACATCTTCTATAAGGCAAATTCATAAAGTTTCACATCTTAAAGGATGCAAATAAATTAAAACAACTGCCTACTAATTAAGCAAAAAATTAAGTAAATCATAGAAATAATTGAATGAGTAATAGTATAATCAAACAAAAACAAAAAACAATTCAGAAAGCATATTTCTATTTTATTTAAGTTAATCAAAAACATAATCAATAGGTCAAAGTGGCAGAGAGTTTTATTATGTTAAAAAAACAAAAAAATTTCATGCCTCAAGAGATTTAGCAAATCTATGGGAGAGTTATGTTTAAAAGACAAAACTATTTATAAAACAAATAACTGAATAACTCCTTTGAGAGAGAAAACACCTGACAAGATGAGGAGAATTCAAAAAAGACACTGAGACAGAGTGATAATTCTGTAGTAATGGACAGAAGTAAGAGCCTTTGAATTGGAAAGAAATTGGATATCAAATTTTTTGTCATGATGATGAGTCTCAAGGTCGCTAAAATTGTTTTGAAATAAATGCAATGCAAATTTTAATTCATTTCAATGAATTGCCCTCATCTCAAAGTAATCCAACGGCTTTGACATCAAATTTTTTTCCTATTGAATTGAGCAAACTTTGGAAATTTACAATATGTTATCAAAACATACAATAGAAGAGAGTACTAATATCTCAAAACAAAACTATGAAAAATTATTTATATTTTAGACCCACTTTCATAAATTGACCAATCAAATTTGAAAGATTGCCATCCACTATTATATAAAAAAAGTCAGTTGTTTAGACTTTCTGTAAGGAAGAATAGCATTTCTCAAAATAGTGATACAAGCTCCAACGGAAGACAAAAAAACTGCGGGATTTAGAAAAGGCTAAAAAGCATACCTGGAACATGAAGCACACGTGAGACCCAATACAAATGTATATAATAGAATTTCTAATATTGGAGAATGCGCATTTCCTAGACTAGAAAAACATATAAGATCTTTATGTTTAATCCTAAGCAAGTAATTTCCTCAGAAAAGGAAGACATATTTCAGCCATCATATTTCTAAAGGAGAAAATAAGAGCTGCAATAGCTTTACGTCAAGAAATAGATTTCTTTTGCAATAAACTAATATTAAGAAAGAGAGATATTTTCAGTGAAAGGAGAAGAATAACCTCTTAGATTTTTACATGGGAGGGAGAAGAAACTTACAGTTCTGTACTTAATTTATGCCAGAAGAGCAAGGAAGATCGCTTTTGTTTTCTGCTTTAAGGCCATATACATCTATACATATATAGACAATCTGATCTTGAATTAGATGTTCCAATCAAGCTCAGTCTAGGCAAGGCTGGTGCGTCAGCTTGTTGATTTCAATTTAATCTAGATTCAAAAAAAAAAAAATCAATCCAACTACTCTTAAATGAACATCCATATTCAAGTCAAATTCACCGCTCTGTCTAAGCTTTCAATTTTGGAAACAACTGGAACGCACAACCACCAAGCCTTTTTATTGAAGCACTTATAATGTGTTTACAATGAAAAAACGTACATCAAAATTTATAAAAAAAAATCAACTCTAATGAAAAGGATACGGTGATCATTACAAGAAACATTTGTATCCTTAATTTCCATGGCAACTTTAACACAATGAATTAATTCTAATTAACTCAGAGCAATTTATATCAACTCTTATAGTAATAAAAGATGAGCATAAGTTTTAGATGACCGGTCCTGTTTCAGCTAGGCCACCATAAAAGAAAGGTTGCTCCAAGTCCATACCAAGTTCAAGCTTGTTAATTTGTTATGTATAAACCTGAAAAAAAAAATCAAATTAATTTCAAGATTCTTTATCATCCTAAAACGTGTCCAAAATACTAATCTCCGCTTAAGCAATATAAATTAAAAAGATAGAAATTGATGACCGAATTACTGGGAAGACTAACAATGCTTTTCCAAATGGCCTGAAAAAAAAAAATACTAGTAAAAAAAAACTGAAGATGTCTCAAACTTGTTGGATTTGCTTTGAAAAGAGTATTGAATAATCTTCAAATTTGTATAGCACCAATCTCAAAATAAATCTAAATATTTTCAGACATCCAAACCTTTTTTTTTTCAATAATATATCATTTCAAAATAAAAAATATCACAACCAAAAAAAAAAGTATACATTTAATTCAAGCGGAATCAATTTTAAATTGAGTGAACCAATAAAAATACTCCCCAAGAAGTGTATGAAACTATCTCATCTTTCATTGTTCCATCTAAGAAAATGGACTCCTACTTTTTTGTGTGGGTCTTTTTGAGAATCGTAGCAATACTCTTTCACATTTATGTAAGAAGGAAAGAGACGAAAATACAAAATATTCAGATCAAAACAGTTTAGTCTACATCCCGAATACATAAAAGGGAGTTTTGCTCTTTTTTCAATGGTCAGACCAGACCCAATAAATCATAACAAACAAGTAAAGCAACAAGAGAAAAAAAAAATCAAGTTGGTATTAACTATAACTTATTTGACATACAATTTAAAAATGGTTGTCAATATCTTCAATTTTAATTCCACCTACATCAAATTTATGCTGTGACATTCACCAACAAACAAAAAAACTAGCAAAAACACCAATTAATTTTAGAAACACTAAAATTTGAAACACAAAACCAGTTTAAGGACCATAATCTATGATAGCTATTCCGCAAAAAAGATAACAAAAAAACCAAAATGCTTCACAGAGCAGAAGAGTAAGATCAAAGACATTTGATATTGCTGTTTTTTTATTCTTCCCTTGGATCGTCTTCACTACTTTTTGAGAAAATCAAAGGGTTGGCAACAATACATAGAGCAACCCAAAAAAGAGAAGAAAAAAATTGACGTCTAAAATATCAAACTAAAATTCAAATATCAAGCAATAAGAGCAATAAATGCTAAATGGCGGCGGACATACCATTTTCTGGTGAGCGTCATTCATATTTTTCTAAATACAACTCATGAATATTTGAAGGTGATTCATGCATGTATGAAATACTCACCAAATGACGATGATCAGTCGTAAGTTCAGGTACCTTTGTCCCTTTGGAGAAAACGAAATGACCATTGACACCAAAGAAGTTGGCAAGCGCAAGCACAACAGACTCAGATAGAGCAGACTCTGGGTGTAGACAGTCAGGCAAGTCCGGTAGACAAGAAGGAAGAAATTCTTCTTGATGGAATGTTAGGTTGTATAGTGCAAGAACAGACCGACAAAAAACAAACCTGTCAAAATCAAAGAGCTGTCGTTTATCAAAATGTAACAAATATGAGGACTTTTTTTAAGTTGTGGAGACTAATTTTTTCCTATGAAGGAAAATGCGCTAAGCTTTGAGAATTTACTAAATTTTCAATTGTCCTAATTTTTCTTTTCATAAAAAGGTGTTGTCTTTATGTTCTGTTTAAGACAATCAAGACTATAAAAACTACATAATAAAATCATAATTAAAGTTATAACAGCATCAGCAAGATGTAGCCATCATTTGATAAATCAATATAAAAATTCTGTGTGTTTAGTACGTTGATCTTCTTTCCCTTTTTTTTTCTTTTTTTTTTTTTGCTTTTGATGATTGAATTTGGTTTCACCAATTTCTCAACACCTTTCATCATCATTTAAATGCCAAACTTGATCACTAGAGCATTGTTTGATGCTGGAAAATAATGCAGAGTTGATGGAAACCAAGCAGTTCAATGTTCATCATCTAAGACAATGGTTATACTGGATGGAACTCTTTATGGAAGAATTCAACATCTAAATAGTCTAAGGATGAACAGCTGAATTCCTTCTTCATAAGAATTAAACTCTAGTAATTTTCAAGATAAATACAGGTGAAGCTGAAGCCACAATATATTTCACAAGAATAAAACGAAGTTCCATAAAGAACTAATCTTACTATATGTAGATGGTAGATGGTAGTGTACTTGTCAAAGGCACACAAATAGAATCCATGACACAAGGTCCAACATGACTCACCCTCTTTGATATCAATGATGTGAAGCATAGGTGCGGTGCATGATGCACAACAAGATGGTGCATGATGCACAACAAGATCTTTTTTTGTGATATGACACATTATGTATAGTAAATGGCATGTGGCGCACATGGCGGATAGCATAGATGGAGCATAGTGCATGGCTTACAATGTGGTGTGCACGAATGCACAGGGGCACAGAGAGTTAGTTGCATGGCGACGTGCATGAAATGTTTTTTATTTTTTCAATCTTAATTGTTGTGAAGAAATAATATGCAATAGCATCTTGTTTTAATGCACGTTGGTGCTCCTCTGTTTTCATTCAAGCGTGGTAATGACCCTTTGAAAGCTTCTATTGATTAGATTTTTTTTTTCTCAATTTTTTTCTCAAAGGAGGTACCAAGTTTAAAATGAAAATAAAAATTAATAATAATACAGGAGAGCATTCTTTCCTCCTGGCAGTTGTTAGGATGTTCATTGAAATCATCTCAAGGCCACTTTGTCAAGCTAGCATTTGGTTTTTTCTCTTCCTAAAACCATGACAATGGAGAAAAGAAGAAAACTCCAAACAGAGTTTGAAGTGATCTGCATAGACATCAAAATTACATACATCAATTCCTATTTATAGAAATTTGGCTACAGATGGAAGGACTGAATTTTAAATCAAATCAAATCCAATCTTATAAGCAAATCAAATCCTGTTTAAATTTTAAATTTAAACATATCCAAAGTAGATGATTCAACTTAATAAAATAAATCAATTAAAAATAAATTAAATATGCACTAAAAAGAATTGAAAATCGGTGTGCATTAGCTCCTTAGCCTAGTCAGACTTATAATAATTAGCCTATAGCTAATTGGAATTTTACAAGCTAATTTGGCCTGATTTAGGGCTTGTTTGGTTGGTCAACGTTCTATATAAAGTTTGTTTTAAAGCTATTGTGAAAAAAATGGAGTTTCAAAAATAATGTTCTATATAATGGAGTTATTACATAATATTATTTGGTTAAATTACTTTTTATGTGCATATTCAAACTTTAAATTAGATAATTAGTGTTTGGTATGATTAACAATTTCAGCTTTTTCATCATAAATGACGAAACTATCCATATATTAAACTCAAATATACTTAATTTTTATTACTACTTACATAAATTAAAATATACATAGAATTTTAATGAATTTTTTTTCTATTATCATAGATTTTGAAATTTAACAGTAAATTCAAGTACATTTAAAATGAACATCTTCTTTGTTAATATAAATTAAATTTATATTATTTTATCTCTTTATTTAAAATGAACAAAGCAGGAAATGAAAACCAATGACAGAAGGTCCACTTCTTCAAATCAGTAAATGAGATAAGGAGGAATCGTGAAAGCACTGCACAATCCTCATCTGCTTTCCCGCTTATAATATCATCAAAAATCTAAGAGACAGTCAAAGATTGGGCTTCAGTTAACCTTCAAACTGAAAATCCAAAGAGTTAACCTTCTTTGTTTCCATTTTCAGAAGAGCGTCCTTATCAAGAGCATGGAAGCTCTCCAATGTATTTGTATTGTAAAGAGTTTCTGGCACAAGGCATTTATTCATGTTACCGATTACCAACTGAAGCGATGTCAATTGTTCAAAGGGATCATCCCGCAGGGACTCTGCCATAAGTTTTGATGGATTTGGCACTTGTGGATGTGAACGACGCGCATAGAAACCTATCAATTGGAGAAGCAAATTTGTAAGACGTTTTGAAATAAGTTCACGTCAGTGCACGGAGAGAACCTGAAGGGAACGAAAAAAACTCGCCGGTTATGGGGATTGGGGACTGGTTGAGCCCAAGAGTATCGAGCTTGAGAGAGGAAAGTCTCCTCCAAAAGCCCTCGTCCACGGAGCTCTGGAAGGGGGCGAACAATCGCGTCCTGGCGAAGAAGATGAGCGACTACAGGGTAAAGCAGACTTCTGGCAAGTGTAAAACGGAAAACGCACGTGGAAAGGAGTTGCAAAAGAGCGGTGACGTTTCGCCTCAAAACAATGTTATTAAGGACGTCTTTAAGAGAAGCAGTTTCACCAAACAATTAAAATTTATTTATTTTGACGTTGTAAAACGGAAAACGCCTTAGAAACGTCCAACCAAACCAAGCTTTATACTGCATCAATTCAGTAAACCAACAAAGAACTTTTCTCTTTATGAGTTTGGTGGAGACCATGTGATGCAGAACTAGGATGCTTTTGAATGAAAATTAGGATTTGCACAATTCATTAAAAGAGCAGGACATGATTAGATTACTAGCAATAGGAACGAAGAAATAAAACAAAGGAGGGATGCTTGCGTTTAGGCCAAACCACACATAAAATACTTGAACAAACAAATAGATTAGAAAATCAAAGTAAAGCTAACATAGAAGATGTTCATTCATAATCCCTCAATTAACAATAAGATAAGCAACATAAAGGATCACTCAAAATAACCCTACGTTTACTAAGCTCTTTAGCAAATTAAGCGGCTTTGACCTTGAACGAATCCGTCACCACCTACAGGGTTAGGAGAAAGACAAAGTAAATGATGATGGAGGAAAGTTCACCTTAATCGGAAAGGAATCGTCGCTGGATGGTATCCACTTGAATGCCGATGGTATGGGTGAAGAATCGTAGTAATTGAGTGAAGTAGTCCTTGAATGTGGAAGTAGCCGGAGGAGAAACGGTTGTGGCTCGGCCAAAGATGGTCCACCGTCCTTTCTTCCTTTGATCGTCGATCGTATCCACCAAAGTGATGTGGATCCGTTCGAAGTATTCTTCGACGGTGTTGTCAAAGTCGAATTCAACGTCGAAGAACGGGGAACGGAGGATGTCGATGTTGTCGTGTTCGTCAAGTATCAAACCGTAGTCCCATTCGGGGACTTCCATTCACGTTGGTGAAGAGAAGAGGAATTGGAGCCGAAGATACCTTGCTGTCCTTGAGGTTTCTCTTCAAAAGATTGAAGATTTTCTTGGAGAATCAAGTGGGAAAGGGGTTGGAAAAGGGGCTGGCCAAGGTGGAGGTGATGGGGAAAGTTGGTTCAGATTTTGGAGAGGTAGGGTTAGGGTTAGGGTTTGTGTCCAAAATCTGAAGTTGTTTTCAGATTTTGAATTTGGAGGGAGGTAGGTAAGGAAACTAGGTTTTATTTCCAAAAGGTAGGATTTAATGTGAGAGAGGGGAATTGGGGAGAGAGGGAGGGGGATTGGAGAGAGAGAGGGGCGGCATAGGGATAGGGGCCGGCGGCTATGAGGGGGTAGGGAGGGAATTTGGGAATTGATTTGGGGTTTCTAAAATTAGATTTAGGAATTAGGAAAGATTTAATTCAATCCCTTTTATTTGAAAATTCAAATAGGGATCAATTAGGAAACTTTCCTAAAATAGATTTGAGTCAATTAGGAAAGTATCAATTCAAATTCAATTTGAATTTGAATTTTGAATTCTTTCCAAACAATCCCAACTTAATTTAGGAAACTATATCAAGGGGGAGGGAGGAGGGATGTGGCCGGCGGGTAGGGGAGTTGGAGGAGGAGCCGTGAGGTGGTGGAGGGGGGTTTGGGAGGCGGTTTGGGGGGGGAAGGGGAGGGGGCCGAGCGGTGGAGAAGGGAAGGGAGGGGGGGGGGGGGGTCGGTTTGGAAAGGGGAGAGGGGGAATGCCGTCGGATAGGGGAAGAAGAGGGGGAGAAAGGGAGTTGGGAAGGAGGAAGTAAGAGGCCACAAACCCGGACTCTTCCTAGGTTGGTGGGCGATCCGTTATCCCTATCCTAAGGATTTCTCTACAATGCTCTCAAGCTCACACAAGAACACAATATGCAGAATTTTTAATAATAATCATCCATCCCCTCAAACAATACAATAGTGGCCTATAAATAGCCTCAACAAGAGAAATAATAGAAAAGACTCAAATGCCCACATTGGGCTTACAAACACTCCGCCCTTAAGTAAGGGTAAAACAGTAAACTAAAATAAAAGAAACAAATAACATAATAAACTCAGAAATACAAAGACTCGATCGTGGCCGTAGATCGACGGCCACGTCTACGATAAACTTTCCAAGTGTGGATGTCCTCATCACCATGGAGGAGAAATTGGAAGCAGAAGATGATCTGATAGAAGAAGCGCACAAACAGTATACAAAACATCAGAAGAAATAAGACAAACGAATACCAAAAAATTGGAGGCTTGGGTGGTGAGCAGCTATAAACTCCATAAACTTTTAAATTATTTGCAATGTTTACCAAGAGTAGTAGGTGATGAAGATGGCAAGAAGATCATAAATTCAATTTCAACTTTCAAGTAACTAGATCTTGACAAGAAAACTCCTTCAAAAAAACCAATGGGAAATGTTGTTCAATTCTACACCAGATTTTATGATTAACTTAGTATTTCAAAACATTAACTAAACTTTTGCTAATTGACTTGATTTAGAATTAAGGCTCAAATATATTAACTAAGTATAATGAGTTCAAGTACTCAGTAGACTGATGAAAAAAAGATCTCCAAAAGAACAAATTGATTAATCAAAATTTGAATGAGTGGTTCAACAAGACAAAAGATTAATCAATAACATTAAGATCAAAATCAAAAGAGTGGCGCAAGCATTAACGAAGTTAATGCAAGATCAAAGTTGAGTGTAAAACAACCATAGGCATAAATCCACAATGGACCAAACTCCCAGTTAAAATAATAATTCAAATCAAGATAGATTTGAATTATATAAGGGCACAGATATATGTGCTAATGCTTGATAATCATATTTACACACTAAAAAGCATGTTAATACATATAAAGCATGTAGTGCACCAAATCCTCCAATTGTTGGTTTGAAAATTTGGGAGATATCATGTAATGCATATATGTTTCCAAACTTCGATGTCATCGATTTGGTAGCAGCTTGGATAACTCTGATGAATCTAAAGAAACAAACTCAAGATCCTTTTTTTTATCAATGATAGCGCTTCCAAGGAGATGACAGTAGCTAAGAAATAGCAAATAAGCCTCCACCCTACCAAAAACAAAAGAGAGACAAGAGAAAAAGTCTTTAGATTATTGAAAACGCTCTGTCCCAGGCTCTAAATAAATCTCCAAACAATATCCAAAGCAGTCACAGGCTATAATGCCTTGGCCCACCTCCACAAATTATCAACATTAGAAGCATCTACAATGCCCTCATAATATCTAAAGAAATTTAGGATACGCTTATCAAAGCATTGCAAGAGACTGAGTAGTACGAAGCATTCCATGTGACGCAGAACATGAAAGAAACCCCATACAAAGTGTTCTTTAAAAAGCATAACATGAGCGATAATAAGTATTAGATGTGTAAAGTTCTTAAACTGGTCAAGTGGCTGATCCCTATAATCACTTAATGACAGACACTATACTCTAAAGTTATGTTTAATTTCACCGCAAGTGTATTTTGTTCAAGTATCAACATTTCGCCAAGTGATTAAGGATGTACTATTAGTTTGTTTTAGCAAATTCAAATCTTTATAAATTTTAAAGATATATTTTAACTATTAAATTTAAAAATTCCCTAAGATTATAGCTTCCATTTGTCTTGGAATTGTCTAAATCATTATTAAATTGATTTCATATACATGGCTTCATTTTGTAGTTTATTAACTGACCCAATTATTATGGACTATTTCTAGTTGACATTATCATACAAACTTGAGTTTCGAAACAAAACTTAGTGTTACATGTGTTTATGATTAAAGTTTATTAATGCAAATCTATAATGAGATCAATAAAATCATGCAAAACTACACAAATTTATATATCTTAAAGTCTTAATTTTGGCAACTATTCAATAATTTAGATTAAAATAGATAATGCATATAATTTTAATGCATATGACAATTCAATAATTGTTGAATCACACAGCTAAGGGAAGGCCATGTCAGCAATCAATGGGCAGCAATCCGAGGGCTACAATTGGAGATCTGTGGGCAGCAGGCTACAATTGGAGATCCGTAGGCAGCAATCCGAGGGCTTTAGTTGGAGATCCGTGGGCAGTAATCCGAGGGTTGCAGTTAGAGATCCATGGGATATGGTTATTATAATTAATTAGATTAAATGTCTTTGCTTTTCTTTATTTATTCTCCTAGAATGTATATATATGTAATGATTCCAACGAATAAAATAGAATTTAAATTTCCCTATAAACAATTTCTTCATGATATCAGATACTAAGAAAATCCTAAGCCTTCTCTGAGTGTCGACGACAAACCTTCCTCCCTTTCTTCCAAACCTTCAACCTGCGGTAACTCTCCATCATCCTGCTGATAGCCTCTCTTCGGGCATTGGTAGCCCTTGCCCAAAATTCATCTTCTCTTTCAACCGAGAAAAACCAACCATGTCCATGGATAACGAGATCTCATCCTCCAACCCAAATATTACTGGTTTGAACACCGGAAACTCTAGATCTGCAGAAAACTCTTCTCCTCTTCCTAGACCATGGTGTGATCATTGTGCCAAACCAGGACATACAAAGAAGACATGTTAGAAGATTCATGGAAAATCAGCTATTTGGAAGGCAAACAAATCAGCACAAGAAAACAATGTGAACTCTGTCAACACCACGCAAGATCAATCCATCAAAGCTGAAGCCATTCCTTTCGCTAAGGAGCATTTAGAGATGCTGAAGTTGCTGCTTAACATCACAAACCAATAGTCTCCAGAACCTGCTATCAACCTACACGCTCACTCAGGTATAAAATAGTCAAAACTTTGGGTTATTGACTCAGCAGCATAAGATCATATGACAGGAGACATTACACTCCTTCATGACTATCAACCTTATCATTCAAATCGAGTAGTTAAGATTGTTGATGGCTCAACATCCAAAGTTTTGGGAACTGGTTTTGCTTTTGTCATAGAAGTTATCACTCTTAAATCGGTGCTTTATGTGCCCAATCTTGAGTGCAATTTGATTTCCATTAGTAAATTGACTCGTGATAGTAATTGCTTAACAATTTTCTTCAATAATGTATGTATTTTTTAGGAATTAGACTCGGAGAAGAAGATTGATAGTGTTGAGATGTGTTATGGGTTATATTACATCAAGATACTCAAATTCATACAAACCTTAATTGTTGCTCCTAAGAATCATCATATCGTAAGTCAATTTATTGAGTCATTCTAGAGTCAGTTAAGACAGAGAGATTATCATGTGGCATTTTAGGTTAGGTCATCCAAATTTCATGTATCTTGAAAAGCTTTTTTCCTATTTATTTATTAATAAAAATCCAAGTTTGTTCAAATGTGAAACTTGCCAATTGGCTAAATATACTATATCATTTTACCCAATTGTTCCTTACCAACCTTCTAAACAATTTGCCATGATCCATAGTGATATTTGGGGACCCTCAAAGGTTTAAAACATAAGTGGAGCAAGGTGATTTATGATATTTCTTGATGATCATACTAGACTCACTTGGGTTTATTTAATGAAGGAAAAATCTTAAGTTGAAAGGATATTCATATCATTTCAACTGATGATTCAAAACCAAATTGATACAAAAATTCAAATCTTAAAATCAGACAATGGGAGAGAGTACTTCCATTCTATCAAGAGAGAATACCTATCAAGCCAATGGATAATCCAAGTGAGTTCATGTGCATATACACCTCAACAAAATGGGGTAGCTGAGAGGAAAAATAGGCAACTCCTGGAAGTTGCCAGATCTATTATGCTATTTATAAAAGTACCAAAATATCTATGAGGGGAAGCCATTTTTACTGCTGCATACCTAATAAATAAGTTACATACTCGGATACTAAAATTTGAAACACCTAGACAAACTTCATTCTCTCAAATCTATGCTTGAAGAATTGTGCCTAGCGCCATGCGAGACAAAAAGCGATTTTCATAGAATACTAGAATTGAGAGGGTCATTCTCATACCTAACAGCCGGTCTCTTGCGCAAGACAAGAAAAAAGAATTTCTTTAGAATAATCCCATTTTACTCGGCAGCAATCTTGTTTTCCTCGTGGATCGAATAGTCAAAGCGAGTGTCTCCATGTTGTTTTCATGTTCTTTCTTTCATTTGCAAGGATGATGGAGATCCACAAAAGTGAGTCGCAAGGATTATAAAGATCTATAGGGGTTCCTATGTGATTAGGCAAATAAAGTCATTACACCGCTACACCCTTCTTTCAGGAATAGGTAAGGTTGGACTGACGAATGAGGATTCCCGTTCAATCATAAATATGGATAGCTCAAAGAATCGGCATTTTCATGGGAATAGCTAAGATAGATCTATGCGGGGTGGACCGGTGTCTACTCAAAGCCTATCCTTATGCTCGATTTATATCATCAAACCTTCCACCTAAAATTTTTGGGTGCTCTGCCTTTGTTCATATCTATCCACAAGATAAAAAGCAAGCTTGACCCAAGATTTAAAAAAAAAAGTGTCTTTATTGGCTATTCCCCAACAAAAAGAGGTTACAAATGCTTTTGCCCTATTTCTAGAAAAGTATTTGAAATCATGGATGTCACCTTTGAAAACAACCCATACTTTACTAGTTTTGAAATTTAGGGGGAGAGTGAAGGAGAATTTCAAACTTGGGAGTGGAATTCCTTATTATACAATCAAACAGAGTCCAGTCAAAATCAACAAATATCACAAGAAATCCAAACCACGAGTATTTCCCAAGGTATATCTCCTATATCTCAAACTCCAACTTCAGACCTATTACCTCCACCCATAAGTCCTAATCAATCCCTGCAAAGAGCAGCAATTAAGAAACAACAATATTTATACTCAAGGAAAAGAAAGAAAAATCAACATATGCCGAACAATGAGACACATCTTGAACCTATCAACTCTACTTCAATGGATCCATCAACTGCAGAAATTCATGCAGAGGAGAAAAATGAGTGTTGACCCATGTGTATTATCTAAAAGAAACAAAAAAGAGAGAGAGTAGCTTAAACTATTACCTGTAGAGCCAGCAACATATCCCTACTTCCTGCGCAAATCCTACCACACCTCTACAAACGACGCCGAAGCAGTCCGGATATCCCGCGAGATCGTCTCGTTTGTGTCGCCACTCTCGCGTTTAAAATGTAAGCGAGAGCCTTGCTTCTGGTTCCTCTCCCACTGTCGAACTCCAACAAATCTTCCCACTCGCGAAAGCTCCAACCTCCAGCACCCCGACCTCGCCGAATCGAGCCAAACTTCTGCCTCTTTCCCACGGCCAAGACCCGACGCCTCACCCTCTTATACATGATCTCCATTTGCAACCTCCTCCTCTATCTCAAAGCTGACCCCAACCTTCTATCCAGCAGTTCTGACCTCGACTTCGCAAGCCTCACAAGCCCGAAGATCTCCTGCCTAGCTGCAACATCCACGCCTCCTTCAACAACCTTCCTTCCTGACGGGATCGGAAGTCACGGCATTTCGTCGTTCTCTATTTGAATCGGAGGAAATGATTGGGAGCTTGCTCTCTGCGAAGGTAACCATCTCCCTTTCGTACACTTCTTCGGCTAAATCCAGTGAAGGCTCACGGTAGAGAAAGAGGGAAACTAAGGCTTTAACTTGGTGAGAGATTTAATATAAATCATGCTCTAATCCTACTTAAATCTGCATAAATGCTATTTAAATCATACTCTTCTACAACAACAACAGCAACAACATCAAGCCTTTATCCCACTACGTGGGGTCGGCTACATGAATCCTTTTTCTCCATTGTGTCCTGTTAAAAATCAAATTCTTGTTTAAATCTAATAAAGAAAGATCATTTCTAATATTTTCTTACCTCTACCTTTCTTAACATAAGTCAAATCTAATACCTCTACTTTCCTAACCGGGTCATCAGCAGGCCGCCGTTTTATGTGACCAAATCATACTCTTCTAATTAATTAAAATTAATTATTTTAATTATTTTAATTATATTTAATTATTGTTAATAATAGTTAGTTACGATTAATTAATATTAATTGTAATAATTATTTTTAATCATATTTAATTGCTATTAATAATAATTAAGTAAAATTAATTGTAATTAATCACTTTAATTATAGTTTATTATTATTATTATTATTAATTAACTATAATTAATTAAAGTTAATTGTAATTAATTTTTTATATATAATTTATTATTATTAATTATAATTAGTATGATCAATTATTATTAATTATTATTATTAATTATAACTAGATACTATTAACTATAATTAGTTATATTTAATTAAAGATTAATTATAATTAATACAAGAAAAGGAGAACTGCTTGCCTCGATCTGTCTGCCAACCTCACTGACGTCCCCTCACCAAGGTATAAAATTTTAAACCCTAGATCCATTTTCGACGCCTGCAGCGCGACAAAACAACCACCTATACACGCTTTTCTTAGCGTGGTGAGAAGAAGTTCGTTGCGATGCTTGCGACGAAACTGGAAATCATCAAAAACCTCATTTTCGGCGTTCGCAACGCACCGAAAAACTGCCTATACACGCTTTTCTTGGCGTGGTAGGAAGTGAACCATGTGCGAGGCCTACGGCAAAGTGGGGATACTTATAAGTACCCGTACGTGGGGAAACAACTGTGTTTTCAAACATGTGCCTTTAAATACTCATACATGCCTTTCTTGGCGTGGTGGGGGACGAAGATTACGGCCGCGGTGTCCAAAGACACCTACCATACATGCTTTTCTTAGCGTTGTTGGAAGGCCCAATTTCCTGTAATTTTTCCTAAATGGGGAAGACTCCAGGAGGCTGCCAAAATTTGGACTAAAAATGACAATACTTGGACAAACAGGGGACTTAATTTGAGCAGAATGCAAGAGAACTTGAACTCACATGGACAGCAGGGAACTTATTTGAAATCAAATGATTAATAATTCAAACTTAAACTTGAATCAAATAACAAGACCTGAACTAAAATGAACTTGCACATTGAACTCAAACTGAATTCAAATTCAAACTTGACTTGAACGATCAAAAGAAACTAGGACTTGAATCAACTCGAACAGCCGGAGACTTAAACAATCTACAAGGAACATGAAATGATTGTGACATTTCATATGCAAGTATATGCTAAGGACTCATTGTAAATCATTTCTCAATGCAAGTAGATGATGATTAACAAAGTCAAAATGACTTAGAGCATTCAAATCAAATCAACAAATAGAGCTGGTGATACTCATATTAATCATGCAAGCGAATATATTTGTCCCTTATAGGTGGAGGGATTTGGTATGCAAGTGAATATAACAATCTATCGGCTAGTGTGCATGGAGAAAATATACAAATGAATGCAGCGACGCACAAGCAAATCAAGAAAGTTATGTGAGATAATCTCCTCACCATTGGCGCCAATTGACTTAGAAATGGATACATTAAGCTTTCTAAAAAGTGATGATAATGAGCATGCAATGATCGCAAGGATGGCCTCGCCAATCAAGGAACAGAACTTATGACCACAAGGGAACTGGACCAAATGATTAGCAAAATACAGATCATGAATTAATAAACCTAAACATGGGTGTTGATTGATCCTTGTCATCTAAGTCGAACAATGAGTAAAGGAGCTCAAATGAAACCCTCGATAATCATTCTTGAAAGGATTCGAGGAGGCCAAAAGACTTATGCCCGAAGTTTCAATGAATATGGTTTGCTTACAAACAAATGAGAGATTCGTAAAAAATCTTTATACATGTTGCAAATTACATAAGAAGACATGGAGTTGGCAACTATGACTTGCCTACAAGCTATAATGCAAGACCTCTTACGGGTATTATAACTGGTTCATGAAAACTATGCCGGTTGAAGTGTAAATCTCCAATCGACAATGGTATTGATGTTGTCATTCATATTATGAGCCAATCGCCGATGTAATAAAAAGTTGTATTGCACATAGAGAGTTGTTTGGAGGTGACAACAAGAAACGCACAAGTAGCATGTGTATGAAAGATGAATAAACTGCAAGCAAAGACATGAACAAAGACTACAAATCACACAAGAATGATGACGAACGATATGCAAAGAGTATATTATGTTTACAAGCAAGATGAGAAGATTGCAAAGAAGATGGCCTATTTACTATCAGTACAAATACGACCATTCCCGATAATATCTACAAGCAAGATCCAATAGTCAGCAGGAAAACATGAGCCCTATGAATCATTGTAGGAGATTTGTCATGTATATGACACCTCGCTTATAAGTAGGTGGGATTTGTAGTCCAGATGCCATAGTTCTCCAAAGGCAAGGGCAATAGACTTTTGATGAAAATGAGAATATCACCATACAACAATAAGTGGCGATCATCTGTGAGCTGTGAAGGATTCTCGATACATGCTCGACAAATTGTCCACAGGTGATAGTGAAGGACATATAAGCTAAGGTAGTAGCTTGCCAATCTCCATGCAACGTCAATCAAATACATCGGTTCTCTGCAGGCAGAAGCAGATGATGTATAGCAAATGCAAATACCCACAGGCCCTTGTGGGAGACCCGTTGTGTATACAAAATATCATCTATGAACAAAATGCCACGTGACTACAACAAAGGTGAATGCCTACGGGCCACTAAAAAAGACCCGTTGTACACCTAATATGCCATCCACACGAAAGATATAATAGAGCTGCAGTAGATGACAGCATCTACCAGCCAAAACAGAAGATTCGTTAGTGCACAACAATCTACATACAGAAAGTGAAAAGTAGTGCACAACAGTCTACCTGTATAAAACAGGCAAGTAACTATAGTACGACGTAACACCACCGGATCTGCAACATTCATGCAAGTGGATAGAAGGCGTTTTCAAATGTTCCAAGAATGCCCCCGCACGTGCACTGTAATATGTATGCACATAGGTACACATAATGGCATGTGTATCACATGACCAGCATGGGCCCTGGCGAGCGTATTGTAGGAACACACACAATATCTAGGGATGCAGCGTGGGTCAATAAATGAACCACAGTTCAAGCCCGATCCTTCTATATGGATAGATAGGAGTCGACACGGCTCGAATTATCAAAGAGATATACGGTCAAGGTGTCGACCGGAACATCTGTTTTATACGTTCATATAAGGCCTCCAAGGTCTATGATAAAAGAAATTAATTAACAAAACCACAAAGTCAGTAACGAACACGATCCTCTGTCGACAAGTTAACAGAGTCGACAAGGTTCAACCTGCAAATAGAAATTCTTCATAAATACCCTGATGATGGCCGTGTTAAACGTTGATCTCAACTGGAGGGGTTAATTCCAACTATTCAAATTTTCCCAAAATGCCCATCAAAATCCAAAACTCCAAAAAAATAAATACCAAAATCCAAATATTTAAAATTAAAATAACCATCAAAACGCTTAAAATAAAAATCCATCCACCCTCCGCAACAGTTTGTCGAAGTGGACAAATTGAAAGATACTTCAGCTCACAAAGAGCTAATGTCTGGTCGAGAATATCACTAAAATTCATTCTCAAACAGTCTCCTGCCAGCAAGGACGTGGTATGTATCCTCTAACCGGCGGTTTTGCCGCCAAATAGCATCGCAGGTAAACGGTTATGACCGGGGCCCTCTGAACCGAATGGTTTGCCGCCAAATGACACCACTATATTATGGTTATGGCCAGAGCCCGTATGCTCCCCAATGGCATCAAATCCTTGAGATATGAATCAATAGGATATAATCGATAGGGCACAAAGCCCTCTGTTAGCTAAGGTGAATTCAAATTTGTCCCCTTAGACAAATACTCCACCCCAGGTCTACAAGGTACCCTTGAACGAAGCAACCCATGGCTGCCGACAAGGATCCTTCTGTCAGGTTGGGTCGACTACCTCCTCTGACTAAGTAGACCAGTGATCATGATGGCCCGGGACGACGGAACCATAGGATCTTGATCGGGTCCATCATCCATTCCCCCACCATCCTCTTTAAGTGTAAGATGGTGAAATTTCAAATTTTAAATATTAAAATTTCCAATAACCCAAACCCATGCTGCTACTATACGCCAGATAACACGTATCTCTACGTATCTGATTGACGACTAGCCTTAATTGAAAGTTCTCTCTCGTTATCGGGAGGGGTAATTAACTATAGGGGCTTGTGCCTATAAGAAACAGAACTCAGATCATAAAATCCTTGCAAAATGAGGGCGAAATCTCTGGGTAGTGTCTTATCTACAAACTCATCTGCCTTCCTAAAATTTACCCCAGAACTTAATCCGTTAAAATTTCCCCGAAAAGCAACAGGGGAGGCCGAGGCCGAATTTTCGGAGCCCACAATGAGGAAGTTCAAAAAGAGATAGAGTCATCAAATGGCCAAAAAGAATCATGCACCAAGCATCCAATTGAAAACTTTCTCTCCTATAGCAAATTATTAGACACTTATCAAGTCTTCATTTCCAAGTTGGATGGTGTACAGATTTTGACCAATATTCAGGAAGCTTTGAATCACCCAGGATCGAGACATGCTATTAAAGATGAAATTATGGCCTTGGAAAAAAATCAAACATGGGTGATTACGAATCTCCCACCAGGAAAGAAAGTTGTGACTTGAAAAATGAGTGTTCACTGTAAAGCATAAGATGGATTGTAATGTTGAGAGGCTGAAGGCTAGACTGGTTGCAAAATGATTCACTCAGTCTTATGGAATAGACTATCAGGAAACTTTTGCTCTTGTTGCAAAGCTCAACACCATCAGCATTCTTCTTTCCTTAGCAACAAATTTAGATTGGCCCGTACATCAACTAGATATCAAGAATGCATTCTTGAATGGTAACCTGAAAGAAGAAGTCTACATGGAGATTCTAATGGGGATTCAGAAGTCTTATGGAAGGGATAAAGTGTGTAAATTGCTAAAATCATTATATGGATTAAAACAGTCTCCAAGAGCATGGTTTGGAAGATTCTTAAAGTATATAAAAGGCCATAGTTATAAATAATGCCAGGCAGATCATACCTTGTTTGTGAAGCAGTCAGAAAGAGACAAGGTAGCAGTACTGATTGTACATGCGGATGACATCATCCTTACGGGAAATGATATAGAGGAAATAATGAAGATCAAGCAGGCTTTGTCCAAAGAGTTTGAAGTTAAAGATCTAGAATCACTTAGATACTTCCTTGGTATAGAGGTAGCTCGATCAAGTAAAAGTATATTTATTTCCCAATGCAAGTATACCTTAGACCTACTGAAGGAGACTGGCATGCTGGGATGCACCCAGACAGTACACCTATGAATCCTAAGAAGAAACTTGAGATAGAAAAAGAGGGAGTTCCAATAGATAAAGGAAGATATTAACGTCTTATAGAAAAGCTTACATATCTATCCTACACCCATTCAGATATTGGGTTTGTTGTGAGTATGGTAAGCCAATATATGAGTAATCCAATGAAGGAGCATATGGAGGTAGTATATCAAATCTTGAGATATCTCAAAAATACTCCTGGAAAGGGGCTATTATTCAAGGAAAATGAATATAGGAAATTGATCCTTTATTCTGATGCAAATTGTGCAGGAAGCCAGGTTGACAGTCGATCGACCACATGATATTGTTCATTTGTGTCGGGGAACCTAGTGACATGGAGGAGCAAGAAACAATCTGTTGTTTCCAGAAGCAGTGCAAAATCTGAACTGAGAGCATTAATAGTTACTATTTGTGAAGGTATTTGGATCAGACAAGTATTGATTAAACTGGGAATAAAGATTGAAGGCACGATAAAGTTGAAATGTGACAATCAAGCCGCTATCAGCATGGCCAAGGATCCAGTACATCACGACAGAATAAACATGTTACTATTTATAGACACTTTATATCTGAGAAAATAAAGAACTCTGAAATTGAAGTAGTATATACCCCAACTCATAAACAACTTGCCGATGTTCTAACGAAGGCACTATCAGGCCATCTACTTGATAAGTTTGTTCGCAAGTTGGGATTGTACAACTTGTACAACCCAACTTGAGGGGGAGCGTTGAATCACGCAACTAAGGGGAGGCCACATCAGCAATCTGTGGGAAACAATCTGAGGGCTGCAGTTAGAGATCCGTGGGCAGCAATCCGAGGGCTGCAGTTGGAGCTCCATGGGATATTATTATAATTAATTAAATTAAATGTCTTTCCTTTTTCTGTTTACTCTTCTAGAATGTATATATATGTAATGATTCCAATGAATAGAATAGAATTTGAATTTCCCTCTAAATAATTTCTTCAATAATTTCTATTTGGAATACCATTTAGAAACTTGAAACTAAGAAAACCTTAAGATTAATTGAAACCCACACATTCATAGAAACATATACTATATCTAGCTATAAATTTAATCACACATGCAGACCAATAACAAAATTGTTAAAAATAATGATAAAAGAAAAGTAAAAATCAATATAGTAATCAAGTCTCAAGGTTATGCAACTAGATAACCTCTCCTTATAATTTTTAGTCTCCCACTGGGCAAAGGAGTAGACTATCTGATGAGGACATCCGCACTTGGAAAGTTTATCGTGGACATGGCCGTCGATCTACGGCCACGATCGAGTCTTTATATTTCTGAGTTTATTATGTTATTTGTTTCTTTTATTTTAGTTTACTGTTTTACCCTTACTTAAGGGCGGAGTATTTGTAAGCCAATGTGGGCATTTTAGTCTTTTCTATTTCTTTTTCTCTTGTTGTGGCTATTTATAGGCCACTATTGTATCGTTTGGGAACTAATGAATGATTAATACAAATTTCTTGCACTTGTGTTTGTGAGCTCGAGCGTTGAGCGCTTTTGAAGAAGATCCCTAGGAGAGGGAGATTGTGCATCACCCACCAACCTAGACGTGTCGGGTTCGTGGTCCGTTTAGTGCCTCCTCCTCCTCCTTTCCCACTTCCCACCACCGGACTCCTCCCTCCACCACCCCACGGTTTCAACCCGACCACCTTCCCTTTCCCCACCCAAACCGACCCCTAAACCCTGCCACCTTCCCAAGGCCTCTCCTCCCACTCCCCTACCCGCCGGCCACCCTAACCGTGCCCCATCCCAAGCATGCCGCCGGCCACATCCCCCTTCCTTCCCACTTGAATTAGTTTCCTAAATTAAGTTGGGTATTATTTGGAAAGAATTCAAAGTTCAAATTCAAATTGAAATTGAATTAAAACTTTCCTAAATTGACTCAATCTATTTTAGGAAAGGTTGCCTAACCCTATGTTGATTTTCTAATCTATTTGTTTGTTCAAACACTTTATATGTGGTTTAGCCTAAACGCAAGCATCCCTCCCTTATTTTATTTTGTCGTTCCAATTGCTAGTAGTTAATCAATTAATTGCTCTTTAAATAAATCGTGCAAAATCCTAACTTTCATTTAAAAGCATCCTAGTTCTGCATCACTATCAACCATATGTTTATTCATAAATCATTTGTTTGTTTTTTTATATGCCTAAGACTCCTTTTTATTATCACGAAGTACCCCTGGATTTTCCTATTCACCCATATTGTCAGCCAGCAAAAGTTGTGCTAAACAAAGAAACAAAAATCTCAAATCCAGCTAGCCCGCAAAACCTGCAAAACTGCAAATCCCACACTAAACAGCTGCAAATAGCTAATGGAATATACTAATGCAGAGACAACAGACTGCACAAACCAATCCACTACTAAAGCAAGCTGTCACAGCTAGAGAGCCCAAAAAATCCAAGAAATAGAATATACGAGTATCCAATAAAGAACCATCTACACTCATTCCATTGCCAAAGCAAACCCTTAGGTTATCAATACAAATCATCCTCCATTATAGGCATGTTTTCTTAAAAGTAAAAGAAAAAGAATTCTAAGCATAACCTGCTAGTGAAATAAAACATTTAAATGACTAATAAAATGCATCTCTCATATTGCTCGTATTAAAGCTATCAACTTGCATTTTTATGCTTATAAACTTTAAATTTCCTTAAGTGCGAAAATTCTGGACCCATTCAAAGCTGCGGACCACAGGCATGCACTGAGTTGGAGGGAAAAATGGTTGCTAGAGTTTTGGAATCCAATCAAAAAGGTGATGGAGCGGACAACAGTCATGGAAGATATAAAAGCAGTTGGATCCTGCAGATTTTACTGCATTGATTCCCTTTTGCACCACCCAATCCAGTCCAGGAAATCCTGCCACATGCTAAACAAGAGGCCCAGATTAGTTAGTTACTTATTTCCATAGGAAGAAGAAAAATAATATTATGTATTTACTTCTCATTTTTTGTGCTTACTATTTTCCTTTTCCACTCACTTGATCAGTCACTCTTTAGTCCTCAACTTTAAATTTCCTAATATTTGTACCATGTATACTATTTACATAATAATTAAAAGTATTTTTCTTCCAGCAGGAATGAAAGCACGGGAAGAATTTTGCTAAACTTTTTAATGAAGAATGTGAAAATAAAATTGACTGTAGTGATCTTAGCACCCTAAATGAAAATAAAGATTTATGTTTTTATCGGCGTATTAGTAAAACTGAAGTTAGAGAGGCTTTAAAGAAAATGAAGGGTGGAAAAGCTGTTGGACCTGATGATATTTCAATAGAGGTATGGAAATGCTTAGGAGATGAAGGAATTTCTTGGCTTACTAAACTTTTTAATACTGTTTTGAAGACTAAAAAGATGCCAGATGAGTGGAGAATGAGTGTGTTAATCCCTATTTTTAAGAATAAAGGTGATGCACAAGATTGTGCTAATTATAGAGGAATTAAGTTAATGTGTCATACTTTAAAACTATGGGAACGAGTTATGGAGCATAGGTTGCGGCGTGATACTAATGTTTCTCAAAATCAATTTGGATTCATGCCGGGTAGGTCTACTATGGAAGCCATACATTTATTAAGAGGTTTGATGGAGAAATATAGAGAGAATAAGGAGGATTTACATATGATATTTATTGATTTAGAAAAAGCATATGATAAAGTTCCAAGAGAAGTGCTATGGAGAGTTCTTGAAAAGAAAAGAGTTAATAACGTTTATATTCAAATCATTAAAGATATGTATGCAGGAGCTATTACTTGTGTTCAAACACAAGGTGGTTTGACCAAGTATTTCCCTATTTCGGTTGGATTACATCAAGGATCAGCCTTAAGCCCATATCTTTTTGCTTTAGTCATGGATGTTCTCACTAGACATTTGCAAGAGGATGTACCTTGGTGTATGCTTTTTGCTGATGATATTCTTCTTGTTGATAAGACTAGAGAGGGAGTTGAAGGTAAACTAGAAGTGTGGAGGTCAACCTTAGAGTCTAAAGGTTTTCGCTTGAGTAGATCTAAAACGGAATATATGGAGTGTAATTTTAGTAATAATAGACCTAGTGAGGGCATTGTGACTTTGGCCGATCAAGTCATTAATAAGAGTACACGTTTTAGATATCTTGGATCTATTGTTCAGAGTGATGGTGATATAGATGGGGATATTATCAGCAGAATCCAAGTTGGATGGTTGAAGTGGAGGAATGCATCAGGCTTATTGTGTGATAGAAAAGTACCCCTCAAACTTAAGGGAAAATTCTATAAGATGGTGGTGAGACCTGCAATGCTTTATGGTGCCGAATGTTGGCCATTAAAAGAGAAGCATAATTCTAAGTTAAGTGTTGCAGAGATGAGGATGCTCAGGTGGATGAGTGGCTTTACCCTTAGAGATAGGATACGAAATGAGCATATTCGTGAAAAGGTTGGAGTAGCTCCAGTGGAAGATAAGATTAGAGAGAGTCGCCTTAGATGGTTTGGTCACGTAAAACGGCGGCCTCCCGATGACCCGGTTAGGAAAGTAGAGGTCTTAGATTTGACTTATGTTAAGAAAGGTAGAGGTAGACCTAAAAAGACTTGGTTAGAAAATATTAGAAATGATCTTTCTTTATTAGATTTAAACGAGAATTTGACTTTTAACAGGACACAATGGAGAAAAAGGATTCATGTAGCCGACCCCACGTAGTGGGATAAAGGCTTGATGTTGTTGTTGTTGTTGTAGGAATGAAAGCACGGGAAGAATTTTCCACATTAAAAAAATATATATACAAAAGGATAAAAAGATTTTGCGGAGTTCAGATGATTCACTTGACCAATGCCAAAAGACTAAGAGCACGTGTAACCAAATAGGTACAAACATTTCAAAAGAATGAATAAAAGCAAGCTTAAGAAGTTACCTAAGAAGAAATCGCCTCAAAAATGGATCACCCAATACCTCAATCCAAATTGGATGCAGTTCATCAGATGCCAGTAAAGCATTTTCCCAGTCATTTAATGAAGATGAAAATAACTTTTCAGCATTGTTATATGTTTCCTGAAATGAATGGCTCAAATCAGCACTAAACAAAGTACCATGGATGATTACACCCTCGAATCAAAGTAAACATTAGCAGACCTCAGGTAACAATTGATTATTCCAAAATTACTAAATTTTAATAAAAAAAATTTTACCGCTTCCTTAAGTGGTACAAATATTAGGATTGAAATTTTATTTTTCACAAAAACTCAACCAAAAAGTATTTTAGCAAAATAATAGATAGTTTTTTCCAATAACTAATGATTAATTAAGACATGGTAAAATTCCATAGATTTGTAAACATAGGTATAGATCAAGATCAACAATCTTAATTTTTTTAATTTTGGAAGCCCATGTTTGAAATCAAATGGGATGAAAATGTTATAATGTCTATTAATAAAATAAGAGCATATATCACTTATTGATATGTGCATGGTAGATGCTTGCCTTTTCCATATTAATGCCAGACACACCCAGCAAGATGCAGAAAGCTTGAACCGGAGCTGTTAGGAACATAGTGAATTGGCTAATATTTTGATTGCGGGAAGACTCACTAGTAGCTCCCATGGCTGGAGCCTGAGATGTTGGAGAGAGTAACATAGCCATGGTCTCTCCTTTCTCTTCCCCATGAATGACCTGTAAAATATCCATTATTCACCTCAAAAAAGTTGTCAAACCATAATATTTACAATTCTGTTAAATATTTGATCAATGACAACCCGTAACTAATATTAAGATGTATCGCTAAAACAAAATACTATATCAAATTGAACTTTCCAGTTTCATTTTGTAAAAATATCTCCCTAACTTTCCCCAGTGCTCCGCCCTCTTTCTTCTTTAATGCTAGCTACCTCATGGATTTCTGACTTCCACCCTCTTCCTTAGTTTACCGGCCACTTCATGGATCTGTGAGATACCTGCTACTAACTCACCAATCCGTGGGGCTATTCTAATTATTCGTAGTTATTTACATTCTCTAATGTTTTATATTTCCTATTACAAGTTCTCCTAGGATTGTATAAATTCTATACACGTTGGAATGAAACATTGCAATAAACTATTCTTCAATTATTTTCATACTATAAGAGCTCTATAAAATTTATTTATAAGAGTCCTCTACTCTTTCTTTCCTTCCGTATTTCCTATAAGAAATCTTTTACTACCCCTATGAACACACTGCTTCCACAATTTCCTCTCCATGAATAACAATAACAGTACTTAAATTCCAGATGTCTTAAGTTCCATTAGGACTAAGGGATTTGATCCAGATCAAACAAAAAGGTTACAAAACATCCATTCATATCTGTTAAATGAACATAACTATCTAAAGTAATTGCAATTGGTCTACATGTTTTTGGAGGGAAAGGAAAAATTAAGCTATTTACCTGGCACTGAACCGAAGCAAGAAGATCCCATGTTTACAGTTTTGGATGAACACGACTCTTTGGAGCTATTTTAGTTATAGAACTTTATGGCCCTAGATATAAGTGATATGCGCCTATTACACCATTCGACAAAGGAAATATATGATATGACAAGTCAAGCATTCCAAAGTTCATAATGTCGCACAAATATATGAAATTAAGACCAAGATCTCATCCACAAAGCAAAGCAAGCAAGATGATCCATCACAGAACATGCCAACTTTTGCAAAGCCTATGGCAATAAATGGCTTATTTTCAATGCATCCAAATAAAATATAGCAAAGATACAGCTCTACTTTAAAGGTTTGTTGAAAAAGGCTAGATATATGATTTCTTTGTTGGATTAAATATTGAATTTGATACTAAGCGTCTATATTATCAAAAGAAAGGATTTGTCATAGCTAAAAAAATTCATTGCCATTATACAAAGTGCAGAAAAAAAAAAGGTGAGTCATGATCCCCAACAACCTAGTGGAGGGCTTAACCTTTAATATCAAAGGCTGCCAACATCAAGAGCTTGGACTCAAAGCCCTCTCCTATTAAGGATCACAAACAACCAACCCTAGCAAAGATTATCAATAGAGATAATCTATGGTGCACATATTGCAAAAAGGCTCAACCTACAAGTGAAAGATGCTAGAAACTTTTTGGCAAACCATAAAATCAAAATTGGATGAGACAAACCAAGACAGATAGGCAAAACATGAAACATATGCATATATAATATATGTGGCAAAAGATGACACCAAATAATCACCCACTATGTTCCACAATAAGGAAATATAAAGGATAAAAAACTTGTTATGCGCATTTGAGAAAATATCTACTGCAAATACTAGTACATCAGCATTCTTAGGTATTACTGATGTAGAACAATACATGAATGGGCTGAAAGGCTTAAGGAATTTGCACGCTTAGTATTTAGAGAACAAAGTAATAATTGAATTCAAGTGATCTTGGACGACGAAATAAAACACAATGAGCGGTAAAATAAGTTTAGGCTAAATTACATTCATAGAGATTAAGATCGCAATGGTCAATTTAATCTAACGTGCGTGCATGATGGTTGTCAACCATAAATCCCTAAACTAACAAAGAGATGAGCACTATGAAGAACCCCTCACACAACTCTTCCAAATATTAGGTTTCAGCGGAGAGAATTGACATTATCTTCATGACTATAATAATAACCACAATCATGGATGTAACTATGAGGATAGAGAGTCGGGTGTCGAATTTACCTAAAGACAAGAGAGATACGTACTCCGGCAAGGTCGTGTGAATGCTGAGGAAGAGGTGGACAGCTGTTGGAGTCTTCTGGGCGAAAGACAAGGTGCTGGGAAGCCTGCAGAAACCAGCGGACAGCAGTCCAGTTTCATTGGACAGCAGTTTGGCCCTTGAAATAATTCTGAACAGCAACCAATCAGCTTCCAGAAAATCAGGACAGCAGTTGTCTTCACAGACCAGCAGTCCAAGGGGTTTTGGGATGGCAACAGGAGGGTTTGTAGCAGCAAACCGTTGAATTCCCTTTGCTGGATCTTCAGGACAGCAAGTTAGAATGTCCAGAAATTTGAGGCAGTGGGTTTGGGAGCAAAGTTTCGGGCAAGGAGGAAGGAAAGGGGTTCAGCCAAGTGGTTGGGGTGATGTGGAGATCCAATTAGGCCTTGGATCTGGTGGCGGGAGAGGGAAAATAAAATCTGAGATTATAATTTCAGATTTTGTAATATTAAGGGCTAGGGAATTAAATGAATTAGATCCTTAATTTAGGATCTAATTAAGTGAGATTGGAGAGAGAGGGGGTGGCCGGCCCCTTTAGAGGGGATTTGGGGGATTTAATTAATTAGGAGTGTGGGCCCCCCAAGCAATTAAATCAATTAAAGGAGAAATCTGAAATTGATTTCAGATTTAAATAACTTGGAAAGTTTCCTAACTTAAGTTTAGACAAAAGGAAACTATTTGAATTCAAAATTAATTGAATTTCCAATAGGAAACTTCCCTAATTGACTAGGGCTTAAATTAGGAAAGTGAATAATGACAAATAGAATTTGAAATTCAAGTTTGGGAAGCCGTGGGAGGGCCGGCGGTGGGGACTTGTGGTGTGGGGCGGGTGGGGCTTTGAAGGCCGGCGGCTGGAGGGGTGGTGGCCGGCGGGTGGGGCGGCCAAGCTAGGGGAAGGTGGAGGCTACGGCTAGGGTGGTTTGGGGGCTGTGGGATGGGGAAGGCGGCGGCTGTGGGGATTTGTGGATGGGGGGTTTAGGCCGGCGGCAAGGAGGGGGAAGGGAGGGGAAGAAGAGATAAGGGAAGAGTGGACCACGAACCGGGGACGCTTCCACCGATTGATGGGTATTGCGTTTGGCCTCTCCTAGGCTCTCTCCTCTCATGAACTCACAAAGAGATCAAGGCACAACCAAGAGAACACTATGCAGCAATTTTCTTTTCATTATCATCATCCCCTCACAAAGGAGGAGGGGAGGGCTTTAAATAGCCCAAAACAAAGAGACAATCAAAGTACTAAAATGCACCTTGGGCTTACATATGTCTAAACCCTTAAGTAAAGGCAAAATTGGAAACGACAATCAACATTAACATAAATCTAATACATCAAATAAAAATATAAAAATAAAACTAGAGAGGATGTCCTCATCAATTACTTCTCTTCTCATGCCTTTAAAGTCAAAGAGATGCTCATTTATAATTCCTAAATCATTGATTCACGAGCTAAATATCATTTTCATCAACTCCTCTCGTAAATTTATTTTATATACAATTTTTCATAACAAGAAGAAAATAATCATTGCTAATGGGATTTTGTCAACCATGGATATTAAAAAGATATTCACATAAGCCAATCTCTAACATCTGAAATGTTACCTAAATTACTTACTAGCCTGTATTATGTTTCATATTGTGTTTTTTATGAATACTGTAAGAGTACACTTGAACTTGTTTAAAAAAGGGATAATTTCTATGATAATGACTACCACCTTGAAAAATCAAATAATAAAGAAAACTCCATACAACCTTTAGTATTATGTCTTCCTTCATAAATCCAATAAAAAAACAATTTGGCTTCAACATCTACATCTTGTTCACCCATCCTTTTCTTATTCTAAAAACTATGTTTCTTCATAAATCAAAGAAATCAATATTAAAGAAATGTTTGTGAACCAGCAAAACACATGCATCAATTTAACAATGAGGGACATAAGAACTCTTGTTCCTTTTTCTCTCATTCATAATTTCAATTAGGTACCATTCTGTACACCTAACATCTCTAGAGCTTGATGGTTTATCTTTTATTGATACTTGTCTCAGGTATCATAGACTGTTCTACTAAAAGATTAAAAAGATGTGAGAAACACATTTTTCGCTATTTACAATATGAAATGTTATTTGATCTAACAATTCCAGTAATTATTTTAACCACTCTCTCATGCTTCCAAGAGAAATGAATAACGCATGAGTCCTCTTACATGTATACACTATAACAAAATAAAGTTGTTGGGCTAAAAAATGGACACATACTTGCTATCATAATGACTACTTTTTTTTTCAAAAGAATGCCCTAGAAAATTATTCGGGAAAAGCTATTTTAATGACTCCTCATGTCATAAATGGTTTAGAGGATGTACCTTGGTGTATGCTTTTTGCTGATGATATTCTTCTTATTGATAAGACTAGAGAGGGAGTTGAAGATAAACTTGAATTATGGAGGTCAACCTTAGAGTCTAAAGGTTTTCGCTTGAGTAGATATAAAACGGAATATATGGAGTGTAATTTTAGTAGTAATAGACCTAGTGAGGGAATTGTGACTTTGGGCGATCAAGTTATTAATAAAAGTATACGTTTTAGATATCTTGGATCTATTATTTAGAGTGATGAGGAAACAGATGGGGATATTATCAGCAGAATTCAAGTTGGATGGTTGAAATTGAGGAATGCATCGGGCTTGTTGTGTGATAGAAAAGTCCCCCTCAAACTTAAGGGAAAATTCTATAAGATGGTGGTGAAACCTGCAATGCTTTATGGTGCCAAATGTTGGCCATTAAAAGAGAAGCATAATACTAAGTTAAGTGTTGCAGAGATGAGGATGCTCAAGTGGATGAGTGGCTTTACCCTTAGAGATAGGATACGAAATGAGCACATACGTGAAAAGGTTGGAGTAGCTCCGGTGGAAGATAAGATTAGAGAGTCATCTTAGATGGTTTGGTCACATAAAACGGCGGCCTTCTGATGACCCATTTAGGAAAGTAGAGATATTAGATTTGACTCATATTAAGGTAGAGGTAGATCTAAAAAGACTTGGTTAGAAAATATTAAAAATGATCTTTCTTTATTAGACTTAAACAAGAATTTGACTTTTAACAGGACACAATGGAGAAAAAGGATTCATGTAGCCGACCCCATGTAGTGGGACCAAGGCTTGATGTTGTTGTTGTTGTTGTCGTCGTCGTCACGTCATAAATGGGTTATATACGAGGGTTCTTGGGTTCAAAAGTCCTATATAAATTCAAACCAATTTTTTCCTCACTTCAACACCTAAAATAACTCGTTTTCAAAATATTTTGTTGTGTTGTCATTGTTCACACACATTTCAAAAAAAGAGAAAGATTGATCCGCCTCAAATTAAATATATTCACTGGCTATTCTCTCACCCAGAAGAGATACAAAAGTTACCAACTCTCCCGGGAGAAAGATGTATGCATCCGTTGATGTAAATAGAGAAGATTACTACATTATAATTACTTACTGACATGAAAAAATATCATTCACATATGATAAAGATAATTTTTTCTCATCCAAATTGCACTTTCTTACCACTCATTCAAGCAAACAACTCTATCTCATAATCTATCACCCTTATTTAAATCAAGCCTATATCTGAATAATTTTCAACTTGGCCACCATAGGCTTACTAGGGAAGAAAAACATCAATCCCTCAATCCATGCAAGTTCAAGCATTAAAAAACAGAATAAATCCGTCATTGAATCTACTAAAGGAACTATTGAACCAACAACTAAATGGAAACTTAGTAACAAAGATAAAATAGCTTTTATTGAACACCTTTTACATTTTTTTTTTTAATATAAAAATATTTCTCATAATCATCATTTTCTTACTAGCCTACATACTACTTCTAACCCTAAGACAGTCACTGAGTATTAAATGATGAGACTTGGAATAATAATATGAAGGAAAAAAATGGAATCTCTTCAAATAAATTAAACATGTGAATTTGTAAAACTACAACCAAGAAAAAAAACTAGTGGGACATAAATGGATCTATATTGTAAACCAAAATTAGATGGTTCATCAAAAAAGAACAAAGGTAGATTGGTTGCCAAAGGCTACACTCAAACTTATCGGATTGATTACCTTAAAACCTTTACTCTAAGTGTTAAAATGGACAGTGTTCAAATTCTTTTATCATTTAAAACTAATATTGACTGAAAAGTACAGTTATTCTATGTTAAGAATGTCTTCTTACATGGTGATTTATAGGAGAGAGTATATATAGAGGTACCACCAGAATTTGGTTACAGAACATAAGATATGTAAGCTAAAAAGGGCATTATATTGGCTCAAGAAATCTCCAAAGGCATAGTTCAGAAGGTTCATCAAGGTGATGTTCAACATGAAAACAAAGTCAAGGAAATTAAACATTATTTATAAAGCAAGTATTTTTAGGGAGAGTCTCGGCACAACTAGTTTATGTCAACGGCATCATCATTACATTTAGTGGCATGTAAGGAAAGAATTTAAAAGGAAAGATTATTTAAAGAATTTAAAGTAAAAAATCTGACAAGTTAAAGTATTTCATTGGCATTGATATTTCACACTCTTAACCTAGATTCTTTAAAACACAAAAAATATATAAAACAAATTTGTTGAAATATATGGGTAAGTAGGGAGTTAAACCTGCCAATTACTTCATAGAATTCAATTATTATAAACTTGGAGATACTCCAAAAGGTACAACAATAGAAAAAAATTAGTTTTATTTGTGAGAAGACTTATCTACTTATCACATGCCATACCCAAAACTGCCCACGTTGTCTGTGGTGAGTCAATTCATGCATAACTTTACAGAATCACATCTTAAGACAATATATAGAATTCTATAATATTTGAAGGAAAACTTGGCCAAGGAAATTCTTTTTGAAAAGAGGGAGAATCTAACCCTTGAAGTATATACATAAACAAATTATGTGAGTTCTTTAGTTGATAAGAGATCAACTTCATGATATTGCATATTCTTAACAAGCAACCTTGTGATTTAGAGAAGTAAAACATAAAATATGGCTAAAATATCCGACATAAAAGTCAGATTTAAATCTAAATCTATGGCATTTGAAATTTGCAAGTTATGATGGCAAAAGATTATCCTGGAAGATTTAAAGATTGAATGAAAATGTCCCATGAGACTCTATTGTAAAAATATGTCCGTCATTTCCACATAATCCCATGCAATATAAAGCATATTTGAATTGATTGACATTTTATATAGGAGAAACTTAGGTGTCATAGTGATCTATGTTGCACCACGTTCATAAGCACAGGTGAACAATTTACAAATACGCTTACCAAATGATTATCAAGGTCAGTTTTACAAAGATTACAGGCAAGCTTAAAATGGATGGCATTCATTTCATTTTCTTGAAGGGGAGTCTGACAATAGCTTCATGTCACTTCATGAATCTGTTGAATCCCTACTGCCAACTCACCAAATCGTGAGATTATTATAATTATTTGTAGTTGTTTCAATTGTATGATTTTTTATTTTTCCTATTAGAAACTCTTCTAGGATTGTATAAGTTTGTGCATATTAGTATAAAAAGTATAACAAACTATTCTTCAATTCTTATCACATTTAATTAAATTTTTCCAGTTGCATTTAACTATGAACCTTGTCAACTAAAACTATCAGCTTTTGAAATAAATGATATTCAAAATGCACTATTCTAGTTCTCATGCTGCATTGCGCGATGGATGTGAAGAAGTAGACCATTTTCGCGGCAATAATGAGCCAGACTAGTATTTGCTGTAAACCCCCCAATTAATTAGTCATGCATTATGATAGAAACTCCCAATTCTCGGGCAAATACCGCTCTTTTGATCATTTCTTCACATGTACCCGCAGTTGCATTCAAGTAATATCCTTTCATTTCACCCGTTTCGGCTTGCGCTTTCTAAATTGCTTCAGCTATACATATGCACAATCACATAAGTTATCTGCTGAAAACTTAAGACCAAAGTTATATGCCATTACCACTTACATGAAAATAAAATAACAAGATTAGTGACGATCACATGGCCATAATCAGATAAAATGATAAGAAACCGTATGCTTACTAAGAATACAGAAAATCTTGAATTCTCAAGAGTTATGAATATTCAATAGAAAAGGAACAGATTTTACGTTAAAATATAAAATATTAAAATTCCTTAAATTTACACAAATCTAGATCAAATAGTGCAACGAAACCTAAAGAAATAGAAAAGCTTCATTTTAATAGAAATTTACTGCACAGCAATAACCAATATAGTAACACAGTCACTTTTTTACCTATATATAGTAAGAAAAGCAATACGCTATGGAGGTACAAATTTTTTGACTTATTCATTTGAGATCACCTTATTGATAATAAGGTTCAAGCATAATATTCTAACACTCAAAAAACATATGCATCACTGTTGGCTCAAGAAAAATGGCGTGAAGGCATGAATCCCACTTTGTAGCTGTAGGATTCCATCTTTCTTGGGTAAGATTGTATTTAACCAGATTTCCCTTAAGGGTAGTATCAAGGTTTTATTAGATCTGGGTCCTTACTTCCCATGAGCGCAAGCACTCATAGTTAATTATCCTTCTTAACACATAAGAGAGAACTCTCGATTAAGGATGAATAAATTTTAGGTGTTTTAGTCTCAATTGTGGGGGAAATGGAGGTAAACCCGATTAAGATCCCATGGTTCCATCGTCCTGTGTATACAGTAGGTTTCAGTCTACCAACACTAACAATTATTTATCGTAGTGCCCAGGGAATCTAATTAGCAGTCATGAGTTGTCTCCTCTCAGGGATGCCGAGTAGACTGAGGCGATTAGATGTAAATTTTAGTTTTATTAGATTTTTGGGGTTTACATCTATTAGAATACCTAGTAGTTAGTTTGGTTTAGGATTTATAACTTTATTTAGAAGTTATCCAGAAGTTTGAATTGAAACAGGGTCTTATAACTTCTCTTGGAAGTAGCCAGGTATTTAAATTTGAGTCGGGACTTACGACTTTTATTGAAAGTAGCCCGTAAAGCAGGTCTTACAGCTCCTATTAGAAGTAGCCCATCAATTTTGAATTTGGTTGACAGGTCCCACGACTCCCTTAGAAGTTACCTGTAGATTTAATTTGGAGTGGGACTTACGGCTCTACTTATGAGTCGCCCAAAGATGGGTCTTACAACCTAGCTCTACAGTGAGGCTGCCCAGGAATTTAATTATTTGAGTAGGACTTACAGCTTCCCTTTGGAAGTTGCTTAAAAGTGGGTCTTACAACCTAATCTTTTAAATTAAGATGCCTGTTAGTTTTTTGTTCAAAGGTTTGATATTTCATTTAGAAATTTCTCAAATAATAGGTCTCATGACTCCCATTAGAAGTTGCCTAGTTATTCAGCAGGACAGGTCTTAGTGCTTCCCTTTAGAAGTAGCCCATTAGTGGATCTTACAATTTGGCCCTATAGGCTAAGATGCTTATTAATTTGAATTTGGTTGTTTGAAATTGGGATAGGTCTTATGACTTCCCTTAGGAAGCTGCCTGAAAGCGGGTATTACAACTTAATCCTTTAGACTAAGATGCTCAAAGATTCAATTTTAATATGAGAGGTAGTTTCTCTCAAATAACAAGTCTTACAACTTCTTTTAGAAGATATCTGAAAGTGGTCTTATAACATAATCCTTTATATTAAGAAGCCCAGAGATTTTAAAGATATTGCATTTTACTTGGAGATTCCCTAAAATGTGGGTCTTATTACATCACTTAGAAGTGGCCCATTAGTGTGTTTTACAACCTAATCCTATAGACTAAGATGCCCAGAGATTTAATTATTTGTTTGTTTAAGTGGATAGCAATTGCTTGTTGGTTTAACACTAGATTATGATTTTTAGTTTGTTTACTAGCAGTTTGTTTACTAGTTTGACACTTACTAGACAGCAGTTGTTATTGTGTGACACTAGTATTTTTGCTACAGTAGCTCTTTTTTCTGCTTAGTAGTTTCTTTTCAGTTCCAATAGTTTACATTTCTTGCACCAGTAATTCTACTTTTCTTGTGCTAGTTGTTTACGGTAGACTTGTTCTTTTTTCTGCTTTAGCATTTATTTTGATATTAATTTAATTTCAATGCTTAATTAATTTTATTTGCTTGTTTGCAGGAGCCCGTGCTGTTTTCGGAGTTTGCACATGAGAGTTGGAGAGTTCTTTGAGTGAGAGTGTTGAGTTGGAGAGTTTTGTTTGCAGAGCAGTGGTGTTTAAGACTTTCAGTGTTGAGTTGAGAGTTGAGTTATGAGTTGAGTTTGTTGAGTTGTGAGTTAGCTGAGTTGAATTGTTTTAGGTTTATTATTATGAACATTATACATATTATTTTTTATTTTATTTGATTGGTTGATTAGTGTCAATATTTTTATTCATGCATTTTATTTTATTTTATTTAAGTGATTTTGATTGGTTGAATTTTAAATTAGTTAGTTGGTTGAATTTTAAATTAGTCAGTTAAATTTATGTTTTTTCATTAGATTTTAAAATTGACTTTGATTAAAATTTATTTGGTTAATTAAATGAGATTAATTAATTTGATTTTAATTAAATTATTTTAAATTTGATGAGATTTTAAATTGGTTGAGTGAAGGTTGAATTTTAGATTTATTTTAAAGTGATCTAATTAATTGCTGAATTAGTTAAATGAATTTTTATTTTAAGGTTGATAATTAATTGGATTTTAATTAAAGTTTTAAATTTTAAAGTTAAAGTTTTAAATTTGATTTGGATTTTAAATTTAATTATGTGTTAATTAATTATGTGATTTAGTTAATTAAATTAAGGTTTTAACGTAATTAGATTAATTTTAATTTGAAGATTTTAAAATTTGCATTTTAGTTAATCAAATTAATTAATATCGGTCTTCAATTACTCCTGGACATTTGGTTCAAATGCAAAGAAAATTTCTATTGTAATGATCATGAACATAACACTCTCCCTCAAATTGAAACACATGCATCAATCAGCTCTAACTTTTTACATAATCTAGACAAAAGTAAAGGACATTAAATTATTCTAAATCGGAGACAAATGAGTAAGAATCTTCTTAGAAAGTCCATCTCGGAAGACATGACAATCAACCTCAATGTATTTGATTATTTCATGAAATATAGGATTGTTGGCAATACATATGATAATCTTATTACATTAACATAAGTTGTGTAACATAAAAATTAAACTTTTTAAAGGGAGTTTTTACCCATATCATCTCACAAGCACAATACGAGAATTAACTCTTTATTCAGCATCCAAATTAGATGTAGCTATAACCATTTATTTCTTACGTTTCCAAGTGACCAAATTACCTTCAATAAAAATAGAAGGTCCATTATCTTCCACTATCAAGTGACTTAAAATAAAATAATTCATTTCCCACAAGACCAACATAAAAATGATGTTAGGTCTAGCGATAGTTAGGAAAATCAATTATTCGACGAACATTCGATATTAAGATGGATCATTAAAGGATTCCACGTTATCAAAACTGATTGGAAGACCAATAGGAGCATCAACAAGTTTGCAACCTAGAAGACTAATCTCTTCAAGAAGATCAGTAGCATACATTTCTAAGAAAGATATACCCTTTTTATTATAAGCAAACTGCACTTCAAGAAAGTGTTTTGGTAGTTTTAGAACTATAGCGACAAGCGGACAAAACATTTTTACAAATAATGCTTAGCCTCAAAAATGCCCTTTTTATCACTCTTAATAAGATGACATCAACATAGGCTGTCAATATGATAGAGCTTGATGGTGTATGCTTGATAAAGATGGAATGATCTATAGTGCTACTGCATAGGCTCATCTCAATATGCAATTGGCAAAATTTGTCAAATCAAACACGAAAGCTTCCATAAATGAAATTATGGAGCAAACATTCTTGTGCAACATACCCAAAGGTTCTTCCATATAAACTTTCACATTAAGATAATTATAGAGGAAGACACACCTACATCCATTTGTAGTAGAGCACAGCCTTGATTGATGGCCATAGATAAGAGAATACAAAAAATTAAGCCTAAGAATGGTAAAAAGAGTGTTAACCTATGTGAACCCCCTGGCCAACAATCAATTAATTGATTGATGGAACCATTAGGATAAAAGTTTACTATGAACACCCATCACCAATCAATTAATTTAACCCCAAAATGGGGGAAACCAAATCCTTATGTGACAACTGCATATATCACGTATTTCAACATCCGTATCCTATTTTCACAAAACATTTTGTAGTGCTTCCCTAAATTCCTTGGGAATATATATAGATGATAAGAAGGCATATGAACAAAACAAATCAAAAAGTAGTAAACTCTACAAGCTTTACCACGACCAATCATCTTTCTCGAACTAAGATCTTGAAAGACACAATAAGAGGGATAAAATGTTGTTGTAAAGTTATTCCGAGTGAAAGTTTATGTACCCAACATCGCTTATTAGTTTTAGACTTTAAGATGAAGGGACAGAAAATAAAAAATAAAGTAAAGCGATTTTCTAGGATTAGATGGGGGCATTTAAAGAATAGTAATAAAAATATTTTTGAGAGTAAGATTTTAGATTCTAAGATTTTATTTGTGCATGAGGATGCTAATGTTATGTGGGAAAAAGTGGCTAGTGATATTAAAAATATTGCAAAAGATGTGTTTGGAGTATCAAAGGGAAAAGCCCTTAATAGTAAAAATAGCTAGTGGTGGAATCCAATTGTGCAAGAAAAGATAAAAAATAAGAAGATTTGTTATAAAAATTGGTTTAGATGTAAAAATTCTGATAATTGGGAAAGATATAAAGAGGCATGTAAGGTTTCTAAGAAAACAATATGTGATGCAAAGATCTTAGCTTTTAATGATTTATATAATAAATTAGATACTAAGGAGGGAGAAAGATATATGTATAAGCTAGCCAAACAAAGAGATAGGAGTAGTAAGGATTTAACTCAAGTGAAGTGTATTAAGGATGAAGATCAAAAAGTACTTTTCTTAGAAGATGATATTCAACAAAGGTGGGTGAGATATTTTGATAAACTTTTTAATGAAGATTGTAAGAATACAATTGACTTTAGTGACCTTAGCACCCTAAATGAAAATAAAGATTTCTGTTTTTACCGGCGTATTAGTAAAACCGAAGTTAGAGAGGCTTTAAAGAAAATGAAGTGTGGAAAAGCTATTGGACCTGATGATATCCCAATAGAGATGTGGAAATGCTTAGGAGATGAAGGAATTTCTTGGCTAACTAAGCTTTTTAATAATATTTTGAAGACTAAAAAGATGCCAGATGCGTGGAGAATGAGTGTATTGATTCCTATTTATAAGAATAAAGGTGATGCACAAGATTGTGCGAATTATAGAGGAATTAAGTTAATGTGTCACACTTTAAAACTATGGGAGCGAGTTATGGAGCGTAGGCTGCGGCGTGATACTAATGTTTCTCAAAATCAATTTGGATTCATGCCTGGTAGGTCTACTATGGAAGCCATACATTTATTGAGAGGTTTGATGGAGAAATATAGGGAGAATAAGGAGGATCTACATATGATATTTATTGATTTAGAGAAAGCATATGATAAAGTTCCAAGAGAAGTGCTATGGAGAGTTCTTGAAAAGAAAGGAGTTAATAATGCTTATATTCAAATCATTAAAGATATGTATGAAGGAGCTATTACTTGTGTTCAAACACAAGGTGGTTTGACCAAGTATTTCCCTATTTCGGTTGGATTACATCAAGGATCAGCTTTAAGCCCATATCTTTTCGCGTTAGTCATGGATGTTCTCACTAGACATTTACAAGAGGATGTACACTGGTGTATGCTTTTTGCTGATGATATTCTTCTTGTTGACAAGACTAGAGAGGGAGTTGAAGGTAAACTTGAAGTTTGGAGATCAACCTTAGAGTCTAAAGGCTTTCGCTTGAGTAGATCTAAAACTGAATATATGGAGTGTAATTTTAGCAGTAATAGACCTAGTGAGGGGATTGTGACTTTGGGCGATCGAGACATTAATAAGAGTACACGTTTTAGATATCTTGGATCTATTGTTCAGAGTGATGGTGAAATAGATGGGGATGTTATCAGTAGAATTCAAGTTGGATGGTTAAAGTGGAGGAATGCATCGGGCTTGTTGTGTGATAGAAAAGTCCCCCTCAAACTTAAGGGAAAATTCTATAAGATGGTGGTGAGACCTGCAATGCTTTATGGTGCAGAATGTTGGCCATTAAAAGAGAAGCACAATACTAAGTTATGTGTTGCGGAGATGAGGATGCTCAGGTGGATGAGTGGATTTACTCTTAGAGACAAGATACGAAATGAGCAGATACGTGAAAAGGTTGGAGTAGCTCCAGTGGAGGATAAGATTAGAGAGAGTCGCCTTAGATGGTTTGGTCACATAAAACGGCGACCTTCCGATGACCCAGTTAGGAAAGTAGAGGTATTAGATTTGACTTATGTTAAGAAAGGTAGAGGTAGACCTAAAAAGACTTGGTTAGAAAATATTAGAAATGATCTTTCTTTATTAGATTTAAACGAGAATTTGACTTTGAACCGAACACAATGGAGAAAAAGGATTCATGTTGCCGACCCCACGTAGTGGGACAAAGGCTTGATGTTGTTGTTGTTGTTGTTGTTGTAAGACTAAACAAATCAATTCATTCAAAATTATGGGACATAAAATATCTAAAAGAGTTTGAGATTGGGAAAGATGTAAAATGTTCTTTCTAGAAATGGGAGAGGGGTGAACCATTGGCAGCAAAAGGCAGATGGCGGCAAAAAAAACATGTGGAGATATGAAATCAATTAGTGATTAACCATCATATAAGATGAGGCACTTGAATCTAAAACTCAAGAAACATCTAAAAAGATCATTGCAGCAAATCCATAAGAAGAGACCGCATGGGAGGTAGAGTTGTCTAAGATTGTTGAAGAAGTCTATAATAGTCTTCCTAAGAAAAAATAACTGATCCAAAGGAGGAGGCACTTAGAGGATCAAGCAGAGTTGGACCAGCTGTGGAAGCAATGCTAAGCAACAAAGGGGTAACCGTATTTCTCTCGGGAACATTCAAGATAATGATTGGTACAACTATAATGAGCGTAGGGAAAAAGGTATTACATTCATGTTTGCTACTAGTCCTATTGCCACATCCACAACACCAACCCCTGGATACAATAGCTAAAGCTGATAATCAGGAGTTGAAATGATAGCATTGAAGAGTGCAACGACTCAAAGAACACAGGATAGAGCAATCAAAATTTTAGGGATTAAAGAGTTGTCATTAACTGAAATTGCTTATCCTGCAAGGAAGAATAACCACCAAAGACAAACTTGGTAATAAAAATTACTGTAATCTGCTTCTACCAAATAGTTGGGTCAAAAGTGAAGGGGCAATATTGAAGTAACTTGTCCCATTTGCCTCTAAAAAAATTATAGTATCCTTATATTTGCATATCATTTTGTTGGAGAGAAAAGATCTCACATTAAATAGTGTAAATACTGCTGATGACATTTTCCTAAACGTATGCAAAGCAAAGTCCCACATCTTCTTGGTTGAGTCTTGATATTTAAGGTAATTAAAAATTAAGGATATTGAGCAACCAGTAAAAAGATGTAATCGAATGCTTTCCATCTGAAAAACTTCAGTGTTATTGCTATCTAGAGATGATGCATCAAGGTGGAGTTTATCATAACTGACAATAAAGTACAAGGCCCTCAACCACCAAACACAATTGCTACCATTGAATTTGATGTAAGGAGTGATGGTGGACGAGGTTTTTGAGTCCTTGAAACTAGATTGAGAAGCCATGACATTGTTTGTAAGAGTCATAGAATTCGAGAGATAATTCAAATATATAAAATATATAAGAAATGCAGATGTAGGATGTACAAAGTGGTTGTGCTCTAAGTAGAAAGCGAGCATCAACAAGAGCAACGGATGATCATAATAGAGCGCAGAAAGCAGATGTGCTGACACTAGGGAGGGTCATTGAGATCACAAGCATGAACGAGATCAAGAGGGAAGGCATCTAGCAAATCGAGTGATTGAACACAAAAGTACAAGGGCTAGCATGAGCATATGGCAAGCATGAAGGCAAGAGGTAAGATGGAGCGGTGCGCTAGGTGGGTTGTAGGCTAGGTGGGTTGTAGACAAAAGATAAGCTTGGGACACACGAGCAGATATTAAGGAAGGAGTCGACAAGGGAATAGGAGATGGGATGGATATGGTCTAATAACATGTTGACAAAAAATGGTTTTTGGGTCTTAATAATTAGAAACCTCCCTTATTTATAGTAGTGGAACGAGTACTATGCTCCAGGAAATACTCAAATAAACATAAATCACTCTCCAAATATCAAGCATTTTTCTATTTTAATGCTCCCTTAGGTTAACCTAGGAGATGAAATACCTCTGTTTTAAAACATATTAGTAAGCCTGGCAAGTAATTTTCAAGATCATATACAACATTGTTTTTACATATCTTAAGGGAGGAACAAATTAAGTATGCTTTCAGAAACTTTTGTTTTCACGACTGGGTGATGTTTTGCAAGAAAAGGTGGGTGGGGAGGGGAAGTTGATAAACCTACCTTGAATGCATGACTGTTATTACTGTCAATAATGAGAAAAAGCGGCTTTCTTGTAAATGGAATCAAGTCGCAAGGATACAAGCTGTTGGAACCTGCATAAACCAACATAAATACATTAGCAACGTGAAAAGCAGGTTATACTGAAATGACAACAAGACTTGCACGCAAATAGACTCCATCGCATAAGTTAATGTCTAAACTGAAAATTATTATCATTTTGTTCAGAAATCATGCAAGTAAATAACTGAATAATAGTGCATACAAACACTCTTATATTCATTCCCCATAAATTAAATGCACAGTTTTCCGATTTTCTCAAGCATAATTAAAAAATTGGTTTCAAGTTTGAGAGATGAACATTAAAACTACCAGATACAAATTTTCTGAAAAGAAACAACAATACAAAAGGAAAAGAGAGACTATGCAATGACCCAAAAATCACTAAGAGAATTTAAAGTTAAATAAGGATAATTAATGGTTGATTAAGGGTAGTTAAGAAACTCATCCAGATAAAGTTCATCTGAATGCAAAGTACGATGAAATAAATAATAAACAACTCCTATTGATGTGAAAAAATATTTAAGAACAAGTTGAAGCATATCAAAGTAAAAACTTCTAATTACAGCATTTGATACGCAAGATGTAAGTCTAAAAACTAGCCATTACAACATATAATATGCAAGATGCAAGTTCTCTCATAATAATTATCATAATTCTTATGTATATAACTTATACTAATTAATAGTTACATGTAAACAATTATATTTAGATAATGGGTTGGGTGGCTAGGACCGCACAAGAGAAAGCAGAGAGAGAGAGAGATGAGAAGAGAATAAGACAGAAGATGAGCAACCACGGGAAATAAACAGAGAGTGACTGAGAGATGGAGAAAGGAGGTGATCAACTTTGTCAACGGCTCGAAATCTAAACAAAAAAAGAGAGAGAAGGGGAGATCAAAAAAAAAGATGGCAAAGTAGACGCCTTTGTTTCTGCGAGCACCAGCCCAAGGAGAGAGAGCAAATGAGAGAAAAGAGATTGGTTGTGGCTAGGGTAAAGGCTAGGCGATGAGGTTATAATCAAGGGCCTATGAAAGTAATTCTACCTTCTTTGTCCAAAATCAAATAAGTAAAAACTTATAAGCCCAAATCTTGAGCTTCCTCCTTAACTACAGTAAAGGCATGAAAATAATTAAGGACCAGGGGAAAAGGGGTTGCTTGACTCCTCCAATTGGTCAAATCAACGCTAAACTTAAACCAAGATCAACACCAATTGATTATGCATTATGTTATATCCATAGAATGATTCGCATATGGATTCAATTGGAATGGGACTTAAAGATATTTGAACCCTAAATAGTTTTTACATGATTTATTTACAAGCATATTATTATTTTGGTGATTTTCTTTCTCTCTCTCTGTGTGTGTTTGTATTAGAGTTGCAAATGAATCTATTGTTCGACAAGTCACACATGACTTAGCTCCATTAGCGCTCATTCGTGATCATTTGATTAACTCATCATACAAATTACAAACTGGAAAACTTTTATAAATACTTGATTGTTAAATGAATAAACCTGAAGAACTATCAATGGGACCAGGGTCATGCGAACAACAAGGATTTTGTAGGAATTGTCGAGTTTGCTAAGGTTTTCTAAATATTTCTACATAATTGAAATCGTGTGTCTAGGGTTTACTAGTGTAGAATATGCTAAGGCTGCTCTTGTAGTTTCACCACTCTATTGTTATTTGTTCAACAATAGTAATTATTTTGCATACTTCAGGCTACAATAAGAATAACAGTATCATCCTAATCTTGTGGCTTAGTTGAAAATCTATGATGCACAGTTACGAACATGGCGACACGGACATGAAATGACACAGACATGAGACACATCAATTATTGAAAATATAGGACATGGATACGTTTTGGACGCGTTATTATAATTTTTATATCTTAAAAATAATGTATGAAAATTGAATAAACAGAATATTAAGAATAATTGAGATATACTAAGCCATTTAACTAGAATCTGTGTTTATATGATTAATATTAGGATGTCAAGAGTCAGGCGTAGATGTCATGATATGTATCGAGAGGGGAGATGACAATGCTGTCGAGAGTCGAGCATTGATGTTGTGCAATGGGCATCAAGCATTAATATTGAGACAACGTTGGCCCTCGATGTCGAGATGACGTCAATCGTTAATGTTGAGATGACGTTGAACAAAGATGAGATGTAAAGACAGCACAAGGGCGTGATAGTGGGTGCAGAAATTGTTGGCGTCGAGCGTCAATGTCAAAATAGCATCAGACTTTAATGTTGAGATGATTTTAACATATTGATATTGTGATGACATCTTGCGTTGTTGTAAAACTTTAATTGTTAACTGCTAGAGAGAAATGAAATGTTCAGAGGATGGGATATTGAGTACGGGTGACTGATTTGGACTATGAAAAGGAAATAATAAATAAAATTTTGAAGTACAATAAATTATATTTAAAAATTTTCATAAAATATTTAAGATACGTGTGTCGGACACGCATGTCTAATTTATTTTTAATATTTTTTAATTGGACACATCTTCGGTGTGTCTAACACGTGCCGGAGGTGTGTCGGATGCGTATCGTGTCTGATACATATCAGACACTGCATACCTCTTTGAGGAGAAGTGCCAGTGCATCATAATTGGAAATCAAATGCTTATCATATAGGGAAGTGTTTTAGTGCATTATTTATTGATTGAGTTGAGAATTTGATTTAGTAAATTATTTCATTGGTTTTGCGGCAGGTATGGAATGCTGGAAGGCAAACGGCGCCAAACTTTGATATATACTAGTTGTGGCTCCCATTTCCCTTTCAGCCATTTGTGTATGGGTGAATTTTTTCTTCTTTCGTTTTGTGGCAGGTATGGTCGCTCGATTCACTTATGTAATTATTTGAACTGGCCAGTTAGGTTGAATTGTTCTTGAGCTATTGCCCCATAACTGTCCATTTTCTACTTCTATGTTCCAATGATACCTAGAGGTATTTACTGCATCTTTTGAAACTTTTACACAGGTTACTCGTTGATGAAGTAACTACAATGATATGAAACTCCTAGGTAAAAATAGCTGATGCCATCCTTTTTTAGTAGCTTTCAAGAAACTTGATTGTGCAGAGTTATTCTTTTGCAAATGTACATCTTAGAATATCTTAAATTCATGAGACATATATAAATATATAAATAGATATATATATATATATATATATATATAGAGAGAGAGAGAGAGAGAGAGAGAGAGAGAGGAAAAAACTTACAAAGCACAATAGAGAACACACGCTTACAAGAGCTTCACAGCACCTGAGGGACTATCTTAAAACTCTTAATTTTTGCACAGCATGAGCTAAGATATCACACCCTTATTTATAGCAGATTCTAAACTTCAGACTTATTTTACAATGATTTTCATTTTCAACATATGAAATCTGCTTATTAAAAGTAAAGTAATTTATTTTAAAAAGCATTGTCGTCTGATCTATAAAGCCTAAGTTGAATTTTAACACATTGTAATGAAGTCGATATGACTTCTTAGTTATTTCTATCATAATATAATTCTTGGGGAAAAAGTAAATTTCCCAATTATTATTCCAAAAGGACAAAGAAGAATGAATTTCGCAATCCTCACTATTGATTTTGAATATGATTTCTCTTGCTATTTTTTATTAAAAAAATTAGCTTTGCTTCAACAATCTCTCTAAAATTTTTTGATACATATTGAGCGGATGATTATTCCACAACTTTTGGAGAAGATTCATCATATAGATAAGTTACTAGGTCATAAAGACCAAGCAAATTTTTTGACGTTTTTTTCACACTCTTCTGCAAAAGGAATTTTCTCCATGCCTTGAGATTTCTTTTTTTTATGTTTGATTTTTACCTTTAGGAGTGATCCGCTCCGCCCTAGAATATTTCATGAATTAGAAAGTCATGAAGATAATTAAATTTTACTTGAATATATTCTATGTCAAAATCGGAAACTTCTACCCTTAGGAGTGATCCGCTCCGCCCTACAATATTTCATGAGTTAGACAGTCATAAAGATAGTTAAATTTTACTTGAATATATTCTATGTCAGAATCGGATATTTATACTTGCACTTGTCAATTAGCAAAAACATATTGTTGATGCAAGATATTTAACATCCTTTTGAGTTACATACTTACAGTATTGCAATTTATTCTTAACAAGAATTTTTTACTCAAGAGATGGTACTAAAATTTAGTGATACATTATATATATATATATATATATATATATTTTTTTTTTTTTTTTGGTGGTTGTGGTGGGTAGGAGTCCATCTTCCTAACATGTATCAGAGTAGTTCTTCTTTAGAAGAATTGTATCGGGTTTGTTACCTAAGTATACCCCCATAGCCATAATTAGAGGCATCAATTTCAACAATTTTGAAATTTTCCAAATTGTCTAGATTTAGATAAGGTAAATTTTTAACCAGTTGTAATCTTTTGAACTGCCAAAAATATATTGCAGTGCTTTTAAGTCTATAATTATATATATATATATATAGCAACAAAATAAATTGTTACTAATTAGCAAGCACAATTATCAATATTTGATTTTGATATATAATATATCTAATCCTCTTCTTGATTTTCTAACCCATTAACTTTTGTAAGGGTAAGTGGAACGCTCCAAGGATAAGGGTCCAATAACACTCCAAAATCTCAAGGACTGGGACGAAATTCCTCTTGCCGCAGTGAAAGAAATTTAAGAAATTCATCTGGTCTTTGTGAATTGATAATTTATCTATATGGAGAATCTTTATCAAAAAATTATGAGAGAATCATCCCCTCAACATACATATAAGTTTTAGAGAGATTATTGAAACAGTGCCCACTTTTTAAAACAAATTAGCAAGAGAAATAATACTCAAAATTAATGGTAAGGATTCATTCTCCTTTGTCCATCAATGAACGAAATTTTATTTTTTTTCTTTTTTCTAATAAGCATGCTATGATAAAAATACTTACAAAGTCATATTGACAGAAATTCAACACAACTCCAACAAGCCCAAAAAAGCAATTACTTGTAGTAAATAAACTATCAATAGAATTATGCACCATAAAAACTTGAAAATCAACACTTTTCAAATCAAGATAATAGATTATTATAAAAAAAAAAGATTCTACAATAAGTATACTAATCTCATTTTACTATTGAACCTATGTCCAAACAATTATTATAGCTTTTTATAACATCAAGCCTAAGCGCAAACAGTCATTAATGTTTGTTATGATGAAGAACTATCACCGGATATTCAAAGCTTGTTCTATAATCGGTGAAAAACTTTTTAAGGCAGATTGAAATTTTATAAGCTCTCATGAAAAATATTTATTCTTCATAGGTAGAATCTTCTCCCATCTTCAAAAATTAATCACGATCAATTATTGAAGGACATTTATTCCATTTCTTTACAACATGCCAAATCCCATGGCTCTGGGCCTGAGATGTTATCATTAAAAAAGGAAATATCAATTGATTAAAATTTGTAATTGAAATGGTGGTCAGCCACCAAAATATAAGATAAAATTAACCCAAATTAAGAGAATTAATAACACAAATAAAGAATTCATAGCTGATAAATTTCAAATAATTTTAATTCTCTTAAAAAAATATTCTTGGTAATCCAAGAAGAAAATATCTACATAAAAGCCTGAGCAAATTAAGTAGAGACTTCTACAATAATATCAAAGACGGTTCTCAAAATTATTTTCAATGTCTGCACCAACATTCAGAGAAGAGGAACAAATGTCCAAAGACTCAGATGATGCGTTAATAAATGTCATATTATTATTATTATTATTATCTATGATTACAAAAATTATTTTATTACTATAATACCAAATTTTATGTCAAATTTCTTGCAGATAAAATCAGCAACGGCAACAACATCAAGCCTATATCCCACTGCATGGGGTCAGCTACATGAATTATTTTTCTCAATTGTGTCATGTTAAGAGTCAAATTCTCATTTAATTCTAATAAAAAATATCATTTCTAATATTTTCTAACCAAGTCTTTTTAGGTCTATTTCTACCTTTCTTAAATAGGCTAAATCTAATACATATACTCTCCTAACAAGGTCAATGGAAGGATGATGTTTTATGTGATCAAATCATCAAAGGCAACTCTCTAATCTTATCTGTCACTAGAGCTACTCCAACCTCTTAACGTATATACTCATTTCTCATTATGTCTCTAAGAGTGAAGTCACTCATCCACCTGTGCATCCTCATCTCTGCAACAATTAACTTAATTTTAAGCTTCTCGTTTAATGGCCAACATTTTGTGCCATAAAGCATTGCAAGTCTCACCACCATCTCATAGAATTTTCCCTTAAGTTTGAGGGGTACTTTTCTATGACACAATAGGCCCAATGCATTCCTCCACTTCAACCATCCAACTTGAATTCCACTAATAAGATATGTATCTATTTCACTATCACTTTGAACAATAGACACAAGATATTTAAAACGTGTACTCTTATTAATGACTTAATCGCCCAAAGTCACAATCCTCCCACTAGATCTATTACTACAAAAATTACACTCCATGTATTGAGTTTTAGATCTACTCAAACGAAAACTTTTAGACTCTAAGGTTGACATCCATAATTCAAGTTTTCCTTCAACTCCCTCTCTAGTCTAATCCTGCATATAAAGTCATTGCATTAAAATATGAATGCAAACAAAATTCTAAATGCATGAATACTAAAATGCGCATGCTGCTGGATGAAGCCCGCCTAGTAGTGCCTAGTAGTGCTAGTTGAATACCGTATAAGCGCATTGATAACTCTTAACATTTTTGCCACTGAAAATGTCATAATAAGTTGTGCCCCTCTTTTGCATGCAGGGATGTGCCAACTAGAGATGTGAAGTAAATTCTCATCGCTAAGAATAATATATGTATAAGCTGCGTCATGCTTTTATTGATGATGGATGTATCGGCCACCGATGAGTTAGTTTACAGCAAATTATTATTTAAACTCCTGGGACCAATTGTACCTTGAGATGTAAAACCTATTATGCTATGGACTATAATGATGATATACTCAGGCTATAGACTATGTAAATGATAATGCTATGCCAAATGTTATTATCATTCCATGACACATGATTATGATGTCAATGTTACGACAATTGGTATGATCATTCTATAGTTTATACTTATGATATCATAAAAAAAAAAACTAAAAAAAAAAAAAACTTATGATATCATTGTTTCACAATGCCATGACCATGCCACTACCACGAATATTTTTACAAAGCTTTTTCTATGTATAATTTTAATGCTATACCTATGTCATTGCTATAAATTGTCAGTGATGTTAAATTTTTTGTGATTTTTCTATTGCTATACTGCTAAAAACTTCTGGTAAAGGTAGATTAGGGTGTGCATGAACAATTCTATCATCATAGTCATTCATTCCCCGCTCGGTTCATCCAAGCTCCCAGACCGAGTTGTGCAGTGTATGTGTTGTGGGGAGGGTTGTTGAAGTTGATGGGAAAGATAAGGCAAATAGTTCCATAGAGATGGTCTGGAAAACGTGCCTTTAATTCCACGTGAGCCTAACCACAAGAAAGCTTCTTCTTTGTCATTGTAGCTCTCCTTGCTCTGCGAGGAAGTATCCAATGAACTGTTGATTGGAGAGACTTGTGGAGAGGTCATACCAGCATCTGTAGAGTCCCCTCTTTGTTTCTCAGCATCAAAAGAACACTTAGAACTTAACAGCATAGGATAATTTTCTCCAATTTCTCCTACAAGGTTTTCACAAATGCATAAAAATCTAAATTAGGAATGAATATACATCAAAAGAAAGGCAAGCATGGTGTGACCTGAAGCTGAAAGATATATTAGCAGAATTCCATCAGGCGGTAGCTCTTCACATATGGTGGCAAGAACCTATCCCATAAATGATGACAATAATATTGAATGAATTAGATTAAAAAGTATACATCATAGGCAGCAATACTAGAGGTAATGCAAATCACGTTCCAAAGTAGAAGAATCCACTTATAGCAGTAAAGGACAGGTTTAATTGTATGTCCTGCTTTATATACCATGTGCTGGCGAAGGCTCGTTATAGACAAATACGCAAACAGAAAAACAGTACCAATGCATGTTAAACTTGCCTATAGAAAAGTAAATGTTTCAATTTACATGAATTGTTAAAAATAGAATGTAAAGGCCCCCGATAATCAAATATCATCTTAAATAATAAAATGCAAGCAAATAGTTTGATGATCATTAAATCATTCAAAAAAATAGAGAGCATTTATGAACATTGCACAGCATAGATAATCCATAAATAAGAAACTCCTAAAATTTTTTAAAAAGAAAAAGGCATATTTAAATGCTGGATAGAAAGGTCTCTCAAATATACCCAATGGAACAATCTAAACAAATTTAACTAGTAAGTATTTGAATAATGCCATGGGAACTAATTGTAGTCAGCATATTCTTTAGAAAAAGAACCATAATCAACATCAAACCTAATCTCAATTCCTCTCCATCTTATGATCTTAAAGGTTGTCGGGCATACACTGATTCCATCTAAGGGCCATATCTGGATTGTTTTAAATGTCATATACGTAAATCCCAAAATAAATTAGGACTAAACACCTACATTCATTCAACCTAAACTTTTTTTTTTTTTGCCTTTTCACTACTATCGCTTTTTTTGGCATACAATAAGTGAGATTTTGCACAATAAGCAGAGATATTTCTTAAAATATTGATCAACCCATCCTTAATTTGATTCGCATGATTACGTAATTGATAGTTTACTTTATTTGAACTAAGCATCGGACATGAATTTCCTAAAGCTACTTTGCAGTATTGATTTGGTATTTGTCCTGGTTGACCTTCATATATATTCCATGATTAACTTGAGCGCATGTGACAAGAACGATGGTCGACTAATGCAAGTCCACGCAAAGCTGGTTCGAAACGGCTCAATTACAACCAAAATCACAAGAACACCGCCCGTTCACAAAATGGACTGCATCGATGCGTCAAGATTGTTGAAAATATTAAAGAAGCGTCCTCCATGCCCAACTCGATTGAATACAATCAAACGACAATCTACATACACGACATTGCGAAAACATTTAAATGTCATTTGTTCGTGAAATGGTTTACACAATTACGTTCAAAACGTCGAAATTACCCAAAAAATATCCCCCGTGTTCGATTCAAATGAATGAATTTGAAAATTATGATCTATGAATGTGAGATTGCACGAAATTATCTGAACTTCATCCCTTCATGAAACAGATTACGCCAACGCATCCGAAACATCAAAATTACCTACAAATGATCCATATTGTCACAAGAGTTAAAATGTAAGATTTTCCTATGCTCGAGTCGATCTACAAGAAATAGCACGAAAAGTTGATTCACATCTATTTTGTCTATATATGTTTTATTTTATTTGATTTCTTATATATATAACCTATATCCCAACAAAATCCTCCCTTAACCCTACACACACACACACACACACATATATATATATATATATATACCTAATCTTGCCAACCACCTCTCTCCCTTTTTCTTTTCACACCGTATCTGAACTTTTACACCCTCCCTTCCTTCTCTCTCACTAAACAGAGAGCTTGCTCTCTCATTCCTCTCTCTACTACCCTCTCCAAAAAACTCTCCCTCTAGTTCTCTTTATTCTCATCTATATATATATATATATATATATATATATATATGCACTCTTCATCTTCTCTCTCCAAGTCTCTCCTATTTCTGTCGGAAGAAGTTTGCCTACAAAAGAGCTCCTTGTCTGAAGGAATACACTCCACATAACAATGAACAAATATTAGCAACCAAGATATGGCTTTCAGTTCCCACAATGTACTGGTTAGCTCCTAAGTGGCATTCATTTCGGTCTCAAATTGCCTCTTCAGTAGGCTCATTGAGTGTCATTCATTCTGGTCTCCTCCAGGTTAACATTTTCCTATCAAAGAGAATATATATATATATATCAGCAAAGAGACAACACAATAAAATGCATAAAGATATGCTCAAAATTTTGCCTCAAGTCCTACCCATGGTTTAAAAAAACCTTCGAGGCTTACGAATTGAGGCACGCCTTTGAGGCGTGCAATGAGTGAGGCGTATGCCTTGAAGCTTAACGCCTTGAGGCTTTTTGAGGCAACGCCTCATTCTGGTTAAATTTTATAATTTTTATTATATATTATTATTCTTAATTTATATATTTTATTTTATTATACAAAGAGAAATAACCAATTAGTTATAGAACGAATGAACAAAGTTAAATGGTTGTGTTATTTTAATAAAAAATAGAAAGATAAACACCTCAAATTATAATGATGAATAATGGGTGATGATGAAATAAATTCTTTGGTTGTTGATGATATATTATCCGATGATAAATGGATGATAGCAAAAAATAGTAAAAAATTTAAAGTTGAAGATGGAGGAACATCTTTGATGATGAGGAGAATGAAGATGTCAATGCTAATATTAAAATGATAATGACTTTTAGTTCATAGACATTTTAAAGAAAGTAGCAAAATGAGGTTTGAGTTTTAAAAAAAATCAAATTGTTATTTAAATATAATGGATTACTTAATTGTATTATTAATTTATTGCTTATTTTATATTATATTCAATCCAATTTTAACTGATATAGAGAGTTAAAAAAAATGTTGTAATTAAAGAAGGTTTTGATGATGATAATCATACAGAATTCGATGATGATATAACTATTACATATGAAAGTTATTATGAATAATATGAAAGTAAAGATAAGGCCGTCGTGGATCCTAATCCTTATAGTTTATATAACTTGAAATGAGTGTCTACTTTGAATCTTAGTTCAATTTTCTATTTTATAATAACATTTAATATTAAAATTTGTAGTTTATATCTTCATGATGACGAGTCAAATAAATATATTGATGTTTTATTTTATTTTTATCATTTTTATAAATTATTTGTGAGTAAATGAGTTTTTTATTTTTTTATTTCGAGGCTTACGCCTCGATCCGCCTCGAGGCTTGCACCTCACCTCGCTAAGGCAAAACGTCTCAATTCTTGATTTCGTCTTTTTAAACCTTGGTCCTACCTTCCGTCGACATCCAAGAATGTTCCAAAAAAAACTATAAAGTTCAATCCTCAATTTAATATCAAAAAGGACTCTTGGAGAACCACAAAGCCAAACTATTTGTTACAAACATCATTCGCTCTAGATACGTACCATATTTGTTAGGAAATATTTGTTGACCTCCATTTTGTGTTTTGTGCTCTATGATTGATTTGAGCAAGTGCGATAAAAACAATGGATGTCTCGTCAAATGAAATAGGACTACAAAGTCTCAATGTTGTGTAAAATTAGTTGAATGTCATGTATTGTGAAATGGACAACGCTGACATGTTTGAAGCACCGAAACGTCAAATGTACCGAGAAAATACACTCCCCTACGTGATTCGAGGAAATGAGGTAAGAAAAGACGTTCCACAAGGTCCCTCGAACGTTGCCCATTCATGAAACTAACTGAGTTGCTACGCCTAAAACGTCAACATTACCCAAAAATGAAAGCCATATTGTAAGTTTTTCGCGCAAGCCGAAACACAAATCATGCCTGCGAGCATTGCGACGATATGCAAATCGTGACGCATAAGAAATAAGAACTCTCGCGAGGTGTCAACACATTTCTTATATTTTATATTATGTTAATCAACTTTATAATAATAAATATTATATATATATATATATATATAATTTTACATATAAGTGCATCACCTCGAGGAACATGCAATTTTTTGCGGAAAACATGCCACTATCTAAAGAAGCTGTGGAAAGCATGTCATTGTCTAAAGAAGCGTGCAGTAACCTCAGAAAGTATGTCGCCGCCTCGAGAAGCATGTAGTAGCCTCGTGAAACTCACAGGCATCTTGAGAAGTATGACATTACCATGAGAGGTGCACAACTACCTCAAAAAGTGAGCAGCTCTAAAAAATATGCAATTATTTTAGAAATAATAAAATTCAATAAATAATATATATCGAAAAGTGTGCGAACAAGCTATGCAGAGGCACTGAAACATGTGCAAATGCATCACATAGGTGCACTGAAAAGCAGAAATTTAATAAAAAAATATGTTACTACACCATGCAAATACGCCAAAAAGCATGCAAAGGCATCCTGCGAGCACATCAAAAAATGTGCATGTCATTTAAGAAGAAAGTCAGAATTCTCGCATGTGCTCCAAAAAAATGTGCTAAGCACACGAATATAATATTTAAGAATGATGCGTGGGATTAAATGCGAGTTGAACTTAAGTATCTTTTCTTAAATTAAATCAATACACCTGCTTGTGCTCCAACGAAAGAGCTAAATGCTTGCAAATAATGTCCAAGAATATCGTGCAAGCCTAGAATAAATTGAATTAAGCTCTCCTAGCCTTGAAAGGCATGTGATTGCTCTACATTACCTACAATCATTTTAAAAACCATGAACTTTTCTTAAGTTTAAAAATGCTCACATGTACTTAGACAAACATGTTAAACGCTCGAATGCGAAGCCTGAGAATGCTACGTATGCTAAATGAGAAACAAATTTAAATTATATTTATCTCAAAATGTGTGAATACATCATATGTCAACATCAAAGAGTGCGCAAGTGAACTATATAAATATAATTAAAGGTGTACAAGGGCATTGTGTAAATGTACTGGAAAATATGCACATCTAAATTATGTTCAAGTCTTAAAAAGATCAAATATGTCCACAGGTGCTCCGATAAATTTACTAAATGTTTGAACTTGTATGAGAATGCTACATGGATGAAAAATAAAATAAACAGAGATTCGATTCGATCCTTTGCAAGGACGTAGGCAAAGTAAAAAATAATGAATTAAAGGTATTCAAATTCCCCAATTATGACTGCTAAAAGAAAATTTTCAACCAGATAAATCATTTTCAAAATCAAGTTTTTATGTTACAAATATAAATCTTGATGTGACTCCAATGCCACCATGATGATGGTCGTCTTGATAATGAATCTCAACAGGAAGAGACATTATGGCCCCAAATCCTAACAAGCGTATGTTGTTGGTCACACACAAATAAAAATATGAAAATTCAATTAAATTATAAAAAAATCTAAAAATATTCCAACTGAAATCTATCTCTATAACTTAAACAAAAACATCCTCCATTTGTAAATATTTGTCGAAGGTGATAAATTCAATAATAACTTCAACCCACAAAGAGCAGATATTTTATTAATGTATCGCTAAAATTCATTCTCAAACTATCTCTTTCTGGTACGGCATTACACGTACCTTCTAACTGGTGGTTTTGCCTCCAAATTACACCATAGGTAAACAATTACAATCAGGGCCATCTAATTGGGTAGTTTTGCGATAAAAATGCATCATTAAATTATGGCCACGCCTACAAGTTCTTTAGTGGATAAAAATCCTAAAATAACGAATCATAAGGCGCACTAAATATAGCACAAATCTATTTGTTAACTAAGGTCAACTTGAATTTCTCTTTTTAGATAAATATCAATCACAGTCTATAAGGAACCCTTGGACAAAGCAACTAATTCTTGCCAACAAATATCCTTTAGTCAGATTGGATCGATTAACTCATCTAACTAAGTAGACTACGGACCATGACAACCTGAGACTGAGGGACTATGGGATCATGATCGGGTTCATCATCATTACCCCCACCATCCGTTTTAATTATAAGTTGATAAATTTTAATTCCACTACTAAATTTTTTGCTACTATATGCTCGATATCTATTGCCTATCTAACAACTAACCTTAATCGAAAGCTCTCTCTAATCACCAACAACAACAACACAACAACAACATCAATCCTTTGTCCCACTACATGGGTTCGGCTACATGAATCCTTTTTCTCCATTGTGTCCTGTTAAAAGTAAAATTCTCTTTTAAATCTAATAAAGAAAGATCATTTCTAATATTTTCTAACCTAAACTTTTTAAGTCTACCTCTATCTTTATTAACATAGGTCAAATCTAATACCTCTACTTTCCTAACCGGGTCATCAAAAGGCCACCGTCTTATGTGACCAAACCATCTAAGGCAACTCTCTCTAATCTTATCTTCCAGAGCTACTCCAAACTTTTCACGTATATGCTCATTTCATATCCTTTCTCTAAGGGTAAAGCCACTCATCCACCTGAGCATCCTCATCTCTGCAACACTTAACTTAGTATTATGCTTCTCTTTTAATGGCCAACATTCGGCACCATAAAGCATTGCAGGTCTCACCACCATCTTATAGAATTTTCCCTTAAGTTTGAGGGGAACTTTTCTATCACACAAGCCCAATGCATTCCTCCACTTCAACCATCCAACTTGAATTCTACTGATAATATCCTCATCTATTTCACCATCACTCTGAACAATAGATCAAAGATATCTAAAATGTGTACTCTTATTAATGACTTGATCGCCCAAAGTCATAATCCCCTCACTAGGTCTATTACTACTAAAATTACACTCCATATATTCATTTTTAGATCTACTCAAGTGAAAACCTTTAGACTCTAAGATTGACCTCCATAATTCAAGTTTACCTTCAACTCCCTCTCTAGTCTTATCAACAAGAAGAATATCATCAGCAAAAAGCAAACACCAAGGTACATCCTCTTACAAATGTCTAGTGAGAACATCATGACTAAATCAAAAAGATATGGCCTTAAGGCTGATCCTTGATGTAATCCAACCAAAATAGAAAAATACTTGGTCAAACCACCTTGTGTTTGAACACAAGTAATAGCTCCTGCATACCTATCTTTAATGATTTGAATATAAGCGTTATTAACTCCTTTCTTTTCAAGAACTCTCCATAGCACTTCTCTTGGAACTTTATTATATGCTTTCTCTAAATCAATAAATATCATAAGTAGATCCTCCTTATTCTCTCTATATTTCTCCATCAAACCTCTTAATAAATGTATGGCTTCCATAGTAGACCTACCCGACATGAATCCAAATTGATTTTGAGAAACATTAGTATCACGCCGCAACATACGCTCCATAACTCGCTCCCATAGTTTTAAAGTATGACATATCAACTTAATTCCTCTATAATTCGCACAATCTTGTGCATCACCTTTATTCTTAAAAATAGGAATTAACACACTCATTCTCCACTCATCTGCATCTTTTTAGTCTTCAAAACAGCATTAAAAAGTTTAGTAAGCCAAGAAATTCCTTCATCTACTAAGCATTTCCACACCTCTATTCGAATATCATCAGGTCCAACAGCTTTTCCACACTTCATTTTCTTTAAAGCCTCTCTAACTTCGGTTTTACTAATACACCAATAAAAACAGATATCTTTATTTTTATTTAGGGTGCTAAGGTCACTAAAATCAATAGTATTTTCACGATCTTCATTAAAAAGTTTAGCAAAATATCTCATCTACCTTTGTTGGATATCATCTTCTAAGAAAAATACTTTTTGATCTTCATCCTTAATACACTTCATTTGAACTAAATCCTTACTACTCCTATCCCTTTGTTTGGCTAACTTATACATATATTTTTCTCCCTCCTTAGTATCTATTCTATTATATAAATCATTAAAAGCTAAGATCTTTGCACTGCAAATTGCTTTTTTAAACTCCTTACGTGACTCTTTATATCTTTCCCAATTATCAGAATTTTTACATCAAAATCAATTTTTATAACAAATCTCCGAAAAAGGAAAATTAATCATTGGAGCTTACGCCTATAGGAAACTCAAAACCATATCACTAAAGTCCTTGCAAAATGAGAGTAAAATTTCTGGATGGTGTCTTACTTTAAATTTGACTCGGAAACATCCTCCAAACTCTCCCATGCAGAGGGGTTGTAAAGAAACTTTTCAAAGCTCACAATCCTGTTATCTTGTACGCTGTTGTTGTAACATGAGTTAATAGAAGATGCGATGCTATTTCTACTTAAATTAAACATTGCAATCATCTATGACATGCTCATGATTTCTTTATTTAATCTTAGTCAATGATGAGAATCCTGCAGTGACTATAAAATAGCTTCACAACATAAGATACAATACTTAGACATTATTTCACCTAGCCTATCTTTTCTGACTTCAGAGAAACTTTTGAATGTTTTTATTTTTCCAAAAGCCAAACCGGGCATCATTTTTTAACAAAGAAAAATTATCATATGAAAAAAATTGCAAAAATTTATCATCATTCAAATTGTTTACTAAGAAAATAAATAATATAAAATATGCTCCAGAAAAAAAAAATCAATATTGAAAACTGAAAGGCAACCAAGCTATTGCTGGATAATAAACATGCTAGAATAATAAAGTTTGTTAAGCTCAAAAATTTGCCTCGTAATATGCCTTCTTCAACATGAGCTATTGTCAAGAAAACTATGTCCAAAAAATATTATATGTATTATAAGACAAGAAAAGAATCATATTTATAGTTCAATATAAAATCATGATAAAAGCAGAGAAATGGATTGCAATGCAACTCAAGAACTGTGTATCATATCATAGTTACAAAACATTGATTTAAACCAGCATTCCAAAAAGCCCAACACTATTTTTTTACCATCTAAAATAAAAGCAATAATTTCTGGATGATGCTTCCATATGGAGTTTTTAGGCACCATAATTGTTTTTGACTAAACGAGCAGCATGATTGATAATTGTTTGACAAGTGTTTTTAAAAATTTAAGTTGTTTTAAAAAATACTCAAAATAAGTTATAAATGTTTCAAGTTTTTTCATACTGATTTTCCCCATCCCACCCACAGAGTTTGGTGTCTCACATGCCCCACCCACAGTTGGCAGTGGCGGGAAGCTCCCCACCTACTAGCGTCTCACCCCAAACTATTCGTCATCATGCTTGAAGGCGCACTTTTCCTCACCATATCCACGCCCGTCGTTCGCAACAACCGACCCTCCTTATCCCACAAAGCATCTCTACCAAGCGTCTGCACAGACATTGGCCTTTTTCCTTCATTTGCCACCCTACAGGTTGGTCAGGGCTTCAAGCTCAAGACCATCCAATGGGCTCGATGGAAAAGGGAAAGAGTGACGTCAGCCGATGGGCTGCTAAAAAACACAGGCTCAACAGCAAGAAGCTAGGGAAGGGTAAGGGTCAGTAGTGGGCGGTTAAGGAGGTGTTGGATGTGTGCTTCAACCATTCGTCAAGGAAGGAGGAAATAGGTTTCTTTTTTTTTTTTTTGAAAAAAATTTTATGAGAAACCAAATGTATTTTTTGTCTCTAGAATATAAACAAAATATAAACAAAACAAAATATAAAAATAAAAGTAATATCAAATAGCTCCTTAACAAAGAATGGATTCAATCTTTTTTTTTTTTGGAAGAGAATATTTTTATCTATGAAGTATCGCTAGGGGAAAAAATGATGTAGTAATTAAATGCAAGTAAATAATGAGCTTAATGCAAACTCACCATAAGAAAATATGTAATAGTCGGACGGTACAAAATTACTTTATGTGGGTTGGGGGGTAGGGCAGAATCTCTAATGTCTTGCAGTAGATTCACGCGATTAGGTCCCATTCCATTGTGGTTGCTATCCGTAGCAATGTTTAGGGAGAACGAGCCACATGGTTCCCACTCCAAACACTGAAGCATTCTAAATGTGTCTAGAGTAAGCTCTGCAAACTTAACCTAGACATAAAGGACAATGGCGCGCATAAACAGTTAAAATCAGCGGTAGAAAGAAAAATGCATAAGATCATAAAGACTATGATGCAAAATCAAATCAAATAATAAACTAAAGAAATGGAATATACGTTCCTAACCTCATTGTGACAATAGCTGCTCAATATTGCATCACGTAGAACTAAACCTTTCCTAGAGTTGTAAGAAGCCGCAACAGGAAGAGAATCTGGATGCGTGTCATAGACAAAGCTATATCTTAATGGCCTTATATTCATAAAAGATGTATCAAGTTTCAAAAATCGGATAATTTCCTGAACCACATGCTTCCATTCTTTGTACTCTATTTCCTGAAATACAAGTTCAGCATTACAGATAACAAATTAACAACCAGGCAACCTTTAAGACGTGACACCAACAATAAAAAAGTACTTCAAATGAACCAAAAGAGAGCTTTCTTTCTCATGTAAAGAAAGGAAAAGATTGTTCTGTCAAAAAAATTAGTGCTCACAAAGCATCAGTAGATGATTAAATACTAAAAATCACATGAAGTAATATTTCATAAAGTCAACTACATCTTAATATTTAGAGGTACATATTAACCAGCAAAGAAGAACACATGATTCTTCTAAACCAACCATATTGGATGTTGAAGTAGATAAGAAGATAACTAATCCAATCCAAAGACTATATACCAGCTGAAGCGTCCGAGAAATTTGTAATTTACAAATCACAACCAATCCCAAGCCATCTAGATGTAAGCAGAATTAAAGGATTAAGATATTAAAGTCCCTTTAATTCTTCAATCAGACCAAACAGCTTATAAAAACAGTTTAGATTCTATAAACCCTGCAATCCTGCAATTTTCAGATTAAAGGACTAAGAAATTTAAATCCCTTTCATCCTTTAATCCAACCATTTCTAGGATTAAGGTATTAAGGATTAGAGAGAAGGGTGTAGAGAGAATAACAATAGAGAGAGAACGTGGTGGAGCAAAAGCCAAATGTCCAAGTAGAAGCAATTAACTAATGAATTGATTAAACATAAGATAAAGAAAATTTAACCCTAATAGGACCAATTAAACACTAATTAATCAACATTCAATCCCAGTTAGTATCTAATTAACTAATCTCCCTATTCATTAATTAATTGCTAATTACTTAAGAAAATCAAACCTAACTAATCAACCTATGTCAAGTCGAAGTTAATGATTCCCTAATTACTCTTATTAAAACTATTTAATCGATGTTAAATTCATACTTAGCCTAAGTAATCAAGCTGGCTATTAATTAATTACTAATTACTTGTGGAGTGTAAATACTATTTTGCTAAGCAATATTTAATTACGACTAATTAAGCCCTAATAAGTTTAAATCAATGACAAATACCGTAATTAAAACATAGTTAACTTAAATTAACATCTAATCATTGATTGAGTAATAATCACTTAAGATCATTAATCACATTTTAATTCCTAATTAATTCAATTACGTATTATCTAATTAATAAATTAGAGTTTTAATGAATCTAATTAGAGCCAACATAATCTCGTTAAAATTTAACAACTCTCGTATTGCCTTAATTAATTGCTACATGCAAATCAATCAAGTCACTACCCTTTATTCTATTAGACGTTGATGAGTCGACATCATTAATAAAATATTGTATTCCATTTTCTAAATCTTCACTTTTTTCCTCTGTTTTAAAAATCGGACCGGACCGGACCGGCCGGTCCGACCGGTTCAACCGTGAACCGGTCTTATGGCCGGTCTGGTTCATCTTAAGAACCGCTTCTGCATCAAACCGGCCAGAATCGGACAAAACCACCGATTCAACTGGAAACCGTTGAATCGGTCACGGTTCTCTATGAAACTAGAATGTAGTTAAACTTTTGCATTTTTTGAATATTTAAAAAAATTATCTAAAATATTAAGTAATATTTATAATTTAATTTTAAATTTGAAATACTTAATTTTAAATTAAAAAATTCCAACTAAACATTTCACAAAGTTTCATCACTTTACATGAGGTACTACATTTAAGTTCAAAAGCCAATATAAAGTAAAAGCATTATCAAAAGAAAATCTCACAAGTAATATAGCAACAACAACATCAAGCTTTTATCCCACTACATGGGGTCGGCTACATGAATCCTACACATACTATCCATTTTAAAATAGATTTTTTAAATAAACTTTTTATGGGGTCGGCTACATGAATATTTATTTTTAATTAATAATATTAAATAAATTATATTCTTCATTTATTTTTTATGTACTATAAAAATTATTTATTTATTTATTTATAATAACTGATCTAATCTAACTCAATAATTTATAAATGTAAAATAATAATATGAATTTAATATATAAATTATAAATATAAATTATATATAAATATATAACATAAATTAAAAATAATTTATGTTAAACTTATTAATTGATATGTAAGTTAAATTTTTATTAAATTTGAATTAAATTTAAAGATTAAATATATTTAAATTTAAAATTACATAAGATATTAGTAATGTGTGAATTCAATTTATTTTTTAATAAAAATTAATATTATTATATGATTTTTTATGTCATCTAAATTTTATTTATTATGTCATTTGGTTCGACCCCGATTCAACCGGTCGAACCAATCGAACCGTGAACCGCTCCTTCTACCGGTTCATTGTCCGGTCTGATTTTCACAACCTTGCTTTTTTCTGTATTTTGTTTGAACCAAGAGCAATACAAAGTAACATTTGAAAGTATCATCCCTTAAAAGACCCATTTCAAGTATATTCCAAATTTATCTAAAACTTGAGCAAAATCAATATACAGCGCCCACATCCTTCTGGCCCTGATATTCTATGTCTATTGATTCGCTGGCAGTGCCCAAGCCAAATCCATCAACCCCATACCACCAGCCCTCCATGCTTGCAAGCGCAACCCTCACCACTTAGCTAAGATTTGATTTTATTTTATTTTATTTTATTTTATTTTATACAAAAGCTTTCATCCTAGCCCCAAAAAAATTCTATTTGTTGTGATTTATGAAGTTGATGCAAGTTTTTATTTGTGTTATGTGATTTTAACATCAACAACCTCAAGCCTGATCCCACTACATGGGGTCGACTACATGAATATTTTTTCTCCATTATGTTAGGTTAAGGGTCACATTCTCATTTAAATCTAATAAAGAAATGTCATTTCTAATATTTTCTAACAAAGTCTTTTTAGGTCTACCTCTACCTTTCTTAACATAAGCCAAATCTAATGCATCTATCCTAACTGGGTCATCAAAAGGCCTCCGTCTTATGTGACCAAATCATCTAAGTCGACACTCTCTAATCTTATCTTTCACTGAAGCTACTCCAACCTTTTCATGTATATGCTCATTTCGTATCATGCCTCTAAGAGTAAAGTAACTCATCCACCCGAACATCCTCATCTCTGCAACACTTAACTTAATATAATGCTTCTCTTTTAATGGCCAACATTATACACCATAAACACAGGATATGAAACGAGCATATCTAGTAAACGGTTGGAGTAGTTCCAGTGATAGATAAGATTAGAGAGAGTCGTCTTAGATGGTTTGGTCATGTAAAACGCCGGCCTTCCGATGACCCTGTAAGAAGAGTAGATGTATTAGATTTGGCCTATGTTAAGAAAGGTAGATGTAGAACTAAAAAGACTTGGTTAGAAAATATTAGAAATAATATTTCTTTATTAGATTTAGATGAGAATTTAACTCTTAACAGAACACAATGGTGAAAAAGTATTCATGTAGTCAACCCCACGTAGTGGGATAAAAGCTTGATGTTGTTGTTGTCATTGTTGTTGGCCTAAGGGTCTCACGATTTTGTCATGTAAACATAACTTCCCAAGAGGTTACCCATCCCATGATTTCTCCAGTATAAGCATGCTTAACTGCAGAGTTTATTAATGAAATTCCGACCATTACACCAAAAAGTGTCTCTATATTTAAGAGTTTAACTTTTTACTTAAGAGGTTTCACAATCTCCCACATTTAAGTAACCGATATCCTCGTCAGTATCTTTATCCTAGAATCAACTATTTTTTACTATTAAGAGTTTTTCCCTTTGATACTCCAAGCACATCAATTGCAAAATTCGTAATATCACTAGCTACCTTTTCCAACATAACTTTAGCTTCTTCATGCACGAACAAAATATTAAGATCTAAAATCTTACTCTCCAAAATATTTTGGTTAATATTTTTTAAATGCCCTCATATAATCCTAGAACAACATTTTACTTTATTTTTTATATTATGACCATTCATCTTAAAATCCAAAATTAATAAGCAATATTGGGTACATAAACTTTCACTCGGGATAACTTTACAATCTTTGCAATCCAAACGATCTATTTTTCTTATAAGAAAATAATCAATCTTAGGCTCTTAGCTTTACTATATCCATTCTTATAAATGATGAGATGTTCATCACTTTTCTTAAATAAGATATTAACAATTACAAAATCATAAGCTATAGCAAAATTTAATATGGTCTTACACCATCATTAGTCGCTCCAAACTCATAGCCACCATAAATATTTTTAAAATCATCTACCTCTCTAACAATATATCTATTTAAATCTCCTCTAATAAAAACTCTTTCTTCAAGAGATATCTTTTGTATTAATTATTATAAGTAATTCTAAAATATTAATTTTGAACACATATCCAAACCTACTTAAGAAACATAGGCATTTATAAATATTAATAATCTTAGCATCAACAACAATCTTTAAAGTTATAATTTTATCTCTAATTCTATTAAATTTATAAAATGATTCTTCAAACTCTTATTTATAATCACACCTATATCATTTCTAGTACAGCTCCTACCAGAATATCATAGTTTAAATCCTAAACTATCAATCTCCTTAGCCTTCTCTCCAACCCATTTAGTTTTTTAAATGCATAGAATATTTATCTTCATATGAATCATAATATCTATTAATTAATTAATTTGTTTGTAAAGGAGTCTATACTCCAAGTTCCTATCCTAATTTTAATTTCACTGATTAGCTTTTTTGCCCACACCCGTCTATGATGTAAGAACTCTTGCCTATTTAACACTGCACATGGTAACACCCTAGCAACCCTTCTAGGGAACGCCCTAGCATTAACACAATGTATTAAAAAATTCATGCCATGATTATTCGATAAATTTTACACTGGCTATCGACTACCTAACACAACCCTCTATTTTTCTCATCCAGAACTTGATTTCACAATTTAAATAGATTAATTGTTCTACATATTTCTGTATTCTATTATGATGATGTTAGAGATCATCATAAATGTTCTATTACTTCAATTGTTGGAAGTTATGATGTAAGAAAATTGGGAGGGGAGTAATCTTACCACTATATTTCAGTGGTGTGCCATACTCTAAACTGCAAATCCAAATAAAGAAAAATAATAATTCTCCTGTAATTATTTTACAAATAACCAAACGATTGTACGAATTAAGATATTGCATTTATTTTTTTTTTTTTCAACATTTTAAAAATACATGATTTCAAGATTCTTGCAACCAAACAGCCCCTTAATCTATTTATTTGCATCCAATAAGCTTTAAAGACCAAATTCGTTTGAAAATGTTGACAGCAGCACAATTTTCAGGATTTACAGCTTCAATGTTCACTAAAATTACATTTGCTTAAATTTTACACATATCCAAACAGCCCCATAAGCTGAGGGCTCGAAATTAATGATTTCCTAATTTCACGAACTCGCAAGAAATAATAATAATAAAGAGCATTAAGAACGTGTTTTGAAATCCCAAATCCATAACAAGCAATTTCTCCCATACGAATCGAATTAAGGAGATGATTGGTGACAAAAAGATACCGAATACGCTTGATAGAAGAAATACAGACCTGAAAGCTCCTCCTGGACTCATCTACAAGCGTCCTGAGATGGTTTGCGAGTATCGAAACCATATCGCGGCGGCCGAGAACGAGGCACACGATCAGGAACCGGGCGAAAAAACGAAGCTGCTTATTAGCCAGTGCAGGATCCGGCGCCGAACCGGCCGATGCTGCGGCCGAGTCCCGGAAGTACTCTCGCGTGAGGATTGCTTCATAGAAGACGTAGGCTTCGAGTAGGTTCCCGCTGTCGCTAGTTCTCTGGTACTGAAAGTAGTACAGCTGCGCGATCCGCGAGGCGATCTCGCCAATCTCCCACCGCTTCAAACCGGCCTCCACCAGCTTCTGCCGGTGCTCCTGCTGCAGCTTCCAAAGCTGCGTGTAGATCTTAAAAGCCTTCTGGAAGTCGGCATCGTTCCTGAGTGGCTCCACACCAAAACGGTGAGAATTTCTAGGGTTTCGTCCTAATTTTATTTAAACGATTCAATCATTACCTAGCGCGGCCGAAGTTTGGAAGTTCGCGGATACGAGAAAACTTGCGATCACCTTTATCGAGTAGAAACCAGAAGTGTTCCGTCGCGGGGATGGTACCCTGGGCCATGGGGTTGCCGGTGATGATTGTGGCGGTCGTGCTACCGGAGGGGTAATGGACAGGTCATCTAATTGATGGCGGAAGGAGAAGTGGAATGTGGCATGTGGTCGTCTCGAATCAGACGAGGTCGAGGCAGTGAGACTGATCAGCCGGCGGTGGGGTTTGAGCACTCTGGAGGTGACAATTGAGACCGGAGGTCGACTCTTTCCGCATGCTGGCAGCGTCGCCTTATTCCACTTTTGCAAATTATCTAATCCGATTATTAAAATGTAAAAGAAATAAGTACATAGGTATTAGGGGATGATTGGTTAAAAGTAAAATGGGTATAAAATATTTTAATGTAATAATTTTGAGAATATTAATTTTTTTTATTTGAAGTAATCCCCCCAATCTATATTTATACTACTATTATAAAAGCCGCTTGAATTTTCTTCCACATCAAATCTTGGCCATCCGTTTTATTTTTTTTAAAATTATCTTGTCCCTTCAATGTATTATAAATATTTAATAAATCTAAAAATATATAATAATTATATAAATTAATGCCCATTAATGCAAATTAATGCCACTTTAATTAGCCTTTCATTTTAATTACTCAAATAAAATCTTAGCCTTTCATTTCAATTTATTAATAATTATAATTATACTAATGACAAATATAACTATTAATTATGGTAAAGCTATTCACACTTTCTGTAGGCTCCTCATGTCTAGCAAGTGCTTCTCCCTTCACTCTGCCAAAGTCGAAGAGTCTCATGAATTGAGCCGTCAGTTGCTTCTCTATTTCCTCTGCCGAAGTCAAAAAGTCACATGAAGTTGAACCGTTAGTTACTAGCTTCCTTGTTTCCTCCGCTAAAGTGGAAGAGATTCATGAAGTTGAACCGTCAGTTTCTTCTCCATTTCTTCTACCGAAGTGGAATAGTCTCATGCAGTTGAGCCTTTAGCTACTTCTCTATTTCCTCTGCTGAAGTGGAAGAGTCTTGTGAAGTTAAACCATTAGTAATTACATCTTTCGTCATTCTCTGAAGCACAATTATCATCCCTCGTTATATATAGGGTCTCATATTTGCTGATAAAGCATTGCCTCCTAGCTCTTTGCCTCTTCACCGACATGAAATACCATTGGTGGCCTCAAAACTCTATGTCAAAAGCCTCGCCGCTAGCCTCTTGGTTATCATAAATTGCAGCTTTCTTCTATGATTTCAGCAACAAAGATATGTGATTCTCTCTCTCTCTCTCTCTCTCTCTCTCTCTCTCTCTCTCTCTCTCTCTCTCTCTCTCTCTCTCTCTCTCTCTCTGTGTATATATATATAGTCCTCTTTGAAGCACAGTCAGAAAATTGAAATAAATACACCCTTGTTAATTAGAAGGGAAAGAATGTTGTCAAAAATTGGTTTCAACGGAAAAGATTTAAAAACAAGCGGCAAGCTCTGCATTTTTTATTATTTGAAATTGGTTTCAATGGCAAAAATTCAAGTGGTAGGATATGTATTTTTTTTATTATGTATTTTTTTATTTAGATAATTTTAGTAATATTTATTTAATTCAAAATTTTCTGATGCAATAGAGATACTAGATTATACACGATCACATCAAGTTAATTAGTTTTATTTTTGCTTTATGATTCTATTGGTGCAAAAGGATTGATAACAAGCAAAAAGATTTCACTTTTTTATAAAAAATAAAATAAAATAAATATTTGAGAAGTTAGCCATCAAATATTCTTGTTATAGAGTTTTGATGATTATAAGGGAAAGAATGCTTGAATTTCCATTTTTAATATGCATATTAAATGTGGTCTAGCTCCTTAGGAGGCTAATTATATGCTTTATGAAGACAGATAATCATAAGTGGCCATCAGGAGTGATGTTTGCAAGCTGAATAAAGCTGTTTGAATACAACAATAAGCATAAACTTGCATGTCAAGTATGCTTATCGATTATGATAAAGATCATGTTATTTAATAACAATGTCATAGAAAGTTGTAATTTTTTGTTGAGAGGATCAATCACATCATTTGAATTTGTAAATTTTATGTGTTTTAACATTTTGTGATTTTCATTTACTAAATCAAACTTCATTAATCTCTATATTATTTTTTTACATAAACTATAAATTATAAAATATATATTATAAAACATTTATGGTTTTTTTTTTTATATTATGATGCATTTCTTTTAATATAAATTATAAAATATTATCAATTAAAACTTGGAAGTAAGATTTTATAAAAAATATTTAATATTATTTTATTTTAGAATGATGTTTCTCAATAAATTTTAAACATAAGCTTTCATATTGAACATAAAGTTTATAAAGTCTTCCTCAATAGAAACATTTAAATGGATATTTGATTAATTACATATGCATTTAAATTAGTTTTTTTAATATTATGATTCATTTCTTTTAACATAAGTTATTTGCAATCTCTTTGTCATTGTTTAACTATTCAGAAAATAATAGAGCTTCGAATCTCCACCACCATTGGCTGAAAGTTAAATACAAGCCCCTTCAAATCTCTATCACATTTGAATGTAAGTTAAAGTTAATCAACTTTAAACAGTATTTTCATTTTTTATTTTGCTTATTTATTTATGATAATAGAGTTTTTGTTATTCTTAACGACTCTCGTGTATTTTCTTTAAGTTGTATATTGGTTATCAATTTCAATTGGTTATTTTGATTAAATATATATATATATATATATTATTGTTTAAAAAATTAAGTAATATTTCTATATATTGTTACAAATTAAGATTGATCTTATGAGTGAAATATAATAAATATTTTTTAATCTGTTTTGAATATGCTTTTACAAAGATAGTAAAATTTTACAAAAATAACTCAAAATATCATATTTTAATATCCAAAGTAAGTTCAATCAAATTTATTTGAATTTTATTTCTTCAACAAATTAGTATAATTCAATATCATTTTTTTCTTTATTTTATAGTAATACAAATAGTAGATAACCAACTTTTAAGAAGCAAAATATAATTTATACGAACTGAATTTATATGTAATTTCTTATATTTTTTCCATACTTTTTTAATATTCACATTAAATTTAAAATAAATCTTAATATATCTAATTATAGTACATATATATAGGTATTTAGGTGTGATAGCCAAAAAAATACTGGTGTTTGTTGATGTTTGCATGATTATTTCAAAATGATTTCTTCTAAAATTATTGTTATTTAAAATTTCTACTTGAAAACTTTTTAATATAACAATTTGTTTCGATAGTTTCTACAAAGATAAAGTAGTTTATAACTTTATTTATGATCATAGATGTGCACGAAAATATCAATTTATGCTCCTGATTGTTGTACTAATAATTTATTTATTAACTATATTGCATTTGGGAAGGACCTATTAGGGATGAGTTTTTCTTTTGGTAAAATAATACTTGTTTGATGTGTTTTTTTAACTATTTTGAACTTTTTTATTTATTTTAAAATAAATAAATTATTTTAAAATATACTCAAAATAATTTTGAAATGCTTTGAGTGATTTTAAAAATTACTATAATAATTGAAAGCCATTGGCCCCTACCACAATCATCATCAACACCATTGATTCATTACCTCACAACCTCGCAAGCGGCCATCGCTTAATCTTACAAATAAATTATCACTAAATAAAATTCTAGAGATTACGTAAATATAACATCTAATATTTAGATGATTAAGATTTTGATTGTCTATTTTTTATTTTATTTGTATATTGTGTTTAAAAAATTCTAGCACTTTTTTTTTTGAAATTTTGCTATATTTTATTGAATAATATATTAATTTTTTATATTATTTACTTTTTAATATCCAAATTAAAATATTTTTAAGTATAAAAAATAATATTTAATATTAATATTCATTTAAGTTCAGTATTCTTATTAAATATTTTATTCAAACTCATGTGATGAAGAAAATTATATTTTTAGCAAATAAAAACTCATGGTCTTGTGTAATATCTAACATCGTAAAAAGATAAATATTTAATTATTCTCTTTCAATTTTATTTATCACAAATAATAAATTTAAATTCCACTTAAATCTAAATTTTGATTATATAAATATTAAATGCAATACAACATGATCATATAGAACTTCTTTGGATATAAGAAATATCTCTATTCAAGATCAATATATATATATATATATATATATATATATATTCGAACAATCACATCATCAAATAGTTCAAATGACCATCAATTAAGATTCAATGTGCAATATATTAGAAAAATTATTTTATTATGCAATAATTAAGTTATTATGCTTATACTTTTATTCTCTATAAACCTCTTGTCCATTTGTTTTTCAACTATGATAAATTTGATGTCACATATTTTTAAAATTTTCATTGATCTACAACTATTGTTATTGCTATTTTATTAAAACCTTAAACACATGCATTTGTTCAAGATTGACGATATAATTATTGTTACAATTACTTGTAATGATAAATTTATTTATTTGACATCTTTATAAAAATTTTGAATTAATTAAAAAGTATTTAAATTTTATAATATTATTTAATTTTGAAATTTTATTAACGTGCATTTAATACACGTGCAATTATACTAGTAATAAAAAATTTGCTCGTCGTCGTTGGCCCCTACCACCTGAATCTATCAGTCGCCCACTGATAACATCAGCTAGAGCCAACGCTGTCGCAACCCTCATAGAGCACTAACGGCCACCATTATTTTTGGGCTTTACACCACATTAATTTTATTTTTGTTAAGTGAAAAGTATGTTAATATTTTGTTTATAAATCCCTATAAAAATATTTATTTTAGTTAATGTTGTGCATGAGATTTTAAGAAAAATGCCCAAAAAAAGATTTTGGCTCCAACGCCCCAGCGCCACTTTGGAGCGTCGTTGCACTCTAAGTGTTGTAATTTTGCATATTAATTAAAGCTCTGACGCCATCATCTGAAGCGCCCCCGATGCCATCATCTGGAGCACCGCAGCACCCGGTTCTATTCAACATTACAACACCTTGGCGGTGCAAAATCGCATGCAGTGCCACATCAGACAAGTTAGAGCGGTTCACTATTGAAATGTCACGTGTATTCATCCCAATGTCGTGGCAGAGCCCAGCGTCGAGCACTGATGCGCTAGTTCATTTGTTAAGCGTTGTGGCGCCTATGTCAGTTTACATTAAGTATAAATAGTTTTCGTTTTAAAACTATGGGGTTGGTCGTCTATTTTGTGTACAAAAATAGTAAGAAAGTGAGAATTAAGTGTGGAGAATGATCGTGCTTAAGGGAGATTGATAAAAAAATCATTTATTGTTTGTATTTGATTGTAAAAGTTGTTCCGGGTGATATTTTCTTCACTTAAACTCTTATAATTTGTTATAGTTTGTATAATGAATCATGTTTTGTGTGAAATCATTTCTATGATTGGTTAATCCTTAGTTTTGGTCTTATGATGTGAAAAAAAAATCATATTTTTGCCTTACGTAAACTCTTGTTCATGAAATACTTTAATATTGTTTTCAATCACTCACAATCTTAATTTAGTTCATGCAGTGTCCATGTTTGAAGTTAAAACTTAGTGTGATTGATTGCCTCGACGGAGGAATGATAAAACAAATAGGATGATTGAAATGAACATCTTTAGTATCTAGACATAGGATTGTGGATAATATTTTTATAAATGCTTTGGATGTGGTATCCACTGATTTGCTTTGAATATATTTAATAGTTGCTTCCAATTAAATTTGCATAGGTTAACATTATACCACTCTGAAAGATAAACTAATATTCTGCTATCGATTTAAAAGAGATAAATTATAATTTATTTTTCTAATCAGATGCAGCATAAAGAATATATAATCTATCCCAAATGATGAAAAGCATATTCTTCTATCGTTCAAATTAGAAGAATAAATTATAAATTTATTTTCATAATCAAATATAGAGGATATTAAATTCGCCATAAAAGCACATAAAATATCCATCTATCTTTTGATTATGAAATTAAATTTAGAATATAGATAAAGCTAGTCTGCATTCACAGATTTTCCCCTACTTTAGAAATAAACTAAGATAGGGTTTATTTTATTCTGGTATCTAAACTCACTATAGGAGAAAGCCCTTATAGTTAATTGCATCTCCTAAGAGAATGCTCTCGATTAAAGTGAATACAAAATTATTCTAAAATTCATAAAAATTTAAAGAAATACCCGGGCTACTTATATTTCGATGCACAGTCTTTAGATTATAAATTCTGAAATTGATTTGAAACTTAGATTTGAATTAAGGAAGGATGTGTATTAAGAGGGATGTATACAATTTGGACTTACCACTTACTTTGAGTGAGCTGCCAACAATCACCATATGAATGTAGGATTTAGTAAGCTTTATTCTAAGAATCAATGATTTGTTATAAAATTTGAATTGAATGAAATACATCATGCTTATAAAAAAGTGAAAACTACTCGTGCAATGCTAATGATGCATGACTAACAAATGTATAAAAGAACTAATTTTATTGATTTAAATTTGTAAAGTACAACCCAGAATCTGCAGAAAAAGAAAGTGGACAGGTTCCACCAACAATAAACTTGATTTTCTATCTCCTATCATATATATATAGAGAGAGAGTTAAATGCATCTGTTTATAGTCTTTGAGCTCCATATCTTCTATGGAATTCCAAAAGAGAACATCATCTAGGAGAGGATTTTATCTTTTGGAGCCCCACTTATATATACATAAGCAATTATATTTGAGTCTTTTACAACTCATGACACTGTACAACTCAATATATATACAAAAATTTATAAATTTTAAATATACTTCTTTTTACATATCATCACCTATGAACATTCTACTTTGTAGGACTATAAAGAGCAGAATAATAAAATGCAGATGTGACGGTGTAGTGTTAGCAGTTATATATATAGAAAAGTAAATGAAAGTAAATTGCTTAGTCCTAAATTCATTCACTCCACTCTCTGTTGCACTAACAGAAAAGTAAATATGACATTTAGATTTAGCATAAGTAAGCAAATACATATGGGTGCCCTCTAGGTAAAGATGCCCTCAATTAAACCAAACAAATCCACCAGCCTAGTATAGGTTAAAGTGGTTGTTCTAGCAAACCATCTAAGTGTATGAAAGAGACTGTGTGGGTTTAGTATGTCCTATAGAGATTTAATGTTTAAATTGCATATATTTTTAAAATTTAATCATTTACATAACTTAATAATAAGAATTATAATCCTAAAACTAAGTGTGTGTTAATTAATAATAAATGGTTAAGCATTTAAAGAAAATTTTAAAGGCTAATAAATTAAACAATAAGAGTTGATTTTGTAACTTATATCTCTCATCTAATTTGGGGTAGTTAGGTACACTAGTTTTTTGCACACACTTAGTGTAGATATGACACTTTTCATAGGCATCCCAAAGTAAGGTGCAGGTAGGATAACATTTCATATTTTATTTCTTTTATATTTTGCATATGTGATAATATGGTGATTATTTCTTACTTTGTTTATTTTGGTTACTTTCTTTTTTCTATTTTGTAAATTGATGAGTGGGCACTTGCCCTTAAGTGGTTAGATTTTTATAGAAATAATTTTTGCAAGTAACCACGTTTCCAAAGGGCAATAAAAATTGTGCAAATGATTATTAAAAATATGTTTGTTAATAGGTACCGCGAGGAATGCTAAGCCCTTAGGAATGTGGTCTTGAGGATTAGGTTTTTGATGTTTGATGTGTGTGGTTTTTATTATAATTATGCTAATATATTTTTCGTAGGAGATTCATGTAATTTTTATTTTTCAAATGTAATTTTAGTTAGGAAAATTTTGTAGATGTGTGGATATTTTAGAAGGCAGGAGGTTAAATATGTGAAGAGCAATCAAGACCCCACACACCATTTAATGATGTATAGATTTAGGTTTAGTTGTATATATAGTATAGCTTAACTACCTTTTCTTTTATTTTCCTGGGGTGTATTGTAGAACCCAGTTGTATTTACGACAATTAATTATTATTTGTTGTGTAATGATTAATGTGTTTATTATGATTGCACATTTGAATTGTATGCTTTTTGCTAGGTTTTTTAAATTTGTTTTGTTTTTGGGTGGTTTGGACTGAGTCTTTGCATTAGACTCTCATGATGTTAAAGCTTTTATAAAGTTAAAATTTCCTTAAATAATATAAAATGAACATATGATTTAAAATCAACCAATTTTTTAAAAAATATTGCATGATCCCCTTGTGGATTACTTTTTAAAACTCACATATTATTTCAAACATTGTTCACTTCACAGTGACTATGCATTGAATTGTTTCAAGGCAAACCCTACTTGCTTTGTTGACTTTTCCATCAGAACAAGATTCACTTGACTGATATATATATACCAATCCGACATATATTCAAGATCTTTTATTGAATCATGTGATGGGGGGATTCGTAATAGTTCTGATTGGCCCTACCTATGCATGCATAGCCTTGAGTAAAATCATATAGATTTTTCTTTTATAACATGAAGGGATAGTTCACTTTGCACAGCATAGTATCATTCATGGTCGGGCTTGATGCCCATTTCCCTTTTTATACCTTCCACCACTCTTGCATTTGCATAAGACTGGATTTTGAGGATTTAATCAGGTGGAGTTTAACTGGTACCCTTTTTTCCGAGCAGGGTGATAAACCGAGGTCGGGGATGCCTATATCTCTAGGGGGTTTAGGTTGTAAGTCCCTCTCACAGTGCCTTGCATTAATTAGGTCGTGGGCATTAGTACCAAGTGTATAATACACCCCTTGTAGATCTATGGTTAAATGCTGGTGGTATATGTATACCATTGCATGCCTTATCATTGGGTAGGTTATCCACTCTTCGGAGCCTATAAATCTCACACATCTGCTTCACATTGATGACATCGCTTCCATCTTTCTCTCCCATTGGCCTGCTCGCATAGAATGTAAAGAATTATGACCATTTTATCCTACGGGATAGTGCGATCGTACCATTTGCATTTTGACCCCTGCTTGCAGCATCCTTTTGGAGTCTTATAGCCCCCTTTGTGTAAAGTCTAAGGGAGGCGAGAGATGTACAAAATACTTTTTATTATGGAGATCTTAGCCTATTGTGTAAACAAATATGTAACTGGTAGAAGAATAAGTGTGGAGAAGATCATTTGATCCATCTAGGAGATAATTTTCTTAATACTTCTCTTGTACCTTTTCTTCCAATGAATGAAATAGAGATAAGTTTGCGATTTACTTCTTTCATATTTGGCTAATTCTCTAGTTTCAGGTTAATGACATAAAAATTATATCATATATAAATATAGACTCTTGTGATTTAATAAATGTATTAATGTTTTCGGTATATTTTGTTATTCATTTAATGTATATAATGACTATGCATGTTGTAAAATCTAATGTGATGTATAGCCTTAACGGAGAAATACTGCAATAATTATGAATATTGAAATGGAATATTGGCATGCTTAGACATATGATGTTTGAAAGTTATAGGTTTTATAGAGATAGAAAAAATTATAGGAAGGTCATAAACCTTTTTTTCACCCCTACAAGTTTGACGGATATCTAAGGATGCATATGCTCTAATTCACATCTACAATTAAGAGTCTTATTAGAAAAATTATGTTATTTATATTCATTAGTTCAAAATACTTTATTTTCATAATCATCAGCTTTCTTTGCAAGTTTTTCTTTCAGTGACAAAAAACAAAAAAAAAATCATTTTTTTTTTCAGTAGGATAAGTCGTACATTTGAAGTAACAGTAGTAATTAAGTTGCAATTAAGTAGAATACTTTCCCGTGAGTTCAACACTCAACTTAATCACTTAATTTTTTTTAATTCAGCATATATACTTACGTATTTTTGTTGGCTTATATTAATTTTATATAAAAAAAGAGCATATTTCAAAATCAGCAAGTCGCATACTAGCTCATATTGCTAGCATCCGCCCCCATCAACATGCTAGCAATTGAAGTATCTAAGATTGTGCGAGAATTACACAGTTTTCTATAATAGTATAAAATATAAAATCCTACTAAGCAAAAATATACATTTTTAATAAATAATTAAATTACCAGAGATCGTGCATAACACTATTTTAAGACTTTAATTATACCACAACATTTTTTTTCAACATCAAAATATTTTTTATTCAATAAAAATCTCACAAATTTTTAAAATCTCAATTATAAAATTTAAAAAAAACATTTAAACTATTCGTAATCTTAATATTTATAACATATAAAAAGTTAGCAAGCACAATTATTTTTCCATGCAGGCCGATCATATTTGCAAGCAGTATTGTTTGCAAGTCCCCAATGAATTCCCATCTCAAAAACCTATATCACCATCAAGATTCCTACTCCAACTAATTTTGTTGACTCAGATTTGAACTTGAACATATTTAAATCAAATTCAAATTAAAGTTGATATTTCAAATTTAAACCAAATCGAATAAATTTTTCTAGGGATGACTTCAATAAACAATCTATTAATATAAAAGAGGAGTAAATTACTCTGAATTAAAAACTTTAGCATATTTTTAATAAATAAAATATTAATTATATTTTTTAAATATTGAACATGAAATGTATATAGTCAAAATTTTCTTTAAATAATTAAAAAAAAAATAACAATTTATTTTCTGTATATTTCTCGAAACAAATATAATATATGTTGTTTAATGACATGGAAGTCTGCATGTACATGCGCAACTTTTTGGCCGCACAATTCGCATTTCATTGAACGAAACTTTGAAGCCCTAGTTCCACTTCAGGTATCGGAAACCACCATTGTATCATCTCCCGCTGTCCCGCATGCTCGCGTTCGGGTGGTGCCTCCCATTTTCAAATCGCTGCCTACCCCTCACACTCCGAGGAGCTGCGAATGCTGAAGAAGGAAAGCTGGAGGCGGGGAAGCTGAAATGAAGATTGTAACTTACAATGTGAACGGCTTGCGGCAGCGCGTCTCCCAGCATGGCTCTCTTCTCAAACTGCTCAATTCCCTCGACGCTGACATCATCTGCTTCCAGGTCACCTCTTTTCCATCCAATTTTTTTTGGATTTGTCCACTAAAACTTATTAGCCATCTCCCGCTGAACAGCATAGCTGTAGAAAACACAACGTATTCCGTAATAAGTTAATATGTGTTGTGTCCTATGTACATCTAATGGTATGTAGTGGCATGCTAGGATTTTTAAAGTGAACCTGGAATTCTTTTGTTCATTGTAACGCCTGAAAACACAGAGTAAGAAGCTAGCCGATGCAGAAGTTGGTGTGCCTTAATTTTAATTATGCTGATTTCGGAAAGCGTCTTTGCTAGGAATTACCTATTTTGGGTTATTAGAGGGTAAAGAAGAAGAAGGTAGAAAGGGCAACGAATTAGGTTTGGCTTTTGAGAAGATGCGTCAAGCTAGTTATCGATCGCGTATGGAATGTTATGAAACCAAACACAACAAAAATGTGAAAATGCAGGAAAAACAAGTATATTGATATGCAGTAAACTGTAGCTTGCCTATATAAAGCTCTATGTACAGGGTGAAGAAGAGATTTTGCCAATTATATGATGCCCACAACTCCGAGAATTTAGCTGCGGCGGGGGGGGGGGGGGGGGGGGGGGCATGCTGTCCTAATACTCAGCATGCGTTTTGTAAACTATGGCGTCACCTAATAACTTATTAAAGACACTTAATAAGCCTATACTCATTACTCACAATGGCACTGTTAACCTAACAATCCATTACATTTATTTGCATCAAGTAACCATCGGCCTTTGCAAAGGTAGGAATCTTTTAACAAACTTTGTGATGATGTTAGATATTGTCAATAGCTAATTATTACATAAATATATTGTATATTGCTTCCTTGGAATGACCAACAACTGTACTATTAGTTCATCATGCTCAGGCAAGTACATAGCTATCCAAAATGAGGTACCACAAGAATTTATTATTTATGTATGAGGAAAAGGTTTTGTGCTAAAGGTATAATGAGTGATGTGTATGGTGAAGCATCGACTAGTATTAAAAGTAGCGTGGAGTGACTAAAGAGTTTGTAATTACGATAAGTTTATATAAGGTTCAACATTAAGGCTAAATCTAGTTATATTGGCTATGAAGAAGCTAACCAAGGGTATTCAAAGTGAGGTACCCTAATTTATGTTTTTTTCGAAGATGATATAATTCTAATAGGTGAGAACAGTGTTGAAAAAGGTAGAAAGATTGAACAATGGGGAAAATATTAGATGATGAAGGGCTTAAGATTAGTAAAATAATGACAACACATATGATGTATAGTTTTAATGGTGTGATATTAGTATTTGTCATCAGTAGATTTAGTACTACTTAAAAATAAAGTAATACATTAATAAAATGGATGTAAGTATATCAAATTTATTATACAACATAAAAGGATACAAATTAGAATATAGCCCTAGAGTTAAGGATTGGTGGGTAAAGTGTAGTTGTACCCCATGAATACCATGCATTAAGAGAAATTCACAGAACACATAAAGTATGTAAAACTGCTATTAGGGTTACCATGATATACGATATAAGTGTTAAGCCGTACAAAAGTCATTGGTTGATGGATGCACAATAAAAGTATAAATACTAGATTGAAGAAGTGATTTGGATGGGCGGGATTAGCATTTTTTAAAAGAAGGCAATGCAAAATAAATTTAGATTGTTTGGCTATGTGCAATAAAGGTTGGAGGACGAACCAATAAAATATATTGAGAAAATTGATATAAAGTGACCAGGAAGGAAAAAAGAGCTAGAGGAAAGATAAATTGGATAGAAGATGTGCAAATAAATTCATGTAAATTGATTTAAATCTATAATCTATTAATCAACAAGGATACACGGAGAATGAGGATTCACAAAGGTGGTCCCATATGGCTGTGGCAAGGCTGATTATGATGATGATACATGAGGAAGAGTTACTTTCTATTCTTGTTATGCATTCCCATTTTTTTCTACATTCAAATGTACTTTTAATACCTTCAGGCCATATATGGTGGTGGGTCTTATTTGATTAATTGATGCTTTGCTCTTTAATTTCATTTTATTGTAAAATATATTGTTGGAACTTATTGGAGTTCATTAAAACGTCAAGTGAATGCATAAACTTGAGTTACCATCTTGCTATGCCCTTTACAAAATCTAAATGCTATATTAGCTTATTCTTGGAAAAATATTTGCCTAAAATATTGAAATATTTTAGACAAGTGCTTCTCAAACATTTATGGTCTCTTTGCACTAGTACTTAATCATTGTCGTTATCTTAATTTCTGGCGTTGTGCATTATTGAACAAAACATTCATGATTCAATCCTCTCACTCTTAATTATCAGTTTAAAAATAATTAGTGCTAATCAAGAATTGTGATGAGGGTGGTTACTCAAAGTAGAAATGTTATAATGGATTCAACACTGCCATTTCACTTATCTACTTGAGCAATTGGGATTGTACAAATGATTTCTCTTTTTATGGCTGTAATATGTTAAATTTGTTTTTCTTCTAATGATTTATTAATCTATTTCTTTAATTGCTACGATTTATTCGTTATGATATTAAATCATTTCTATTAACATTTTGTCTAAGAGATTTTTTTTGATAGGAGACAAAATTACAAAGACAAGATTTATCGGTGGATGTTACTATGGCAGAGGGCTATGAGGCTTTTTTTTCTTGCACTCGCACATCTAGCAAAGGACGCCTTGGTTATTCTGGTATGCTACTTTATTTATATAAGGAATTCAGTTATATCATATGATGAGCTTTTTGTATTTTGCATTCATCTTTCTATGTTATTCCTACCATAACTACATGACGAGACGCGGTGGTTAGGATGCTGATCACCAGTTTGTCTTTGGTGGTTTGCAGAAAATCTATCTCTTGGCAATTGTTTAAAATGAATTGCTACTAAGTTTATGAAATGCTAACTTCGGGTATATGATGGTATAATCAGGGAAATTGTTTTCAATAAAATATAGCAAGGTAATCCAAAATATTGGCATATCTTTAGGTTTATTTTTTTGCAGGAAGCAATCTTATCAATTGGATGTTCTATTAGAGAGTCTTGTATTATTATTATTATCATGTTTCATCATCAACAGGTTCTTGTCTTATTTTTTTATTTATTTATTTTTCCTCTTTTGGCCGACTATGACTAACTGCCATGCCTTTCTTCATCTCTATTCTATACTTTATTGTTTAATTTAATAATATTTGGCACTTTCTTTGAGAAATGTTCCAGAATGTCTTCAAAGGGAGGGCTTGCAGGATCATTCAAATTTTATTCCGCTGAGAATAACTGACGAAGCGCTATTTTTCCCTGCAAAAGCATAAATATCATATAGCTACCATTACATTATCACCTCTCAATAAGATGGGTCAACTATTTGACTTTAGCATCACACTTATGATCTACTATAGTTTGGGATTTTGGCCATGCTCTAATTATCATTTTGAATAGGGTAATGAAACTCAAGAAGTCAAAAGTTCAAAAATACTTCTAGGTGCAAGTTTTTGTTTATTATTTATATTTTGGACATTTCAAGATGATATATTTAAGGGTTTATGCATTTGGATCTTGAAGCATATGAGATATTTGACATAGTCGCACTTTTGAAAACATCTGGCTTATATCCTTCTCAAGTGAACATTCTTTTATGAAAGTTCCGTTAATTAATTCACTCTCTCTCCTCTCCACCTTTTTGAGGTGCCCCTTAACTCGCTAGACTGGTTGATCTCTTAGAGAGAAATCTTCAATTATGCATGTAACAAATAATTATATTATGTAACAATTATTTATAATTGTTACATAATAAAACACAATTTATAAGAATTCCCATGCAAAATGACTAATATTGAGAAATTATACATGTAAATAATGCATGCATCTGTTTGTGAGAAGTAACATTGAAGATAATAAATAATGCTAAAATGGCAAAAGAACATAAGCCATAATGTGATGACCACATTGCTGAATGGGTTTTGTTGTGGGTCCAAGCGCCTAAGTTGCAAGAACTTATATATGGAAAATTGAAATGTTGCACTCATTTAGAGCATCATAAAACCATGGGGGAGGAACTGGTGGATTGGCTCATAGGCTGGTTTTAAATGTTGTGCTCCACCCATAACAACATATGCGAAAAAGCACTTAAGGCTGGAGGTCTATCAATAAGATATAAGATTCCCAATAACTAATGTTCATGCTAGCTGGCAAATATAATATAAAAGAAATAGGCCATACTTTATTAGTTTGTTTGTGTAGTGTTGAGATTAGATTGTGGAGTTTATGGTAGTAGTAGTATCAGAAGCAAGCAAAATAGTCATCAACTATGACGTAGTAGTCTTAATCATAACCCAAGCAGTGCGATGAACAGCAACAACCACTTTTACATTTTCAGCTTGTATAACAATGTTTATCGAACAGCGCTTATGTATATGATGAATCAAAGATACAATTGATAACGATGCATGCATGAGTGATGCAATGAACTTTAAATGATTTTCAAGGGATAGACCAGTAGTTACTTTAAAAGGAGGATGGTCATCCATCCTACTAATAAAAGCATGTTTAACAGCCTCAAATGCGGGCAAAGTTAAAGCCCATTTTCCTAGGCTATACTTTTCAAGATTTTTTATGGGGTTACTTCAATATTTATTAACTACTAAGATGATTTCCTTAGAAAATGATTATTTCAACTTTTTAGTTTTACCTATACTAGATTAAACTATTTGTTCATGTAGTTCATTCAGTAAGCTTTTCATGATATACTAAGCTTTAGAACAAAGGAAAGAATTGAAAAATCTAGAAGCGCAATGGTAGTTTAGAAACTTTTTAGATTTAATTTAACATTCAGTCTGAGTGTTCGAATATAACTGGTATGATCCAATGGGAACACTAATTGGACAATAATGATGTTGGTAGTCAGGTAATGGTATGGTCAAAATATGTTAGATCTAGTAGTGTTGATCTTATTTTCTATAGATTCTTCAACAAGAAAATTGGAATGGATTCTTTGAAAGAAACACTTATATTTATCATCAATGTTTAATGATGCCTTAATTGCTTGCAAATCAATAGTGAGCGTTTCTAATCTAAACACATCAGCTGTAGTTTTTCATGTTGATCTATCACAAGAAAATTTGAACCATCATCATCATTGAACTCAGAATTTCAATGTAGACATGCCCATATATTCATGCATTGATCCGAGGCAGTGGTGGCTGCCTAAAATTGCCGCCTCTGTCAGTCTCCAGCATCTCCAGCACCCCCTTGATCAATCCAAGTTTGTTGCATCATGGGTAGAACTATCTTACAAGATTCTGCACAAATTTCTGATTGTGGGTGGGTATAATTTCTTTCTTCCATTTGGATAAGCATACACAATAAACCAAACATTCCTAAATTCATCATAACCTATCCTATAAATATGACTCTGATCATTTCACTTAGGGGATCCCTCTTTCAAAATTTTGGGAAACTTAAGGATTCACTATTGCCAAAATTTCTATCATCAAATTTCCAATCAAACCTTGAATTTTATCTTGACAGCATCACCAATTTTGATGAAACAACTTTTGCTTAAAAAAGATCTTTCTATTCATCTGTTCTCATATGCTCACGACTAATTGTGATCCTCTACACTCGCCTTGATGGTAACTATTAAATCTCAACCTTCTGTGTTTCCGAAACTAATCCCACGGTCATGAACAGTAATCCATGGGAAGCCCGCCTGGATCACGTTGAATACCTTCCATAACAAGACAACTGATTTAGGAAAGATTGTATTACTCATTATTCTATAATTATTTGAACATCTTGTAAAGATCTATAAATAGGGAGCATATGGAATAATAAAATTTAAGCTTTTTCCCTCTTATTCCTCTCAAATCCTCGTTTCTAACATGGTATCAGAGATTCGAAGGAAACAAAGAGGAAACCATCGGAGGAAGTCGAGAAGGATGGAGCCGGAGCCTTACCGGACAAAGCCCGAAGTCGGAGTCGTCGAAACCACTAGAAGGACAGAAGCTCGAACGAAGCCACGCAAGGCAGAGCCCTTGCCGACGCCGCCCTCACGCCGACGCCGCCCTCACACGGACGCTGCCCTCACGCCGACGCTGTTCTCAAACCGACGCTAGAAGACCGACGGGACGAAGACGGGATTGACTCGCCTATCCCGTGCCCTAAGCTGCTACTGTGCTTAACCGAGAAGAGGATTGGGTTCGGTCTATTAAACCGAGAAGGAGGCTCGTACCCAAGCCTTTTTAAAGCCTCGGTTCAATTCAAAAAAATGGGGGGGATTTCAATACAAAATGTTTTTTTTGGCCAAGTTTTTCAGCCTTTATTGCTGATATTACCTAATCAGTCTTTCTTGTCGATATAATCAGCCTTTATTGCTGATATAATCAAATCAACCTTTATTGCTGTACCACAATGTCTGAAGAAAATTCGTCCCAAAGCATGGACCAAATTGAAGAGTCTATGGTGCACCAAGGACGATGTGACCTCCAAAGCATGCAACCTTCCTATCGTCTCAATGGGAAGAACTATCTAAAATGGTCTCAATTTGTGAAGACCTATTTAAAGGGAAAAGAAAAACTACACCACATTCTTGGAGGAGGACCAAGAGAAGGAGATCCTAATTTTTGGGCATGGAATGAAGCAGACTCCATGATTATGTCATGATTGTGGAATTCCATGACTCCATAAATTAGCGATACATTTATGTTCCTTTCCACTGCAAAGGACATATGAGATTCTGCCAGACAGACCTTCTCCAAAGCTCGTGATGCGGCTCAAATCTTTGAAATTAAAGTCAAAGTTGGAAGCACAAAGAAAGGGAGTAAGACCGTGACGGAGTATGCCACCCTTCTACAAAATCTATGGCAAGAACTTGATCACTACAGATGCATAGAAACCAGATGTCCGGAAGATGCTGCGATCCTAAAGAACTTTATTGAAAAAGATAGAGTTTATGATTTCCTTGCAGGACTAAATGTAGAATTTGATCAGGTTAGAGTCCAGATCCTTGGCAAAGAGGAGACACCATCGCTTAACGAAACTATTTCTCTCATCCGCGTAGAAGAAAGCCGACGAGGAATAATGTTAGAACCAAAGGTCATTGACAGCTCAGCAATGGTGGTGAACAAAGAATTATCATGGAAGGAGAAAGGTAAAGATTTCTCAAAATTCAAAGACAAAGACTCACTTTGGTGTTGTTATTGCAAGAAGTCAAGACACACAAAGGAAATATGCTGAAAAATACATGGAAAACCCCCCAGCAAGGAGTGGAATCAAAAAGGTGAAACACGGAGCACGTTGCATGCCAACAACACTACAAGTCAGTCCACCCCAGAAGCACAATCCAGCCTTGGAGAATTCAATAAAGAAGATATTGATAAACTGAAATGACTCCTGGTATCTCTTGAAAAATCAAGTACATCTTCTTTACTTGCACTCTCAGGTAAGATTCCAATTTCTATTAGTTTAAGTGCTTCTAGAAATCAGTTAAAGGAATTATGGATCATTGATTCAGGAGCCACAGATCACATGACCCACTCACCTACCCACTTCATCAACTATACTCCTTGCCCAAATAATAAGAAAATCATCACTGCTGATGGTTCTCTTACCACAGTAGCAGGCCAATGAGACATAACATTATCTCCCTCACTCACCTTGAAAAATGTGCTCCACGTACCTCAATTATCCACAAACCTAATATCAATACAAAAACTTATCAATGATCATAATTGTCAAGCCTTATTTAACCCTACTTATTGCTTATTTCAGGACCAGAGATCGGGGAAGAAGATTGGACTTGCTAAGGAGAAAGCAGGACTGTACTACCTGGAAGAACCAAACCAATCTAAAACTAGCTGCTCTATGTTATCCCTAGTTGATAAGAATTCCACTATTTGGCTTCATCATTATAGGTTAGGACACCCATCTTTTGATGCCCTAAGACATATGTATCCACAACTTTTTCAGAAATTATAAAATAAAAATTTTCATTGTGAAACATGTGAGTTAGCTAAACATGAAAGAACCTTCTTCCCAAACAAAAATGAGAGATGTGATACTCCTTTTTACCTTGTTCATAGTGATATATGGGGACCCTAAAAAATCCCCAATATTAATGGGGCATGCTGGTTTGTGTCATTCATTGATGATTGCACTAGAGTCTCTTGGATCTCTCCTTAAAAATAAATCCGATGTTAGCACCATTCTTCCCATCTTTCATACCATGATCAAAAATCAATTCGGGGTAAAAATAAAGAGATTTCGCTTCGATAATGCTAAAGATTATTTCAACCAAACCCTTTCCTCCTACTTCCAAAGTGAAGGGATCATCCATGAATCCTTCTGTGTTCACACCCCACAACAAAATGGGATTGCAGAGAGGAAAAATGGTCACCTTCTAGCCTCCACCCGAGCTTTCCTATTTCACTACAATACAGGGGAAGCCCTCTTAACTGCAACTTACCTCATAAACCGGCTACCTTCAACAGCCCTAGGACTTAAAACTCCAATGGAGATTTTGTCCTCATTTTACCCCGAGTTTCGAACCCATCATAATCTTACACCTAGAATATTTGGATGCACTGCTTATGTTCATATTCACAGCCAGGATAGAGGAAAACTAGATCCAAGAGCACTTAAATTCATCTTTATTGGCTATTCAGCTACCCAAAAAGGTTATAGGTGTTATCATTCATCCACAAGAAAAACCCTTGTCTCTATTGATGTTACCTTTGATGAACAAAATTCATATTTTTTCAAAATCTCATCTTCAGGGGGAGATTGAACTTGAGGAAGATGAGGAAAATGAACTAGCACCTCTTGACCTTCCTCCACCACCTCAAACCAATCCACCTGAAACCCAGGATAGGGAAACAAATGATAAAGCCATCATTAAATTTGGGAAGGTTTACTTCAGGCGTACAAGCTCAAGTTGTGCTCCAAAGTAGATCCAAGAATTTGAACCATCTCCTGGAAATACGGTAAGCTCACCACCTCCCGTATACCCTATAACCAACTCTATTTCTTTCAACAACTTCTCATCCTCACAAAAAAAATTCCTGGTTACATTAGAAGATATCCATATTCCTAAGGATATTTCTGAGACCTTATCTAATAAAAATTAGAAAAATATCATGAAAGATGAGATGCAGGCCCTATAAAAGAACAATACATGGGAGATCGTCAATCTACCGATAGGGAAAAAATCGGTCGGCTGCAAATGGGTGTTCTCAGTAAAATTCAAAGCTGATGGCACACTAGAAAGATATAAGACAAGACTGGTGGCAAAATGGTACACTCAAACATATGGCATTGACTACCAAGAAACCTTTGCGCCTGTAGCCAAGATGAATACTATCAGAATACTACTCTCACTAGCAGCCAAGTACAACTGGCATCTGGAACAATTGGATGTGAAAAATGCATTCTTACATGGGGATCTGGAAGAAGAGATATTTATGGAAATATCACCAGGGTTTAAGGAAAAATCTGAAGGTAACAAGGTGTGCAGATTAAAAAAGGCTCTATATGGGCTCAAACAATCACCAAGGGCCTGGTTCAGAAGATTATCTAAATTCATGCTCCTTAATGTGTATCGTCAGAGTCAAGGGGATCATACATTATTCTTTAAACACTCAGACTCAGGGGGAGTCAGAATATTATTAGTATATGTTGATGATATTATCTTGACTGGAAATAACTAAGAGGAGAAAGTTATTTTAAGGAAAAGTCTTACTAAGGAATTTGACATCAAAGAACTTGGTAGACTAAAATATTTTCTTGGAATTTAAGTAGCTCACTCCAGCAAAGGAATCTTCATTTCACAACAGAAATACATCAAAGATCTTCTAAAAGAAACAGATAAACTAGCTTGTAAACTAGCACCGACACTAGTAGAACCTAATCTTAAACTGGGGGAAGCTAAAGAAGATCCAGATGTAGATAAAGGGGCCTACCAGAGGCTTGTAGGGAAATTGATCTACCTTTCCCACACTAGACCATATATAGCATTTGCTGTAAGCATGGTCAGTCAGTTTATGCAGAATCCAAAGCAGGTTCACATGCAAGCGGTAGACAAGATATTGCACTACCTTAAAGGAAACCTAGGAAAAGGGATTCTCTTTAAGAGAGATTGCGGAATAACTATAGAAGTATACACGGATGCTGACTATGCGGGATCACCTGTTGACAGAAGATCTACCTCTGGATACTGCACATTTCTTGGAGGTAACCTAGTTACATGGAGAAGCAAGAAACAGAATGTGGTGGCAAGATCTAGTGCAGAAGCAGAATATCGAGCTATGATGGCCTTTGGAATATGTGAGCTACTATGGATCAAAATAATCCTAGAAGACTTAAAGATCAAGTGGGATGAGCCTATGAAGCTACATTGTGACAACAAATCAGCAATCAGCATAGCCCACAATCTAGTCCAGAATGACAGAACCAAGCACAGAGAAGTGGACTAACATTTTATTAAAGAAAAACTAGACAGTGGTCTAGTAAGTGTCAACCATGTATCATCAAAAGATCAACTTGCAGACATTCTTACCAAATGATTGGACAGTTCTGCCTTTCTTAGAATGACCGCCAAGTTGGGAATGATAGATCTATATTCTCCATCTTGAGGAGGAGTGTTAAATCTCAGCCTTCGTTTCCGAAACTAATCCCACGGCCATGAACATTAATCCGTGGGAAGCTCGCCTGGATCACGTTGAATACCTTCCATAACAAGACAACTGATTTAGAAAAGATTATATTACTCATTATTCTGTAATTATTTGAGCATCTTGTAAAGATCTATAAATAGGGAGCATATGGCATAATAAAATTTAAGCTTTTTCCCTCTTATTCCTCTCAAATCCTCGTTTCTAACAGTAACATTCGGTGATGATCAATTGAAGACTATCGTAGCATCAAGCTGATAGCTTTTGCTTACAAAAAGCTTGTGTTCGTTGTGGATTATTAATCTCTCTTGTTTGAATGAATTGAGTAGGATTTGTATTATCTAGTTAGCACCTTATGTAGCACTGTATGAATTGAGTGGGATTGCTAATGTCGGCTCTTCTTGTTATCATGCAGCAAAAATGATGATGAGGATGAGTTTCACATGTACTAATTTTCTTTATTCTATAAACATTGTGTTATGCAGTCATTGTGTATTTGGAGAAACCAATGAATACAATGTATTTATGCCTGCACCAATGATAAGTTATTACTCCACCTGTTTTTAATGGCTTGAGGCTATAGGTGTTGCAACATTTTGCCGGGTTAGCTCAGCATTCTCCACAAAAGAGGTGGCATTACCTGTTGCAGCTGAGGAAGGTTTCACTGGCCTTCTTGAATCTTCAAAAATGCAGGATACTGTTGTAAGCGATCTCTTTATTGAGAAGAGTTTGCATGGGGAGGGTATTGAACACGTGACAAAAGACACTCTATTAAAGGTGGATAGTGAGGGACGATGCATCATCACTGATCATGGTCATTTTGGTAAGCTGGTTTATAAAAGCAAAATAGTTTATATTAAATATACATGTAATATTTTACATTATGGTTCTTTTCGTTATTTGTTCTTTGTTTTCTTTTTTGATTTACCACGCCTTATCATAAGTTCTTACTTCAACCATGCATGCTTCATAAAATAGTTATTTCTGATTTGACCATGTTTGTATACTAATAATAAAATGGTATTTGTGCAGTTCTTTTTAATCTATATGGTCCTCGAGCTGATTGTGATGATAAGGAAAGAACCAATTTCAAATTTCTGTTCTATAAGCTGTTACAGGTAATAATGTTTTTTCTTACGCTGCTTTTGTGTATACACTCTTCTTGTATCAACAATATAATTGTATGCAGCTTTCAAACACATGCAAAAAGTATTTCATTGTAGTGCAAGGGCTAGCTAGATGTTGGGCTGAGTCTATTGTCCAGAGGTTGTTTGAAAGTGCCTAGATGGATAAAAACCTACAATAGGTGTAGCTTTTATAGTAATGGGTACTGGAAACGTTCAAACACCTTATCCACATTGCAAGAGGGTGGTTGATAATTATTACAACCAACACCCTAAAGTTAGATGGTACAATTTTGCATTGCTGTCAAGAATGTTTAATGATTCATGTTGCTTGAAATCATTTTAAGCAAGCATTAATTCATGATAATGATTTACTTATGGTGATGTTATATAAATTTTTTTTTTCATGTTATTATATATTATTCTCCATTTCAAATCCTTAAAGTGACAATTTTCTTAGAAAGCAATAGAATATAATTTAAGATCTAGTGTTGATAGGTTATGATGGACATTTAAATAAGCACATGTATTTAGATTCAGGTCTAGTATGGTTCACTAGTTTCCAACCTAATTAATTAATGCTTGACCTAAACTCAACTCTGTAACAGATGAATAGTAACACTTGTAAACTCGAGCCATTTATTCACCGACTGACCTGAATGCCATATTAAAGGGATTGAAATGTTTTTATGGTTTGTGGAAACTAATTGTATGATGTGAGGATGACAAATTATCGTAAGTCAAATTGCTGTTGTAGTTTGGTGACATTTGGATAGGTGGTTATGAATGAAAAATAGCTGGTTATTAATGGGTCACAATTTGAACTGAACCTATTATTCATGGTATAATTGGGGTTTCCTTACGTTGATAGTAACCTGAGTCTCGAATGTTCTTTAGGATTATAACGGGTCACTCTAAATTTGGACTAACATCTAATTAATTTCAATCCTCACATATTTTTTTGTTGGATGGCTGAATAATTAACATCTAACTAACATCAGCCTTAAGCCCATATCTTTATGCTTTAGTAATGGATGTTCTCACTAGACATTTGCAAGAGGATGTACCTTGGTGTATGCTTTTTGCTGATGATATTCTTCTTGTTGATAAGACTAGAGAGGGAGTTGAAGGTAAACTTGAATTATGGAGGTCAACCTTAGAGTCTAAAGGTTTTCGCTTGAGTAGATCTAAAACGAAATATATGGAGTGTAATTTTAGTAGTAATAGACCTAGTGAGGGGATTATGACTTTGGGCGATCAAGTCATTAATAAGAGTACACATTTTAGATATCTTGGATCTATTGTTAAGAGTGATGATGAAATAGATGGAGATATTATCAGCAGAATTCAAGTTGGATGGTTGAAGTTGAGGAATGCATCGGGCTTGTTGTGTGATAGAAAGTCCCCCTCAAACTTAAGAGAAAATTCTATAAGATGGTGGTGAGACCTGCAATGTTTTATGGTGCCGAATGTTGGCCATTAAAAGAGAAGCATAATACTAAGTTAATTGTTACAGAGATGAGGATGCTCAGGTGGATGAGTGGCTTTACCCTTAGATAGGATACGAAATGGGCATATACATGAAAAGGTTGGAGTAGCTCCAGTGGAAGATAAGATTAGAGAGAGTCGCCTTAGATGGTTTGGTCACATAAAATGGTGGCCTCCCGATGACCCGGTTAGGAAAGTAGAAGAATTAGATTTGACTCATATTAAGAAAGGTAGAGGTAAACCTAAAAAGTCTTGGTTAGAAAATATTATAAATGATCTTTCTTTATTAGATTTAATTGAGAATTTGACTCTTAACAGAACACGATGGAGAAAAAGGATTCATGTAGCCGACCCCACGTAGTGGGACAAATGCTTGATGTTGTTGTTGTTGTTGATGGCTGAATAGTTATGAGTTACTCTTATTGCATAGAAGTTTGTAAGAAAACTTATTGTTAGATAATTTTGTAGTGATGGTCAATAATGTACTCACATGTTTGTACGGAAACTTATTGCTAGATAATTTTATAGTGAGGGAACACTGCCATTGCCAGATCCCAGATGAGAAAAGTGGTGTGTTGCATTAGGTTGTTGACAACCAGTATAAAATTTGTCAAACTATCATGACATGAATCCCTTAATACATTGTGTTATAGGACAATGGAGAAAAATGATTCATGTATCCCACGTAGTGGGATCAAAGCTTGATGATGCTGTTGATGTTATTGGTCAATGATGTACCGACATATCGATTATACAATGCCACATTTGATCATAATAACAATAAAAAATCTATAGTAGCAAAACTGACCAACTAAGGTAACAAAATTTGCCAATTAAGGTACCACATGAAATTTTGGTTTGCTAACCTGGTTAGGCTTATCCAATTAAAATCTAATTTAAAGGGAGAAGATCATTCTTTACATAATACAATAAACAAGGAATGATCAAATCATTCCAACATGACGATTTACTTACCTTCAACCATTAAGGCTAACAACAATCTCACAAATAGCTTCTTGTAATCTATTTTTCTTTGCACTTAACATGCATAACATACACTTGTATAACCATCAAATATTACATTTGAATTTTCACTAACTCTTGATTGAGTGGCATAGCTTTAGATCTATAGAGTAGAGGTCCAAAGTTTGACCCTTTTCAACTAAAAAAAAACCCTCAATTTATTTTCTTTCAAAGAAGATGTCAAATCAATAGCACACTTGCAAATGAGTCATAAATCCAGTAGATAAACAACGCCTAATTGAAAATTTTCTCCATAAATAATGTAATTAATTGATGCAATTCAACAAGAATAATGATCTTCATAATCACAATGATGCTATCAAGTTACTAGGTTTGAGACAATTACTCCAGCCTTTTCAGAGTGATGGTGAAATAATGGGGATATTATTAGTAGAATTCAAGTTGGATGGTTGAAGTGAAGGAATGCATCGGGCATGTTGCGTGATAGAAAAGTCCCTCTCAAACTTAAGGGAAAATTTTATGAGATGGTGGTGAGACGTCACTGAGACCAGCAATGCTTTATGGAGTAGAATGTTGGCCATTAAAAGAGAAGCTTAATATTAAGTTAAGTGTTGCAGAGATGAGGATGTTCAGGTGGATGAGTGACTTTACTCTTAGAGATAGGATACAAAATGAGCATGCTCATGAAAAGGTTGGAGTAGCTCCAGTGGAAGATAAGATTAGAGAGAGTTTCCTTACATGATTTGGTCACATAAAACGGCGGCCTTCTAATCACCAAATTAGGAGAGTAGATGTATTATATTTGACTTATTTTAAGAAAGGTAGAGATAGACCTAAAAAGACTAGGTTAGAAAATATTAGAAATGAACTTTCTTTATTAGATTTAAATGTGAATTCAACTCTTAAAAGGACACAATGGAGAAAAATGATTCATGTAGCTTGCCCCACGTAGTGGGATAAAGGCTTGATGTTATTGTTGTACATGCAGGCAAGTTGACAACCCTTTGGTGCTCTTGCGCAGGAGATGGGTAATGGACACCTACTTGAGCCACATCCTTATATGTATTCACACTTAGTGTCGCTTCCACCAACCATGATAAAAGTATGTTCCTTAGTATCATCATTTGGGATTAAATTGCTCAAGCTTGAACTTGCTAATTCTTAAAGAGGAATTGTGTTAGTATTGGTCTCAAAGTTCTACAGTAACAATTTTAGAATGCTAAACTACTCCAATAACTCACTTATTATACGCATGAATTTATGTGCAAACAGGCTAGTACAATTACTTTGTAGAACTTATCTTATATCTCATGTAATAGTGAACGATAAGGCTTTCTCTTAATTAAACTATTTTATATAGAGTTCACAATCTCATAACTTTTATATAGAGTTGTTCCCTTTTGCAGCTCCAACTCTCTAATGGAGTAACACTTTCATTTATCAAATTAAACCGAATCCACTAATAACCTTGATACACATAGGGTCCATTTGGTTACTTGAAATTTGGAAGCATGTTTGATAAAATTTGTTGGTTTCATCATTTTGCTGGGTATAATTTTAAAGCTGTATAAACTTCTTAAAACTCCCTTAAGTATAATGATATTGATTTCAGACACAAAATGGGTGGAATGAAATTAGCAGTTTTCAAAACATTTTATTTTCAAAACATTTTTTCTAGTTATAGAAAACCAAAGGAGGCCTTACTGGAGAGTGGAGATCAAAGTTAAGTATTCAATTTTCCCCTCGCACAACTATATACAATTCTCCTAACAATAATTCCATTGGCATCACACTTCAATAGGCCAACATCTATTATAATTCTTGTCACGCACAAAACACAAATTTCACATTTAATACATTTTGATCATTGCCATAGGATTGCACAATCAGTTATTACAAAAACTCAAATTGATTAAGAAAGCATAATAGAGACTTTTTTATCTAAGGTCCAACTATCCTTAGACCCATGGGTGTAGTAAACACACTGTGCTCATGACTTAATCATTAGCAATGTTTGAATGCAAGTCCATAATTTAGTTATTTATCATGGATTGTAAGAGACAAAATAATTATTATTTTGTTCTCTTGACCATCCTCGATCATTTTCTTTCCCTTGGGCACTCAATTGTGTCGCCATATGGTCAAACATGGGACTTGTTTTGATACCATTTGATGTAAGGCTACTTGACAATTAACGCTATCAACTATTTCAAAATCATGGGGTGACGTTGAATCTAAGGCTTTATAGCCAAATTTCCAACTATGTCTAAATCCAAGTGTGCGGGTAAACCATGCCTCCCATGATTCATTTATTAATTATGTTTGAATGCACGTATCTGAATTATTTGTCCATTGTGGATTGCAAGGGACAACAATTATTACCTTGTACTATTAACAACCAGTTGTACTTCAAGCTTATATTATAAATTATAAGAACGATTGATGAATGAAATTTAGAATGCTTACCAATCCTTTACTGCTTGATGCACCACCTTTCTCCATCTTGTGAGTTCAATTTCTCCCCACTTCACTCGCGCTCACTGATTTCACCCTCTACATCTTGCTCTCTATTTACTTCAAGGATTGAATGATGATTACCTGTCCCTCAAACAAAATTCTGCAATCCATTCCAAATTTTCTCTCACTTTTGCAAAATCTTTATCATTTAACGATTTGTGTTGAACATCACAAATTTTCTATTTTAACCCTAAAGCCACATTATAAGCCTACACAATTTTGGTAAAATATTTCTAATATCCCTTCGAGCATGCTACAAAATCATGTTAAATTAAGATGTTCAACCTCAAAACCTCGTTTTAATCTCAAAACTAGTGCATTAAATTTTTTTTTTTACGTGCTTTGCTCTTCATAATTTCAATTTCATATCAAACTATGAAATATTTCTGAAGTGACTATGTATGCTCATAACCTTTAGTTCATATAAAATGGTCATTATTTAAAATAAAATTCTTTTATTTGTGTGGGCTTCGAAAATTTGGCCCAGGCCTCCTGGTTGCTTTTCGGGGGGAGTTTTAATGGATTAAGTTCCAGGGTAAATTTTGGGAAGGCAGATTGGGATTATAAATAAGATACTACCCAGAGATTTCGCCCTCATTTTGCGAGGACTTTATGATCTGAGTTCTGGTTTCCTATAGGCGCAAGCCCCTATAGTTAATTACCCCCTCCTGATAACGAGAGAGAACTTTCGATTAAGGCTAGTCGTCAATCAGATACGTAAAGACACGTGCATCTGGCATATCGTAGCAGCATGGATTTGGGAATTGGAGAGTTTGGAGATTTGATATTTAAAATTTTAAAATTTCACTATTTTATACTTAAAGTGGATGGTGGGGGAATGGATGATTGACCCGATCAAGATCCCATGGTTTCATCATCCTGGGCCATCGTGGTCTCTGGTCTACTTAGTCAGAGGAGGTAGTAGACCCAACCTGATAGAAGGATCCTTGTCGGCAGTCATGGGTTGCGTCGTCCAAGTCTACCTTGTAGACCTAGGGTGAGTATTTGTTTAAGGGGACATTTAAATCCACCTTAGCTAACAGAGGGCTTTGTGCTCTATCGATTATATCTTATTAATTCATATCTTATGGATTTGATGTCATTGGGGAACATACGAGCTCTGGCCATAACCGTACTGTAGTGGTGCCATTTGGCGGCAAACCACCCGGTTCAGAGGGCCTTGGTCATAATTGTTTATCCTGCGGTGTCATTTGGCTGCAAAATCGCCAGTTAGAGGATACGTGCCATGTTCTTACTGGCAAGTGATGGTTTGAGAATGAATCCTAATGATATTTTCGACTAGAGATTAGCTTTTTGTGAGCTTAAGTGCATTTTCGAATTTGTCCACCTCGGCAAACTATTGCGGTGGATGGATGGATTTTGCTTTAAGTGATTGGATAGTTGATTCAATTTTAAATATTTGAAATTGAGATTTTTGGATTTGATGGGCATTTGGGAATTTGGGAGGCATTCCTTTGAGATCTATGTGGGCCCCTCCGGTTGAGATCTTCTACCATCGCGACTATCATCGGGGTATTTATGGGGAATCTGATTTGTGGATTGAACCTTGTCGACTTTGTCTATATGCCGACAGAGGATCGGGCTCGTCAGTTGTATGTTTTTGTTGATGAATTTTCTTTGTTATAGATCTTGAAGGCCTAATATGAACATATAAAACAGATATTCCGGTCAACACCTTGATTGTATATCTGTTTGATAATTCGAGCTGTGTTAACTCCTATCTATCTACATAGAAGGATCGGGCTCGAATTTGAGTTTATTTTCTGACCCGCGCAACATCCCTAGACGTGACATGTGTACCAATAACATGCTCGTCGGGGTCTATGCGGGTATATGATTACATGTCAGATGTATTCACTTGTGTCTATGTGTATATATATCGGATGTGTATGTGTGGGGGTATTTCTATAGGATTTGACGGGTCTTCTACAACAGCTCATAGAAGCTCATACCTGTTGTAGTCCTCCTGGTTGAACTAAGGTTCACTCACCCCATCTTTGAAAATAATGATTTGATCTGGCTTTCTCTCCCCAGAGCTCGTATAGGAATCAATAAGCGACTTCCTAATTATGTCATCATCATCATTTTTTTTGCTTCGGGTTTAAATAAAGAATCAATTATTTCAACCTCGGATGATTTCGTTCTTACTGATGCCCTATACTTCAAAACCAGTGGCCACTACCCCTAACTAACGACTTATCGTTTTCACTGTGTATCGGATCCTTCTAGTTGCAATTAACATGTTAAATATGGAACAAATCTCTTGCAGTGTCATTGAACATTTCTGCTTGCAGGGGGTTGATGTGTCTTTTCTTGGAGTTTAATCATCATTGATGATAGAGATGTCATATTATTCCTTTATCCTTGCCTCTCAACAAATTCATCGTGTGTAGGTTGTATTCGTTAACATCCTTGCTTGTAGGTAGATGAATGGGTTCATCTATGAATTGAGGTTGACTGTCGAATGAATTGTAATCATTATTAATTTCCTCTCAACACATTCATCAGCTGTCTATCATGCTCATTGTGTGTTGACCTTCGACATTTGTAGGTAACTATGGTGTTCATCTACGAGTCGACTGTCATTGACTGGAGAGATGTCATAATACTCATTGTGTCCTTTCATCGACAAGATATTGCATTCGTCGAAGACTCTCGCATATCTGTTTGCAATCAAACTGTATATCCCTTCTTAATTTTCATTGCCTGAGGGGTTGGATGCCTTTATTTGTGTCTTGATGTCGATCATCTTCGTTGGTAAGGGTACGGTGTACTTGTTTACAAGTTAAGATTGCCCATATGGGGGGCTATTATATCTGTCGTATGTTTCCACCCAAGTTCGTAGGGAATTCACTACATTCTCAATCGTCTGTTGGTTGTACCTTACATGCGAGGAGTCTTTTATTTGTTCATTGATGCTTGCATTTGAACTTATATGACGACACCGTCCACATTAGTTAAAAGTCTTATATTGTTGATCGCGAACATATCATGTCCCAAGTTCATGATTGTGTGTAGGAGCTTGCATTTTCGCACTTGCATGTTGTTCTTCGTAAGCAACGAACATTTGAGCTAACATGGTGATTCTTCGATGTTGATTGAAAATCTCGCGTCGTTGATTTCAAACATGTGGTTGTGCCTTCATTTGATTATTTCCTATGAGCGAATGATGCTAAGGATCACAAGCCTTTCATTGTCTTCGAAGAGAGCTTGTAGTTCACAATGAATTTATTTATGGATGTTAATTTTACTATACATTTGTGTCAATTGCTTGGCACTATATTTAGCACAAGTTTTCATCAATCATGTGTCATTCATCTCACTTATGAATGTGTCGCTTATCCAATTATCTTCAATCACTTAAGAATATGATTGAGGTATATGGCTTGTATTCATGACATGCCTCATTTTTGCTCAATCGATTGTCACTTAGGAGTAAGTTATGCCCAATATTGCAAATCGATTATCCTGCTCCAAAGTCCGTATGTGATAGCTTTGTAATCAAGCCATGTCCTTCACAATATTCTTTTTGTATGTTTATCAACATTTTCATTTTAATTGAAATGATTATCATTCATTTGTCATTGATTGCATCATTCTCATGATTCATGATTTATGATTTTCATTTAAAATATTAGGCTTTAGTTCAAGTTGAATTTAATGTCATTTATCCAATGCCCATTTGAGCTCAAAACAGGTTCCCTGCTGTCCAGGCTAAGCTCAAGTCCGAGTCCAATTTATTGTCATTTGTTTCAAGTCCAAGTCCATTTTAAGTTTGAGTTCACTTAAGTCCTTTGTTCAATCAAGTTCAAGTCCAAATCTTTGTTCATTTGATGGTAAGTCCCCTGTTTTCACTGAAAAATTCGACAACCTCCCGATGTCTCCCCCGTTTAGGAGAAATTTTAGGAGACTAGCCTTCCCCTCCACGCTACATGAGCGCTTCAAATAGGTGTCGGATGACACCGCAGCTGCATTCAATCCCCGCTACGCTACATGAGCGCTTAAGGGTTTTCAGGTACCTGTTTAAAAGGCGACACAATTTTTTTCCCCCTGCAGCGTTACATGAGTGTTAAGGGTACTTAATTTTTTTCCTCGTTATGTTACGTGAGCGCTCCGAGGCTTACCCATCTCGTCGCAAGCGTCGCACCGGCTTCCCCCCACTGTGCTACATGAGCGCGTAGGGAGGTTTGCCGGCTTGTCGCAAATGCCGAGAGCGGAATTTAAGTTGGAAAATTATACCTATGCGAGGGGAATGATGACGAGAATTTGCAAAAATACCCAAAACTCTTCATTGTCATTTTTTGTTTATCTCAAACTTTATCAATTCAGCTTCCTTTCCATATTCAAAATTTCTTGCTTTGCCAAATCAAGTATTCGATCCGATTCTTTAAGATCTTCATTATGCCTGGCTACCTCAAGCTCCAAACTCTCAACCTTGACATTGAGAGATTCAATTTCGGATTTGACCTCATTACACACAACCTTCCTTTTCTTCTAGTTGCTTCATCACTGAAGCAAGTGAATAATTGACCATGCTTTCAGAAATACTGGCTTCCTCCAACTGAGATTCTAAAAGCTCTAACTTCTTCTGCTCATCTACAAGAGAAAGTGTATTTGATTCAGCTATCTTTGCATTTAATACCTGAGCCTTCAGCACTTCAACTAATGCTTCGACATCAACCAACTTCTCCTCAATAGCCTTTGCCTTTCTAAGTTCAAGCTTCAAAACCTCAGCCTCAGAATTAAACTTGTTGATCATCTTTGCCATCTCCTTGGAATGGCTTTCAAGCTCAGACTTGAGCAAAGATTTAAGACGGCTGACTTCTCCAGATAGCATTTCCATCTTCCCTACATTGATTTCAGCAATCTTCATAGCATCATCAGCATGGCCTAGTGCGTTATTCTTTGCCTCAGTAGTCATCAGCAGCTCTTGCTTCACCCTCTGGAGCTCTTGTGTTGCAGGAAGCAGTGCTGCAACATCAACAACATGGTGATTTCTGACATTTCCAAGCTCTTCTAGCCATTCTTTCTTGATGGAGAATTTTCTTCAGTTTCCTTCCTTGAAAAGTATCATCTGGCCCCATTAATTATTGAGTTCCTCTTCATAACTGTTAAGCTGTCCATGTCTTGCCGTTCTATTGAATGAAGAATCCCCAAGAACGTATCCAGCCATATGAATCTTCCCGTTGAGTTGAATCTATGGTGACTAAAATTGGCAACCGGAAATATATTGCCAATATTCAAATAATGGAGACACTTGAATCAAGCAAAGCAGCTTGGTGAAGGGGATCGGTTGAAGGCAGGAACCATGACTACCGCTTTTCTAAACTTGTCATTTAAAACTTTGATGCTTCATCAACCAGCTTTCTCAAAACCTGGGCCGAGATCTCCTCAGCTGCAAATTGCTTCCCAATCGCAGGGCAATCAAGCTTCAAATTCCTGTTCTCATCTCTCAAAACCTTGTACGAAACCTGCTTGGATTCAGCTACAGCAAAAAATAAGGCTGGAGAGATCGGAAGGCTATGGGTGACGAAGCTTCGGCTTGGTGCAGAGAGGAGCCGTCGTGTGATGTAGGAGGAGGGCTTGCGGTTTCCACAGGGAAGAGGTCAAAGACTTCTGGTGTGAGGGAAGAGTGGATTTAGTAGCAGAGGGAGAATGGGCTGAAGTTGCTAGAGGCTGGATCGGACAGGTGGAGTAGCTCGATTCGTTTTCATGAGATAAGGGGTTCGGGAGATGTTGATTCGGTCGCAGGCTTCGTCAACTGCTGGGAATCGCTGGCAGTAGAGCAGGAAGAGCTCGCACAGTCGTTGACTGCTGAAAGAACAAAGATCTTGTCTATGAGAAGAGATATCACTGGCATACACAAGATATATAGAGCTCCTTTTACAGCAGCAAAGTCCTCCGGCTACAGAGGTTGTGGACGGACTGCATGCTAGAATCGGACGAGTAGCAGTTCCATCCGGTGCTTGGGATGGATGAAATGGTGGATTGGCTCGCTCAAGTTGGGAAATAGTAATATCTCCACCAAGACCTCCTCTTCCAACGCCTTTGATCAATTGCGAGCACGTCTAGTAGTCTCATTTCGGTAGTCATTCCCAGTCTTCGTAGTAGGTTGGGATTGCCGAATCTCCTCAAGAGGACTGTCGCCACCACCAAGCTTGGGAGGCTTGAAGATTCCATCAACTAGTGCCTTCCAATAATTATCTATTACGATTTCCTTTCTTCCGTGAGCCTTGAGGGAGGAAGAAGTTGACAGTGGAGATAGAACAGGATTTTTAGTGGAGAATTGGAAGGTCACAATTGAGTATGAAGCTTCTCTCTTATCTCCACACGAGCATAGGGTTGACGAACGATTGATATCTGCGTTCGCGGGATTTGCGGAGATACAAGGTCGACCATACGAGGTAAGAGGTTTAAATGCGATTAGATTTTTCATTTGACTTTCTATTTTTTGTTTAGATTGATAAGTAATGCTAATAATGGTTTGCTATTATTAGTATTAGCATTAAATTAGGATGACAATCATGTTTTAATAAATCCACAATTATCCCGATTTGCGTGTTTTCTCGATTCGTGTGCATTTTACCTCGATTTGTGTGTTGATTTCGCCGCAAAATCTTCTTTGAATAAATTGGCAGTCAATTTAGAGTATTGACGATGTTCCGAACAGAACAATGAAATCCGTTTTGCTATCAGACGTCGTTTTGGTGATGTCGAGTGCTGAATTTCTCGATTTGCGCGTCGCCGCCTCAGGATTCTTGCCACCACCTCGGCCAATCCCAATTGATCAAATAAGATGTATATTTTGAATGTCGACGACGTTCCAGATGCAGTGACGAAATCCGTTCTGCGATCAGACGTCGTTTGGGTGACATCGCGCGTCAATTCCGGTTGTCGGTCGTCCCTTGGACCAGTCTCGTCCGATTTGACCGCGAGGGGTCACCATTTAGGCGAATTCGACGTCCTGATTCCAACGGCGCAATCCGTTTGGCAATCGGAGGTCTTTTGACCCTTCAAGTGAATGGTCACGTCGACGCGTATGTTGCTTATTTCGCCATTTTCACCTATTGACATTATTACTCCCCTTTTTTGCTCATCAAATTTTGATCATTGGATTGATGTCCTTTTCATTGTTGAGGGGTCAATGCTGGATTTTTAATTTAGTTGGAATTAAATTGATAACCATTCCACTAAAATTCTATGGCGCCACAATTGCCAATTGAAATTTAGCTGCTTCTCTTGAGCAACTCCTTGTCCTATCTTTTGATAGGGACTCCATCCATAATTAGCATCAATGCGGTTGTTACATGCTTTGCTTGGCTATCTTATTTCGCAATCGGTCTTGACGAGTGGTTCCCTTGTTTTTTTAAGATGATGGTTGTAATAAATTCTTCTTTATTTTAATAATTTATGGATTAAATCTGTTCAATCATTTATAGAATATTAAGGTTGTAAATTTTTCTTGCAAAATTAAGAATTAAACGTGGAAGGAGGTGGATCTTTTGTTTAAGATACCCTTCCCTAATTTTGCTTAGATTTTCTTTAAATTTTGTCCTTTTCATGAAATCTCACTTCTAATAACTCTGATCATCTTTTCTCAAACCCTAGACAGACATAATGATCTGGGAAAAAAGATTTGATACAATGGAAGTGGTGATGTTGTCTGTTACATGATGATTTTGGTTAACAAAATTTAATTCAATTTAAGTACATAACTTATCACCATTATGATGGTATCAACTTTATTCCTTAGTTGTATGTGGTTAAACATGAAGAGTAAGTATAACAATGATGACCCTAATAAATATTGAGATTAGCATGACCATAATTGGGTTTTAATCCTTTGTCTCCAGTTCCAAGGGTTAAGTTTTCAGTTAGTCATTCACCATGCAACAATTTCTTGGTATGGCCCTGCTTTGGACTCTTGAAGAAAGAAAATAAAATTTTCCTATGTGTCGGTAACGACGCTTAAATCAGGGAAGTTGAGGCTATTTTTTTAAGTGATTAGTTTTCTTTTCTTAATTCTTATTGATATTTTAAAGTGCATGCAGATTTTTTACTTCTTGCAGTTTAAGCAATTGTACTAAGATATTTCTTCTGTAGAGAAGATGGGAATCCCTTCTAACCCATGGGAGGAGAGTTGTTGTTGTTGGCGACCTTAACATAGCCCCTTTTGCTATAGATAGATGCGACGCAGAGCCAGAATTTGAGAAAAATGTGTAAGTCTTTGGAAATATAATTTTATTTAATTTGGAGAGTTTCTATATAGCGGCTAAACTCAACCTTGGGATAATTGATCCTTTCAATATTGATTTTCCATCTCATTGTGTATACGAATTTGCTTTTATTGGTGAAGTTTTTTTGTAGCATTTCATGTTTATTAAGTATAAACTTAGTCATAATCATCATTTATCATCATCATCATCTTATTCTATGGTTGATTTTGTGAACCTTGCTATTCTCTATTCATTCCCATTAAGTTTTTGATAAGATGTTAAGTGCTTGATGAAGTGCTAACTGTATTTGTGACTTTATGCATCTTTATTATTCTATATTCATTCCTATTAATTGTTTGAGGAGATTGTTGGTGGTTGATAAGATGTTAAATATATTTGTTGATTTGTTTGCATAACTTATAGATATGTTATGTTTGGTCTAATCTTTTTTCTACTTATCCCTTTCTATCTTATTTGTGAATCTTTTGCCTCTCCTTGTATATGCCCAAATCACAAGTTTGTTATTCATACCTTATCTTTAATAGGCACTATTCTTATCGACGTTATTGTCCCTTTAATATAATCCTTTCTTACTATATTTTTTTATTGAGAAAAGGATCAAAATGGTCCCTCAACTCTTTGTGAGGGATCAAAATAGTACTCAACTATTTTGAGGGACCAATTGGTCCCTCAACTCCTCCAAATGAGACTATTTTGGCCATGCCGTCAAATTTAAACGTAAAAGTGAGATGGGCAGGAGGGTATTATCGGAATAAGCAAAGAAGAAGCATGCAAACGGAAGAAAGAAGGCTACCTTTGCAACGAGCAAGCTCCCGTCGGCATCGTTACTTTTACTTCCGATGGCAGTCGATTTGGCCGAAGAAGCGCGCGAATGAAAGAAAGGTGACTACCTTTGCAACAAGCAAGCTCCTGTTGTCGTCGTTCTTTTTTATCGCAATCGATTTGGCCGAAGAAGCTCCCAAACGGAAGAAAGAAGGCTACCTTTGCAACGAGCAAGCTTCCGTCATCGTCGTTACTTCCAATCACAGTCGATTTGGTTGAAGAAGCGTGAGAACGAAATGAAGATGGCTACCTTCGCAATGAGCAAGCTCGCGTCATCGTCGTTACTTCCAATCGAACAGACGAATGACGAAGTGTGGTTTCGGATATGACAGGAAGGAACGTCATCAAAGGAGGCGAAGAAGTTATTTAGCTAGTTGTTCAAAACTCTACCCGCCATGCAAAGGAGGCAAAGTCGAAGAGCAACAAACAGTGAAGAAGGGGTAAAGAAATTATGTATAATTATTAAAACTAAAATTATGCATAATTTTTTATTAAAGAAAAGTTTAATTATTTTTTTACAAAAATTATAATATCTAAAAAATATCATTTATTAAATATTTTACTTAAAAAAAGATTAAATTACCCTCATATTTAACACCATCAACTCTACCATTAAATGAGAGGACAATTAAAGTTCCATTTGGAGGAGTTGAGAGACCCAAAATAGTTGGAGATTATTTTGATCCCTCAGAAAGAGTTGAGGGACCATTTTGATCCTTTTCTCATTTTTTATTTTAAATTTATCACATATTTATCTTGACGTTATTATTATTTCTGCACTTATTTTGTTTATTAATTTTTTTTATCGATTGATACTCCAATCTGCATAACATAACTAAGTTAATTATAATTTTATAAAATTTATCTTTAAAATTTGTAATATTCTTTATCACATAGTTTTCATGTCATAAGACACTTATTCATTTTTTATCAACTAACACAAGTTATGTCACAATTTATATCCTTTTTATTATATATAATAAATTTAGATTACTTGAACAACCACATTTTGTATTTTATAATATTGATTTATAATTATTAGTTTCTTATCCCTTACAATTGCATCTCATTATTAATCTAAATTGTATTAATTTTAAATCCCTTATCTTCACAAAATTTTTTAAACCATGGCCTACTTATTATTATAATCTGGTTAAGTTTTGATTTCATTTTTTGGTGGCGCCTTAGCAAATTTTTGCCTACTTCTCACCCCGTTAGGGTTATGTTGTGGAGCTTGATTTCTGAGAAATGCTCTAGCTCTAGCACCATTAGTAAATATCAACTTCTGATTTATTTTTCGGACCCTGGGTTAAATTTTATGATTGGTTGTTGACTTGACATAAACTGATGGAGTTGCAATATGAGACTTTCATTTGTCTTTATGAACGTATGCATTTCTTGGGGAGAATGGGTATAAGACCTAACGGGCAGATGAAAAAGAGTAGGAAATAATACACAAACCAAATGGAGAGGCAGAGAGGAAGAGGCTTGACTGGCCCAAGCAATGAGAGAGGGAAGAGTTATAATGTTTGTATTCAAATTTCAATTTCTTTACTGATACAATAGACCCCTTTATATATAGTGGAAATGAGGGAGATTTCTTTCACATGTTCTAAAATTCCTTATGTTTCTTATATGCTTAATGACATTTAAATGCAAAAAATAAAATAAAAAAAAAGACAAAAATGCAAGCTTAATGATATTTTGTGCACTCGAATATGTTCAATGAGTTTGGTTTTGAACCAGGTTGGATATTAGTGTAGACAGATCCACTTAGCAAATGTATATTGCACAATCTATACTGCATTAGCACTATTCAGATCGAAAGAAAGTTTTATTCAAAGAGCTGAAAGACAGACACCATGGTGGTGGTGAGGTGATGAAACTAGCACATGGGCATGTCATAGGGCAACGATAGATATAAATTGTACAACCATTGAAGGATCTAGGGGCTTCAAATTTGGTTGTGCACCTATGAAAGGATTTACGGGCGTCAACTTTGGAAATGACTACTAGTAATTCCATTATATTAGATCAAAAATCTGTTGGGATTACTTGACGTTGTGGGGGTGACAGCAGCCATAGCACAAAGGTAACCTGTAGTTGTGAAACTGGAAAATATGCAACAACACTTCATTGTAGAAATTTTGTATCTCTGTCTCAAGGTAATTGGTGAGTATTGCTCCGGTTCAACATCTATCTGGTGGTGACTGCTGCCTCATGTGGCCTACAACAACTGCGGCTTTGTTACTCTGTGATCGCCTCAATTGCAAGGCTGCTGTTATTGCCCATCCAGTGACTTATGCTATTACGAAAGGGAACCGAAAAAGTTCAACTTGAACAAACTAAAATTCTGGGGTTCTAATTAGACCATCCCATTCAGGTTGAATCAAAGCCAATCATAGTTATCCAATCCCTTGCCATATGATACTTGTAAATGATCAAATTAAAATTGCATTGATCATGAGAATGAGATTGCAATATCATGTGACCAAATCAAAGTGGAGAAAGAATCGGCCATGCTCATCAGAGTGACGTGGTGCACATTGTAACCCTCAAATCATTAATGAATATCTGATATACTAGAAATGTGCCAGCCTACATTGATAAAAGTTAGCCATCCATGTCTAACATAGTTGAGACGTTGCTATTACATCCCTAGATCAACATATTTTAAATGCTAAGACTTATTCCCGTTCCTTTCTCTACATATGAGGCCTCTAGGTCAGTTTGATTTATTCTACTTATTTATCATTTTTCAGTTTCTTGGAGCTCTTATTCAAGAGAAGCAGAAGCTTAAACGAGCCCAGTTCTAAGAGATCTAGAATAAATCCTTTAGAATTATACTAAGCTGGATAGATTGACTCCTTTCCTTTTAAATGCTAACATGGGAACTGCAGCCTGGGTATGGTATCGTTGCTTGGTCTGTATGTCATACTCTGCCGACATTGAATGACTTGTCTGAATGTTCAACAAATATATATCTTTTGAATTTGACATTTAAAGGCTTGATATTGTTGTTGAATTTGACATTTAATATGTTGTAGATATCTTATCCTAAATCATACGAAATATTGTTTTTATATTTTAGTTCTGATGGCTTAAGAGTCAGTTGGAATATTTCTTATTATCTTAGTTGCGCTATTTTCTTTTTAAAGCTTTTAGTATTGTGCCTCGTTTGCTGAATTTATATTGCGTTTTTAACATTTTGTAGGTTCAGGACATGGTTAAGGTCCATGCTAAGAGAATGTGGCGGCCCTTTTGTTGATGTTTTCAGATCAAAGCACCCTTGCAGGTTGAGTCTTTGGTGCAACCTAAGTTTCTAAATATTTTATGGAGAATACTTAGGAAAGCAATTAGAAAATTATTCCTTTCAATAGAGCATAAACATCCACATGTTAAATAACTAAAAGTAGAAACAAGTTTTTGAAAGTAGCTTACGAAATCTGTAGGGAAAAACACATAGGAAAATGTAAATAAGGCTACCCTCAGAACAACCAACAAGTGGTCACCTCACATGCAAAGTTCAAAAAATTAAGGATAGGTGCTCAAAGGAAATATCTAACCCGGAATCCACCACTGAAACGTTCCAGCACAAGTCCACCCTCCTCCAGCAAATACCAACCAAAACGTGGCAGCAAACACCACTAAGCTCACAAGAGAAAAAGGATATAGATGGGGCGGGAATTGTGAAAAGAGTAGAAGAGATAGAAAACCGAGACGAAATAGTAGAGGGAAAGGGGAAAGGAGGCTAGCTCGCAAGCTAGAAGAACCCGTAGGTTTGTATGCAACACTTCACTAAAAACTCTCAAACCGCATGAAAACAACCCCTATTTATAAGGAAAAGAGCAATTAATGCAGGAAGTTAAAGCACCTCTCATCCAGCCACTAGGAACACCTCAAAACTGCAGCAAAACCGAAGGGACAGCTGCCTAGGGGAAATCGAAGCATCAACACAGCAGCCAATGAACACAGAAACCGAAGGGACATCTGCCTATGGGAAACCGAAGCATCAACATAGCAGCCAATGAACACATAAACCAAAGGGACAACTGCCAAGGGGGAAAAACGAGGAAAAAAGGCCCACGAGGAATCAACCCAACAGCCAACCAAGGGAAAACCCAAAGAAACAAAGTGAAGGAAAGAGAGAAACAATCATGAGAGTACCAACCTAGCATGATCATCGGTTGTCTTCCATCATAGGATAACCAAAACAAAAATTACAATACATAATCAACCAAAAGTCATAAAAAAGTACATAAATATTTGACTACATCAGTCTTATATACCGAAGCAATTTATGTCAAGCCATCTTAAAATTTAGCGATCCCAATCTTATGTTATTTGTACTTTTAAATGCTGAAGATATAAATCTTCAGCACCATTGCATTTTTCTCACTTAGAATGGAGAAAGTGGCGTAAGAGTGCATATTAAAAGAGAATGTAGATAAAACTATGATGATGCAAGGAAGGGCAAAACTAGCAACAGAGAATAACGGATCACCAGTAGCTAAAAACAGCAATGTCTATAAAAAAGCATGGGAGGAGAACTTAATCATGCTCAAAATGGATAGCGGAAATTGAATCTCAGTCATGCAGAGAATCTTAGCTTTTGTGGAAGTAACAATATAATGAGGCATTTATGCATGGATGTTAAATGGGAAGAGAAGAAAGTTATGTGTCATGTCCCAAGTTTTAAATTAAAATAATTATCTATTTTATCTTTTAGTCTATCAACTAGAACTTCTATGAATCATCAATTTAAATCAATATATCCAACAGAAGCAAAACTTAATATCATATGCATCAAAATATAAATATATCTTCATTTCTTAAAATTATATTTACAATAGCCAAGATATCATTACAATCAATAATCTATCTCAAGTTCCTGACTACAAAATAATAAACAAAATACAATGCTAACAAAATGAGAAACCTGAAGATCTCAATTAATGTCACTCCACAGAATCCTGATCTCTTTTTTGACCTGAAATCCATTAAACTATATAATAAGCTTACAAAGCTCAGTGAAAATTCAAAACTAACATAAGATTTTAATGCAAGATTCAAGAATCAATATGCATGCTCATCTCAATCAATAGAATCAATAACTTTCAATATCATCAATGATTAATTATCAATAGTACAAATCAATATAACTAGTAATAACTAGTAACGAAAAGCAAGAATTATTATGCTGAAATCCATAAATCAACAGGCATGAAAATGTAAATGCATCAGTGATCAATAAATCAGTATTGTAGGGATAACACATCGGTACTGTAATCATTTAATATTATCAGTCTATTAATGAGGTGAATCATGAACGTGCAGGAGTCATATCAGTATGCTATGTATCAGTAGTACTGATATATGCCTGGTTATAATAATTAAATTAGCTCCTAGTTATATTATTTATCTTTTCAACTTATTAAAGATAATTAAAATTAAAGTTAATAAGTAATTCACACTTAACATGTAAATTAAATTCAAAATACATTAAATTTAAATTATAAATGAATTAACCGCCTTAAATCCTTAAATCCTCGATTATGTTGCCAAACAGTTTCTCAGGATTTATCAGGATTTAACATGTCATACCAAACAATTTTTAGGATTTAATACCCTCATGATTTACAGGATTTTCTAAATCCCACTAATATCCTATTTGTCGCCAAACAATTCCTTAAATAAAAACAGAATTAACATGTCAAATAAGAACCAACATCTTATACTCTCAAATCAAATTATTGCTACTAAAATATAGTATCATAAGACTTACTAACTAGCCATCATTGAAAGTGCTCACTCATGATCCAGAGGATAATTAATGGTATGGCTTGCATTTATGAGTAACTTTTAAACTAGATCATGAAGTTCTTGTTAGAGGGCAATATCTCTAGGTAGTTTTACCAATATGACTTCTAAAAAATTAACCTGTAACTACTTTAATATCAACAAAGCTAGAGCAAGGATATTCGGAATACACAGTTGATTATTTTGTGCATTTAAGTCGGATAGTTAGTACTCTATGTTAGTATTACTGTTGTGATGTTGCCTTGATTTGTGTTTCTATTTTGTTGCTACAGAGAAGGAGCGTACACCTGTTTTTCTCCATGTATTGGTGCTGAAGAATTCAACTATGGTTCACGGATTGACCATATTCTTACTGCTGGGCCTTGTCTACATGAAAATCATGTCTCAGAGAAGCATAGCTTATTTGATTGCCATGTTGGTGAAAGTGACATTATGATTCAATTCCTACGGGGAAATTTTGATGGAAGACCCAAGTAATAATACATACCAGGTGAAATTCTTGCTCTTATGTTCTGGATGTGATTTACAACGGTGGATTTGCAGGTGGTTAGGGGGAAGGAGTATAAAATTGGAAGGTTCAGATCATGTCCCTGTGTATATTATCTTAAATGGAATACCTAATCTTCTTGAGCATAGCACTCCACCTTTAGCTGTGAGATATATTCCAGAAGTCCACGGTTGGCAACAAACTATTGGTGAGGACTTTTTCAGTATCCGTGTTGGAAATTTATGGAGATTTTTACATGTTTAATGTTAATGTATTGCGTCAAAAAGCTGATTCTCAATTTGATCCGGTTCTATTTTCCGTTTATCCTTGTTTAGTGTACTAAATACTGCATGTGTACGTTTGCTGATAACAGGCAAAAAATATTTCTTTTTGGTCCAATTTCTAGATTTATGTCAATCTATCTGTTCATAGTGATTGTTGTATGCGAACCTAAATCTCATAAAAAATTGTTTAGGGCAAGTAATCTAACCATTATTTTTCAAATGTCAATTTATGTATTATTTTTGCTTATTTTGTTTAATTAAAATACATAATAATAACATGAACAAACTTGTAAGGCTGTTGTGGAAATTGTACTGCCAGAGTGTTCCGCTATTTCTGATACCAATTCATATCTGTTATAGCTAAGCTTAAGATGGCGATATTCGTTAATTCTATATGGTAATACTTGAGCCTATTCTTGTAGTTTTTGTTATTTGTCTCCATTCAGGAACTTTGTGTTTTGATTTTATTATACTTATTAATATACTTCAACATTACCATCGTTCAAGATGCTTTCTGCTTGCAACACTGCTATTCTGAATCCTTTTCCCTGTAGCAGCTTACAATTGCATTGTTATGCTCCTGAAATTAGTGATAACAATGGATTTGTGCAGTTCCATTCTTGAGGAAAAGACAGCTTCCTGATGCCAACGAGCATTCTGTTCTTCCGGAGATTCTAATTGATGATAATGTTGCGTCAGAAAATGGATGTGAAGGTTCAGTTGAAAGCCTGGACAATAGAATGTCTTTGAAGTGTGGGGAACTATCAATTTCAACCCGCTTTTCTTTAGACCAAGATCAAGGTAGTCCACATACTTTGGGTCACAAAATCAATGAAGACATCAGTACTGAATGTAGCAAGCCTAGTGCTTCTGCCTTGGATATGGAGAGAAATACTTTATTACATAAAATTAAAGTACCAGTGAAAAAGGTTAAGTGTACTGCATATTCTCAGCTTACTTTGCGTTCTTATTTCAAGAAATCAAAGCCTAACTCTGATTGTGACGTAGATAAAACGAACTCTGATGAATTGCTTGATCTATATGATAATGGAAAGAATAGTGATAATCTTCTCTGTGGAACAGACCTAATAGCTGCTAAAAGTTCTTGGTCTGATGTTGAAGACCATAATTGTGGGGTTGACATTCCGTGCAAGAGCCTCCATCCTCAAGATCAGGCTGATACATGCTCATCTTCTTGCTCAAAAACTGAGAACAGAAATATCGCATTGTTGGACTGGCAAAGAATTCAACAGAAAATGAGGATGAGCATACCGCTTTGCAAGGGCCATAGTGAACCCTGTGTGGCAAGGTCTGTGAAGAAAGGTGGTCCAAATGTTGGGCGGAGATTCTACGTATGTGCTCGTGCCCAGGTAGAGGATATTCTAACCTCTTTTTCAGTCATTTAATGCTAAGTAGCGGGTCAAGGCCTTGTACCAAGATCTACTGAATGATTAGTTCCTATAAAATTACGAGGCTTCTTAGATTTTCTTCTTTTTCTTCATTTAAACCAGGAGAAATAAATTTAGAATTATAAGCTTTAAAATAATAGGCCCTCTATTCAGCAAACTTTACAATACTTGGAAATTTGTTTCTAGTAAAAAATGTAATTTGGTCCTTTATGTTAATTTCTGGTAATTCAGATCCTCAAATTTTTAAATGCGCAATTTCAGACCCGTCTTGTTTTTTTTTATTAAATGATATTGGTATGATTTCAGTCTGTTTCCCTTGCCGTGCTAAGGGTTGGTGGGGTGAAAACGTAAGGAGCCTGCTCCCTGAAGCTTTGTTGTTAATTATAGGCAGATTAATGAATATCTTCTTGAAAACCAACTTTTCTTAGACCATTTTTATGTTAGAATATTGAGGGAGTCCACATTCAAAGGAGGGGGAGAGTTCCTGCTCTCTGAAGCTTTGTAGCATTGAATTAGGAAGATTAACGAATATCTACTTGAAGGACTGCTTAATCAGAATCTGTTTATGGTTGAATATTGACTGTCCATATTGTTGCTAGGTAGGGAGGGAGGCAGATTAAATATTTGTTTGAGCTAAATTTATCAGAGCATTTTTATATTAGAACATTGGTAGAGTCCATATTCTAGAAAAGTTGAGATGTCCTCTCCATTTTGTTGATGTTCTTGTAATACTGATCATAAACTAAAAAATGGGCCGAATAGGTTCTATTCTACATCACATATGGTTTGCTATTCTCGGATATTGCCTTTTTCTTTGCAGCTTTATGCATAGTGACTTCTACAATCTGCAACTCCGCTTCTTGCATCACAACCTTTTGATAATTATCTAGCTTGACACCTCTGATACCTTGATATGCGATTAAATTTAGTATGTGATCAACCAAAACATCTATGGTCACCAGTTTATATTAGTGCTGTAGCCTGTAGGATTAATTGCTGCATTTGGCTGGTAATGCAGTAGACTTGCTGTGCGCTGCGGTTTGCTATGTTGGCTTGCTGTCCCAGCATGGAATCAATCCCAAAATGGTGAACCTGAAGGTCGTTACAGCAAAATGAAAGCAGAGAACAGCATTTTCTTGTTGTCTAGAGAAAAAAGGAATAGCAGAACAAAGGGAGAACTTGCTGGAACACTAAGTAGAAGGATCAAACAGCCAACATAAGTCATTTATATTGTGAAACAACGCTCATGTTACATTTTAATTGATTGATAGGGAATCTCTTGAAAAACTTAAGAACCATATCGAATTTGGTCTCACCGTCAGCATAGACATACAACAATATTGAGAGGTCGGCTACGGATCATACCTCTTTCAAGGCCACACCTGTTCTTTCTTATGATGGGATTTTCGTTCTCCTCAAGTCTGGTCTTCTTGACTGCTGCAGTGTTGCACCCTTTACTAGCAACCGTGCTAATGGCATTTAGGCAAAGCAATAGAGCAAGGGGTGCTAGAATAGCTGTCTCTATCATTCTAAATTTTTACAAAAGCTGTTCTTGTCAAGTTATTCATTCCATTGATGATGCTTGAAGTGCTAAGCTTATTGTCCTTCACTCTTTTGTAGGGTCCTGCAGCTAATCCAGAAGCAAACTGTGGTCACTTTGAATGGGCTAGTAAAAGGTCTGAGTGTAGGAATTGATGTGATAATTCTATGGAAATTTATCCCTTCATGGTATGTATAGCTACCCATTAAAGGCCTTTAATGTCCTTTTTTGCTTTGCCGGCCTGATGATGGTTGTAGGATTCATTATGAAATGCATTGTGCCAAGAACTATTATTTATGAAATCGTGGCATAAACATTTAAAGCATATTATTGAGATTTATGAGCTGCGCGCAATAACAAAAAGCAAAGGCATTAGTAGTATGATCATCCACCATTAGAGTAATATCAATTGATAATTGATATTCTTTACATTTAATTATATGTTTAATCTCCATTAGAAATTATGGTTGCTTTATGATCTTGTGCTCAATTTTTCTTTCAATCTCTAATTCTAACTCTTGAGCAGGTAAAACTTTTAACTCAATGACCATGATTTATTATGGATGTCGATGCAGATTCAGATTCAGATTCAGGCTTCGTTTGGGACAGCTTTGTTACTGTTTCTTAAAGCTACTTTTTAGTACAAAAATTAAAAATTTTTGTACCAAAAAGTTATTTTAAGAAGCAGTAAGAAAGATGTTTAAAATGAAACCTCAATGTTATGAGCAGTAAGAAAGCTGTTTCAAAATATTTATGCTTTTTCTTTTTTTAATTTGTAGTTGGCAAATCCTCCTTAATATGAGACTAGCTAATGAAAGAATACATTTGGTCATATGGGATTATTTGCTCATTTATCTTATAAAAAATGATTGAAAATAAATTAAATTAAATATTAAGATGATAATAGTTATGGGATTAATACAATTTTCAATATATTTTTAATGCAACATATAACATGGCTATCAAATCATAGATAGGATGATAGATATATCAATGTAATGAGTATATTGCATTCCATTTATGACAAATATTTAACATAATTTTTTTAGTATGGTAATTATTTTTTTCATGCAAAATAAACAAATTATTATTAAATTTAAGATTTTTAATGATTTTTAATTGTTTTTTAAATATTATTGGCTTAATTGTAAAGAAGAATGCAAAACAAAAAGATGAAAAATTGAGTTCTTTGATGAAATTTTCACAGATAAGTGGTTAGAATATATGCCACATGTTTTTATTAATTATTAATTTATACAATAAGATATTTATTATAAAAATATAGGAAGCAAGTTTTCAACATATAAGACAAATAATCAACTATGCTTGTTATATAAATATGATCATAGTATAATTTTTTTCCATAGTGATGTGCAAGGAATTGTAAAGCATATGATTTGAACCTGTGATTTTGGAGAAACAACCTTCTTCTTTAGCAATGAGCCATGATTATTTTCAAGTGTAATTTTAACAAATAAAATGTAATAACAAAATTTCTCAACTTACTATATAAAACTAAGGAAATATGACACAATAAATAAAATATAAGTGTTACTCGGGCTTCATAAGATAAAAGATTGTATATGTTAAGCATCTCCGATTAGAAGGAAGATTTTATTTGGGATAGTTTTCTTGCTGCTTCAATCAAGTAGGTAACTCATCATGTAGTGTGCCAAAGCACAAAAATTGTTGAAGAACTCTCAAACTATTTTGAACATGCGGCAAGTGCCCCAACGAATCACATCATCAATCTATGACTTAGGCTTCATTTGTGACAATTTTTTTACTGCTTCAAACATATAATCAAACATACATAATCTTACAATACACTTTCAATACACAACATGCATTAAAAAAAAACCTCTTAACCCCTTATTTATCAGCATTAACGGCAAAATTTATGATACATATAGCCTCTCCAAGTCGAGAAATTATTACGTGCGGAGTGCGGATCGAAGCAATGTCCGATTTTTGTAAGTGTGCACAACAAAAACACAGTAAAAATATAGTGGTGAACAGTAACTGTGTTTTTACTGCACACACTCATAAAAATCGGACGATCCCATGATCCGAATTCTACACTTAATAATCCCTCCTCCAAACCTTTCTTTTTTTTGGCACCCTAAAATTAAAAGAAAAGCAAAAGTACTAGGAGCTCTCAAGCCTTCCCTTCCATCCTAGCAAGAGTAAGACCAGCGCAAGCATCAACAAAATCCCCATCAATGAAATCAGTAGAATATACCTGCAACCGATCCCCAAATCCACGAGCAAAAGCCTGCGAAATAAAAAGCCGAGCATAGGGTTGAATCCTACCGGTAACCGGCCGTACACACAGCACCGGATTATCGGCCTGCGGCGTCACGGTGTTCTCCACCCGGTAAAAATACTTCCTCGCGGTCACCGCCGGTTGCTGCGCCAGATGCTTCATATTACTCTCAAACTTAGTGTTAGGCAAATCTGTATCGATCCAGTTGTCACGAAGATACCCGGCGCTCCACAAGGCCCCGCCGGACGGCGGATGCGGCGCCTTTCTCGGCTTCCAGATACAGATGATCTGTTTGGGAAGGATCTCGGCGACGGTGCGGGAGAAGACGGCTTCGTCATGGTGGATTAGGCGGTCGCCGAGCCGATCGATTAGGAAAGAATCGAAGCCGGGTGGGTCTTCGTAGCCGTACTCGGTTCGGATCTCGAGAATGATGATTTCAGAAGGGGAGTCGGAGAGGAATTTGATGATCTGGTCGAGGGCGTGGTCGATTGGGTAAGTGGTGAGAACGCCGTGGCAAACGCGGCGGTCCTGTTGAACGCGGATGTCGATTAAACGAGCGCCGATGGAGAGTTGGCCGTAGATGGAGAGGGATTGGCATTGGGCGAAGGGGCGGGAGATGAAGGGGAAGCCGATGCAGTCGGTGGCGGAGTCGTGGGTGCCGGGCCAGACGATTTGGGAGAGGCGGAGTTTTTCGAGATCGCCGAGCTGGGAGATCCAGTTGGTGCGGTTGGGTGGGTGGTAGTCGGAGCCGGGGAAGAGATCGCCGGAGGCGGAGAGTAGGTCGGCTAGAGCTTTTTTCTCGGCGGCAATGGCTTTCCGGCGTTCGATTTGCTTGGAGAATTGGGAGCCCATCGTAGTTAGCTGGAGAGCTGGGCGAGGAAGAGGATGAGGAAGCGAGGGAGATTTTATTTTCCTTTTTATTTATTTATTTTATTTTATTATTATTTATTTTAATGGGGAAGAAGGTAGCAGCTTCAATTATTGTAACGTGCAATAGACGGGTTCAAAAAATTTACTAACGTTTTTTTTTATGTTTGGTTGTTGTGGATATAGATTTAGATTTCGTGGTTTTTTTATTATAAAATTTTTAGTTTAAAATATTTTATATTAAAATATTATTTTAAAATTTATTAAGAAAGATGTCTCAAATAAAGTTTTAATTAGGGACAAATTTTTTTTTCTGTTTTTTAAAATAGCTTTTTAGTATAAATTTTTAGCTATAGAATTTTTTAGTTATAGAAGACTGCTTTAGAAAGCAGTAAAAAAACGATCTCAAACGAAGTCTTAGACTTTGTTGGAACAATTTTTCAATGATGTGATTTTTAAATTATAATCATAATTTTTCTCGGTTATCAATAATTTTTTTGCTAGTAAACTATTTTTTAGAGCTGTTTTTAAAAAAGTTATTTTCTTCCTAATTGCTTTACAATCATCTTTATAAAAAGTAGAGGTCATTCAATACATATAATAAAATTTTATATTTATTTATATGTCATTTAAATATTTAAATTATATCAAAAAATAATTTTAAATAAGTTAATATTGATGATATTTTTATTGTGATTTAAAAATTTTAGTATTATATACAAATTTATATATTAAATATATAAATTATCAAGTTTTTTTTTGTAGATATTGATACATCACCGAAATTTGTCTTGATCAGGCATGAATATTAAGGCATATTCAAGTTGAAAATTTCTTAAATTAAATTTGGGGCCATCAAAACTCCAATTTCAAAGAACTTGTAGTCAAACTGAACGTTTCGACAAGGCAAATCCAACGATATAAAAATTAGTTCAATTCGAGTAGATCAATAGCTTGAAGCATATTTGAAAGCTACATAATATTAATGGGATGACCAAATGATGTATAAATATAGCATGTTTACAGTCAAATAGAGCAACTCGACAAGACGAATCCAACGAGCCCTAGATTGCTCAATTAAAGTGTCATTACGACACTTAAATGCAGCAAGAACAATCTATGATAATGGGAACCAAAATGGGTCGTCCAATGGAGCACTCCGAATTTGCTTTTGATTTTCTTCATATTTACGAAGTATGTTATTCTTAAAATGTATAAATAGACCCCCACTCTCAACATAAAAAGGACTTTAAGAGAGACTTGGACTTTCAGTTTGAGATTAAGAGAGCTTTAAGGCTTGGAAAATCTCAAGGCACAATCATTGGCGAAACTCGCCGCCTGGCCATCACCACTGGACTTTCTCTAGACGATCTTTGTCGGACGTTCACCCAGCCACTGCTACCGAACATTAATCCAGCAGATGCAGTTAGACCTCCACTCGACCATCATCACCGGACCTCCGCCCGACTGTCATCGTCAAATATCTATTGCACTGTCGACCAAGGTCTTTAGACCACCACCACCTAACTATAATCTCTCCGACCTCCGTCGTTTGACTACGACCCCTCTAACCTCTGTCGTTCGACTATGACCCCTCCAACCTCCGTCGTCCACCGACTGTGGTCCTTGGACCACTGTTGCCCAACTACGGTCTCTTAGACCATCGTTATCACAGCCCACACTCTTAATTATCGAAGTATTGTTTGCTTTATGCTAAGAGTCTCATAGTTTTGTCTTGTTGGTATAACTTCCCAGTAGGTTATCCATCCCAGAATTGCTCCGGGATGAGCACGCTTAACCGCAAAGTTTTTTAATGAAATTTCATCCATTACACCAAAAATCGCCTTGATGTTTAAGAGTTTAGCTTCTTTTACTTAAGAGGTTTCATAATCTCCCTCACTTAAATAATTGATATCCTTGTCAGCATCTTTATTCCAGAATCATCCACTTGAAAGATAGAATTTTAGAGGTGGCCGCCATAAGTTCAAGTGATAGCTCCTATCATGTAGCACTTTGTCCCATATAGGGTTCAAGAGGTAGCTCCCATGACGTAGCACTTTATCTTATATGACACTTAGTTTCTATCTTTCGACAATTATATTGATATGATACCACTTTGTCTCAGTCCAAACTCTTAACTATTGAGATATTGTCTACTTTATCGTATAGTTTAATGCATCTTATCAATTAGAATATATCATTTTTCACTTCAATTTCAGTACACATTTTCACACGCATTTCATAAAAAAATTTATATGCACAAATTTAATCAGTAAAAATATAAGAAAATTATATCATATTATTCAGAATGATCAAATTTATTGCCTATCAAAAGTTATGTGGTGAAAGCTTACAAAATCAGTAGAATATGCTTTTAGCAGATTTAGGAGAGACAAATTCATAGAAATCAAAATTATCAAAAATAGAAGTAAGAGGATAGTTACTTACAACGATTAGAATGATTTTCATAAAAAGAATGGTGGACGAAAATGGCTTGATGAATTTTCTCTCTCCTTTCTCTTTACTATTCTCCCCCTTCTCCTTCCTTTCTTCCCGGCCAACCAGCGCGAGTGAGGGGTGAGGGAGGCAGTGGGGTGGATTTAAGGGGAAAATATTAAAAAAATATTTGTAGTATTTTGGAGCTGCAACACTCAGTCTCGGTGCTACAGCGCCGCTTGCAGAAATCAGATTCAATGTAGAACAAAGACATCAATACCGCTGTGATGGTTTCTTGTGCCATACTGCTCTCAACCCTAGTGCCGTAGCGCTTAGATATACATCACTGAAGTACTTTAATTCAATCAACAAATTCAAAAATTGATATTTTTCATTTAAAATGCTTTTCGTATCTTTAGGTTATAACAGATGCAAATACCACATTAAAGCTACATGTCGTGTCTTACTCTTTATAATTGTATTCATGGTTGCATTTATATAATAGTGAGTTGAACTGGTTTATAAATAGATTGATATAGGATGCTAATAGACAGTTATTCATGACATAATAATTGATAGAAATATATAATAGAAACATCAGCATGAAACTTATAGATAATTGATGTTGTTTCACTTTAACCCATGTTATTGATTTATAGACTTTTTACTGATCATATTTATGTTTACTGCTTATTGATTGATTTTAACTAGAATAGGAGCATATTGATTCTTTTACCTTGCATTGAAGGCAGCAACGAGTTCTGATTACTTGTTTTGTAAGCTTATCATGTGATTTTATTGATTTTAGGTCAAGGAAGGAGTTAGAACCGTATGGAGTGAGATTGATTTAGATCTTCAGGTTCTTTTTTTGTATTTTTTTATTCTTTCATAGTCCTATCTTATTAATCATTTATCAGAACTTCTATAAATCATCTTTATAACTCAATATCTAACAAAAATAATTAAATATCATATATATTAAAATATTTCACTATATTTATTCACCAAAATCATATTTATAATTGATACGTCATCAAAAAATTATCTTGATCGGGCACGAATCTCGAGGCAAAATCAAGTTGGAAACTTCCGAAATTAATTTTGGGATCATCCGAACTCCGATTCCAGCAAACTTATAGTCGAACTGAGCGTCTCGGAAATACAAACCCAACGAAACCAAATTCAACCCAATCCGATCCCAAATGGGTCCAAATCAAGGGTCTGAAGCGCTGTTGGAAAGTTCAAACCATAATTTGGATTACCAAACGGATTCCAAATGTGACATGCTTATAGTTGAATCGAGCGTCTCGACGAGGCGAATCCAACAAGCCCAAGATCGCCAAATTCTGACATCATTAAGACCTTCAAATGTCCAGCAAACGGTCCATGATCAAGGGATTCAAGATCGGCCATCCATTCAAACCACTCCCTAACTACCTCTGATCTTCCACCTATTTACGGGTCATGCCACTCACGAAAATCTATAAATAGAGACCCCATTTCTCATGAAAAGGGACACCTATTCTTAAGGAGAAAAAGAGAGAGCTCTTGCCCCCTCGCTCCTCCTCGACCACCGCCGGAGTTTCGCCGGACCACCGCCTGACGCCGGAATTCCGCCGAACCACCGCTTGAGGCACTGCTCTTCGCCGGATCACCACCTAAGGCTCTGCTTTTCGCCGGACCACCACCTGAGGCCTTGCTCATCGCCGGACCACCACCTGAGGCCCTGCTCTTCGCTGGACCACCACCTGAGGCCCTGCACTTCGCTGGACCACCACCTGAGGCCCTGCTCTTCACCGGACCACAACCTGAGGCCCTGCGCTTCGCCGGACTACCACCTGAGGCCCTGCACTTCACCGGACCACCACCTGAGGCCCTGTATTTCGCCGGACCACCACCTTTGGCCCTGCTCTTCTCCGGAGCATCACCTGACGTCCTGAGTTCTACCGGACCTCCACATGAGGTCCGAACTTCCGCCGAAGCGTCACCTGATGTTCAAAGTTATATCAGAACACCAACTATGGTCCCTCCGACCTCCGTCACCCTACCGATTCAGGTCCTCCTGACCTCTGACATCAGATTAAGGTCAATCTGACCTCAAATGCCAGCCGACTATGGTCCTTCTGACCTCCATCGCCCCACCAAATAAGGTCCTTCCGACCTCTGTCATCTGATTACGGTCTTTATGACCAACAACTATGGTCTTTCCGACCTCCGTCGCCTGACCAACAAAGGTTCTCCCGACCTCTACCCTCAGACTACGGTCTCCCTGACCTACAACGTCTGTCAACTACGATCTTTCCGACTTCCATCACCAAACAACGGTCTTTCTGACCCCTGTCTCCCGCCAAGTACGGTCCTTCTGACCTCCGTCGTCTGCCAACTATGATCAGCCGACCTAGCAAATGTGTATATATTAATTCTCACCATGTAATGCACTCTATATGATGTATATTGGCTATATCAAGCCAAGTCCTTCCCCAAAACGGAGAACCTCGTTTGTAAACAACTGCAAATACTAGTGGATACATTCAAACTGGGCCAGGCCCCGTGGTTTTTTCCCATTTCAGGGGTTTCTACGTAAAAACTCTGGTGTCTCATATGAATATTACACCTTCTCTCTTTCATCTGATTGTGTGCTGAATTTTCGTATAATGCTAAGACGCTAAGTTTTATATTTCTCTACCGCTGCGAATACTCCAGGACGCAACAATAATAACTAAGAGATCACTAACAATCTCTAATCTATCAATAGCTCATGACTACAAAAAAAGAAGAAAATCAAAAGAACCTAAGGATCTCAATCAGTCTCTCCTTACATGATCTCGACCCCTTCCTTTACTTAAAATCTGTAAAATCATATAATGATGTTACAAAGCCCAACAAGTAACAAAAACTCATAGCTGCCTTTAATGCAAGGCAAAAGAATCAATATGCTCCAATCCTAATCAATAGTAATCAATAAGCAATAAACATTAATATGACAACTAAGAAGTTTATAAATCTATAATTAGGTTTTGTAGTGAAACAATATTAATTATCTATCAGTTTCATGATGATGGCTTCATTATATGTTTCTATCAATCATTATGTCATATAAAATTATCGATCATTATACTATATCAATATATCTATCAATTTGTTTAATGCACTATCATGTGAATACAATTATGAATACAATTATAAAGAGCAAGGCACGATAGCCAACTTTAATGTAATGTTTTCATCCTTCCATCCCAATTATCGCCCAGTTGGTCATCAGTCTTTAATTTAACTCCAAATGTCTACAAATTGATCGTCAGTCTTTATCTTACTATCATAATTCATTATCGTAAGTCTATTCACTAGTGACTTCCAATAATTATTTAAGAGTTGTCGCCATCTACCCGTCAGCATAATTCAATCAATAATTATAGGCTACAATAAGGATAACATGACAAACATTCTTTAAAGAAAAGTTCGTCGGCCCACCCTCCTATAAAAGGTATTATATTTGAACAAGCAACCTATATTAATTATAGTGTTAACAATTAATCTTTATTGCTTATATGCATGTACCTTCTTTCTTTATCTATATGTGCGTTGAACTTTCATATAAAATTATGACGTTAATCTCTCAATCTCGACCGTCGTGAATGTTCTGACATGCAACAAGTATAAAATGCAAATAATTAAATTATTCTTATGATATTTTAATTTTAAAGTAAATTTATTTATTTATTTTATCATATAATTGAATTACAATAAAATCATTCTAATATAACTTGTCTTATATTTAAAGAAAAAAATTGATTGGCATGTCTCAATTTAAATTTTAAATCAAAATAAATTTTAACATAAAAAATTTGGATTACAATTTCTTAATCAAATCGTTTTACTGTATTTTTTCTTAAGATTTAGAACATAAATTTCGATTGCTTAACATTATTATTATTCTAAAATTAAAATAAATTTAATAATTCTTAAATTCATTATCAAATTTAATTTAAATATTTTAATATATATATATATATATATATATATATATATATATATATATATATATATAGAGTTATTTATTTATTGTTGGAAGATAATGCGGGTGGGCAAAGCAGATCTGTAATAAGAGTGATGGACTGGTGGGGCCGGCCGGCGAGTTTTTAAAGGAAGAGATAGCGATGTTTTGGTGCGCTGTATGGCCGGCCCGAGAGAGTCTAATTATCACTGCCCATTATTTGGTGAAAAATAACAATAATAATTACGTCACCATCTCCACGTTTCTATGCAATAATACAACAAATAGTAACATCACAAAAATATTATAAATTTGTGAATATTATATTAACTATTTATATATTATATTTATATCAAATTAAATTTTTTATTAAAAAAATTTTTATATTAAAAAACTGCTTTAGAAAGCAGCAAAATAGCTGTCTCAAACAAAATCTAAGGCTTCGTTTGGGACGGCTTTTTATTGCTTCTTAAAACAGCTTTCTATTGTAGACTCCGTAAGACAGCCGTCCCAAACGAAGCCTAAGCCAGCTGCATTTGGGATGGCTTAAGCTACTTTTAAACTAATTATAAATTTATTATTAAGCAAATAAAATTTTGTAAATTCTTATGCTTATTAAAAAATCAGATAATAATCTTCTTACAGCTATAAAACTCTATAATCAAACAAAAATATCGCCTGAAACAGGCAACTGGATCATATAATTAAATAATTATGATAATAATGATGGTGAGAGGGAAAGGAAAGGGCTTTGGCTTGAAATGTCTCAGCAGCATTCAAATGGAACTGAAATTCAACAGAGTCTGAGCAGTTAGTTCATCCTTCCTTTTCCAGACCGCTAAGTCCTCCCAGCTGACTAAGTAAGATGGCCATATCCATTCCCTGAGTCATTGTAGGGATGGCTAAATCATAGGGGCATACCCTTGAGAATCCAACCTTCCCAGATTTCTTTACTTTCTTCATGCATCTTTTGAGCTTCCCATGACACTTCACATCAGTCATCCCTGAAAAATCAAGAGGTTTATAACATTTATCAAAAAGCTAAACAATCAAATTACTTTCGAATATATTTTGGGAGGCATTGTGCTGAAACGTAAACACCAAAAGATGCATGAAGATGGTGATTTGAGAGGCATTGTGCTGAAGAGGGATTGAGGGATAGAGATGGCAGTGACCGGAGGGAGGGAATAGAGGTAGAAATGTCAATAAATGATCTAACGCGACAACCCAACATAGATCTAAATAGGAAAATTTGTGTTATGTTTGACGCAAGCAATATACAGATCCAATTAGGGTCTAAAATGTTGGCCCATTTAATATTATAGTTGGGTTGGGGTTGATCTAAAATCCTGAAAAATAATCGACTTAATTTTTGGGCTTAAAATGAATCCTCTCTTTGAGTAGTCAATAGGCCTCTTTAATGGAGAATATTTGGGTAAATTGGGTTGTGTTGACACAAAAAAAAAGTTATATGAACCATATAATAAATGAATCAGATGCTAGTTTCAGGTTCAATTAAGTGTGTGTCGTCTGTCGAGTCGGGCTCAGGTCATATTTTGACCTGTATAATAAGTGTCAGTTTGTGTCGAGTACTTCCTAATTGGGTCAAATTTGGATCTAATCTAAATCCTACACATTAATTCAAATTGATACCCCTAGATATAGATCATGATAGCAACCAATCAAGAAAAAAATAGAGGGGACTCCAATAAACCTGAGAAGAGAAGAAACGAGGAAGACTTTACCCAAAAACAATTAAGAGTATGAGAACCTGTGGCAATAATCAATTGATGGGGAGGAGAAGCCAACCACTCAAGAGGAATGGAGAGCAATGATAATTTATCTCATCTTTCATCAGACATCACCTTATTACAAGCATTAGCACCTTCATAAAAATCCCACAAATTCTAAATAAATGAAATAAAGCATAATGCAACATGAACATGGCAAATTAAAAATTATTATTTCCTGTAAATATATCTGATTGGATAAGGATTGAACCCTTATAATACACTTAAATCAATATTTATGCCAAAGCCACCCCAAAGATCTTACTCTGGATGATCCTTAAAAGGTTTAACTAGAGCTACAATTTAAGTGAATTGGGTTATTACACATTTAGTTCAAAAAATGAATGAAGCTCTTTCCAATGAAATTTGATCTCTTTCTATGCAGATAATAATAGTAATATTGATAATAAAATGAAAAATATTCGATCAATTCATACAAAATGATTTCTAGAAAATAATATCCAGATCAAACAAACATACTGAGATTAACACTAAATGGTTTTTAAAAACAACCTTGTTGCGGGCTAGAATATTTGCAACATAAAATTGAAAAATCTTTCTTAGCGATGCACGGATACCCAGCACAGAAACAGAGAAATTAGAAATACCCAGATTTTTAAGTGAAAAACTCTAGAGAAGGAGAAAAACCATAGGGTTATGCCCAGTTTAAATGATTCCATCAATATTTGAATGGATTACAAAGATCATCCCTAAACTTGAGGACGATTAGATTACAAAAGTCCAGGAAGTGGATTGAACTTTGTGGGAATGATGGTGATCGGGAAGAGGTCCGTGGTAGAGTGGAAGTCCGACAACTGTCGGGCAGAAGTTCGGCGAGGGTCGACGGACGGGCGAAAGTCCTGCAACGGTCAGTGGCCGAGCGGAAGTCCGGCAATGATCGGTGGCCGGGCAGTGGTCGAGGAGGAGAAAATGGTGATAAGAGTGCTCCAAATTTCTCTTCCTCTCTTGACTTCTTTCTCTTGCTTTCCCACCTCCTTCAATGAATAATGAGGAGTCTATTTATAGTTTTCAGGGAGTAGCACAGTCAATAAATAAGAAGAAGATCAAGAGCATGATGAGAGTGTTTCGAATGGACAGCCGATACCGACTTGCTTGATCATAGACCGTTTATCGAGTATTTAAGTGCCTTAATGATGTCAAAATTCGACGATCTTGGGCTCGTTGAATTCGTCTCGTCGAGCCGCTTGATTCATATAAACGTGTTACATTTGGATATCATTTGGTCATCCAATTTATGATTTGAACCTTTTAAATATGTTTCGTACCCTCGATTTGGACTCATTTGGGCTAGGGTTGGATCGAATTTGGTGCCGTTGGGTTTGTCTTTTTGAGACGTTTAGTTTGACTATAAGTTACCTGAAATCGGAGTTCGGATGGCCCCATATTTAATTTTGGAAGTTCCCAATTTGAATTTGCCATGAGATTCGTGCTTCATCAAGATAATTTTTTGATGATATATCAAACCTTAATAACTCCAACATGATTGTTAGAAATAAAGCTGTAATTTGCAATCAGTTCAGCTTACATAAGTGCTTTAAGATTCATGACTTGCACAAGATGTAAATTTTGTGATCCCAACAAATCTGTAACTTGAATAATCATCATAGATATTGCAATTTATAACACGTGAAACTCCATAGAACAAAATAATTCTACATTCCAGCAATTCAATTTCATGAAAAATAAATTACCTCCTTTCCCAACACATTCATCATGAGCCATGCAACAAGCATCAAGATCATCGCAGGGCTTCTCCCCAGGGCAACCACTCCACCCCACACCACAGAACTTCCCATATCGAATTCCAAAAGCTGTTGGATCAAAGGAAATTGAAGAAGATAAAAACGATAAATAATGGATGATATCAGTCGTCTGGACTGTTTGGCATCCTGTTTTAGGGAAAGCTTAAACAAGATTTAGCTTAAATCCAATAAAAATAGAACTTTGACAACTTTAAATTAAATTGTTTTGATGAATCCAATCATCTTATTTCAATCTCGTTACCGACTAAATCCCATCAATCCCAGAATTTAACAGATTTGATGAATCCATGGGGATTTATTAAATCTGGATTTATGGGATTTACTAAATCATACTTAAGTTAAAACCTGCCTATAGCCAAACAGCCCTTCAGAAAAAGCGAAATCAAAACACAAATAAGGAAGAAAATAAATACGCACTGTCACAACTCTCCGCGACGCAAGATCTGCTGCATGTTCCCTGCAGCATAGCATTGAGCAAATATTACAGTGAACTGAACATAAAACTTGAGTTCGCGAATCTTCATGAGGAAACCCTAATGGTACAAAAAACAATCTAGGTTTGAGAAAATCTGTGGATAAGGAAAGACCTTGACTTTAGGAATGGCCTCATCATTCCAGGCGTTGACGGAGCTCAGTAGGATCAGAACGCAGGCAAGCGACGACAAAGGGCGCGACCTCGCCATCCCGCCCGCCAGTGTTCGCCCTTCTCCCCCTTGCTCCCCCAGCCCGAGCAAACAAAGGCCGCCTTCGGTCTGATTCGTTAGAAAGTTCCCATTGCCACGCAACTGAAACGGGCTGTTTTTTGTTTGGTTTGTATGGCTCGTTAAAATTTATTCAACTATTAATGGAAGACATTTGTTTAGTCTTGCAATATTAGGCCTAATAGTGATGGGTTCACATTTTGTTGATATAAAACTATGCAATGCCTAACTAAAATATTATATTAAAAAATAATTTTGGTATGAGAGATCATTTTTATAGGTGAACATAGAATAGCCAATACTAATGAAGAGAGTATTAGGAATTTGTATAAAAAAAAATTATATCACGATGATCACAAATAACAATACAAAAAATTATAGAATTTTGAAGGCCTTTCAAAAGAAAATTATTAGGTATAACAGAAATTAATCTGTGCGTAGCCTGGACGGAAAGAATCGTCTAAACATATAAATATATACACACTGTACACAATATGTGTGCACAAATTTGACACATATTATATATATTATGTACACAATGTGTGTATACTCACAGTTCGGACGGTTATTCCTTTCCGGACTCCGCACAGAATAATTTCTCCAGGTATAGGCCTTGAGGAGTTCTATATCAATTGTAGGCAAAAGAAGAAGTCTATTAAAGAATCATAACGAGTAAGGTAGAATGATGTAACAATTATTGGAAGGCTATAGGTTATTGGGAAAGGAATTAGTATCAAAGTTACATGCATATAGTTTAAAATAATCTGGCTGACTACAAAAAAAGTTGTATTGAAATTGTGTTTGATTGTATACAATTCTTTAGATATCGTTTATATGTAGACTTATTTCATAATAATGTAAATTCATAACTCTATTTAAACTTGATTGAATCATTCTATAAATATTACTATTTCAATTTAATTGTATAGCACTATTATATAAACACTCTATTGTAAATATTATTATTTCAGTTTATTTTTATTCAGATTTGTTGTGCCATAGCAATTTTGATTGCTCTTAGATGTGATACAACTGTTGATTTGTTCTTTTTTTTGTGATATAACCATTGCATTGAACTCCATTGTATTTTAATTGTTGGTTTATGCATATTTGAATAATGTTTGATTAATATTAAAATATTATTTGAACTATATTTGAACCTAAGTGAACATTGCATAAATCTTGTTTGAGTAGAGTTCCATTCTTTGTTAGAATATGAATCGAGTATTTTCAGCCTTATATCATTTGAGGTGAATTTCACATAAATCGTATTGGAAATTTTTTTAAACTAAACATCATTAATAATTTAATTAGTAACTAAACCAACCAAAAATAAATTTAGAGTTCGTCAAAGTCGCCAGTCAAACTAGCGACTTATATCCTCAACCAAAGTCGCCCGTTTGATTAGCGATTTATTAAGTCGCTCGTTTAATAGACGACTTAAATATGAATTAATTTTAAAAAAAAATTAAAAGCATCAATAATTAAATTTATACAACTGTTGATGAGAAAAGGTTTTACAATTGTACTATAAATGATTGTAAGTTTAATGTGTCTTGAACTATTGATGATGAATTATTTTAGAGCTGTACTATAGAGGATTATAAATTTAATGTGCCTTGAACTTTGAAGTTGTAGTGAATAGTCATACTCTATGAGGTGTAAAGTTGTAAAGACTAGTCATACTCTATGAGCTATAAAGTTGTCTGATCAAATTAGTGTGTATTATCAATTAATATATGAAGGTGTGTATTGTCATGTCATGTGGACAACAAAAATAAATCTTATTAAATGATTTTATCTTTACAGTTCACATCATTCATCTATTCTTCTCATATTATATAATGCAGATGTATTTTGGATGAACACGATCTATTCCTTGAACCCATAATTTTTTTTGCAAGAGTTGTGCCACCTCATACACATTAATCAACAATGTATTCATCTGTAATGGATAAGATTCAAAGTATCTCAACGAAGCAAATGATTCAAGAGAGAAGCAATCAGTTGAAGGAAAGGTTGACACTCCCTACTGATGAGAGCCTTAAAGCAAAGGTAACATCTAATGAAATTTTTAGGTTTGCTATGTATTATTAGAGGGAAGACGAGGATTGCTTATTGTGGCACACATATGATGAAGTTATAAAAATAAGCTATACATGGTCGGTAATGATCTTTGAGATGTAGTGTTGAGATATTTACAATATAGATTTAGCGAACATGAAGGGCACTTGATTTCACTAGACTTTTTTAAGGGCCAAATTCATGAAATTGGTCGTGACAAAGAAGGTACAGTTGAAGAGGTCATTGAAAGGTTAATGCTTGATATAGATCATTATATTTTGTACCATAAATGACGTTATGTACATGATGAATAATTTTTAGATTCCTATAAGAAGCTGATGGGAGGTGTTGTACAAGGAAAGAAGAAGAAATTTAAGAATGGAGGAGATTGATAATATATTCAACAAGAGTTTGAGTACAACTTAAATGTTGTCCAACTCAAACAACAGCTCCAAGCTCGCGTGCATTACCTAGTTAGGAATATATAATATTATGCTGATGTGCTTGTATTATCTATAAACTCCCATGTGCATGCTAATTAAAAATATGTAACCTGTTGTTTATATGCTGACGTCTGTTAAAGATACCACTTCTTTTTTCCTTTAAATGTTTAATGTTCGTTATGTAGGGTTTTACTTTGTTTTGTAATTATTGCTTAATAAATGTTAGTTTGGTTTGATTTTGAAAGATTTGATCATGAGTACAAAAGTTATTAGTTGTGAACATGTTTAACATCATAATGACATCAAAGTGTAATAAAATGTAATACATAATCCATGTCTAAGGATTATAATTTTAACTTCAAAATAAAGCTCAAACAACCAAAATGTATATAGTACATATCACTAATGCCTCTTTTTATGCCGATGTGGTATCGCATCAGTATTTGGAGTGAAATGTTGTGGTGCACGCAATAGCCTAGTACATAGATGATTCTGCTCCTCAAGACTAACATCAGGAAGTGTGATTGAAGGTTCATCAAATGATGAATGTATGACCTCTAGTGTAAAGGCGATGTCAATGTCTAGCTGTGTTAGTATGATGAAGTGGGTATGAGAGGGACCATAATCAACGTAATAGGATGACCCAACATCACATGGATCTGCAGTAGGAAGGGGTGGACTAAATATTATGTGCTGAGTATCTCTCTCCTCAAAAATATTGAGCATCATCAATGTATATATATTGGCACAATCTATGGCACATGCCACCTATAATGTTCACATCCACCTGCATAGGTGTATCTTTAGTCCCCCCTAAGTATGGCTACAATCTTCTCTCCATGTTCATAATGAATTCACGCTGCACATATTTGTAAGTTGTGTTAAGTTTAGCAAAGAAATAAATTTAAGATAGCTTATATCACTTAAACTTATTATATGGCATTCTATTGGTGATCTGGGATAATATATAGTAGGCGGGTCCATTAGTGTCTTTAACATATATAATGTTGCTTAAGAGCGAAACCAGGATAAGTACAGCTTCACCCTGTAATCATAAGTAGTACCACAGGTCTCTCCTGAAATTATGTATGCTCTCTCGCTCTCCCACAATGTAAAATATGACTGGTGGTACAATGCCCAATCTATATCTGCCTTCGCACATCCATTGACTCTAATGAAACTAGGATCCATTGGCATTATATCAGTAGAGGGGCAATATCCAAATTGAAGTAGCACTCGATCAAGAAGGCGCCACTTAACTCTTTTCCAACTGATCATAGGAACTCTAGAGAGCCAAATGTCCTCACATACTATGCAAATCTGAGGAATTTATACATGGATCTTAGCTGTGTATGGTTCCCATATAACCTCTGTAGTTACAGAGGCGAGGTGATCATCTTCAAAAAATCTGATATTTATGAGTAAAGTTAACATTAAAACCTTCACAAACCATTGTTATTTTTTATCAGTTCAAAGTAACCACGACATATTCCACATTACTTATAATTGGCCAACTCTATAATGCAAATTATAGATCCTCTTTCTTAGTGAAATACATACCCTCCATCAACTCTATTGGAATTGAGAACTCTTCTTCGACTTGGTACTCAACATAATCACTATCATTTGTTACGTCATCATCCCATTCATGAGTGGTCAAATATGTCTTAACAACTCATTATTTACAGTCATGCCTTCTATAGTGCTAACATTCGTGTAACATTGGATGATGCTATGTATCTCGGTCAACATTCACTTCATCTGTACGACATTGTACGTTATCATCACCACCATCATCAGCTGGATCGTTGGATCCACTGCTCATATTTCGTAACCATCATCGATAGTGACTGACGGTCTCTCAAAAGTTCCTGGTACATCTTGCCAAGAACTTCTTCGCCTTTCACTTCATAATATAAAATATTTTTGTTAACAAATGTTGCACATCCACACCATTACACTGTTTAATATACATTTAGATGAACAACTTAACATATTGTGGCTCGAAACGTGGATTCATCGAACCACCTTATACTAGTTCCTCGAAACTAAATGCCTCATGCACTTGGGATGTGAATTGCTCAACAATTATATTATGTACACTAATATCTTCAACATCTATATAAAGTAGAAGTATCTGTCCAATTGCATGCAACAACACTATATCACATACCTCATAATCCTCAACAGACGAAGCTATAAACTTATTCCCTAATGGCGGACGACAAACCAAGTTCACTATGTACTTCAACGTATCATATTTTAGTGCTTTGAGGTCATTAATCTTTAGTTGGTCTAAGTTCGTCTTAACTAGCACTTACAATGGATGATAACAACCATCAACATACGTTGGTGTATACTTATCATCTAAAGATAACTGTCCACCATACATAAGAACAAACGATTCTCCTTGTCTAGATATTGTTGCGCTACTACGTATCTCTTACAAAAACCTACGATAATAAACATAATCTTACCAAAAATAACAAAATCATTCACAAAAGACAAGCAATTAGAGGTGTAAGTGAGCTAAGCTGGCTCACGAGTGGGCTCGAGCTCAACTTGTTTATGGGATCACAAGTCGAGCTTATCGAGCTCACAAGTCAAGCTCGAGCTCAAACTCGAGCTTGTTTATTAAACGAGTTCGAGTTCGAGCTTGATGAGGCTCGGCTTGCGAGCTAGCTCGAATATTATTTATTTATTTATTAAATTTGAATATTAAGGAAGATCTGAGCGTTATATATATACATGCATTTAATGTTAAATATTAAAGCATTTAATATTAAATAAGCTGGCGTTGGGCGTAACATTTAATACATGCATTTAAAAGTAGAGAAAAGTTGCAGCTTTAGCCTTTAATTACTACTAAAATAGTGAAATTTAATATATATATATATATATATATATATATATATATATATATATATATATATATATATATATATATATATATGTTTAAAAGTAGAGAAAAGCTGTAGGAAATGACAGGTCCATTAAAAGAGCAAGTATGCTGCCGCTGCGCCTCCTCAAAATGTGGCGGGAAAACCAAAATCGGGCGAAAAATTTGGGTGGGAAAATCAAAATCGAGTGGGAAAACCAAAATCGCGCTGGAGGCTGAACGAGTAGCTCGAACTCATTTACAATGGAACGAGTCGATCTCAAGCTCGAGTTCGAGCTCACTTTTAGACTTACGAGCTGAGCTCGATTGTGTCAAAGCTCGACTCGTTTACACCTATACAAATAATTATCTAAAAAAATTAATAGATTTAACATAAATTTACAAAACTAATTTAAAGTAAATTTATCTTAAAAAATACATTTAAAAATATCTCATTCATCAAAAAAATATCCTGTTGCATCTTGGAATATTCACGAGGATAGAGAAATATAAAGTTTAAGTCTTAGCTTTATACAAAGATCCAACACACAATACGATAACAAGAGGGGATGCAATATTTATAAGAGACACCAAGATTTTTACGTGAAAAATCCTAAAAAGGGGGAAAAACCACGGGGGCTAACCCAATTTGAATGAATCTACTAGTATTTACAGTTGATTACAAATGGGGCCATTCCTTGAGGGGAAGGCCTTAGCTTGATGTAAAAAATATACGTTATATAGAGTGCATTACATGGTGGGAATTGGAAGAATCATTATTGACATGGTCATTTGGTTGGAAGGACCATAATCGGTGGGCGACAGAGGTCGAAAAGACTGTAGTCAGGTGACTGTGGTCAAAATGACCGTAGTTAGAGGGCGATGAAGGTCAAAAGGACCGTTGGATGGTGATTGAGCTTGGAAGGACCATAGTCGGAAGGCGACAAAGATCAGAAAGACCATTGTCCTGTGAAGGATGTAGGAAGGATCGTAAATGACAAACAACAGTGATTAGAAAGACCGTTGTCTAGCGATGGAGGTCGGAAGGACCGTAGTTGGTGGCCTGGTGGAAGTCCGGCGTCAGTTGGTGGCCGGGCAGAAGTCTAGTGTCAGTTGGTGGCCGAGCAAAACTCCAGTGTCTAGAGCAGAAGTCCGGTGTCAGTTGATTGCTGGGTGTAAGTCCGGTGATGGATGAAAGTTCGACGTCGGGTAGAAGTCCGATGAAAGTCCATCGATGGGTAGAACTCCAGTGATGGACGAAAGTTCAACATTAGGCGAAGGTCCGACAAAAGTCCGATGAAGGGCAAAAGTATGTTGATGGGCGAAAGTCCAGAGATGGACGGAAGTTCGACGTTGGGTAGAAGTCCGACAAAAGTCCGAGGACGGGCAGAAGTCCAAGGACGGGTGGAAGTCCGGAGATGGACAGAAGTTTAGCGTCGGATAGAAGTTCGACAGAAGTCTGACGACGGGCGAAAGTCTGGCGTCTGGTAGAAGTCCGAAAAAAGTCCAGTGATGGGCGGAAGTCCGGAGATGGACGGAAGTTCGACGTCGAGCAGAAATCTGACAAACGTCCGGTGACGGGGCAGAAGTCTGACGACGGGCGGAAGTCTGAAGATGGACGGAAGTTCATCGTCGGGTAGAAGTCTGACAAAAGTTTGACGACTGGCGGAAGTTCGTAGATGGACGAATGTTCAGCGTCGGGTGTAAGTCCGATAAAAGTCTGGTGACGGGCAGAAGTCCGGCGACGGGCGGAAGTCTGAAGATAGACGAAAGTTTGGCGTCAGGTAGAAGTTCGACAAAAGACCGACGATGGGTAGAAGTCTGATGACAGGCGAAAGTCTGGAGATGGACGAAAGTTCAGTGTTGGGTAGAAGTTTGACAAATGTTCGACGACGGGCATACGTCCGGTAATTGGCAGAAGTCCAGAGATGGAGGAAGTTGGGCTGCGGGTAGAAGTCCGACAAAAGTTCGGCGGTGGGCAGAAGTCCGATGGCTGGCGGAAGTTCGGAGATGGGCGGAAGTTTGACGTTGGGTAGAAGTCTGACAAAAGTCAGGCGACGGGCAGAAGTTGAAGACGGGCGGAAGTTCAAAGATGGACAGAAGTTCGGCGTAGGGTAGAGGTCCGACAAAAGTCCGACGACAGGCATAAGTCTGACGACGGGCGGAAGTCCAGAGATGGATGGAAGTTTGGCGTCGGGTAGAAGTCCGACAAAAGTCAGGCGACGGGCAGAAGTATGACGATGGGTGGAAGTCCGGAGATGGAAAGAAGTTCGCCGTCGGGTAGAAGTCCAACAAAAGTCCGACGACAGGCATAAGTCCGGCGACGGGTGGAAGTTCGAAGATGGATGGAAGTTCAACGTCGGGTGGAAGTCTAAAAAATGTTGGCGATGGACATTAGTCCAGGGATAGGTGGAAGTCTAGGGATGGGCAGAAGTTTGGTGTCGGGTAGAAGTCCGATAAAAGTCCGGCGACGGGCGGAAGTCCGGACATGGGACGGAAGTTAGGTGTTGGGTAGAAGTCTGAAAAAAGTCCGGTGACAGGCAGAAGTCCGACGAAAGGTGAAAGTCCGGAGATGGACGGAAGTTCGGCTTCGGATAGAAGTCCGACAAAAGTCTGGCAACGGGCAGAAGTCCGACGATGGTCGAGGAGGAGTTTGGTGGCAAGAGAACTCAAGTTTCTCTTCTTCCTTCTTTGCTTGGCCCCCCTTTTCCTCCCCCCTCTCATGAGAAATGAGAGGTCTATTTATAATATTCTGAGAGTGGCATGACTAGTAAATAGGAGGAAGATCAAGGGTAAATTGGGAGTGGTTTGAATGGATGACCGATGTTGAATCCCTTAATTATGGATCGTTTATTGGGCATTTGAATGTCTTAATGATATCAGAATTCGGCGATCTTAGGCTTGTTGGATTCGTCTCGTCGAATCGCTCGATTCGACTATAAGCATGTCACGTTTTGAAACTGTTTGTCAATCCAAATTATGGATTGAACCTTTCATATGCGCTTCGGGTCTTTAATTTGGACTCATTTGGGCTCAGATTGAGTCGAATTTGGTGTCGTTGGATTCGCATTTCCGAGGCATTCAGTTCGACTATAAGTTTGTTGAAATTGGAGTTCAAATGATCTCCGATTTAATTTTTGAAGTTTCCGACTTAATTTTGCTTCAAGATTCGTGCCCGATCAAAATAATTTTTTGATGATATATCATATCTCATTCACCAAAAAGTTTCCCACATTCTACTAGAACTGTATATAAATCACAAAATAATTTCTTCTCCAACATGTACATTGCAAAAAAAAAAAAGAGATTTCATAAACCATTCCTTTCTTCATATTTGTCTACACAAATTTCTCACATTTCTACATACACAAATATTAAACCAAATAACTAAATCAAGCCTAAACTTCCACAAATATTCACCCAATTTAAGTTTGCCACAAAAGGACAAAAGTAGCAACATCCAAAATAAAAAAAATTCAAAAATCTTTCCTAGCATGGGTAGATCGCCGGATTTCGCCAGATTTGATGGAGCCGAACAGACGCTAGGTAAGCAATTACGTGATTAGGGTAGGGGAAATGGGGGGTTTCACGGGTGATAAAAGTGAATAGGGTAAGTTGCCCATTAAACATTGACTAACCTTAAATATAAAGTAGCCCATTAAATTGGAGACTTTGGTGAGAATAAATTTTTTTTTTGCGCTGTTTAAGAAACTAATTAAAAGTTAAATGGGGTTTAGTTAAAAAAAAAACTAATAGTATTTGATAAATCAATGAGTTATTTTGGTCCAAAATAAATTTTAAAATATATTTCTCAAAAAAGAATAAATGGGAGACATATTTCTTCAAACTTCTCTCATATAAAGTATACCCTTTTTTTGTCATTATATGATTTAAATAGATTAATAGTAAATAAAATAAATGTCTATATATTTATCTAGATTTAATTTTGGTCCGCATTCCGCCCTTCGTACCCTACGTGCTCAGTTCCCGATCCATCCACTGTATCCGGCGCGACTAAGTGCAGCGCAATAGTGCCTCGGCCCGGATGGCCGATTTTACAGTTTCCTCCGAACCTAATGGCGGCACTGGGAGTTCTTTCACCTCTGCCCCGGCTACCCAGGATTCGTTCAAACATCGGCTCCCCGACGGTGAGACACAACGGCCATGGAGCGGAAGATACGGTATCGACAGCGGTGATCGGAGGTTTTCCTTCTCTCGCAACCAGTCTTTCAAGCCTCATCTCCTGCGGAACGATTCCTGCATCGGTGTAAATCACTCGGAGGAGGAAGAGTTATGGGAAGGACATGGGAAGACAGAGTTTGGAGGAACGGGGAATAGTGCGCGGAATCGTTCTGTTCTGTATCAGATGGCGTCCGTGTTATTGGCAGTAAGATCTGGGAATCGGCAGGTCAGGCGGCTTGCACTGATGATTTCGCTCAACGTGGCCTACTCGACGGTGGAGTTGATGATTGGACTGCTTACTGGGCGTGTAGGTCAGGATTTCGATCAAGTTCTTTTGTGTTTGCTTTATACTTCATTTATTGGGGAAAACTGAAATTTGATGATTGGATTGAGTTTCAAACAAGGCTTTCGATTGCTAGCCATGTTAGTTAGCCCATACCTTTTTTGTATGAAATCGATATTATAGCCATTAATCCTTTCACATCTTCTCCACTTCCAGACTTGTAAAAGTTCCAATGCTCAATGCGGAGGATCACAAAATCTCTTAGTTAGGCTTTTAATGAAGTGGTGCGTAGCCATTTAAAAAAATAAAGGCTACTTAATATTAGTGGGCTACAAATTTGGCTTGAAGATCAAACAGCGTTTGATGGTCAGATTATTTTTTTTCACGGATTTACATCAAACCAATGAGCCAATTAGGCTTGGATCAAATTTGAATAGAGTCCATGCTAGATTAGATGATGCGATGCACCACTTTGCGAGGGAGACCTAATATGGTGCACCACTCTGCGAGGGAGTAACTTAACCATTACTTATTTACTTATCTTTATGTTTCTTCTGTTGAAGCCTCCATTACCCACGCTACTCTTTTAGTTATAATAGCACTATACCACTTTTTCTGTTATAATTCTCTTTTTAGCAAACATCAACTTTAGCTAAAGAGCTTAAAAATATATATGTACTGAAGGAAGAAGAAGGATGATAGACTCAATATAAAAAACCTAATTTTTTTACTGCTGTTTTTCTACTCTTTGGTATGTTCTTGTATTCAGCAGCTTAGCTTAGTTTTGCATTTACTACATCAAGTTGATATCGGAGCTTGAAGGTCGCGGCGAATGGGAGATTGCAGCAAGAGGGGGACTGGTGACGGCAATCACAATCTCGATGCTTTGTGGAATGAACAATCGGGGTTGGTTTGGCAGGTCGACGAACTTGCTTCTGAGTTTTATCGTTTCTCTATGGAGGTGCGTCGAGAACTCCGGGTTCTTAAAACAGGCAATCGAATATCAGTACAGGCAACCACACCTGTTGTTAGAATATATTGTGGTGGAACCCGTGATCAAAGATGTGCGACTGCTATACCTAAACTTTTAGATTCGAAGGACAAAGCAGGTCATATAAGTCTTGATGTTTTTTTTTTGACTTAGATGGGGTACATGGGGATAACATACCCATCAATAATATGTGTAGGAGAAATATTGAAAGGAATGATCGAAATCACAGTGAATTTCGTGTTAAACTTGATATTTCTTTTGTTGATGGCCTATTACATATAGAAGATTATTTGGATTAGGAAAGGGTGGTTGAGATGTTTTTCGAATACATGGAAATTGAATCGACGAACAAGTGAAATATGTGGCTTGCAGGCTTAATGAAGGTGTGAATGCTTGGTGGATGCAAGTAGTACAGACACGACACCGTGAAGGACGAGAGCTTGTTCGTAGTTGGTACAGTATGAAACAACTCCTTCGTGGTCATTTCTTGCCTACAGATTTTGAGCAAATGTTCTATCTCAAATATTAGCACTGTATTCAGGGTAACATAAGTGTGAGTGATTACACTGAGAAATTTTACCATCTTAGTGTAAGAAACAACCTCAATGAGAATACAAATCAGATAGTTGCACGATATATAGGGGGCCTAAAGGATGCAATTCAAGATAAGTTGCAGCTCCAGTCGGTTTGGTCTCTATCTCAAGCTATTAATTATGCATTACAAGCTTAAATCCAGTTGGGCCGTGGCTATTTGCCATACACAGCTCGTAGAAAATTTGTTGAGCATCCTTCTGAAGCCACAAAATCAACCTCCACTCCTGGCAAGTTGAATTCCACGCCTATGGGAGCAATACGCCCCAACGACCCTGCTATAAGCTTTGGTGATCCAAAATTAAAAGCTCCTTCGAAAGAGAATCCGTATGCTAGAGCAAGTACCATCAAGTGCTTCCATTGTTTTCAACAAGGACATAAGTCTAATGAGTGTCCTAACCAACAACAATTACATTTAGTATAAACAGAGGAGGCTGACGAACAAAATGCTGCGGAAGCAGACCCTGACCTTGAATGTGAAGAGTTGATTGGTGATGAAGGCGAACCACTCTGTGTTTTGTAAAAATTGCTGTTAGCACCTCGCCAACAAACTAATTCACATCGTAATGCCATTTTTAGAACTCAGTGCACTGTCAATGAAAAGGTGTGTGATTTACTCATTGATAGTGGGTGTATGGAGAATGTGATTTCTCGCTCTATGATCCAAGCATTACTACTTAAAGCCAAACTGATCGAAATCCATATAAAATTCGCTGGATTAAGAAAGGTATCGTAATTTTGGTTTTAGATATGTGTAGGGTTACATTCTTGATTCGCAAGCATTATGTATGTGAAGTCTTATGTGATGTTGTATATATGGATGTTTGTCACATTATTTTGGGGAGACCATGGCAATTCAATGTCGGAGCTATATATAACAGACAAGCCAATGCGTATTCTTTTGATTGGAAAGGAAAATGACTCTGTTTATTATCTCATTCCTCCACGTTAGCCCACACCGCAGCTAAGGCCAAACCTGTAATGCAAGTGGTCTCTGGTTCGTCTATACTCTGTTCATGAAGGAATCTTCAATACTGTTGGGTTTGTTGCTTAAAGCTAGCCCTACTTATAATTTGTCCACAATGCCAGCAAAACTACAAAATTTCTTACACCAATTTGCTGATATCTGTCCAGATTGCTTGCCAGATTCTTTGCCCCTCCTGCGCGCCTTACAACATCAAATATATTTCATCCTTGGAGCTGTTCTTCCAAATGTACCGCATTATCCATGAGTCTAAAGGAGCATAGTATTTTACAAAAGCTCATTGATGAATTATTGGCCAACTAGTTCATACAAAGCTTGAGTCCTTATGCTGTTCCGCGCTCCTCATTCCAAAGAAAGATGCTAGCTGGTGGATGTTTGTAGACAGTCGAGCTATCAACAAGATTACCATCAAATTTAGATTTCTGGTGCCACAAATTGATGAGTTATTGAAACAATTATCAGGGTCTGTTATTTTCTCAAACCTGGACTTACACAACGATTATCATCAAATTTGCATTCGGCCAGTAGATGAGCGAAAAACAACTTTTAAAACACGTGAAGGACTTTATGAGTGGAAGGTGATGCCATTTAGACTATGCAACACCCCTTCCACATTCATGAGATCAATGAATGGGGTGTTTAAACCCTTCTTGAACAAATTGTGTCATTTACTTTGATGACATATTAGTGTAGTTCCAATTTAATGGACCATTTACAACACTTGACATTGATTTTCAACACGTAGCGACAAATAAACTGTACTTAAATTTATCCAAATGTGAGTTTGCAACCCACAGAGTCTATTTTCTGGGATTTATTATTACTGGTGACGAAGTTCACGTGGATCCGCGCAAAGTTGCGACCATTGTAGACTGGCCTACACCTAAGTCCTTCTTTGATGTTCGAAGCTTTCATATATTAGCTAATTTTTATCACCGTTTCTTTTGTGGTTTTAGTATTTTGATGGCCCCTATAACTGATTGGTTATAAAATGTAAACAATTCCAATGGACACTTGTACAACAACATAGTTTCGAATCCATTAAGGCAACTTTATCGTCGGCATCTATCCTTGCTATCCTAGATTTTGGAGAACCATTTAAAGTAGAAACTTATGCATCTGCTACAAGCATTGGGGCTGTTTTGATTCAAGAAGATAAACTGATAGAATTTTTTAGTAAGAAGCTGTGCTCAACTTGACATAAATGGACGATGCATGAACAGGAATTATATGCGGTGGTTCATGCTTTGAAACAATGGGAGCATTACTTGTTGAATCTGGATTTTTTCTTGTGTAGTGATCACAAAGCCCTACAGTACATTAACAACGATAAAAATTTAAACAGAATGCATGCTAGGTGGGTGCTATACTTGCAGTGATTTACCTTTGTGTTAAAGCACAAGTCAGGTTCAGAAAATAGGGTAGCTGATGCATGAAGATGCAGGTCAGCCCTATTAATTCAATTGCAAATTGTAATTACTGGTTTTGAGTGTTTAAAGTAGCTGTATGAGATTGATAAAAGCCTCAACAAAATCGGGTTTGATTGCCATTCCAACAACTGCAGTTTTGATTTCACTATCAGGCATGGTTTTCTTTTAAATGCAACCATCTTTGCATTCCCGAGTCTTCTTGGCAACAACAGTTAATCAATGAAATACACAGTGGTGGGCTATTTGCTCATGTAGGGCATGAAAAACCATAGAATAGCTCAAACTTCATTTTCACTGGCCACACTTGTGCAAGGATGTGACTTGTTTCGTCGAAAGGTGCTTTATTTGTCAAACATACAAGGAAGGCAGTTAAAATACTGATTTATACATGCCATTACCGGTCCCCACAACCATTTGGGAAGATCTCAGCATTGACTTCATTTTGGGTTTACGAAGAACTAGGCGATGCAATGATTCTATCATAGTAGTTGTGGACAGGTTTTCAAAATTGGCCCGCCTTGTTGCCTATAAAAAGACATTTGATGCTTCAAACATTTACCATCTCTTTTTGACTAAGATAATTTGCCTAAACGGAGTACCTAGAAGTCTCACTTCTGATAGAGATGTTAAATTCATCAGTCATTTTTGGCAAAATTTATGGAGAAGTTTGTGCACTGACATTAATTTAAGTCCAGCTTATCACCCTCAATCCAATGGGCAAACTGAAGTGGTGAATTGTACATTGGGAAACATGTTAAGATGCTTGGTTTAAGAACATTCAAATCTATGGGATGAATTATTCGGGCAACCTGAATTTGCATACAATACTATACCCAATCGCTCAATTAATGTGGTGCACCACTCTGCGAGGGAGTAACTTACCTATTACTTATTTACTTACCTTTCCGTTTCTTCTGTTGCAGCATCCACTACCCACACCACTCTTTTAGTTATGATAGTACTACATCACTTTTTCTGTTATAATTTTCTTTTTAGCAAACACCAGCTTTAGCTGGAGAGCTTAAAAATATATGTACTGAAGGAAGGATGATATACTCAATATTAAAAACCTGAATTTCTGCTGCTGTTTTTCTGCTCTTTGCTCTGTTCCTGTATTTAGCTGCTTAGCTTAGTTCTGTGTTTACTACGTCATTAGATCTAGATTGTTTGAGATCGGATTGAAAATTATATTCAGTTATGAATACATATTCAGATATATCTATGTATGTATTTAAATTTGAATGAATAAATATATTCATCCATTCATTTATATACACGAATCTATATATGCATGAGTGTATGCATTCATGTTGGACTAAGAATTTGCATTTGAAGATTGAAAATTAATTGAAATTGAATCGATTTTTAGCTCAAATCTAACTCGAATCGAAATTAATAAGCCATTTTTGGCTTAAATCGAATTTGAAGTAAGTCATCTTATAACCAAACTTGGCTCAGCTCAATGTTGTTTCATTATTATGTTTCTAGTTGATTAATTTGCAAAGTATTATCTTAATAGTACCCTGAATTGATTTGGCTTATTTAAAATACATGTATATATACATAAATTGGCTCGATATAAGGAAGTGGAAAATGAGGTTTATAGAATAAGTAACTTGAAAGATGAGAGATTGAGGTATTTTGATCAAATTAGATGCATTAAAAGTGAAGATAATAGGATATTTGTTAAAGATAAAGATATGAAGGAAAGATGAAAATATTATTTTGTGAAATTAAATGAGAAATAAATAAAAATATTATTTTGGAAGTGGTTGAAAAGCATAGAGAACAATATAATGAAGTCTATTATAAATTGATATAAAGTGGAGTAAACTTGAAAAAGATTCATAAAGCCATAAAGGTAAAGCTTTAGGTGTGGATACTTAGTAAAATTTGGAAGGAAGTCTCTTCATATGATTTTCATTGGTATTAAGAAAGTATACGATGAATAATGTGATAATTGATTTGATGTGTTTTCAGATAGAAAAGTGTTCTGAAGATATGTTGATATTATTTAAGATACGCATGATAGAGCACTAAGTAATATTTAAAATAGCTATGGAGTAATGTAAGAGTTTTTAATTACTTAAGGATTATATCAAGGATCAACATTGAGTTTATATATTTTTATTATTGGTTATGAAGATTCATATAAAGTGTATTCAAAGTCAGGCACATTCGTGTATACTTTTTACGGATGATATAATTTTAGAAAAAATAAGTAAAATTTAGAATAATTGAGGAAATGTTCAGATAGAAAAGTGTTCTCAGATAGAAAAGTATACGATGAATAATGTGATAATTGATTTGATGTGTTTTCAGATAGAAAAGTGTTCTGAAGATATGTTGAAATTATTTAAGATACGCATGATAGAGCACTAAGTAATATTTAAAATAGCTATGGAGTAATGTAAGAGTTTTTAATTACTTAAGGATTATATCAAGGATCAACATTGAGTTTATATATTTTTATTATTGGTTATGAAGATTCATATAAAGTGTATTCAAAGTCAGGCACATTCGTGTATACTTTTTACGGATGATATAATTTTAGAAAAAATAAGTAAAATTTAGAATAATTGAGGAAATGTTCAGAGGACAGAGACATGAGAATTAATAGAATAATGGTTGAGTATATGATATTAATTTAAGTATGTATGCTATCAATAATCATCATTCAATATCATTGGAAGTTAAGGTGATACCTAGTTGTGATGAACTTAAATATCTTTGATCTATTATATTGAAGAGAAAAAAAAATGTTGGATATAACTTCTAGAGCTAAATGTTAGATTAATAAAATGAAAATATGCTGCAGGATTTTTATGTGATAAGAGGATATTATGGAGGTTTAAAAGATAAATTTTATAAATCACAATTAGTCCAATGATGTTGTATGAATCTGAATGTTGTATTATTAAAAAATTATTGATATCTAAGTTGAGTTTGATAAAAAATAAGAGATAGATGTGTGGCAAAACTAGGAAGAATAAATGAAGTATTGATTATATTAGAGAAAATATTGGAGACATCTATTAAAGATATAGTGGCCGAAGACATACTTAGATGGTTTTGACATATACTAGGAAAGGTAGAAAATGCGTTCGTTAGACTGTTTGATAAAATTATTATGAGAGGATTAGAAAAAAAAGGGGTAGGCCTATGATTATATGAATATAAGTTATTCAAAATTATTTACTAGAATAGGTTTAAAACCTTAAAAGCACTCAACAATAACAAATGAAAAATGAGGATTCTTTACACCAACCTCAAATAGTTGGGATAAGGCTAGTGATTATTATGATTTATATATACATGAATACACAAATACTAACATATTAATATAATTACATGTACACACATACCTTACACAGTATTCATATATGTATATTCTTTATATCTGTAATGTATGTATCAGGTATATAGTAGTTTAAGAGCTTCTGCAAATTCTTTTTACAAATAAAAAACATAAATAAGGTTTTTTTTTTCATATCAATCAAGATTTCAATAAAGATGATAAAAAGATATTCATGCTAATAGCAGCAATAGGTAAAAATATTTAAAGGTATGATCTTTTATCTAATTTTCTAATTATGATTTGGAGTTTATAGTGAGGCCTTCTAATTTGAATTCGAATTTAAACTTTTTTGTGCATGCTCTTATTGAATTGCAGATCTGTTGACTGAGATATCAAACTATCATACATGTAAAGTGACAGTCCTTGTATTTAAAATATATTCGGTTTATTTTTGAAGTACTTTGTTACTATTAAGATATATTGTCAAAGCTAATAGGCACTACAATAATTTTCTTATTGGTGATTCTTTATGTGAATTAGTTGGGTTACTCATGGTTGTTTTTTTTTACCTTTGTTAACAACATGTCAGGTCTTGTTTCTGATTCCTTCCACTTGACATTTGGTTGTGGCCTCCTAACCTTTTCTTTGTTTGCAATGACCGCTGCTCAGAAAAAGCCTGATGGAATATACACCTATGGGTGAGCTTTTCTTTTAGATGTACTCCACTACCACAAAAACTGAAGGCTTGCTAAAGATTATTTTTGAATAGTTTTTCGATGCAATTTAAATTTTAATGGACTCTTTGCTTCTGATATTCTTTAGGTACAAGAGGCTGGAAGTTTTAGCTGCTTTTACAAATGCTGTGAGTTCTTATAACTTGGATTATCTGTTTCATTTCTTGATGAGATCAATACGTACTTAAAGTTGAGTAACCAGTTTGTCTTTCAGTGTTATCTGGTAATCATGTTTTAGTATATGACTTTGTTCCCAATTATGATGATGTCATGAATTAGAATTAGTTGTAGCAGTTGTAAAGTTAGACCTAGTTTACATGGAAAAGCTCAGTATATTGGTAGTCGTTTTATCTTCAATCGTTTGTATTCTCCAAGTTCGCCCGGGTGAAGTATTAAATAGGTAAGGGTTCCCACATCATGGACAGATGTGGGCAAAGAAGCTAGTCCATGAAACTAAAATTAGGATAGAAACTTGGAATATATGTTCCCTTATAGGCAAATTAATGAAATTAATGGATATTATGATCCATAGGAAGATAAATATTCTTTGCATTCAGGAAATTAAATGGGTTGGAGAGAATGCTATTGAGATTGATAGTTTAGTATTTAAACTATAGTATTCTGGTAGGAGTCGTACTAGAAATAGTGTAGATGTGATTATAGATAAGACTTTGAAGGATAATGCTGTAAAAATTAATAGAATTGTAGATTGAATTATAGCTTTAAATATTATTGTTAATGCTAAGATTATTAATATAATAAGCACTTATGCTCCTCAAGTAGGTTTGGATATGTGTTCAAAATTAAAATTTTAGAATGACCTAGAAGAATTAATACAAATGATACCTCTCGAAAAAAGAGTTTTTATTGGAGGAGATTTAAATGGACATGTTGGTAGAGAGTTAGATGATTTTAAAAATATTCATGGTGGCTATTACTTTGGAGAGACTAATGAAGGTGGTAAGATCATATTGGATTTATCTTTAGCTTATAATTTTGTAATTGCTAATACCTTATTTAAGAAAAGAGATGAGCATCTCATCACTTTTAAGAATGGATATAATAAAACTTAGATTGATTATTTTCTTATAAGAAAAATAGTTGGTTTAGATTGCAAAGATTGTAAAGTTATTCCGAGTAAAAGTTTATGTACCCATCATCTCTCAATAGTTTTGGACTTTAAGATAAAGGGATAGAATATTAAAAATATAGTAAATTGTTGTTCCAGAATTAGATGGGGGCATTTAAAAAATATTAACAAAAATATTTTTAAGAGTAAGATTCTAGATCTTAAGATTTTGTCTGTGTATGAGGAAGCTAATATTATGTGGAAAAAAGTAGCTAGTGATATTAAGAATGTTGCAAATGATGCGCTTGTATCAAAGGAAAAAACTACTAATAGTAAAAATAGTTCGCAGTGGAATCAAAATGTGCAAGAAAATATAAAAAATAAGAAGATTTGTTATAAAAATTGATTTAGCTGTAAAAACTCTGATAATTGGGAAAGATATAAAGAGACATGTAAGAAGTTTAAGAAAGTAATTTACAATGCAAATATTTTATCTTTTAATGATTTTATATAATAGATTATATACTAAGGAGGGCGAAAGATATATGTATAAGTTAGCTAAACAAAGAGATAGGAGTAGTAAGGATTTAGTTCAAGTGAAGTGTATTAAGGATGAATATTAAAAAGTGCTTTTATTAGAAAAGGATATTCAACAATGGTAGATGAGATATTTTGCTAAACTTTTTAATGAAGATTATGAGAATGCAATTGACTTTAGTGATCTTAGCACCCTAAATGAAAATAAAGATTTTTATTTTTATCGGCGTATTAGTAAAACCGAAGTTAAGGAGGCTTTAAAGAAAATGAAGCGTGGAAAAGTTGTTGGACTTGATGATATTCCAATAGAGGTGTGGAATTGCTTAGGAGATGAAGGAATTTATTGGCTTACTAAACTTTTTAATTTTATTTTGAAGACTAAAAAGATGCCATATGAGTGGAGAATGAGTGTGTTGATTCCTATTTTTAAGAATAAATGTGATGCACAAGATTGTGTGAATTATAGAAGAATCAAGTTAATGTGTCATACTTCAAAACTATGGGAGAGAGTTATGGAGCATGGTTGCGGCGTGACACTAATGTTTCTCAAAATCAATTTGGATTCATGTTATGTAAGTCTACAATGGAAGTTATACATTTATTGAGAGGTTTGATGGAGAAGTATAGAGAGAATAAGGAGGATCTACATATGATTTTTATTAATTTAAATCATATGATAAAGTTCCAAGTGAAGTGCTATGGAGAGTTCTACATAAGAAAGGGGTTAATAATGCTTATATTCAAGTCATTAAGGATATTTATGCAGGAGCTGTTACTTGTGTTCAAACACAAGGTGGTTTGACCAAGTATTTTCCTATTTCTGTTGGATTACACAAGGATCAACCTTAATCCCATATCTTTTTTCTTGTCATGGATGTTCTCACTAGACATTTGCAAGAGGTTGTACCCCGGTGTATGCTTTTTGCTGATGATATTCTTCTTGTTGATAAGACTAGAGAGGATTTTGAAGGTAAACTTGAATTATGGAGGTCAACCTTGGAGTCTAAAGGCTGTCGCTTGAGTGGATCTAAAACTGAATATATGGAGTGTAATTTTAATAATAATAGATCTAGCGGAGAGATTGTGACTTTGGACGATCAAGTCATTAATAAGAGCACAAGTTTTAGATATCTTGGGTTTATTTTTCAAAGTGATGGTGAAATAGATGGGGATATTATTAGTAGAATTCAAGTTGGATGGTTGAAGTGGAGGAATGCATCAGGCTTGTTATGTGATAGAAAGTCCCTCTCAAACTTAAGGGAAAATTCTATAAGATGGTAGTGAGACCGGCAATGCTTTATGGTGCAAAATGTTGGCCATTAAAAGAGAAGCATAATATTAAGTTAAGTGTTGTAGAGATGAGCATGCTCAGGTGGATGAGTGGCTTTACTTTTAAAGACAGGATACAAAATGAGCATATACATGAAAAGGTTGGAGTAGCTCCAGTGGAAGATAAGATTAGAGAGAGTCGCCTTGGATGGTTTGGTCACATAAAACGGCAGCCTTCTGATGACCCGGTTAGGAAAGTAGATGTATTAGATTTGAGTTATATTAAGAAAGGTAGAGGTAGACCTAAAAAGACTTGGTTAGAAAATTTTAGAAATGACTTTTTTTTATTAGATTTAGATGAGAATTTGACCCGTAACATGACATAATGGAGAAAAAGGATTCATGCAGTCGACCCCATACAGTGGGATAAAGGCTTGTTGTTGTTGTTGTTGTTGTTGTTTGTATTCAACAAGTTTAAAGAAATGGGGAGAGAAACTTGCAGGCTAAATGTAACGAAATAATATAGGGCAGTGGTGCAGCATGAAAAGATTAATTAGTGTAGGAATCTTTCCTCTATTGCATTAGAGCAACAGAAAGATCTAAAGGAGCCTCACTCTACTGCTAACTGAAGGCCTTATAGAAGGTCTAAATTTAATGTTAAATACTACATAGTTAATCTTGAAGCTGATTTGATTTTGGAAATCATTTATGCATATTGCATCCTAATATACTCTTTAACCAACTTGAAGCTTCCACCGAAATTAGCGCTTTTAATAGTTCGTATGACTCATGAATTATGATGGAACCATCTTTAGTGAGAAGATAATCATATTAGGATGTCCATGCTTGTGAATAGTGATGCATCTAATTTTACTGATAAACATATAAGGATTTGCTAGGATTTTATGTAGAAGCAACATGCCAAATTTTAATGTGAATATACTGAGAGGTGGAGAAATGGTGGTTGAACTTTAAAAAAAAAGTAGAAACAGTAAAAAATTTGACTGGTGGCCAATTACGTTAACAAAAAAAAACAAAAGAACAGATTCAAAAGCAACAGATTCAAAGTTTCCCAACCTTTGAAGAGACTTGTGCGCTTGTTGCAGGATCCTAATCAAATCCACCTAAGTGAAATCCAAATTCAAAGTTCAGGTAGATTTTTCTATTTTATGGTTTTAGGTGATCGCCTTTGGCTTCAAACATGATAAAACCATTTCTCATAGATAATTCGATCAACTTTACTCAATTTAGAATTTCCTCAATAGAATTCTCAACCTAACGTATAGGCAAGTATTGTCTGTTCATATATCCGTATATTTCCTTCCTCTTCTTTGCGCAATTCCAAATGTCCCATCCAGTTGAGCGTGATAATAAGAACAATTCTAAATGTGCAATCTATTTCTAAATATACTCTGAAGGTTATGGATGCAACCATATTATTCAATTTTGTGTTTTTCCCGAGGCATGTTCATTAATAGCACACCAATATTTAATCTGAATGCTTATTCTTTTTGCGATGTACTAAGAAAATGACCAAGAAATCATAATACTACCTTCTGGGATATATTATGAATGCAGCTTACCATGAAATCATAAATCTTCTACTGCCCAATTGCGGTTGTTCTTGCTAAAGTCTGAATCCATTTTTTTATTGCTATATATTATGATAGTCATAACTATATTTTGCTTGGATAGGGTTCAATCCATGCCATAATGTATTGTTTCTCTCTCGTTGCCTTGCTTTTTTTTGAATTTGCCAGTTGCTTTACATTATACAGATGCAACTGTATTAGCCATGTTACATTCCTGTAACTCTTTTAGTAAATTTTTTCATGAGGATCATGTGATACGGTTTCAATTATGTAGACAGCTGTTTCTTCTGTTCATGTCCTTCTCCTTGGCAGTGGAAGCGTTGCACGCATTTATTCAGGATGAATCAGAGCACAAGTAAGTTTACACTTTTATTTCTTTTGAATTTGATGCACTATTTATAATAACAGTAATGACATCAACTGGCAATGTTAACTAGATTGTGAATCAAACACTAGCTGGTGTATCAAATTCTACACTAACTTAACAATAGTGAGTTAAATATGAAATGCAAGATATTTTTGATTGACCATGCTGCCATGCTATCATTTTTTTACACATGATATTCTGCCACAGCTGTAGGCTTTTGTGATTTAGTGTTCTATTCTTGAAGATGCATGTGTAGAGACGTTATTCTTTAGCTAAAAATTATGTGTACCCTTTTGATTTCATTGATTTTATCTGTAGGTAAGTTTTGAAGTTTTTCTTTTGTTCAAGAAAAACATTTTAAACTAATAACAAGTATTAGTGCAATTTCAACATAGTCGATGTTACTTGGGAGTTGGGAGAAACTAGTGTGATAGCAGTTCTAACAACTTGTATCAACACTACATGAAAGTCAGCTGTTTCCGGTGGAAGTTTTCGCTGGAAACTTGGCAAAATCCGCAGGAAAGCCAACAACTTGGCAAATAGGCTTACCGATGGAATTCCAGCATAATCTAATCCACCGCAAAAAGTAGCATCGAAAATCTATTTCCGGCGGAAATAAATCTGTCAGAAATATTTCCGGTGGATTCTCAACGGCTTTTCGACGAATTGTCAGCACCGAAAAACATCCCTTTTTGTTGAGTTTTCTGCCGGTAGAAAATTTTGCCATAAATTATGGTGTATTTGCGCTGGCAAAATTCGCCACAAATTATGGCAGAAATTTTCGCCACAAATCCGCCGTAATTAATGGCAAAAAATTTCCACCGCAAATGTTATTAAAATTCGTCAAATCGTTTTTTCCGGCGGAAAATCCGCTGGAAACCTGTAGCATAAAAAAAAAAATAGCATCTCATGTCAATTATTGAACTTTATAACATTCACAGTACAAACATATTTTAAGTACTGGTTAAATCTACTAATATTTCAAAATTGCATAAACATATTGATAAAAAATATTTAAATAAATTGAACAAATTGTTTACAACTGTTCTAGAATAATAAAACACTATTACAATAAACATACAGTTCTTATACATAAAAAAATCAACATGCATGAAAAAGCAAAGACTGATTTTCATTAATCAGAATCTATATCCTCACTCTCCTGCTCGGCCGATACAGACGCAGGTTGATTTTCACTAATATGTTCTCTCATTCTTTGAAGCTCCAATATCTGCATGTGTATGTCCACTTGTGATTTCAAACATTCTCTAATTCTACTGTCAGGTTAGCCACCTGTTGGCTATACAAAGTACAAACTCTCCTGGCTAGTTGCAGAGAAGCTAGAGGCACCAGAGGATTGTCCCTCATACGCATAGGCCTGCTAGTCTAATCTATAAATTCAACCCTTTTGCATTTCGCCTACTGCTTGCGACCAAATGCGGTAGTTAAAATAATTTGCTGAACCCCCAGAGGATTTCTCACCAGTTCTAGCCTGACTCTCTTAAAGCTGTGTATACATATCCTACAAAAGATAACATAAGATTAATCATCATATAATTGTCACTTAAAATAGGATACATCCATCGATATTGAACAGTAGTCTTTGTTGATTATAACTTTGGTTAAAATAGTATAATTGGGTTGTCTCATACATCAACTATGCTTCATATATTGATCATTTGGGATGTGATTTGTTCTTAACAGGCTTCTTAAGTTTATTTAAATTCCTACCTGATGTATGATTATGAAATCATAACTTGTTAATAATATCAGAGATGAATGTCTGGAGGAAGTTACCTCTTAAAAGGATACATCCACTGATATTGAACATGTCCACAAACTCTAGCCTTATATGGTAAATATACGGGCAGATGCTCCATAGAGCAAAAAAATCCTAGAGGGATATCTTCTCAAATTTTTACAGAATAAAAAAAATGTTATGCTCACTAAGGACTAGCTTCAGTTACAATGATGGCATGCAATCTCCGACAAATTGTCCATATAGTACAACATGCATCCGTTAACATAACAATATATTTTTATAGCAGTCAAATCAAGCTTAGAAACTAATTTTTTAGTCTGGTATAAATCTGGTGTAATTATATTATCTATCAAGTTGGTCTTTTTAAGCAGACCTCAAACGTTCTAATATTATCTTCCTCAACTATGCTGGAACTTATAGACAGGTCACATTGAGAGTCAAAATGTGGCTCGTACTCACCATGCGAAGTCCAATACCAATATTTTGGCATTAATCTTCAGTGATATAGATTAATAGTAACCCCGTCTGGTGTGAGGTAGGCTTTATTTTTAGGTTTGTAACATGGATAATGAAACCTCCTCTTTGATATAAAGGAAGGTAATTGACATCCTGCTTAGATGAAAAAATTCACTCCGTTCATGAATTCATATGTTAACGTATTGCATCTAGGCAACAGTCGATTATATATCCAACATCTTGGGACCATTCATCAACTACTTCAAAGGAAGTAAACTCCCGACAGACAAATCTCTAGCCGCGCAAATCCGGAAGAGAGCATTGCGATACGCATTTGTCAACGACACGCTGTATCGATGAGCTTTTGATCAAATGTGGCTAAGATGCCTAAGGACCAAGGAAGCTGATAGAGTGGTAGCAGAAGTTTATGAAGGACTTTGTAACGCGCATCAGTCAGGTCCCAAGATGGGTGATAAAATTAAGAGAATGAGCTACTATTGGCCAACAATGGTGAGGAATTGTATTGACCATGCTAAGAGGTGCCACGAGTGTCAGATCCACGGTGATGTTATACATCAACCGCCAAATCCACTGCACCCAACAGTAGCATTCTGGCCGTTTGAATGTTGAGGTACAGATACAATCGGGCTAATTGATCCACCGTCATCAATGAGACATCGCTTCATCTTGGTTGCAGCCGATTACTTTTCTAAGTGGGTAGAAGCGGCTTCATTCAAAGAAGTCACATCTAAGCACGCGATCAATTTCTTTACCGACAACGTCGTTTACATATTTGGCGTACTGTGCCGTATAATCTCAAACAACAACACAACGTTCAAAAGTGCCAAAATTTATAAGTTCATCGATCGGCATAAAATCGATTAGCGATATTCCTCCATATATAATTCAAGAGCAAATGGCTTGGCGGAGGCCTTCAACAAGACATTGGTAAAGTTGTTGAAGAAAATGCTTACCAACAACAAAAGAGAATGGCATACAAAGATGGCAGAGACACTGTGGGCGTATTGTTCAACTTACAAAACGCCAACCAAAGCCACTCCTTATTCACTGGTGTTCAAGTTGAAGCAGTGTTGCTGCTAGAGATCAAACTACCATCACTACGGGTAGCTATTCAGCACGATCTCACACAAAAGTAAAATGCTTGCCTAAGAATGGAAGAGCTCGACGCTCTCGATGAAATCATACTACAAGTTCAATAGAATTTAGAAATTTACTGAGCAAGAATGGCAAAATCATTTGACCTAATGGTGCGTTATCAGACATTTCAAGGAGGGGAATTGGTCCTGGTGCTGAGAAGGTCAATCATCTCGCATCGAAAAATTGTTAGCAAATTCATATCCAATTGGGAAGGCCCCTTCGTCATTGAGAAGGTGTATCAAGGAGGAGCTTATCAGTTGATTGATCTAGACGGTCAGAGGCCCATGCCACCAATTAACAGTTGATACTTGAAGAAGTATCACACATAAAATTGCTCAAGAAAATATTATGTTTAATGCACTGTATATTTTATACATGCTTTTTAGCATATACATTTTACATTTGAAATTCTTTTGTGTTACAATAATGCATTTAAAAAATCTCACAACCCCCCCATAAAACGGGATATTTTAAATATTTATTCGGGTTGATATCGCACTACGTGCCGAGATCCCTGAATAAATATTTAAAATCCCGAAATACAATATCTATCTGAGATCTTCTTACGAGATAGGGGACATTTTAAATATTTATTTATGTCGATATCGTGTTATGCGCCGAGATTCCCAAATAAATATTTAAAATTTTAAAATTACAAATTTATTTCATTTTAAAATCTTCCTGCAAGACAGGGGGCATTTTAAATATTTATTTGGATTGACATCGTGCTACGCGCCGAGATCCCTAAATAAATATTTAAAATCTCAAAATTTTAAATTTATTCTATTTTAAAATGTCAGTATGGATTGTAAGAAGCACGAAGCCTAATTCGACTCGATAAGTTCAAGTGATCGTCGTCTACCAAATTCTTCTAATTGACCGGAGAATTAAAGTTCCAGTGGGAAGCAAGAGTCGCGAGCAATTACTGAATGTGCGTAGGCTCTAAATCTTCAACCACAAAGGATGACTATAAATCTATCAACTTCAGTAAAATCAGCATTGGGAAGCGTATTTCTTATAGCTCAAGTTTGAAGCCCGAATGGGTATAAAAAGTCGGGTCCAACAAACTCAAATATGGTCGGATCGCTGACAACTTTGTCTACTCAACACGCCATAAGAAGGCTGCAATAGAGGAACTCTGATTTCAGCAACCCGAGGACGAAGCGTTATCAAATCTCAGCTCACCTAATCTGATGGACTCAAGTGACTTGGATTGAAGTCTTCTCAACTGGTTAAGGATCAAGATATTACCTAGAGTCGGTACTATCGACTAAATCCAAAACCTGCAAATCACTCAACAAATTCATAAAGCATCAAGCAAAGATTGAAGAAATTTTTCTTCAACAAGTCTGCAAAAGCACAAAGCACAGGACTGAAAAATATCTTAAAGTTCACATAAAGTTAATGGCTAAACTAAGAGGATTATGTCATCAACAAGTCCATTACGCACAAAGCTCTGGACCGATGACTTTTCGCCACCGACCTAGTATAAACCTAAAGGGTTTAGGTCACCGGCATCTACTCCTTCGTTAAACCTGCCAAAGCAAGAAGCATTGGACCGAAGGTACGTAAATATCCTGACAAGTCGATAGTGACAAATCAGGTAATTCTTTACCAATGTCCCCAGCACAAAGCATGGGGCAGAAGGAACCAAAATCTCAGGGCTCAAGCTAAAGCTACGAAAAAAGCATCCTGAATGACATCTATAAATGTCCCTAAAGATTGGGGGCATTTTAAATATTTATTTGGGTCAACATCACACCACGTGCCAAGATCCCCAAATAAATATTTAAAATTTCTTGCCAAAATGCAGCTAAAGGAGGGAAGAATGAAAAATCCTCCGTAAACGGAATGTACCATTAGCAAAAAGTATAATTTGAGCAAGATACAATCCATACTGGAGGCGGTAAAGCCCCACCAACTGATGAATCTGTAAGGTTCGGATAAATTTCGAATGATACAGGCGATTATACAGAAGAAATATCACGTCCCTATATGATCGCAATAAAGTACAATGTTGAGCATATGCAATAAAGTTGCAAACTAAAGTGACGATGGTGTCGAAAGAAAACAAAGGAGCGGCCGTGCTATTTACGAGTGTCAGCTTATAAAGTGATGCTCAAAGGACCTAAACCTATGAAGACACCGAAATAGACTCTCAGAGATTTGAAAAATGAAACCCCCAACATGACATCCAAATGGGCTCTTGGAGATCTGCTAAATGGAAACCATAGTGTGACATCCAGGACAAATTTTTGGAGATCCACAAGATCAATCAGCATACAATAAACGTGATTCGCTCTAGACGCGAACCACATTTGTTAGGGGGAATTTGTTGACCTCCACAAGTTAAAACAAAAAATAAGGAATTGTTTTAAATTACCTCTGCTGAAGTCCTGTGCAAAATTCGTTGAACACGCCGCATCTACAATATCCAACTTTGCTGTTCGGCACCGCTGGCATCGCTTCTCTGCGATTTCTGCAGGAATTCCGCTTGATTCGCATCCATTCGCATCGTTAAATGCCTCAGCAAACGAGGCCTTCGGCTTCTGTTCTTTCTCGCACACAGGGTTGAAATCCTGAACTCCATCCGACCTTCCTGTATCTCTTCCCGAATTCCCTCTGCTGAAACCCACGACCTCCATAGCCGCAGAAGTCCCGACCACATCAAAGCCTCACGACATCAAAGCCTCAACCCGTGACCTCCTTCCTATTCCACACACAGAAGCTCCGAAGCCCTGGCTGTCAGCCGACTTCATCTCCTCAAACCAAATCTTCCCCATCACTAATCCCTCCGCCGACCAGGTCTGGCCCGATTCCTCTTGCCGACCTACCCTCTGAGATCGAACTCCACTACAAGCCGACGCTAACACCCATCCATGCGATTGAATCCCAGCCGAACCCTGCCCTATCCGATCCCATTCAAAGACCTCGGCTAACTTTCCCTCTTCTATAGTCGAACTCCACTAGCAAGCCGCAAGAAGAGCCCAACTCCAGCCCTGTTTGCGATCAAATCCCTCTGCAGAGGCTGAAGCCCCTTCTCTTACCTGTCGTCGGATCCTCCCAAGCCAACTCAACCGAGTCCCTCAGCCTTTGATTGCTTTGACCCATTCAAACAGAGAGAAGTCTCTCTCTCTCTCTCTCTCTAAAGGTATATCTCTCTCTCTATATATGTATATTATATAACATATAATATATGTCTATTATAATATATATATAATAATAATAAAAAAAAGAAGAAATGGAAAAAATATCCAGAAAAAGAAGTTTTTTATGCATTTCATCGTCACCACCACCTCGTCGCGTAGGTATAAGCATTTGAAACTCAAAATCCCGCAATCGGCATTTGTAGCGCACCGAAAACCGCCCATACACGCTTTTCTCTAGCGTGGTGGGAAGGGAACACGGTGCAACGCCTAAGGCGAGGCGGGTAGGCCCTGTACACGCTTTTCTCTAGCGCGGCGGGAATGAATATAAGTACCCGTAGATGCTTCAGCACCTACGGTGAAAGAATTGCATTTTCAAACAGGTACCCAAAGACCCATACGCACCTTTCTCTGGTGTGGTGGGATTGAAGATTTACGTTCGCGGTGTCATCCGACACTTACCGTACATGCTTTTCTCTAGCGTGGTGGGAGGCCTAGACTCCTGTAGTTTTCCCTAAACAGGAGAGACGTTGGGGGCTACTAAAAATTTCAGTGAACCGAGGATCTAAACTTAAACAAATTACAAGGGACTTGTAAAGTTAATTTGAACATGTAATTGAACTTGATTTGAATGAAAATGGACAACAAGGGACAAGACTTAAACTTTACAAGACAGCAGGGGACTTGAACTCGAACAATCGGCAGAAGATGTGGACTTGAACAGAATGTAGAAAATTTGAACTCAAAAGGACCATAAGAAACCTAAGTGAACAATGAACTAAACTTAAGTGAATTTGCATGAAAATTTGAAATCAAGTGAACTACAGCAGTGGACAATTGGAAAGAAACCATATTGAACTTGAACTTAATTCATATGACAGGGCTTTGGACCCTTAAATTGATGATTGTGCAGTAAAGCTGAAATGTAAAGTCCTAAATCATAAGCTTCAGACTTTTAAATAAATGTTAATGAGAAAATAGGAAACTTATTGCATGCAAAGGACGACGACCCACACATGATTGTGAGCATAATACATGATTTTCATAAAACATAGCGGCTCATTTGTGGGGACAGGTGACGATCAATATACAAGTAAATACAACGGTCTTCTACAATGTAGGATTGATGTGCAGCGAACGTGGCAACACATGTGAATGATTGTATACAACAATAAAGATCAGTTAACCTGTAGCAACGTTTCTACCACTCACGACCATGCAAACAAACAAATGGAAATCAAAGAAATGAAAATTTAAGGGTATATATATAGTTGATTGCAAGCAAATATTAATGATACAAGTCCACCATGCAAGCTACAAGGAGGAGGAATAACTTGTAATGTTCGCCATTATTCACACACAAGAAACAAAATTGCAAAATGAGTGAGCATGAAGAAATGCAATAGTGTCCCTATAACTAGCAACGATTCAACTCCAAGAAAATACATCAGTAAAAGGATCTCAAATGCACACAGAGGAGGAATGATGAAATTGAAATAACTTGGAGCATTCAGTCAAATCAATCTATAAGCAAGAGCAAGGGATATTACATCAATTATACAAATGAGCATACTAGTTTCTCACGAGCATACGACCGGCATGCGATGAACATAACAGTGTTCTGTGATCAACATCAAAGCATAAGCAAATACATTCAACCCCACAAGCAAAGAAAGTGGAATTGATAGTAATCTTCACACGAGTCATGCAAGAAGACACGGTGCCCCTACTACATCCACTTGCAAGCACTAATGGAAGCTTGTAGTATCTTGAAGATACAAGCGACAATTGCTACAAGAATTAGAAAAGTCAATATGTAGGGAAGGATAAATGACATATGCGAGTTCCTACGAGTTATTGTAGGAAACCTCTCATGCATGCAAATACTTATAAGCCCTTGTATGAGACCCACCATACACACTGCATGTCATCTACAAGCAGAACCGACAGATGTAGTGTCCTGCAATCAACATCAATTTGCGGATGAATACAATGACATTCGTTAGCAAAATACATTGATCCGTTGTAAGCAAAGATAGAGGACATGCAGCAAGTGCGGGCACCTACGGGCTGCTGTAGGAGACCCGTCACATGCACAACATGTGTTGTAGGAGACCCATCATGAACTCAACACACTACCTACAAGCAAACTTAAAAAGACCATCAATGAATACATAACTCACTTACAATGCTCCTACAATCAGCCACCATTCAAGAGCCAGCAAATATGTCAATTCATTGCAAATGGAGGAAGACAATACACTGTAGACACAAGCTCCCACAAGTTGTTATAGAAGACCCATCTTACATCATATGTGCGTCCATATGCAAAATACAAAGTTACTATATCAGGTGCAAACGCCTACGAGTTATTGTGAGAAACTCATCGTGCTTACGACAGCCCATCTACAAGCATCTACAAATGGAAAGCAGAAGATTCGTTAATGCACTACAATCTACCAATAGAAAGCAATAAGTAGTGCACGACAGTCTTCCTGTATGAAACGGGCAAATAATCATAGTACGACGTCACGCCACCGAATCCGCAACATCCCTACAAGCGGACAAAAGGCGTTTACAAACTCTTAAATGGGGCATTGTACACATCCAAATGACAGTTGGCCACACAACTGATCAGCATTTTAAAATGCCCTCACACATAGACACTACAACATGTATACACAGAAACACATAAATGCACATGCAAGCATATAAACTTATATACATGCAATCATAAACCCGCATGAGCCCCGACGAGCGTGTTACGGGTACACACGTGACGTCTAGGGATGTTGCACGGGTCAAATAAATCCAAGTTCGAGTCTGATCCTTTTATGTAGGTAAATAGGAGTCGACACAGCTCGAACTATCAAACAGATATACGGTCACGCCGTTGATCGAGATATTTGTTTTAAACATTCATATTAAGCCTTCAAGGTCTATAAGAACGAAAATTCATCAAAAATATATATATACCTAATGAAGAACCCGATCCTCTATTGGCAAGTTGGCAGAGTCGACAAGGTCCAACAGACAAAATGCAATGACCCCATATACCTCGATGATGGCCGTGTTGAACGTAGATCTCAACCGAATGGGTTAATTTCAAATATTCAAAATACCACCCAAATACCCATGAAATCCACAACTCAAGAACTAGCAAAATCCAAAATATTTAAAATAAAAAATTCAACCATCAATAACTTAAAGCAAATATCCATCCACCCTTTGCAACAGTTTGTCGAGGTGGACAAATTTGAAAATACACTTCAGCTCACAAAATGCTAATGTCTAGTCGAGAATATCACTAGTATTCATTCTCAAAACAGTCTCTTACAAGTAAGGACATGACATATGTCCTCTAATCGGTAGTTTTGCCATCAAATAGCACCGCTGGTAAACGGTTATGACCGGGGCCCTTTGAACCAGGTGGTTTGCCGCCAAATTGCACCACTAAATTACAGTTATGGCCAGAGCCCGTATGCTCCCCAATGACATCAAATCCTTGAGATATGAATCAGTTGAATATAATCGATAGGGCACAAAGCCCTCTGTTAACCAAGGTGGATTCAAATTTGTCCCCTTAGGAAAATATCCACCCCAGGTCTACAAGGTTCCCTTGGACGAAGCAACCCAAGGCTGCTAACAAGGATCCTCTGTCAGGTTGGGTTGACTACCTCCTCTGACTAAGTAGACTAGGGACCACGATGGCCCGGGATGACGAAACCATGGGATCTTGATTGGGTCCATCATCCATTCCCCCACCATCCGCTTTAAATGCAAGATAATGAAACGTTCAATTTTAAATATCAAACTTTCAACAATTTCAACCTATGCTGTTACTATATGCCAGAAAATATGTATTTCTATGTATTTGATCGACGACTAGCCTTCATCGAAAGTCCTCTCTCGTGATCGAGAGAGGTAATTAACTATAGGGGCTTGCGCCTATAGAAAATCAGAACTCTGATCATAAAGTCCTCACAAAATGAGGGTGAAATCTCTGGGTAGTGTCTTATGTACAAACCCAATCCGCCTTCCTAAAATTTACCCCGGAACTTAATCCGTTAAAACTCTTCCAAAAAGCAACGGGGAGGCCGGGGCTGAATTTTCGGAGCCCACAAGCTGCAGTAGCTGGTGATTTGCAACTGGCTTCTTATCTCTGCCTTGTGTTTGCAAATAAGGGCCATGGTCCTATATGGGATTTATGCACTACAATTGCAAGGAGTCCCCATATGGACACTTTGGATACCAGCTTCCGGAAACAGTTACTGGGCTTTGCATTGAGCCACTGTGATGGGGAATCCACTGGGGAATTATTGCATACTTGGAAAGATGTTGACATGCACGTGGACTATGAACACCTAATGATTTCAACTGAAACTTTTCCTCCAAATTTTTCGTTTCTGGGTTCAACAGTAGTACCACTTCCTATAAATAGTCTTCAGGATATTTTGAACCTAAGAGATGAGTCTGAAATTATAAATGATGCTCCTAAGGAAGATGAAGATAACAATAACGTTTTTTTTTAATGCCTCAAAAGCATCCTCTTTGGAGTTGCTGAGTGTTCAACTGAAGGTGGCCTTACCTTGGGTTCTCTGCTAAAGGAAAATAGGAAAGTATTATCATTTTCTGCTTTAGAACTCCCATGGCTTCTTGAATTGAGCTGTAAGGGAGAATATGGCAAAAAAGTAGCTCCTGGTACAAAAGCTCTTCCTGGTAAACACTCCATTTCTATTAGATTTCAAGTTTTGATCGATATCCTCCAGGTTAGCTGGAAACGAAATTGCTCCTAGGGATAATCTACTAATCTCACTTGCTGAGTCCATTATGTTTTCCCCTGTGACTAAGGATTATGATATTCTGGGCTTTTCATATCTATTAGATCTATTTGATGCTTTTCATGGAGTTGAAGTAATAGAGGAGCAACTAAAGTAAAGAGAAGGATATCAGGAAATACACAGCATCATGAATATTGGAATGTCATACAACTCAATACAAAACTTGTATAAAGAAGCCTCAAGTCATGATCAGAGAAGGATGCTGTTGCTTCAGAAATTTTGGGAGAAATATGCATCATTTGGTTCAGATGAAGTGGAATGAATTGACAAACTGCATCCTACATTTTGAAAAGAGTTGAGAACGAAATTAGAAGATCAGAAACGTCTAGCCGACCAAACATGGGCGCTGGAGGAAACAATTCCTGGTGCAGATACGAATCGCTTCTTGCTTGGAGGCATTGAATACATCCGAGGTGGTTATCCAAATTATTTAGATATGATCACTCAGGACTGGACAGTTTTCATCATTTCACCTTAAGGATGAGGTGCGTTTTTTTTTTTTTTTTTTTGGGGGGGGGGGGTGTCCACCGTCCACCTTGTGGGGCCAAGAGGAGTTAATATTCACTATGTAAGGGGAAGAAATAATTAGGAAAGTTTATTTAAGGAAAGATGACTGATTTGAATATAGATTGGGAGGAAATTAGGAAAGGTATATTTAAGGAAAGAGGGCTGATTTGAATTCGGATTTGGGAGGAAAATATGATGGTTTATTTAAGAGCGATGAGGTTGTTTTATTTTCGTTATGTGATTTATGTGTTTCCTGTAGTTTTTCTTTTGGAGTTATTCCTAGTGGCTCCTAAGGTTTGTGGGAGAGCCGATCTATCTTTGGAATAATAGATCACCTGTATCTTTCATTATTTGTTGAAGAGATAATAAAAAAATCAGCCTTAATATTTGGCTCCTGCAATTTTCTTCTTATCTACTTGCTATTTTTACTTCCAAGATGCATCAATTTCCCTACACAAAATGCATTGCTTACTTTGTTCATCAGTTATAACTCAAAGAGAAAGTAGTTGCCGACTGTAATATTGAGAGAAATAGAGGAGTAGAGGCTGAAAAAAGTTGCAATGTCGTTGTTGGGGTAGGAACTTGTGATGGCTTGCAGTGGAAAGGGATGAAGAAGTTATGCTAGAGGGGGATAACAATGACCAGGACGAAGTATCAAGGGGCTTGTGATGGCTTTTCTTCCAATGGAGAAAGTTTGCACTAACAATAATTGGGAAGAAGAGAGCTTGCTCTTCTTGTGGTGAGAAAAAAAAAAAAAAAAAAGAATGAGATTGAAATCCTAAACTATTCTCCCCTAAAATGCATTTGAAGGCAGTGACTTGCAGAGTCGGCTGTTGAAAGACAGGGTGGCTGAGTTGATTTATTGGTTTTGGTTAAAGATATTCGTTCTCTATTTGTTACACAAATTGCACTTATTTTAATCTTCAATTTATATGCATATCAATAATAGTAATAAAATGATGTTTGTTTATTGGTTTTTATGCATTTATTTAAAGAGTATGTACCAAGTGTATATTGTTCTCACCAATATTGGGTCATGTAGGTTAGCTGTTGGTCAATGATTCACTAATGCAACTTATGATGAGATGCACGTTGAAAATACTCAGAAGCCACAATCCATAGGTTATCAACTCTTAAATTTAGTAAATATTAAAAGCCTTAAATGCAAAAACAATAACACACCTATTTCATTCGAAAAAATAATGTAATAGTCACCAAACTATCAAAATCTCATAAGAAAAAAACTAAGAATGAATATAAAATTTCTATAAAATTCAATATTTACGTACAAAAAAGAATCTGACACACATTGACCTTGATAAAACTTAAATCACTTATATGCACTAATTATTAAATAAGTAGATAAAATAATCAGGATAGAAATAACCTAACAAAAGATTTAAGCCTTACACCGATTTAAGGACGCTTGCTCTTGTAAGTAGTCTTCAAGATTTAGAGAGTGCTTTAAGAGTCCACATTCAATATCATACACAAGAATTGGGGGAAATTGAAATTTTATTTCATTACTAAATATTCAATGAATTTTACATGTACTTGGAGGCTGATTTATAGCCCTAAAAAGGCCTAAATAGTAAATAGAATAATTTTAGTATCCATCAAGAATTGATCAAATACATCATTTTTCAATACATCCTACATGAATTACACTGAGTTTCCAAAAAATTTCAAGTAAACTGCCCTTTTTTTTCAAAGCAGTTAAAAATGGCATGTGCCACAGTGCCAACCGAAGGAACCAAAGAAGGAAATGTGTAGTAGAAAGGGTCGCTCGTTTGCTATAGTCTTGGGAAAATAGAGGTAGTTGAAGGGAACTTGGAAAAAACGTTGATGCTACCTTCCCAAAATAGAAAGGCTGCTGATAGCTATAGCTATAATCCCAGGAATTAGAGAACCGTGGAAGGCAAAGAAATGGATAATAGTAAAGTTCTGGGAAAGCGAATCCCATAATTTTTTAGTTTGCATGTTTTTTTGCCATGCTTAAAAATTTGGCTTTGAGAAATTAAATATTTGATATTTGTCATATGAATCTAAGCAAAACTATTGTGCTTCCTAGAAGCTTATCCATAACTCAACATAAATAAATGTCATCTCTAGGTACATGAAAGGATATCTACTATTTGTACTATAACAACAACAATAATATCAAGCCTTTATCCCATTATATGGAGTTGGCTACATGAATCCTTTTTCTCTATTGTGCCCTATTAAGAATCTAATTCTTATTTAAATCTAGTAAAAAAAGGTCATTTTTAATACTTTCTAATCAAATCTTTTTAGTTCCACCTCTACCTTTCTTAACAAAAGCCGAATCTAATACATCTACTCCCCTAATCGGAACAAGAGCAGACAAGATCCCTACTTATAAGTTAACTCTGGAACAAGAGTCCAGAGTAAATATGTTAGGTAAGGTGTCATATCGGAGTTTGCAAGAGAAGGAAATAGAGAAGAATCTATGGTGTCGGTGATAAGTTCATTAGTTAAAGTCAAAGTAGATACGTTAAAGTTAGAAATACTATTAGAAACTTCATGAAATTTCCATGTAGAATGGCCTTCCTGGCTGTACCAAGTTGCTATCTTCATGAGCTTGGATGTGTGGCTGGCTTTATGCGGTGCCGATTGCTTCCAAATTATTCCTCTTGCAATACATACACTTGCTGTTGACTTTGCCATATGCTGTGGACTGATTGTTGTGTTATCTTTTCCCCAGTTAAATTCCTTTTTATTGCAAATATAAATAAAATTAGCTAGTTTGCCATATTTAGTTAAACCTTAATGTTGTTTCCTTTAATCCTTCGATTCCTGTGTCAACTTTGCTTGTTTCTCAAACTATAACCTTCTATTCATACGTATAACTTTTGAAGGATAAATAGTCTCTGTTAAAGTTTCAGTTGTCAAGAAAATTGGAACATGCTTATCTGATTCAAGTTGGATGAATATGAACCTTTCCTTTTTTTTAATGGAAACATAAAAAATTGTTAGTAGTATTAATATTTGCTCCTCTTTTGGCATCCCCAGTGAATGCTGACTTAAATCTGCTCCAATAAAATAGCCAAACCTTTAGCACTGCCTTGGAATATATATTACCTTTTTTATGATGATTATGCCACCTCTTTTATAAGTTTAATTCTGCTCTATATGTTGCTGATCATATATTCCTTTTCTTTTGAAGCGTTTTCTTGCTAATTAATATTTTCTATTTTTTAGGCATTATCTGATTGTTTCGGCTGTTACCAATCTTTTGGTGAATTTACTTGGCGTATGGTTCTTTCGGAACTATGCACGTGTTAATATTGGTAAAATGCTCTGTTTCAAATGTAGAAACGTATCTTTCAAATTTCATATTGTTTTATACTTTTATTGTCATCTCCGATTTCTTCGTTTCTGTATTTATAATATGAATACATTTTTTTCTGTCAGGTATATTTAAAAAAATGTATCGAGATCTTTATCGATTTTTAATCATATTTTGGCTTTAGATCACTGGATAGCACATTTACTTCTTTTGATACCTTTTTTTAACAGAAAGTCAGGAAGTGTCTCCAATGACGGCTTTCTTGTCCATCACTTTGATTTTTCTGTGCAGCTTATAGGAAGGCTGAAGATATGAATTGCCACTCTATCTGCCTGCATGTTCTTGCTGATTCTATCAGGAGGTATAATGTCCAATAATTGAGTAAAACATTTACATTGCAACGTTATCTACTTTATCCTTTTTTACTTGCTTTTCCTTCTCTTGAAAATTCTGCAGAAGGCAAAGTTCCTTTCTAATCCTGATCTGTGAATTCTGTCTCAGTGCAGGTTTGGTTCTTGCGTCATGGTTACTTAGTTTAGGGTGAGTACTGCATTTCTTCATAGCCATCACTTTCACATTCAAAAATTTATTTGCTCCAAGAATGCTGGCAAGTTATTTTATTTTCTATTTTTTCCAGTGTTGAGAATGCAGAAGTGTTGTGCTTAGGACTGGTCTCAGCTGCAGTATTTGTGGTCATCCTTCCACTTTTTCGAGCTACAGGTGGTGTCTTGCTCCAACAGGTTCCTGCCAATGTACCTACTTCTGCCTTCAACAAATGCTTGAGACAGGTGTAGTTACTGAGCAGCTGTTTAGCTTATTAAATTTAGAGTCTCTTTTGTACTTAACTTCACATTTCTTTTATGCTGACTTGTCCATTTTTTTTCTACATGCTAATTTCTCTAGGTAACTGCCCTTGAAGATGTTTCGGAAGTTACTCGGTCCAGGTTTTGGGAATTGGTTCCTGGTCGTGCTGTTGGTTCACTCTCTATACTGGTATGTGTTCGCTGCACTAAGTTATTCTTGCTTTCTTCTGCCGATTTGTTAATGAGGCTAATGAACTTGGTTTTGAAGCACTATTTTTTAGTTGTGTTGTATCTGGACGCTATACGTCTTGAATACTTGGGTATTTCATTGATACCATGTTACATGTGTCACATGCTCTGTGGCGCATTTTGTTCAATTTCAGAGAAATAGTTGAACATTGTACCCGATAAGTTGTCCTATTGTTAGAGAAACAAGATCATAGAAATGGGCTTCAAATGTAGACAAATTCAATGCGCTTTTGAACCCTTTTTTTTTCCGGTTTCTGTGTGTTCTGTCCAACGATTTTGCCAATTGAATGCAAGTAGGGTTATGTTTTTGTTTTGCGAGTTTAGCATAGATGTAAGCATATCTATACCTATATCTATTTAGTTGTGGATTATAATTTCAAGCATCTCTTACACTTTTAAAACTATTTTAAAACTAAGGGCATGCACACTTTCATGCTTTTTTAAGAATAGTCAATCAACCATTAGATCCATCAAAAGTTTATTGATCTTGTAAAGACTTGTGACGTGCACTAAGAGAAAAATGTATATGTCAAATTTATGTTGAAGTTTATTAAATATATGCGACAAGGTATTGACTAATGTTAGAATTAGTTCGAAACAACCAAATAGTTCTCAATTACAAATGGCTTACATCCAGGGATAACACTATTATCAGTGATTATGATGATGTATTACTATGATTTTTTTCCCTTTTAATTTGATGATTTCAAGACTAGAAGCTAGCATGTAAATGTTCTCTCTTAAATACTTTAATCATATTGTGTAGAATTATTTTACGAAATTTCTATTGGCTTTCAGCTAAAAAAATATAAAAGTAGAGTAAATTAACCATATTGTGTACATGAAAAGTTGCCGTACTTTACCACAAATTTCACATAGATGAGTTAATTTTCAAAATTAAGAGGCTTGAATAGTATTCCCGAAATATTGGGTTTTATGACAGGCTTGATTGAAGTTGATAACTAGTTGCTCTAATCAGGGAAATCCTTTCAAGAAAAATTCAACTGGAACTTGTAGGTTTCAGGTTTCTTGATTCCTAGGCAAAATGTAGAAAATACAAAACAAATTTTAGGAAAGAGAAGTAAGTAGAATAGAAATTAGAAAGTCAACGTCTTATAGAGTCTTCTCCTCACTATAACTTACATTTAAATCCATTTAATCCCTGTTCTGATTTTCTGTCAAGAGGCCAATCATGTTTAGTTTTTCTTTCTACGTCCCGCAAAAAACTCTTCTCCGGGAAGCACTTAAAAATCTTTGTAAAGAGAGTTAACTGAGGACGTAAAAAGATAAGAGTTTCGAGGCAAAGTATGAAGTCTATTCAGAAATGAAGTTAATCTAGCACATGTTTTATTTATGGCAAGAGGGCTCTTTACTAAAAATGATAGAAGTTATAGGGAAAATGGTTTGCTTAAATATTAAATCATCTTAATCCTCCTTGGTCTTTTCATTTGGCCGCCCCAGTAAGGTACTATATATTCTAATTGGTTGTCCAAACCTCTTTTTGATTGTGCTTGTGTTTCTTGAGTCTTTTGTAGCTCTCTTATAGCCTCTTCTGGAAATTCTTTTGATATCTTTATTTTTTTTTCATTCTTGTGATTTCTCCTATAGCCTCTTCTGGAAACCCCATGTCACCCCGAGTCAAGGTAGTTGATGTAGCCTTTTTGAGCCCCCAAAAGCGAAGGTGCAAAAGTCATATTTTAAGTATTTGACCTTACTTGAGCCGCATCAAAATATCCTTGTTTTGATTGGGTATCGTACTGATGCCAAACTCCACTTGTTGGGTCTGCAACTGAGTCAAACTAGCTCGGGCTCACCTCGATCGATGACTTCTGATTCAAAACTCAATGAGCTAAGTTTGGTTTAGCTTCGATTCGACTCATTAGCTCATGATTTTTCTCATTTAAAAACTATTAATATAAAATATGCTTAAAAATATTTTAGTTAAAAGTATTTGAGTATAGATGGACGTTCTTATTATTTCTCTTTTAACTTTTCATTATTTTTATCATTTTATTACAAGATTGCTTGAATTATAATATTCTCCTTTTCGTAATAAATGAGATAGCTTGCAAGCAGGTTATACTCTTAGAATTAAGTTCATGCTCGAGCTTGTATTCTCATGCTCAAATTAGAGATGTCTTAAGCTTGACTCGACTCATTTACAACCCTAATCTCTTAAATCAAAATTTCACAAAGATGAAAACATCTAGCAGACCTAAATATTTCAGTAAGGCTGCAAAGATGCTCTACGTTTTGATAATGCTTTTAGGCTTCATTTGGGACAGTTTTCTTATTGCTTCTTAAAGTAACTTTTTAGTGTAAAAATTAAAATTTTTGTACTCAAAAGCTGCTTTCAGAAGCAGTAAGAAAGCCGTCCCAAACGAAGCCTTATTTTGCATCTTTTTTTTTGTTTTTTGGTTTAATTTCTGCTTCAAAGTGAGTTGCAAAATAAATTTCATGCTAATGGTACACGACGATAATTCCTTCTTATCTAAAACAGGTCAAAGGTGGAGAAAATGATCATTCAGTTCTTCATTATGTCCATGAATTGTACCACGATTTGGGGATACAAGATCTAACAGTGCAGACTGATCATGTATAATTCTTTACGGTTTGTTCTACCTGCAAGGATTGGAGTATATAAATTTCTTCATAATTTGTTCTGCTCTCTTCTTCTCTTTAAGCTCCCAAAGCTTGATGCCATTATTTGTTTTTCAGAAACGTTCATCTCATTACTATGTGTTGATCCCAAAAGGTTGAACTTGCCTCATTTTTCTATTTTCTTTTGTTTTTGAAGTTCATTTCGCTGAGGGTCCTCAGCCATACCTTACCTTTTTTTAAATGTAGCTTATAACCCACAAGTCTAATAATGATTTAGGCTTCGTTTGAGGCGGCTTTTTTACTGCTTTCTAAAAAGTTGCTTTAGAAATTAGTGAGAAAACTATCTCAAACGAAACTTTAAATAACTTATAATAAAATTTAATTTATAGTTAATTTTAGTCATTTTCAATTTGTTGATCAAAATAGTATATGATTTTATTAATTTTTTTTTTCTTATAGAATAATTATCTAATATCATAATTTTTTTCAGCATGGTGTAGAATATATTAACAATCACAAAGGTAAAATTGTGTAATCTTATTTGCCACTTGAGCTATTTTAACCTTTTAAAACTCAATGTAATTTTAAATTTCACTTATTTTGATCTCCCTATCATACAATCTCATAATATTTACTTAGTTAGGTTATTGCAAACAATTTATTTTCTCAATTAACAGAAAAAAAAAGTTGACTTTATTAGTCTCACTTGTCTAGATCTTAGAAAACCCATTAAAAAATCATAATGATTTTCTCTTGCATGAATTCAAGTATAGCCGTATGGGTAGAGATGGTAACAAATCACTTGGCCTTTCATGTCCTTTCAAAAATTTTATTTACTTTTAGGCTATATAATATGCTACATATTCTTCTTCCTAAGCTAAAGCCATAAGTCATAATATTTGATTAACTAAAACTATCTTCTTATCTTTGGTTTAATTTATTTCGAATGAAATAAATTTACAATTTTGATAATTAATGAATACATTATATCTCACTTCATATCATATAAGTGATTTCTTTCAAATCTTTATGGTAAAAACTCAGCAATAAACTCTGATGGAATAATATTTTTTGTGACTCTTAGGCTTTGTTTGGGACTGGTTTTTAAAGTATTAAAAAGTTATTTTAAGAAACAGTAAAAAATTATCTTAAATGAAGCCTTAAACTATCTTGATGTATAAGTTGATTTTGAATTAAAAAAAGGTACAAGTACCAAACAAACAATTGAATTGCAAAAGCTTTGCTCACTATCAATTGCCAATTCAAATTTCAATCTTTTGAGTCAATGGAATTACAATTTGGGAGAACTTTTTCACAAATATCCTATAAAGATTAGCCAACCAAAAGAAAGGCTTAGTCTTGGATATATTGATATGACTTGGCTACTTAGTCGTATCCCATTATGAATATTTGGCCAACCCTAAAGAAGTATGAACCTCGAATGTATTGGTTGGCCTTATTTAGAATCATGATAATTAGAGAAGATGACATTGATAAGGTTCGAAAGTTGTTTGCATTAAACATGCAAGTGAGCTTAGTTGACTCGAATTTGACTCGCAGAGGTTGCAAGCCAATCTTAATGAGCCACTAGCTCAAACTCAAGCTCATATTAAAACTTATAAAATAGTAATATACAAACCATCTCATTCCCGTTGATTCTTATGTGGCGGGCTCTTGTTGTGAATCACAATGCTTGGTTCAATTGCTTTCGAGTTCCTCGTCTCCACGGAGTTTTTATGATGATTTTCTATTATTATTCTTCTTCTAATCCTACTGGCCCCTAACTCTTGTCACGCCTTCCTCTTCTTCTACATCAAGCTTCTATCATGACTTCCTTGTAAGGGTGTCAATATTTGATATGACTCGAAAATCTGACCTGAAAATTTTGGGTTATGGTCAACTCGTTTTACAAATCGGTCGGATTCGGGTTTTAGGATTCAACCCGTTTGAAAAAATGGGTCGGGTCCAGGCCAACCCGCTAACCCGAAAAGAACACAGACTGACCTGGAAACCCATGTCGCATCAGCTCAGCCCGTCAATCGTTCGCGTCAACTCTCGTCTCGTCTCATCTCATCGCGTTAGCTCACCCATCCGTGTGCTGCCCTAAGCCGCCATCCGTTGCTGTATACAGTTAGCGTGCCGCCCTCAGCTAGAGGTTGTCGCAACTTGCCGGTAGCCGGAGGATCGATAGCACCGTGCCGCCGCAGCCTCTGTCGCCGTCACCGTTGCCTCTGCCATCCGCTCCAGCCCATCGTCGATAGAGGTTGAAGACAAGCCCATGAACCGAGTTGGCGGGTCGTGTCGGGTTAACCCAAGTTTGAAGTTGGTCAGGATCGGGTCTGAAAAAGTGATATGTTTTCAAAAATGAGTTGGGTCAACTTGTGTCGGGTCAGTTTCGAGTTGGACCCAAACCTAGCCGGTGATCCGATTTTGACAACCCTACTTCCTTGCGATTCTCTGATGACCTCGAGGTCTCGACAAGCTCAAACTTGGCAATAGACAAATGAGCCAAGTTTTGAGCTCAAGGTTGAGCCAATTTTTTTTTATCCACTAGCTGATCTCAAATTAACTATGACTCGAATTTAACTCGACTCGTTTACACCCCTTTTGCATGTCTCCAAAACAAAACTTGTTCAAGTAGAACTCAAAATGGGCAATTGAAATATGAATCATTGAATATTAATCCAACACCCAATTTGTAGGCTTATCGATTAGTAAGTTATCCATCAATCTCAAATAGACTTCAAGAATTTGATCAAACAATTTTATCTAATTAGGGGTTTTCTTGGATCCAAATTCAATTAACTCAAAATTGTCATATCCTCTCATTCGTAAAGAAGAGATGGCCAATAAAAGGTAATGCATAAAGTCGAAATTCAAGTGGATTGATTCATAATACTTGATCATCTAGAAGGAAGAGATGACAAAAACTCTCATTTCCAAAATAATAAGTGAATATTGATCCAATAATCCAACCTCTTGCTTCAATTTTTCAGCAAAGTAAGGTGAGAGATAACAAAATCCTAAATATTATGTTGCATTAATTCCATGACCTCACAATCATACACATTGTTATTAATGTACCACAACTCATTCTTTTTCATTGCTATAAAACTATGATTTTATTTCACAAAATACAACATAGCTATAGCATAGCACTTACACGTTCTTAGACTTCATTTGGGATGGCTTTCTTACTGCTTCTTAAAGCAGTTTGTTAGTACAAATTTTTTAATTTTTTACTAGAAAGCTACTTTAAAAAGCAATAAGAAAGCCGTCCCAAACGAAGCCTTAGGCTTCGCTTGGAACAGTTTTTTTACTTCTTTCTAAAATAGTATTTTAGTACAAAAATTTCTTGAAAGCAATGAAAAATCTGTGGCCAGAAGCTACCCTAAACAAAGATGTAGTCATCCTTCTCTTATATTTCAATCATTTTATAATGATATAATATTATAAAATTTTATTATTTCTATAACTAATTGTTTTTCCAACATGGAAGATTCCTTTCCTTAATAAAAGTACCCAAGAATGACATTTCAATGTGATTGGATAGATCAATTATTCAAAGGAAAAAAATTTGAGTCAAGATGTATGGGTGACTTGGGTACTTTCTCAATTTTCTTATTATTATTCTTTATGCCCTCATCATCTATGATTTGGGTACTTTTAATATTTTTGGTTAGAAAAATGAGTCTCCTCATGGACTTGTAGACTCTTGCATAAAAAAATACTTCAAAAATTCACTTAGGTAACATATTTGAGACAACAAGTTGATTGGGGATTGAATGAAGCTTCCTAAGATTGATTGTAATCCAACTATAGCTTTACTAAATTAAAAAAGTTTGATTGGATTCACTTGTGGTCAAATGTGGCTGCCAATATTAATCAATCTAAGCTCGAGTTTATCTATCATTGATCAAAACTCAAATGATTTAGGTTTCGTTTGGGAAGGCTTTCTTATTGCTTCTTAAAGCAACTTTTTAGTACAAAAATTTTAAATTTTGTACTAAAAAGCTGCTTTGAGAAGCAATAAGAAAACCGTCTGATCCCAAACGAAACCTTAACCTGCTTTGATTGAACTAAAATTATTTGGGATTGTAAAATTATGTTAAAGTTTCCTACTTTTGCATGCAATCAATGAAAATCATGTTAGTTCAAGACTTTGACTTTGTTGCACATCACCTGATGTATGAAATTGTAACAATACCTTTCAACTTTTTTAAAAAAAAATTTCATTTTTATCTTTTTCCTTTTGCAATTTAAATCCACTTGATTGTCGGCGCCATTAAACTAGTGGATGAAGGTGGTCCATGTAAATAAAAATTGTGTGGCAGACAAAATTAGACAAACATATAAGAAACTTTATACATGAATATGAATATGGTATACATGAGGGATGCTACATTAAACTAATTATTTGGTCGAGTTAGATTTTGAAATTAACAAAATTACACATTTGTCCTTTTTTTACATTTATTTTTTGGTAAAACATAATAATTCAACTTTTTCGATTGATAATTTTGATAATTACGCAACTTGCCTTGATCTGTTGGTTGAGAGCTTTGGCTACCAACCAAGAGGTCTTGGGTTCGAAGTTTACGTATGTGATGTGTGTGTGAGTTTGCCTTAATTGGCCTAAATTTTTAAAAATAATAATTATTCTGATAATTTTAATGGGCCAGCACGAAAAATATTGCTTGATTATGACAAGATTTGCGATTGATGATAAATCTGGGGTCACAAAAGTCATATATTTCTGTAGTGTTTAATCAACTTCTTTCGTCTCGGATAAGCATCAATAATAATAATTTTTTAATAAATTTTTATTAATTTCTCTAAAGTTTTATAATAAACTAAGGCTTCGTTTGGGATAGTTACCGTTTTCTACACCAGCTTTCTAATACAAAAACTTCTTGAAAACAACAAAAAAATAATGATCAAAAGCTATCCCAAATGAAGCCTAAATAACACACTGTTCAACAATTTCTTTAACGTTTACTTTTTTTATCTTATTAGCTATCAATAAACAGTATTTTGTTGCCAAATTAGTTCCTTTCTTTCTTTCAAATGAGACTTTCATCCTGAAATAATATAATTAACACTAACAAAAGGATTCCATAAGGGTATGCACAAACTTTAATAGTGCAAATCTTCCTAACAATATTTATTAATTAGTTTAAAAACCATATCACCATCAATATGAAATGCCATATATCAATCATATAATTTAAAATATGAATTTTAATTGGTAAGTGCTACTTTAGAGCCTTGTAATAAGACATATGACATTCAAACATCTCTCTCTCTCTCTCTCTCTCTCTATTGAAAATAAAAATAAAAGATGGGTGAATCTTAATCCCAAAAGAAAAGAAGTGAACTAAAAAATATTATAAAAATTTTCAAAAATCACCAACTAGCTAGAGACAAACCCCCAAAATAATACTAACTAGAATCGAGATTATTATTACCCACAAAATGAAAACACCAATTATAGAGGAGGATACTAACTAGAAACAAAGAAGGAGAAGGCACAAAATCAGAATATTTGTAGGAACCATTAGTGGATTAGGATTAGTATGTGCCAAAGAGGTGCTAGTTTTTCCAATGATAGCACAAATAATTTATCATGGTTGTAGAACTTAGGAAGTTTCTCTATCATCATTTTTTTATTATAATCACACTCCTTTGAACCAATGAAGATGGAGTTAGAAAATTGTTAAGTCACGTCAACTCCATCAATAGTCCTATAATATTAGATGGCCTATATTGACATACGTTTACTAATAGTATCAATTAACACAACTCATTATGATCTATGACCGTAACACATTACAAGCACATGAATCATCAACTCGCTTATCTATTTGTGTACTAAAAAGCTATTTTAAGAAGCAGTAAGAAAGCCGTCCCAAACGAAACCGTAGTCTATATAATTGAGTAACGTGACATATAGGAGAACTTAATCATCCAAAGTTGACATTTTCAATACCTTTCAAATCATTTCTTGTTGTTGACTTTGAGGTGATATTTTCTCACTATCATCCCTTGAACCACACTCCATCTCCTATTGTCAAATCTTCTATCCTCAACCTACATCATTTGATTCATTAAGTCAAGTTAACAGTTAAAGACCTAATTTGAGTGTGATAGCATATCTCAAAAAAAGAGCCAAAATCAATGTTGGACAAATGCAATAAATATTTTAACCATTTATTTGGCTAATTTTAATAAATTTATATTTATCTTAAGCTAAATAAAAAAAAATGTATACATTTATCTATAAAGCATAATATAATATATATATTTACATAACTAACCACATAATAAGAATGAAACTACCTTCCAAAGGGTTTTCCAAACTATGAGCGCGCGCGCGCAGTTGATGTTTCCATATGTTGTATGGGAAAGTGAGCATAGAAAATAAATATTAGGAGAGAAGAAGAAAAGGTAAGAGGAAAAGCGGTCCCATGGCTGGTGGCTACCCTCCTTTAATATGGCTCTTAATTGGAATTGGTTGGAATCGAAGGACCACTTCCACACCTTCTTCTTCTTTATTTTCTCTCTCTCTCTCTCTCTCTCTCTCTCTCTCTTGTTGAAGAAGGAAGATGGTGAGAAATCTCGTAAGCTACTTCACTTAGGGATCAGAGGCAGAAGAAAAAGGAAGCAAGGAACTGGCACTTTGAAGAGATAGGGATTAGTACCAATCCCGGATTTGGCCACTCCTTGCACTGAAAAGAAAAGCCATATCTTACCTAAAGTGTTGAGTAGCCATTAAAGAAGATTGAAGAAAGAGAAACTAAATGAACTAAGAGGAGTTAAGGTTCCAAGAAAAAAAGATTAGAGCTTAGAAGGTGTTCATGGGACCACCATGCGGCGGCTGGTATTAGCTTAGTACTCCTCTCTTCTAGCTAGAAAGCCATACGGATAGATAATTACTTCATTAGATACACCCCCCCCCTCTGATCTCTCTCTCTCTCTTCCCTTCCCTTCCCTTCCCTTTGTTTGTTTAGAGAAATATATGCGCTTTCTCTCCTTTAATAGCTTAGAAGCACTCCTTTCTATTGATCAATTAGTCTTACTGTAAACTACACAAGTCTGTCTCTCTTTCTCTCACAACACCTTCAATATCTCTTCATAACTAATTCATGATGTCTCATGAATCCCATCATCTTCATCACCAACACCCCTTCAATGAGTTCTCGGCCATCGTCGGAAACTCGTCGACGATGAACAACTTCGAGACCGGCGGTCATGATCTCTTCCACATGAATATGTCATCAAATCATAACTGGAGGGGATTCTCACAAGATAGCGACGCTACCGTTTCGGTTGCGGCAGCAAGTGCTTGGCCCGTAGAATCTCTTCATACAAACCAAGTTCAAAGTCTCTCCTTATCACTCTACAACCCTCCTCAGCCCCTTTCCTTCCAGCTATCTTCACACCATCCTTTCCATATAAAAAGTTGCAAATATCTTCTTCCAACGCAAGAGCTTATCAATGAGTTTTGTAGCCTTGGAGGAGGAAATAGTTTCAAGAGGAATAATTGTGCTAAGCCAATGGATGATTCCAGCTCTTCTTGGAGCCAGCAATCTTTGTACTCCATGGAACCTATAGAATTGCAGAAGAGGAAGGCCAAGCTTCTCTCCATGCTAGAAGAGGTGATTTTTTTTTCTTTTTAATTGTTTTTAATTATGTATAGTTTTAATCGTTCAATTATGTGGTGCTGAGAAAAGATATCTAGCTAACCATAGGCAGATGCTGCTCCTGAGTGGGGACAGAATGACAGTTTGATGCTTCCCTACTTAATTTTGGAAACCTCTATTCTCTACTTTACATAGTTATCTGGCTCTATCTTTTTTTTTCCATCCCCTCCATCATTATTGTTGATATTAAATGGAATCCACTAAAGTACTGAGACTTTAGATTATTGCTTCAGCTATGGTAACAAAAGTTTACTACTTAATTCCACATGACAATTAGGATGGAGTTTGGTGCAATGGAAATAATTCCATGGCTAATATTACAATAATCCATGAGAAAATTTTAGATCATGTATTATTTGAGATAATCAAGCAAAAGGTAACTAAGAAGAATATGTCCACTTCAAATTTAGCTGGCAATTCTTGTTTTTTTTGTTTGTTTTACATGATTAAAGGCCTTGGGAGCACGTGCCCCCACTAATCTGGGCCTGCCACACTATATTATTCGATTGGATGACTTAATTTGTTGCGTAACTCTCTGTATTAATTTTATGTCTTACGATCAAAATATTTCTAAAAAAAGTAGAAATATGAAATGCTAATAGCATTTTCTTTGGTGACAAGTGATCTAAGAATCATTTCTCTTTTAGAATGGTAGTAGTACAAACTTAATTAGTTGATCATATTAACAATAATTTATTTTTCATCAATTAATATTAATTTTCCTTTCTATTTATTCTATAATTTAGTCTTTATTTGGTCAATAATATAGAGCACACAACAGGTGTCTGGTGGACAACTTCAGTTCTTTATCATAAATTCACTTGGTAATATGTAGGAAGAGAACTCCTTATAACTAGAATTTACATGAGAGTACAAGATAAATAATCAAATAAGAATGCTAATGAGAGTTTTTTATAGTATAAAATAATTATCTTATATTCATTATGCAAATACTAATATTCATTTTCATTCTCATTTCATTAGGTGGATAGGAGGTATAAGAGATACTGTGAGCAAATGAAGGCTGTGGTGTCATCATTCGAAGACATCGCCGGCGAAGGAGCTGCGAGAACATACTCGCAGCTAGCTTCGAAGGCGATGTCTAGACATTTTCGATGTCTAAGAGATGGGATCAATGGGCAAATCAAGGCGACAAGGAGAGCCATGGGAGAGAATGAAGCTGCGGCGACGGCGGCTGGCTTGACAAGGGGCGAGACACCAAGGTTAAAGTTGCTTGATCAATGCCTTAGACAACAGAAGGCATTTCAGCAGGCTGGAATGATGGAGAGTCATCCATGGAGGCCACAACGAGGCTTACCTGACCGTTCAGTCACCATTCTTCGTGCTTGGCTTTTTGAACACTTTCTCCACCCGTAATTTTCTCCGTCTCTATATATCTCGTTTGATTTAAATTTCCTATTCTACAGTCAGATACATCAATGGTACTTAAAAGTTAATTAAGCTCTCTAATTTTAAGAAAAACTTTATATATTTACGTACAAAATTGAAATTTTATCCTTAAAAGTAATTAACTTCTTCTGCAACTATATATATTATAAAAATTCTTTTGCTCCGAAAGTTAATTAGCATAATTAAGATTATAAAACTCAAAGCCTGATCATATATATAATATATCTTAGCAAAGAGATTAATTAGCTCGACAGTATTAGTACAGTTTTGCTTGACAAGCTTGTAGTATATTAAGCTGCTTTGATAATTAATGCTTAAAATAAAGACGTACCTCTTAAGAAAAATGCATCAGAATAGACTGATTAAGCCACACTTATGGCAAGATTATGTGATGTATCTTCTATGAACAGAATTTTATTTTTATTTTCTTGAATTCATGATATATATTTTTCATAAATAGAATAAAATTAAGCATAAAAAAGAGCTTAATTTTCCTAATTATTTTTGGTGTCTCTCCACTTGAATTAATTAGAAGAAATACTCATATTCATTATTTAATTAATTTTACAAGTTCTTTACATGCATGAGAGCTTCAACTTGTGTATTTTTCCACGTAATTTTTCTATCATTGGGCCCCATGAAAATTTATATAAGGTTTTTTTGCATTAGTTATTTAGTATTCATGATGATGATTGATTTTTTTTTTATTTTTTTTTTAATTATTTGTTTTTTCCATGATTGTATCTTGGTTTGACTCGTGTCTTCAATTCATCCTCTCACTCAGTATTGTCCTTAACTGTCAGTGATTCCAAATGGTTGACCAAGTTCAAATTATATGCCTTTTTGTATTATTTACATTAATGTTTAATTTAATAATAATTATTTTTTAATATATAACATGCAAGCTGTCTACCTTTATAAGAAATTAATTAGAAGAAACTTGGCTCATTATTTGGTCAATGGTTAAGTCTTTTAACTCTTGCACAGTCAGTTTCTGCATTGTTTAATTCCACAGGCTTTCTTGTTCTTTATCAATGTACAAATGGACTGAAAATCTTCATTCAGCAGATCTTTGTCCTGTTGTTTGTTTTTTTCTTCAACTACTTCGCAATGTTTGTTAATGAGCTCTAAACAATGAAAGAACATGTTTTGGAATCTAGTAAATCTGATCAGGCTGAATATAATTTTAGTTGTGCACCTGTAGATGTCCATGTTTTAGAGAAAAAAATCAAAAGAAAAAGAAGGATTTGGACAAACTGATAAGAAAATAGAAGTGCAAGATGTTTTGTATAATCTGTAATTAACTGATAAGTTCCCCCCACACTCAACGGATTGATCATTTGATCAGTAAGTTTGATATTAATTTAGGCTTCATTTGGGATGTACGGCTTTGTTACTGTTTTCTAAAATAACTTTTTAGTATAAAAATTTCTAATTTAAATAATATGTATGCTAAAAAAGAAGTCTCAAACGAAGTCTTACTGTATCATTTCACAATTGTTGTTGAGGTTATAAGGCCAATATATGCATGCAGAGTGTGTTTCATCAAATTACTAATTGTGCTGATAGGTATCCAAGCGATGTCGACAAGCATATTTTGGCTCGGCAAACTGGGCTATCTAGGAGCCAGGTAAGTCTCGGCATACCCTACTTATAAGTTACAACTATATAACATACTTCATGTGAAGTAGTATATCTTTGCACAAATCTTAAAGTATTCTAAGAGTATCAAAATATAATATTTTGATGTGCTTCACTGCAGGAAATTCACCGGAATACCGGCGGTTTGACCGCCGCTATTAACCGGAGGTTGGACCGCCAGTACTAAACACTAAACCGCCGAAAATGCCGTCGGTATTCTCTTTTCATGATGGCATTTACCGGTGGTTTAGCCGCCGTTTTTAAGATATGTATAAAAAATTTATGTGGCATAAAATAAAAAAAGTAGTTTTTAAGACTTTTTTTCATGCAATATTGGATGCATCTCTAAAAAATATTTGTAAGAAAAAGATGCACATATATTTAGTATTTTTGATGGAATAGTTGGAATATATATTAGCATTGCTTGAAGTCTGCTTCCAATTAAGCTTCAGCACCCATTACATGCATACTTAGACAATAAATTTATTCTGTATTAAAAATAATATTTTCTAAATTACTTATGTCATGATAATTCAGGTCTCCAATTGGTTCATAAACGCTAGGGTGAGGTTATGGAAACCAATGGTTGAGGAGATGTATATGGAAGAGTTGAAAGAGGATGACAAGAATAGCCAGTCCTCCCATGCAACTACTGTGCAAGAAGCAGGCAACAGCTGCAATAATCCATACTCAAATCCTAACCCTAACCCTAACCCTAACCCTAGCTCATCTTCTCATCTAGCTTTCGAGGATCGAAAACCTAAGACATGTCATTTCCAAATAGACGAGCAAAACTCCCTCTCATCTATCATCAACAACATCAATACTCATCACCACAATCTAAACCCTAACCCTAATCAGAACTTTGGCATTATTGACACAGACTTTGGTTCTTATCATGGCCATGAGCTCACCCTCAGCTTGCAACAACATGAGAGACCTCTGCTCTTTACAAGGGAGCTACCCATTGGAGATGATGGAGATGAAGTGCAGTTTTCAATATTAGAGGGAGAGAGTCAACATATCCCTTATAGGAACTTGATGGGAGCTCAGCTGCTACATGACTTAGCAGGTAATTAGAGAAGATAAGTAAATTTAGGATGAACTGTACCCATGCATGCATGCACATGCATGCAAAAAAACACTTTATATCATACTATTATGATGGAAATTCACATCATGATGAGTTCATTAAATCATATTGTTCCCATAAGTTATGATTTCTTAAATATGGAGTGTGAAAAAAATACAAGACATAATCCATGGAATTAATTATATTTGTACAAGACATGGCCAAATTAAATTAAAATAAAAAAGACTATATTTTTTTTTTATAGAAGGCTGTCATTTAATGGATTCTTCTTGATGTGAATTTGCACCAAATAATTCTAATAAAAAAGTTTCCTCTAGATATCTTGATCAAATATTGAATATGATGGGTCTCAGAATTATTAGATTTGCTTTGAGATTGATGCAATATATATGAAATAAATAAATTTTATGTTGCATTCATGTCAAGATAAATTCAATAATTTTGAAGTTCAATATAATAAAAAATATAGAGGGGAAATTTTCCATATTTGTAGTTGTGATCAGGGGAATATTTGGATACTTTTGCCTATGATGGCTTCTTTATCTTTGTAAATTATTTGTAGTTTTTGTTGGTTTATATGCTCATCATAATGTATATTGGAGCAAGTGGGTGATGGGTCCAAATAGGGATGGTGTGATGTCATTATTAATTATTGGACGTTTGGAAGGTACATTTATACTACTTTTTATTTTAGTTGGCTTTGAAAGATGCAATCACAACTACTGATGTTGCTTTTAGCTATGCTCATCATCATATATTTTATACATATTTAATATTTTTCTATTCTTTCAGAGAATTAATTCTCTTATAAATATATATATATATATATATAACACAATCAGATTATGTGGTTGATCTAACTTAATTCATGCAATGCATGAAATTTTAGATTTGCTGATGTGAATAGATTAGTCGAATCTAATCAAATAGGGTCGGTAGCCAGCTCAATCGACTGGCTCCATAATTTTGAGAAGTAGCCAAGTAGGGCTGACAAAATCAAGTCCTCTTGGGCTTTGTTTGAGACAACTTTTTTATTTGTTTTAAAATCAACCTTTTAGTATAATAATTTTATAAATTAGAAAATTTTATACTAAAAAATTACTTTAAAAAGCAGCAAAAAAGCTGTCTTAAACAAAGCCTAATGATGCCTAGAAGGATCAATTAAGAGTAACATTTTTTGGTGATCATTTGGAGTTCCATTCACCAAATAGCATGTGATGATTATGAAAAGAGGAACTGCTTGCCATTCATTTCTTACAAGTATGAACTTCCATGCTTCTAGAGATAAATATAATGTTATCTCTAGGGTCTTAAGGATTGTTTCAATATTAAAGACACACGAATGTAAATCATATTTTTTTTAAGTTTAGGGCATTTTAAATTTATGTCAAACAATTGAAACCTCATTACGGCTATTGATTTCATGGTAAAGTTGCCCATGTTAGTTGTATCTAGGGGTGTAAGTGAGTCAAGCCGACTTGTGAGCTAGCTTAAGCTCAGCTCGATGAGCTAACGAGCCAAGCTTGAGCTAGCCCCGCCTCGACTCATAAACTCGCCAGCCAACCAGTTTAAAATTTATTAATATAAAATATACTTAAAATATATTAGAATTTAGAATTTTTTACCAAGTTGTTAAAAATATTTAAAATTTACATCACAACTTCTTATATTAACTAATTCTTTATTATTTTTCTTATAATTTCTCATTCTTTTATTATTTTATTATAATAATTGCTTAAATCATAATAATTTTCTCTCTTTCAAAATAAACGAGTTAGCTCGAATTCATAGAATAAAACTCGAACTCGATTAATTAGTCAAGCTCAAGCTCATGCCAGGGCTGACTCGAGCTCGACTCAACTCGACTCATTTACACCCCTAGTTGCATCTATATGGCTGACACATCTTTTGCATAACCATACTAATAAGTTAATGGGTGTATCAACGACCAACATTTAAAAAGTCAAGTCGGTCAAATCAATTTGACCTTAAACTGATCAACTAATCAATTCGAGTAGCTTTAAAAATTGGTATTACATCAAATCAACTGGAACCAGCTTGAAACACCAGATCGATCAGAGAATCAGTGAATCGGTTCTGATTATGTAAACCGATTAAGTTCAAATGATGCTCTATTAAGCGTTGTTGATCAAAGATCCAAGGGCTAAAATTTTTACTATAAAATTTAAATATATAAAATTTATTGATTGATAATAACTACTAAGTTAATATTGAAATATGCCCTCCTTCGCAAGGGCCTTCGTTCGCCCTCAATCTTTCCCCTCAATAGTGATCCTCTCTCTCTCTCTCTCTCTCTCTCTCTCTTTGTCAAACATTTGACGGCATGGTGTCCTCCTTGAACCACATCAATTCTCTTCCTTCTTTTCTTTGTACATTCGTATAATTATTTATTTATAATTATTGTAGATATTATTTATGTATAAGAGCTACTTATTTCGTCACATATGTGTATTATTGCATTATTATTATGGCATTTATATCATATATACATTTTTAATATTTATTACTTATTTATGTCCGATTTGATTTTCACAATCATGTGAAAGATTGTTTCATAATGATATAATCTTTTAATGTTAAGTCTCAGATTTTATCTTGATATTTTTAATATTGACGGCTTTCACAAAGTCCTAATTGGAGACAATCATAATAACTTAAATGGAGGCTACTACAAAAGACTACATTGGAGGACACAAAAATCATCCATGGTGGTTAATCATTAATGCTAAAAGGTGAACTCTTTCCTATATAAACTCATGTAATCTTCACATAGATAGTATCCCACAATAAGAAGCAACAAAGGGAGGCGATAAAGAGGAAAATATGAGATCAGGGATGTCATCCAAGAAAGAAAATAAGGAAGAAGTCTTTCAAGCGCTTGCAAGTGCGTTCCTCAACTTCTTTAAAATAGAAAAGGTTTACCCTCATATTTGTACCATGCGATTGCATTTTTTCTCAACTAGACTAAGTAGTTTCTTTATCCATATTCTAATTGTGTATGTAGTGTAATTCTTCTTGTATCTCTTTTGAAGCTTTGTTGATTATTTATTCTCTATGCAATCATAGACATAAGCTTACTTAAGCTGAAACACATAAATTTTGATATTCTTTTATGGGGCATAAACTCTTTTACAACTACTTTGTAATTGATCATACTTGCTTCTAAGTTGAGAGCGCTCGCTTGTCTATTCAAGCCTACCAAGGTCAACTTTGGCCAACATTGATCAATCCTTTTTTACTTAATCAAACCTAGTCAACCCTTGTTACCCTAGTTAACTTGGACTCCAATTAGTCCCAATCATATTTCAGTTATTTCCAAGTTGAAACGGTCCATATGCAAACCCCTTTTTAAGTTGTAAGCCCAAAACGACTTCCATATCTATCCATAATTATGATCATATTGATGTATCATCATAAATTTTACAAGCATGTTCATAATGCTTTAAATGACATGAAAAATGAATCTAAAATAGCCTGAAAAGTCTTTTGAAAAAGCCTCCATTATTAGGTTATTACTGGGAACAATTGGGTTCCATTTTGATTCCCAGTGGGAACCTACTATCTTAGAGCCCAATCGATGATGTAGGGTTTGATTTAATCGAATAATGGATTATTTTTTTATCTTATTTTGAGCCAAATGAGCTTTGAATTGTCTAAAACGGGTCCCTCACAAGTTGGATATTGCATGGGGAATTGATCCTTGATTTCTCAAGTGTATTTGGAGGCTTCCTCGCCTTTTTATAAGTCCTAAAACCTCTCCAAGCTTTTCCAAGTGCGAGAAAGGTCTATGTTGATGAAAATCATCTTGAAGCGTACCATGCTAACGAAGGAGGAGTGTGCTTGTGGTCTCAAGTATGCTAGGTATAAATGGCATTCTTAACTAGTCTTCCCTCCCTATTGCCTTTCTTCCTCTTCCTTTCTCTTCTAGCTCTTCCTTTTCATGGATGACTATAAGTTTGTTCGACATCCAATAACTCAATTGATCTTAGGACGACCATTTACATGCATACATTTTACAATATTATGTGCACTTTTATTTCATTCAATTTAATTTTACATAATATTTTGTTTTCCTTAATCTATAAACATTGTTCACAATATGGTCAATTGATTCCTCTCTCATTATGTCTCTATTTTGACTACAAGCTTGATGGATGTCTAATGATTTGATAGAGCAACAAGCAGAACACCCCTAGATGTCCTTTAAGTCATAGTAATTAGTAAGGCTCCATGGTCATAGCATCAACCAAAAGCTCTCTAGATGTTTAATGATTTGGTAGAGTTTAAGAATGTTGTCACCCTTAAGTGTCATTTATGACATGGTAGGTAAGGCCAACTTCAAGGAGAACAAAAAAACTTTAAGGTTAAGGCCAGCAAAATGCTTAAGTGCTCCTCACCAACTTAAATGCCATTCTTCAAATGCTAGGCATAGGCCACAACATTTCTCATTGCCCCTAGCTCGATGCTATGTAGAAAATGCCAAAAAATTTTAGAAAAAATTGGTGATTTAGGCTTTATTTGGGACAGCTTTTTTCATACTTTCTAAAACAATTTTTTAGTATAAAAATTTCTTGTTACAAAATATTTTTACATCAAAAAACTGCTTTAAAAAATAGTAATAAAGTTATCCCAAACAAAGCCTTAGAGGGACAGCTTTCTTGCTATTTTGTAAAGCTATCGTAGCAATAGAAATTTTTAAAGTTGTTATAGAAAGCAGCTCCCTCATACAAATTTTTTTTAAAAGTAACGAAAAAATAGTCACCAAATAAAAATTGCGGTTGTTGCCACAAAAGTAAAGCAGTAAGAAAGCTATCTCAAGTGAAATCTTAATGAGACAAAATTCTGTCAAAATAATGCAAACAAATTAACCAAATTTAGGATGAAATGCTACCAAAATTTTATGTCTATTTTTAATTAATAAAATATTTATGATAATCTTTTTATCCATATAAAAGAGTTGTACGTTACCAAATCACCTTGACTGACTAATATATGATGAATTTGACCATTCGATGTTCAGGTAAGCCACCACAAGAAAGACATATCATGAGGATCTAAAATAGAGAAAAAAATTATAATTTTAACCTAAAATAATATAAATAATAATATATTTACCCCCATCTAAATATTTGATAATTACAGGAATACTAAACGCCCTTTTGAATTATTTAAATTTAACATATAATTAGAAAATGCTAAACAAATTATTAAAATTTTCTTTAAAATTCGAGATAAAAGTTTAAATTAATTCATGTAGGTATACATGAAAATTTTAAATTTGCATCCCTCTTGCTAAAATTAAAAGAAAAATGTTTCTAGTTAAAAACTGGCTCACCTAAATTTCTAAAAAAATGCTTAACATATACAGCTCACTTTGATCTGTTAGTTGGGATGTTTGGCTACAAATCAAAAGATATTAGATTCAAGTCTTATATGTGTGTGTGAGTTTGTCTTAGGCTTCATTTCGGATGACTTTCTTATTGCTTCTTAAAGCTGCTTTTTAGTATAAAAATTAAAATTTTTGTATTAGAAAGTTACTGTAAGAAGCAGTAAGAAAGCCGTCCCAAACAAAACCTTAATTGGCCTAAATGTCCGGGAAAAAAAAAAGACATTCACAGACTGTAATATTCCATAATTGGATAAGCTTTTGTTTGAGGAAAATAACTTCTACATAACATACAAATTGCAGGTCTATACAATAAATTTATATAAATTATAACATGTCGACAGATTAAAGAGAGTTGCTACATATACTTGAGTACGAATAAACCAAATGCGATACCGACGAACGAAAGTCGCAATGGTAATACCAAAAACTCCTGCTAAAATACCTGGAATAATCAGTGAATTCCATCCTTTGGCAGTTGCCATTCCACAAGCTGTTGTAGGCCCTCCAACATTAGCATTAGATGCTATCAGCAATATCTTTTTCTCAAATCCAAGGAGTTTTCCAAGCCCAAGAATCACAGCTACATGGACTACTATCTGGATGGAAGAATAAGCAAAGATGCTTGGTGTAGTGTTCATCACATTCCAAAGACTGCCATTAGCTCCCACAACAGCAAAGAAGACCTACAGTATGTTAAAGATTAATAAACCAAACTGGTCGTTTCTTTTTAGATTCAATGTTAAATGAAATAAATTTTATTACTCAGAAAGAAAGTCTTAGAATTCTTTGACTTTCCTATTTTCACGATTCTTCGTTGTATAATGAAAAGAAAAAGGAAAGGGTGAATTAGAATTGTAATGAGATACATCTAATGTTTTTGATGGTTAAGAAAACAACAATAACAACAACAAGTCTTTATCACACTATGTGGAGTTGGCTACGTGAATCCTTTTCTCCATTGTGTCATGTTAAGAGTCAAATTCTAATCTAAATCTAAAAAAGAAAGGTCATTTCTAATATTTTCAGTCTAGATGGATTTTATAATGATTAGATTTATTTTGATATGAATATAAGATATGACTATTAAAGTTTTTATTGAATTCATCTTAAAACAAATTTAATTATTATAAAAGACGTTCTGACAAAAAAATTGAATTGGAATAAGAAAATACTACTTTTTATGGTTTTAATGGTGTAGGTATTGTAGATGGAGAAAAATAGTTAGTAAAGAGAAATATTGGTCAAGCTGAGGCTTCAGAAAAATAAGAAATGATAAATAGTAAATGATTTTAGGTTTCTTTTCTTTCCTATCAGTAATATTCAAACATGATCATTGAATTATGCAAGAAGAGCTACCGAACAAGAATCAAGTAGAAGAGGGGTCTTTCTTTTAAGTTTGTTATGTTCTATTCCCTAGGAATCTATCACATGGGCGTGGGGGCCTCTTTGTTAAAAGTAGTACTATCAGAGCTACCAATAAAATCTAAGGTTTTCCTAAATAATTTGCATTTTTCGAGAAAAATTGATATTGACCCCTACATTGAAATATGCTCGAAAAAGAGGCAAAATTGGCAATTTAAGCGACGCACGCGTCAGCGCAGCACGTCACTTGAAGGGTCAAATGACCTCCAATCTCCAAACAGATTGCGTCGTTGCATCAGAGCGTCGAATTTATCCAAGTGGGACCACATCGCAGTCGAATCAAACAAAACCGGTCAAAATCGGCGACCGACACCCGAAAATGATGTGCGACACTGCCCAAATGACGTTCGATCACAAAACGGTCCGTTGCGTTCGAAATGTTCGAGTCATCTAAAATGAATACAATTTCGCTCAACAAAAATCACGCTAGGAAATCAACACGGTTTTTAAGGCAACAGTACACGAATTTTGAGAAATTGCATAAAAATTGAGGCAAAAGTCCCTATTCTGAGTTCTGTCAGTTTAATAATAATAATAATTATTATTATTATTATTATTCAATAATAATAATAATATTTATTACTATTATTTATTAAAAAAAAGGGCAAAAAAAAATCAAATCCAGTGCATTTAACTCGCATGAAGATCGGACACCCGGCACCATCCCTCACATGTCGACGATTGATCTCACACGATCTTGGCTATCTTCGTTCGTCCTCTGCGCACACCGCTCGTCCTATCTCTCGTGATCTTCATGCTTATACCTTGTCATTAAAGCAGGAATGAAACGAAAAATTGTGTTTATGTTCTCTTCTCGCACACGAGAGACCTCGAGTTCCCTTCCTCCTTGCCCGAAATTCTCAATTCCTCCAACCAAAACCGAACTCCCTCACTCTCCCGTTCCTCTGCTCTTCCCGTACTCACTAGAGTCCCGATCTTCTTCTTACCCACTCAACCATGCCCCAACGACATCCACAGCTCTAGGCTAGGGCTGTCAAAATCGGGTCACAAATCGGGTTCGAGTCCAACCCAAAACTAACCCAGCACTGTTCGGGCACATCAGACCTTAGAAAGCCGAGCAGGGGCTGCAAACGAGTGCAGCGAATCTGCGAAGGTAGCTTTCTCTGTTTTGTTCACTTAGAGGCGTCTAAGGTTTGCTTTTTATCTTCTCTTTTTTGCCGTTGCTGTTCGACTTCGCTCCATGGATGATGTTCCCTTCCGATCGGATCATAAGTTACAACATTTTGATCGGAAGCAACGACGAATGGCCAAATCCCGTAAATACGTCGAACTACAGTATCCCGGGTCATTTTCGGGTTTCCGGGTCAACTCAAACCCGACCCGAAATTCAAAACGGGTTGAGAATCAGGACTCAAACCCGACCCGTTTCGGGTTCGGGTTGCCCGAACCCGAAATTTTCGTGTCGGGTTCGAGTCGGGTTTTTGGGTCATGTCAAATATTGACACCCCTAGCTCTAGCCTCCAATCCGCCCGTCACCTTCGATCCGACTAAGTCAGTCCTGCTTCCACCTCAATCCCAAGCACCCAGCACCGATCGCAAGCCATCTGCGACTCTTCTAGATCCTGCCGGACCCGACCAAACTCTATAAATGCGCCCATCACTGTGCTGATCGCTCGAATCCCCTTCCTCTGCCCTACCAAACTCTCCATCCAAGCCGCGACCTGCACTTATGCCAATCGCCTCCTCACAATCTGACCCTCTCTCTAGATCTAACGCCCCAATTGATCGAGCCCTTCACGACCCTTCACTATTCGCTCGATCATCCTCAACACCGGCTGGAACATCCGATCCAGTCATCTTTACCTGCATCTGATCGGAACCCATACCTCACACATGATACCTACAGCCCACACACGAAATCACTATAGCCCGACGCCAAATCCCTTCCTGCTTCGATTCCACCTCAAGCCGACGCCAAAATAGCCTTAACAGGTAAAATCCCTTTATCATTATTAATTAATTATTATTATTATTATTAGTGATAATTATTATATATATATATATATATATATATATATATCTCTGTGTGTGTGTATAATGAATGGAAAAAAAATAGAAAAAAGGGGGGAAATAATAAAATGAAATGATGAATAAAAAAGGAAAAAAAGAAGAATAACAGAAAAAAGACAAAAAAAAGAGAAAAAGAAAATAAAAATAATAATAAAAAGGAAAAATTTAAAAAAAAATCATATTTTCGTCATCCTCGATCGTTGTGCTGTAATCGCCGACACCGTCGTCGTCAACCCGATCTCGAAGGTATAACCCAAAACCCTGTCCTCAGCACTTGTAGTGTGGCGAGCAACCACCAATGTGCGCTTTTTTAGAGTGGTGCTTTCTTAGCAAGGCAGGTAAGCCTTATGCGCACTTTTATTAGCGTGGCGGGCAAAACTTAAGTACATGTGTACGTGCCTCAGTGCCTGCGAGGAAAGAAATTGTGCATTTTCAAACAGGTACCCTTGAAGACCAATGCACGCCTTTCTTGGCATGGTGGGAATGAAGACTATGGCCACGATGTCAGATGACATCGATCGTGCACGTCTTTCTTGATGTGGCGGGAAAGCTAAGACTCTCTAAATTTTTCCTAAATGGGAGAGATGCCAGGATGTTGCCGAAATTCCGATTGACATGGGACCTAATTTTAACAGAACACAGGGAATAGAACATTAATGAACAACAGGGAACTGGACCCTAATATTTAAAATGCACAATAAAATTAAAAAATGCAAATGCTAAATGATAATTTAAATCATTCAAACAAATATGAACGAGCAAACAGGGAACTCGTGATGAACAAAGCCCCCAATGCACACTGATGATGATGAAGCTCAATCAATTTGTGGTATTCAACCAATTGCAAGCAAGCATCAGAAGGTGACACAAGCAAATAAACAGTTCAATACGTGAGGAATACAAACACCCACTGACGGTTCACCTACGAGGGGAGGATCAAGAACTCATCATGTACATAATAGTTCACACAAAGGTGATGGTAGACAACAGACAATGGATGTAATAATGTCATGCAGTCAACATCAACGTCTTGCATGTAACTAATGTTACTGCAGATAAGTACGCTAGGTCACATGGATGATGATAGCAAACATGATGCAAGTACAATAACTCTCCTGCAAACATATCTAAGGGGACTGCAGCAGATGTATAAGCAAAAGGAATCATGATACAATAGCTCATATGAAAGCAAGAATCAGCAACCCACTATGAGCATGAAAATTTATAAGTGACTGTAAGAAGACTTGTCATGCCACCGTAGTCCATTGACGGGTGATGACTAGTAAGATGCGGCCAACACAATAAATCCCCTTGCAAAACATACACAGCGTAGGATGCAGTGAGTGTGAACTCCTGCTGGCAATGATGGAAGATCTACCGTATGTGCAACAGTGATAACCAACAACATGCAATGAATACAACAATGCTCTACAGTTAGTGGCCATGCAGCGGCAGGCAAATGCATTGATCCCTCGCAAGCAAAGATCAACTGATCAATGTACAACACTCACATCAATAGTATCCTACAAATAGGAGGTACATATGTATATTGAATGACAACTTGTCAGTCAACATGCGGAGGGAACTAGTGATGAATGCAGCTCCACTGGTAGTCCACATCAACATGCTAACAAACATACAAAACTTGTTTACAGATGATAATATTCCTTGTAGACATATACATGCAATGTGCAATGAATGCTATGATGTTCACACAATAAACAACAATGCAGTGTCAAAGGCATCCAGCATATTATCGGATTGGAACCTTGCTACACCTCCACTCTTAAAGTGAACACCTTGGCAACTGCCTGAGACAATGGTAGAAGATCGGGAGATGGTTACTTTCCAAGGGCATCAGTCGACTGCTGAACCCATTAGACCTCTATCTGAAGAAGATGGAGTTAGAGCTCAACTGCACGACCTGCTTAAATCAATGTTGCCGCCTTGTGATCATACCATGGGATATCCACAAAATTATATATACAGCTATCCTGATTGCAGACTACCTTATGAATGCAAAGATTTAAGACCTGTCACTCATATTAAAAAGTTCCTTACTATTTACAAAAATATTAGTTCAGCTATATCATCTTTGCAGCCTCATATGACATTACTGACATTGATGTACCTACTCCCGTCTCGTCATGCTGGGAAGAGGCGCACTCATTTTACCGGAGTTGGAAGTTTTGTGTATCCAGTATAACTAAGCCCTCCAATTGATAATTTTAGAGATTTTGACAGTGACAGTTGGGATAAGGAAGGGTCGCGCCATATTAAGGACTATAGGAAAAACTTTTGCATCCTATGTGTATATCCAATGTTAAAATGTCGTTGGGATATTGAAAATTATCTTGTGCCTTGTCTTATTCATGCCTCGAGGAGAATACATTATGGCGAATTAAAAACGAGGAGAGCCAACAGTGCATCAGCCAAGCCTTTGATCTCATCAGATTATAATATCTCATCTATCACAAAACGATCTGATGTGACTTGGATGCCCTCATCTGGTCTAAGCAAGAATTAGATGATTCGCAGATCTGACCTCTCGAAGGACGAGAAGAGGGAGATTGCATCAGAACAATGAAGTATCTCATGGTTATTCTAAATGATACACTACAATTCACATGTAAGCAAAAACAAAGAATCAGTAGTAAAAACTGTGGGCCACTGAAGTGCAGCGCCATGCCACCGGATCCGTAACACTCGTACAAGCGAACAAAAGGCGTTTATAGGCCCTTAAATATAAAACTTGCGCATTTTTCAAATGATCATCACCTGCAAAACTAATTATAGTTGAATATTATAGAACACCCCCCCTTACGCATTAAAATACACATTGATATGTATTTCATAAAATACATGCATTTGTAGGATGCAGATGTTTTCATTCAAGCATGTCATTCGATATTGCAATTGCATCTTAAAATGACCTCCAACATGCATTTGTAAGATGTAGAGGATTTCATTCAAACATGTCAGTTGACATTACAATTATAATTTAAAATAACTTCCTGCATGCATCTGTAGGTTTCATTCAAGCATGCCATTTAACATGGTATTTACATGCAAATTGTCGTATATGCACGGCCGATTAACGTCAAATAAAAAAATACCTTCCCGTTTGCATTTGCAATAAGCAGAGGATTTCACTCAACTACATCATTGTATTTACATGCAAAAATATGGCACGTATATGCATTACAATATACATTTATGCATGCATACAAGTATTTGTGCCAATGTATATATACACATGCATATACATCATACACCACCAATGCATATATACAATTCCCGCATAAATATACGTAACAAGATACGTGCAAAAGCATATACCCGTATGGGCCCTGACAAGCGTGTCATATGTATATATGATGTGGCGTCTGAGGATCCTGCGTGGGTTAAGAAATGAATTTAGATTCGAACCCGATACTCTACTGGCAAGTAGACTGAGTCAACAAGGTTCAATCAACAAAAATGAAATTGCCCATGAAAACTCTGATGAAGGTCGTTTTGACAGAAAATCTCAATTGGAGTGGACCACAAATATTTTAAAATACTTCCCAAAATTCCCAAATACCCATGAAAATCCAAAATTTTAAAAATCACCCAAAATCAAGATATTTAAAATAAAATTAATAATCAAACACTTAAAGCAAAAATACCCATCGACCCTCCGTAACAGTTTGTTGAGGTGGACAAATCTGAAAATCACTTCAACTCATAAGAAGCAAATGTCTAGTCAAGAATATCACTAGGATTCATTCTCAATACATCTCTTACCAGGAAGGACATGACACGTGTCCTCTAACCAGTGGTTTCGTCGTCAAATGGCACCACACCAATGATTTCGCCGCTAAATGTTACCACAGGTAAACGGTTATGACCTGGACCTCTGACCATGTGGTTTTGCTGCAAAATGACACCATTATATTACGGCCATGGTCAGAACTCGTATGCTCCCCAATGACGTCAAATCATTAAGCAATGAATCAATAAGATATGATCCATAAGGCACAAAGCCATCTATTAGCTGAGATAGATTCAAATTTGTCCCCTTAGACAAAATTCAACCAAGGTCTATAAGTTACCCTTGGATGAAACAACCCATAGCTGCCGACAAGGATCTTTCGATCAGGTTGGGTCAACAACCTCCTTTAACTAAGTAGACCAGGGACTATGATGACCCGGGAAGACAGAACCATGGGATCTTGATAGTGCAAGGTGGTAAATTTCTAATTTTAAAGATTAAACCCCAAATATCCAAATCATGCTACTACTACACGCCAAATACCATGTATCTGTTTGACGACTAGCCTTAATCGAAAGTCCTCTCTCATTATCGGAAGGGGTAATTAACCATAGGAGCTTGCGCCTATGAGAAACTAGAACTCAAATTATAAAGTCATCGCAAAAATGAGGGTGAAATCTCTGGGTAGTGTCTAATTCAAAACCCAATCTGCCTTCTGAAAATTCGCCTCGGAACTTGAGCGTTAAAACTCTCATCGACGACCCGAAGAAAGAAAGGGACCGTAGAGAGGCTGGGCCGTGAATTTTCGGAGCCCACAAATGCCAAGTTGGTAACTCAAATGAAATAAAGAACCTTTTTCCTCTTCTTTTGCACATACTACACCTTAAAATAATTGAAATTTTTTCAGCGAAGCTTCTGAAGCTCCCATTCCCATGTCAAAAATTTTTGGGTTAGAATATCTCAGCTCAAATGTGATCAAGCTTGGTTTTTAATTCATTGGATTTCTTTAAAAAGAGTGCAAAATAAAAGTTGATTGATTAATTATGTATTGCACTCATCTCAAAGAAAATTAAATGTTTATAAATCATAACCGCCCTCACATAAAGCTCAATGGCTTTGGATTTCCCCCATGCTAAACATATAATGATTTCAGCTCGCAACATTCTTTTTTAATTTTTTTTTGGTAGGGTAAGCTTCCAAGTAACAGCATCTTTTACTGACTATCAGTTGGTATGAATATTATTTTTTTATTATTATCAATCATCTGTGTACATGAATGACGAGCCATTTTGTGGCCTTAATGATTATCCGTTAATGAATATGGGCCTTAATATAAATAAAAGATGTGCAGTAGTTATAAAATATGCGTTATAATTCTAGAGGCTGCCCAGTTAATCAGATAAATTTTTTATTCTAAACAACATGGACAAAATCTGATATGGCAGTACCAGGGTTTACTGAAAAAGATAAAAAAAGAAGAGAGAAGAACCAATATAGATCAAACCTATACACACTCCACTAAGGTACTTGGAAATCATAGTAGTATTTCTAAATGAAAGATCTAATCCTTGGGATAGGTTTCTAAGGCCTCTCCAATAACCAAAAATATAAGAAGAAGAAGATAATAGGAGCCTGCAAAGATATCAAAGCGCATGATAAGAGCATTACTCCACATAAAAAAACAAAACAAAAACAAAAAACAAAAAAAAGGCCCTTCTATGCAATTGAACCACCCCATGACTAGGCAACTGTGCGCAAGCAAACAACAATGATGATTGCCATCTGCCTCTTGCGGTAACTATGGCATAGTGACTCAGTGTGGGTGGACCTTCTGTCTTATTCCCCTTCGCTTTGTAGAATGCCACTACCACTCCAGTGCACATTGACTATCTTGATGAGCATCTTACAGCATTGAGTGGCCGTTCCTACTATCAAAAAGCCAGTTGTGACTGAGATCTTTGCTCTCATTCAGGTTATCTGTCTCAATCAAGAGAGAATCAAGGCAGTCATGGTAGGACGAACCCACCATAAGACCAATTGCAAGGCGGAAAATAATCCACACCTTTAATACCAATAAATTTTGGTTTTCATCGCTTGCCCTTGTAACAGCTGCTTAATCTCAGGAAGGGTGATTTCCAACCTCCAACGGTGGCTAAGAAACGAAGATAAACATGAAAGAACAATTTAAACTGGTCAAGCTTGGGCTGATCTGATCCAACTTAACCTAACCCAACTAGTCTAAGATGTGGGTCAATCCTTGGATCATAATAGCAAGAAATTTGATGCTGGGATGACAACGCTTAAATGCCACTTTATGCGTGGGGCACAATGATCATTGGCATGCGCTTAAGGCAAGCATAGAACTTTCAAAAGATACTAGATCAAGGGACCTTATTACGCCCTTTTTTTACGCTTCAAGGTTTCTCATTCTAAATTCTGCTGAAGGCACCCAGACCAAATAGCCTCAGTTTGGCCTGGTCATCCTGGCACTAAGATTTTCCTAGCTAAGACCTCAATCACTACAAAGGGCACCTCATCACAATAGCTCATGTAAGAACCCGGTCTGGCCGATTCAAGTGAACCATTCAGTTAATATAACATGCAATGACGGGCGGAAAAAATCCCGTGAGCAGACAACCTAGACGGGCTGCACGCGAGCGCAGGCGAAGCCGGAGGGCTTAGTTCGCCGTTTTGAGTGAAGGATCATGTATGGGGACGAAAGTAAAGGACTCCTTATGAGTCATATCTTCGTTTCACTCGTTCTTTTTCATTGTTATCGCTAAAAAAGCAAACCAAAAGAAGAGGAGAGAGAAAAGCCTTTGAAACAATATTTTAAATGCACTCATCTAATATTAGAACAACGTTTTACTATATTTTTCATATATTGCCCCTTTATCTTAAAATCCAAAACTAATAAGCGATGTTGGGTACATAAACTTTCACTCGAAATAACTTTACTGTAATAACTCAAATATGTGAAATAATTTTTTTTGAAAAATATGAAAATTCTGAAGCATAGAGCGCTTTGGCATTGATCTGATGAGCGCTACGGCGCTAGGCCATGAATTATATATATATATATATATATATATATATATATATATATATATATATATCATTGCCTCACCCCACCGACTACCTCACTTGATTGCTTGGCCATGAAAAAATTGATAGAGGGGAAGAAGAAAGAGGAGAGAGAAAAGCCTTTGAATTATATTTGTCAGACATTTCAGTTACAGATTTTGTTCTATTTATTATAAGTGACTAATCTCTTACTTCTGTTTTTAATGATTTTGATTTCTACGAATTTTATCTCTCCTAAAATTGCCAAAAATGCATTATCTCCTGATTTCATAAGCTTTCACCATGCAAGTTTAGATATATTATAGATTTGATCATTCTAAATGATTTGATATGATTTTATTGCATTTTAAGGAGAGTTATAAGGAATATATTGATTGGAAGTTACAAGGGGCGACTGATTGAGAGTTATAAGTGCAATAGCAAGATACCTGTAAGATACACTCATTGAATATCTGAATACTAATACCGACAATGCTACGAACATTGTATGGATATTGTTATTGACACTAATACTATTTTATGTCATTAATACTATTTAATATTTTTTAACATGATACTAATATTGTTACTGATATTAGTACTGTTACTGTGATTGATGATGTCATGAATTGAGATGTGATAAACTATAGAAAGATAAATTGATACAGATAATAAGTATAGACATTCATGCATATATTTCTTTATATGATTTATAACATATTGTTCTCTTTTATCTTGTATTCAATTGTAAAATTTAAACTACTTGCTGGGCTACGTACTCATTACGTGATTTTACATATTTTCAGGAAAGGGTAAAGATCTTATAATACAAGACTCCGGACAAGACAAAAATGCAATCATGTTTCTTTCCGTTGTTCATTGGTAAGTTCTAGTTAAATGATTAAAATGAAAGACTGATATAATTCTTCCGATATAGATCATGGAGTGTGGCAAAATGGTATCAGAGCAATGGTTATTGGAAGAATTGAAATATAATTAGAGCTTATGAGCGGAATAGAAATGTGATTTCTGATTTATAATTAGTTGATTTGAGTTTGAAATTTTGTTTTAAACATGCTCTCTCTCTCTCTCGGATTGATATAGAAATATCGAGAACGATATTTTTCGAAGGTTGGGAGATTGTAATAACTCAAATATGTGAAATAATTTCTTTTGAAAAATATGAAAATTCTGAAGTATAGCGCTTTGGCACTGATCTGATGAACGCTGCGGCGCTAGGCCATGAGCTATATATATATTATATATTTATTTATAAATATCATTGTCTCACCCCACCGACTCCCTAACTTGATTGCTTGGCCATGAAGAAATTGAAAGAGGGAAAGAAGAGAGAGAAAAGAGAAAAGCTTTTAGATCATATTTGTCAGTCATTTCTATTACATATTTTGTTCTATTTATTGTAAGTGACTAATCTGATGTAATTCTTCCAATATAGATCCTGGAGTATGACATTTACAATCTTTGTAATATAAACGATCTATTTTTCTTATAAGAAAATAATCAATCTGAATTTTACTACATCCATTCTTATAAGTGATGAGATGCTCATCTCTTCTCTTTTATTTATAAGACACTAATATTGCATTTTTGCAATAAGATGTTCTCTTATATAGTTAAATTTTCATTAAATTCAATATTTTATGTTATTTTTTTAAAATAAAGCACGTGTTATGCGCTATAGCTCCATAGGACCTTTTTGTTATGATGTGCTATTGGTTATGGGGAAATATGAGGTCCACCTACCAAACTTGAGGTCATGTGGAGGTCCTCTTAAGAGACTAAGGTCCTGGCTAGAGTAATTAAATAACAAGAAGGTCGAGGTAAGATTGGGGCTCTAAGATTTGAGAGCCTAAAGGCAAGGCTGGAGAAACTTCTTTGAGTCAAAAATAGAGGTTACCAAGCAACCCACAATAAGTGTGTTATATTATTGAGGTAGACTATATTGGATAGCATTTACCAAGTGCTAAACCTCAAAGATTGATGAAGTGATAAGATTAATCATAAGTCGGACTAGGAAAGGGGTAACCTCTAAGGCCTAAGACTCAAAGCTCTGGCTGAGGATCCAATGTTTGTGTGACCGCATTGAAAGTAGAGAGCGAAAGACTTCTCGAAGCTTAATATTATGTCAGCAAAGAAGATGAAAGGAAAAGGCTTTAGGAGACAAGTAACTTTACATATCTTATAGAGTTATAGGAAGACAAAGCCCATATTCAATGCTCATGTGATTGCTGCAAAATAAAGGAGCAAAGGAGTTATCGATGCTTACAACCCTGTTGCAAAAGTGGAGGAAAGAGAAATTTTCTAGCAGTCGGGCGAGTTTGCACATCTTGCAAGCCTTTAAAGCCCATGTCATATGCTTATGCGACCAGCTCAAAATCGAAGAGCAAAGGACTTCTTAACATTTATAAATATGTTAATGAAGCGAAGGTAAGAGAAAGGCTCTAGCAGCCAAGTGGGTTTGCGTGTGCAGTGGGATGGAAAACCCCACATCCAATGCTCAATATCTCTTTGCTTTGCTTTGCTGACAGTCATAAGCATTGGAAGTCGTTTGTCTATGGTTTCGAGGTCCTGTTAAACCGGCTGTCCTGTTAAACCGCAGGAGATTGAAGATTGAAGATGAAATCTTTGTTGTCTATTCCATGTATTTGGAATAAATGACAGATCGCAAAGCAAGCCTAATGCTTGTGTGGCCGTCTCGAAATTGTGGGGCAAAGGACTTCTCAATGCTCCTGAACATAAGACAGAGAAGTGGAGGAAAGAAAGGTTGACCTTTTTATGACTTAAACTGAATGGAAAGTGGAGAAGCAGAAGATTTCCTGAGAACAATCTCTAAAACCAACGAGGGGACCAATTTGCCAAGAGCTTGCTGCATATTGGGGTGCAACAAGGATGCTGTACTAAGAGATTCTAGACTAGTCACAAGGGCAACGAGGAGAAATCCAACAGAGGATGGGATAACTGTTGCAATCGAACCAAAAGAATGACTGGGTCATGACAACCCGAGATCCAGTCATGAATGGCTCGGATAGGGTGGCAGGACACTGTTAGAGTCGAGCTAGGAAGTGATATGAGTGGTTCCTCACGTGTTGTGAGGAACGCAGCCAACTCTACATATGTAGATTGTGAAGAAGCCAGAGAGGAGGGGAGCTGACCTGGCCTGTGCCAAACGCAAAGACAATCTGAGTGGAAAACATCCGCTAGGGATCAGGTTTCTGACAAAACCAAAAAGGATGTAGAAAAAATGGAGTAATGAATAAAGCCAAATCTCACATTGAAAGAGAAGGAAAAAGTATTAGGCTACGTATGAAACGAATTTGAACATGATACAAAAGATGTCTTTTGCGGAATTGGATAGATTTTTCTTAGAAACTCCATGGTTAAATGTGCCTGTCGTAGAGCGCTCCTATAATAGGTCACTTCTCGTTAAGTTACATGAAAAAAATATAAAACACAACTCATTTTGATTTGTTAGTTGAGAGTTTTGGCTACCAACCAAGAGGTTTTGAATTCAACTCTAACGTATGTGATGTATGTATGAGTTTGCTTTAATTGACCTAAATGTCCCAACTATAATATATATATAAAGTTTAACCCGATATGGAACAAAAAAGGACAAAATTGACAATAACTTATATAGTATGATTTGCGGCGTTATATTGAAACAATCCATGATGCACAGGTACAGCTTCTTAACCAATCCTAAGAAATTAAGTAAATTTCATACTAATCAATTGCATAAAAGCAGTATCATTCTCTGAGAATCATGAACTAAACTTATACAACTAAGCCAGAGCTTCAACATCTAACTTGATGTAACCAGGAGAAACAAAACTACAGAGCATAGTTATTCATCCCAGTTCCAAATTAGAACACCATAGTAGCATTTGTTCACACACACGTAAATAAAACTAAATGCATTTTGTCGTATACGCCGGCATAGTCACTCAATTAATGGTTATCAGAACACAAACCACACTTGAAATGTTATTAAAATAAAATATTGCACTAATTTGTATGGACATTTTATGCTATTTTATTGCTGAGATTTTATATCTTCTCCATGGCAGCGGTGATAATGAGAAATTCAAGACTTCAAATGAGCTGCCAAATCATAATAATATTCGTCTGCAATACATGGAAGCAGGTAACAAACAATCTCAACTTAAAGAAATGAAAGTTAGACTCAATACTAATGAAATTTGATAGACATGCATTGAGAAAGATGATAGATGAACAATTTCTTATGTTAGCTATCCTACTACAGATCTGAGAGAAGAAAAGCTAGAAGAGCAACAAGTTTTTAAAGGTCTTCACAACATAAACAGCCGAGATGAAGCAAAATGTTGTGCAATTTAAAACTTCAAATTTATTTTTGCAAAACAAATGGGTGTTCCTATCATACAGCTACTGCTGTCTATAAAATTAGTTTTAGATCTATTATGAGAAAGAACTTAAAAGTTGTTGTGGGTATTATAGACTTTGTTCTACTTTTAAAAAAAAATCAAATAATAGCTTTCTTACGGATATCACATCTCAAGAGATTTAGTTGTGAAAACCTTATTTCACTATAGGAATTTCTAAAAATAGATAAAGATCAAAAGGATCTCTTGATTCTCTACGAACGACCAAAATGGTTCTATGATTATTCAAAAGTCCCATTTTAGTCCCTTGACTTTTTAAATATAGACCTAAATAATCCCATGGAAAGACTAATTTGGCCCCTATTTAAAGAGTCAAGATAGTCCATGTAATAATTCAAATATTTGAAATAAATTTATTTGCAAAACATGAAAATTCTGAAGTAAAGCGCTTTGGCGGTAATTTGATTAGCGCTGCGACGCTAGCCCGATGAACAGTATATATATATATATATATATATATATATATATATATATATATATATATATATATATATATATATATCATTGCCTCACCCCACCGACTCCCTCACTTAATTGTTTGGCCAGGAAGAAATTGAAAGAGGAGAGGAAGAGAGAAGAGAGAGAAAAACCTTTGGATCATATTTGTTAGTCATTCATGTTACAGATTTTATTCTATCTATTGTAAGTGACTAATCTCTTACTTCTGTTTTCAATGATTTTGATTTCTACGAATTTTATTTCTCCTAAATTTATCAAAAATACATTATCTCTTGATTTTATAAGCTTTCACCATACAAGTTTGAATGTATTATAGATTTGATCATTCTTAATAATTTGATATAATTTTATTGCATTTTAAATGAAGTGTTGAATAATACCAGATAAATGATATGATACTCCACATGATATCCTATTGATCCACGTGATTCACTAATTGGGAGTCATAAGGAGCTGGAGATTGATTGAGAGTTATAAGGAGTCGGGGCCACTGATTCACATGATTTAAGGAGAGTTATAAGGAGCACATTGATTGAGAGTTATAAAGGATGATTGATTGAAAGTTACAAGTGCAAGAGCAAGATACCCTTAAGATATACTCATTGAATATCTTAATACTGATACCAACACTGCTAAAAATAATGTACTGATATTATGACTAACACTAATATTACTTTATGTCATTAATACTATTTAATGTTATTGACCATGATACTAATATTGTTACTGACATTAGTATTGTTAACTATTATAGATACTGTGATTGATAATGTAATGGATTGAGATGTGATGAACTATAAAAGAATAAATTGATACAGATAATCAGCATATATATTGATGCGTATATTTTTTTATATAATTTATAGTATATTGTTCATTTTTATCTTATATTGATTTCTATTGTAAAATTTTAGTTGCTTGTTGGGCTATATGCTCATTACGTGGTTTTATATATTTTCAGGAAATGTTAAATATCATATGATATAAGGCTCCAGACAAGACAAAATATAATCCTGTTTTTTTCCGCTATTTATTGGTAAGCTCTAGTTAAATAGTTAAAATGAAATACTTGTGTAATTCTTTCAATATAGATCCTAGAGTGTGACAAAATGGTATCAGAGCAATGGTTATTAAAAGAATTGAAATATAACTAGAGCTTATGAGCGGAATAGAAATATGATTTTCGATTATAATTAGTTGATTTGAGTTTAAAATTTTGTTTTGAGCATGCTCTCTCTCGCTCTCTCTCTCTCTCTCTCTCGGACTGATATAGAAATGTCGAGGACGACATTTTTCGAAGGTGAAAAGATTGTAATAACTCAAACATTTGAAATAAATTTATTTGAAAAACATGAAAATTCTGAAGTAGAGCGCTTTAGCACTGATTTGGTGAGCGCTGCAATGCTAGCCGATGAACATATATATATTCTTGCCTCACCCCACCGACTCCCTCACTTATAGGAAGAATTTGAAAGAGGGAAAGAAGAGATAAGAGAGAGAAAAGCTTTTGGATCATATTTATCAGTCATTCTTGTTACAGATTTTATTCCATTTATTGTAAGTGACTAATCTCTTACTTCTGTTTTCAATGATTTTGATTTCTACGAATTTTATTTCTCCTAAATTTATCAAAAATACATTATCTCCTGATTTATAAGCTTTCACCATGCAAGTTTGAATATATTATAGATTTGATCAATTTGAATGATTTGATATGATTTTATTGCATTTTAAATGGAGTACTAAATAATATTAGATACATGATATGATAACTCCACCTGATATCCTACTAATCCACGTAATTCACTGATTGGGAGTCATAGGGAGCTGGAGATTGATTGGGAGTTATAAGGAGTATATTGATTGAGAGATATAATAGGTGACTGATTGGGAGTTATGAGTGCAGGAGAAAGATACCCTTAAGATATACTCATTGAATATCTAAATACTGATACCGACATTGCTACAAATATTGTACTAATATTGTGACTGACATTGATATTATTTTCTGTAATTAATACTATTTAACGATATTAATCATGATACTAATATTGTTACTAACATTAGTATTGTTGACTGTTGTTGATACTGTGATTGATGATATAATGGATTGAAATGTGATGAACTATAGAAGGATAAATTGATACAGATATTCAGCATAGACATTGATGCATATATTTTTTTATATGATTTATAGCATATTGTTCACTTTTATCTTGCATTGATTTAAGTTGTAAGAATTTAGTTGCTTACTGGACTATGTGCTCATTATATGATTTTATATGTTTTCAGAAAAGTGTAAAGATCTTATGATATAAGGCTCCAGACAAGACAAAAATGCAATCATGTTTCTTTCTGCTGTTCATTGGTAAGCTCTAGTTAAATGGCTAAAATGAATGACTTATGTAATTCTTCCAATATAGATCCTGGAGTGTGACAGTCTATGACTGTTTTGATCCTTCAGAAAAAGTTCGAAGACCAATCCGAACATTTTCTCTTTCTAAAAATAAAATATGGCTAAAAAGAAGTGCGGCAACAATGTGCAAAGCAAAGCTATAGTTATTCCCAAGTATATCACCTCTAAATGATAGGAACAATGTTCCCTTAGCCATGCTTATGTTGACTTAGGCATGGAAATCACATATCCAGTCGTTTCATTAATCATTTATAAAATGGACAATTATAGACATTTCATAAAAAAGGGAAATTAATATTCATAATTTTTATAACAAATAGATGAAAGTTCAGCTGGTAAAGCAAGCTTGTAAGCAATTAAAAAAAAACCCTAACTACAAGCAAATCTTCTTATTCTTGACAACGCTCATGTCATAGATTCATTCTTACAGTAAGAGACTTAAACACTGAACACATATTCATTTCTGAAAAGTAATCACTGCAAATGAACAAGCAATATGGTACATAAAAGCACTATACACGATACCAAAGATAAGAAAATAGAACAAGAATCAAACATGAGAATTTGATCCTCTCCTATATTTTACAAAAGACAAAAATAAAAAAACAACCCGAAAAGCCCCACAATTCAAGGCAGAACTCGGAACTATCACATCAATAAGAAACGCATCAAAGGAATCAAGATCAACAATGTCACCTCTCAAAAGCAGCAGAAATTTAGAAACCGCATTGAAGACAGCGAGCCGTCACCTTTCATCCTCCAAAGAAGGAGAAAAAACCACGCTTCTTAGGCTCCTCCTCTACCATTACAGCCGTCATGCTGTCCTGCTCCACGAGTCTCCAGGCTGCCTGCTCAAATGCCAGACCTGCCAGTGCCGGTGGCTTGTTCAACACCAGGGGAAACCCTCTATTGGTACTCTTAATTACCTCGGCATCCTCCGGTATAACCCCGAGCAACGGAAGACCGAGCATTTCCTGCACGTCAAGCACTGACATCATGTCTTCGCCGCGAATGAGGTCAGTCCTGACGCGGTTGACGATCATCTTAATGTCCCTAATTCCATCGCACTCAAGGAGGCCGGTTACGCGATCGGCGTCACGGAGGGCGGTGATGTCGGGAGTTGTGACGAGGACGGCTTCGTCGGCAGGGGCAATTGCGGTGATGAAACCAGCGTCGATGCCAGCAGGGCAGTCAATTAGTACGAAGTCCGGGTGTCCGGCAGTGCGGGAGCGGAGGGCGTCCACCAGCCAGGTGATGGCCTTGGAGCCGAAGGAGAGGGGGAGTTTGGACCGCGGTTTGGAGATGCAAAGAAGCTCAAAGGAGGGCCAGCGCTTGTCGCGGACGAGAGCCTGGTCGAGGCGGCAGTCACCGTTGAGGACCTCGACGGCAGTGTAATTGACGCGGTTTTCAAGTCCGAGGAGAAGGTCGAGGTTGCGGAGGCCCACGTCCGCGTCGATGGCCACAACAGAGAAGCCGAGACGGGCAAGCGAGAGGCCGATGTTGGCGGTGGTGGTGGTCTTGCCGACGCCGCCCTTACCGGAGGTGATGACGACCACGCGCGGGGTCTCACCGGCGAGCTGGGGCTTGCGGTTCCACTGGAGAACGGCACGAGTAATGTTTGGGCGGCGGCGGGAAAAGGAGGGAGTCGATAGTGTTTTGGTCGGCGATGAAGCCATGGATAAAGAATGTGAACTTGGAGAGACGTGGACGAAGGATGAAGCAGATAGAAATGAGTTCGTCGGGAGGCGACAAGCCATTGCCGTCTACTAGGGTTTTCTCGTATACGCGATCAGCTAACACATCGCCATTCTGGGACTGTAATCGAGCGCGAGTAATTAAACAATGAGCTTATTTTGATTGTCGCACTACGGGCGTCGGGGCTCTTTGGCCGCAAGGAGTGTAAATTCGGATTTAGTAAACCCGGAGGCAATCAAACCCCCATCATTTGTTTAAGATATGCAAAACTCATCTTCATTGACTAATTGACTATTTATTCCAAATTTTTAACCTATTAGAGTATCGTTTGGGACGGCTTTCTTACTGCTTCTTAAAGCAGCTTTTTAATAAAAAATTAAAAAGTTACTTTAAGAAGCCAATAAAAAAGTCGTCCCAAACAAAATCTTAGGCATTATCATTATTGCAATATTTTTTTTTTAATTACTTCCTAAGAAGTTGATTTTCTCTTGCAAATTGAAATTTGATTTTAATTCAAAAGTATTAATTATATCATAGCATTCCTCATGTGCACATCTATAACAAATTTCTATCCTCAATTTTTTTCTTTAAATTATCTGTGATCTCATTTATTACTAATCGAATCATTTCAATATAATCATGGCTTAATTACGATCATAATGATACTAAAACTTACATATAATGCTTATTTCTAACTTATATTTCTTCAATTTATAGTGAGATCAATCAAACATCCTTAAAGCAAAGTGAACATTGCACATAGAAAACATAAGTAAGCTAAAAAATCGAACCATAAACCATCAAACTTTATCAAACAAGTACTAAATAATCAATCTAACGTCTAAAAAAATATTTATATAAAAAAGGAAATTGCTCTCACTAAATCAAGGCATTATCATGATTGCATGCCAGAATATTTGTAGCGATAAAGTTACAAAATCTAATGTCTTACTATTATATGAAGATCTAGCAGACACATAGATAAAAAAAAAAAGAGTTGCAAGAGAAATCAGATTTGTAATATGTAATGTGCAACAAAATAGAAATTCTCAGGGATTGGTCAAGTTAAATGATTCGGCTAATATTTACCATTTGTTGCAAATAATGCACTTCTTTTATGGAAGGCATTGATTCAATAAAAAAAACATACGATATATAATATATTATGTTGTTGAAGTTATAAGAGTTCTGTGGCATAAAAGTTTAGCTGAAATGAGCACTCTGTCTTATTTAGTTATTGTCTTTCGTCTTCTTTTCCTCATTCAAGAGCAATGGTGATGTTATTCAATTATTGTGAAATGCACCAAGTGTGCAAGAAGAGAAGTCAAAACCAAGTGTGCAAGTGTCAAATTCGACTTGATTAATTATAAATGGATTGTTTCTTTTTAACCAATTATAAAATAATTTGCCAACATATTTACATATTTAATAAATAGGAGAAATTATTTGAAATTATTATAATAATAATTTCTTCAAATTTAATATTAAACTCTTAAAACTAATTAATTATAAAATATTAATTTCACCACACCTTGAATGCCATTATTCTTTGGCTCCATTTGGAAATGAAATCTCTTCTTATTTTTGAGATTTGAAAAATAAGAAAAGGAGAAAAAAAAATTTCATCAAGTGTTTTTATAATATATTTAAATGAGACATTCTCTTTTTTTTTTCCAAAAATTTCAATATAAAGAAACATCACAAAGTTAAAATAAAAACTTTGTCATGATCAGTTCACTTTTTTATTTTCTTTCTCATATTTACAAACATATTTATAATAACTAACCAATTATTTTTAATACTTTATAATACTCATTATAAACTTATGAAAACTTAAAAATTGTATGCATGTGTTCATTATAAAATTAACAATTATCATGTTTTACGTTCCATGTTGTCTAGATGTATTATATTTTAGACACAGGATGTGACAGGAGACTTGAGTTTTGAGAGAGCTTTGAGATATAAAGAATTCCATATCATCACTTGATGTTCGATTCTGATGATCGTCACTAGCCACTGCTGTCATTTGAATTTTGTTGTCCAAATGTCGCCACCCATGTCTAACCACCACCACCTTTCCGTCATAATCTATTCAACATAACCCAAATGTTATCAACTGATTATTATCACCTGATTATTATAGTTGAATCATCGGTTAACCTCTATTATCTGACCTTCATAATTTGACTACTATGCTGACTAATATTATCCAATCTCCATTTTCACCCCTTCACTATTTTTCGAGCAAGTTATATTATAAAATTTAGGATAAAGCTTAAATTTATTACTTCTCAATAACATATTCTCTAATTGAGGGACTTTTATAATTTAATTATATAGTTAATCATTTCATCTAAGTCATATATCTCATTATTTTTCTAAAAAAATTAATATAAAGTTTATATATTCTATGTTTTCATTTCTTTTATTGGTGCATGTATAAAATTTTATAATATTAGAATATAAAATTATCTGCATATGTCTAAAACTTTCTTTAACAATATTAGTCCCGCTACAGCTAACATTAGGCCATCTCTAACTGAGTGCATTACGCGTGTATGTCGTCCGCTGCCAGCTCCAATCAATCATGAAATGCCGCAATAATTTCATGAGGTTATTAAGTATAGGTTCTTGATTATTAAGTATTAAAAATTAATAATTTATAAACACATTATTTAAAAAAATTTAATATATATTTTTAGGTAAATAATTTATTTAAATTAGATTATTCATTTTAAATAATGTAAAATGCGATAGTTGCATGTAGGAGAATTATAATGCTTAGTTGCATGTGTTTTTTTGGTTCCTATTTATGTGTTCTAATGTAAAATTTATTTTATTTAATAAATATTTATTTTATTAAGTATATATTTGTATTCCGAATTAATTTATCGAGTAAGATTTATTTTTGTTAAAAAAAGTATAAGCATTTCTAATTCAAAAAAATGATAAATATAAAAATATGATTAAAAATAAATATAAAAAAAAATGAGAAAGAATATACACATAAATAGGAAAAATTTCCCAAAAAAAAGGGAAAATTAAATCACATGAATATATGTGAATTTTTGTTCTCTCTTATACACATGGTGTATACAAAAAAGAAAAAATTCACTTGTCTTCATGTAATAATTTCTTCATAAATAGGGTCTTACTAAATAGGGTCATTTTGGAGGTTTAGGGGCTGTTTGGTTTCTTGAAAAAGGAATGCAGTGTAAAAAAAATGCAGTGTAAAAGAAATATTTTTTTTTTATTGATTTGAATTAAAGGGTTTAGGGTGACATTACTTTTTTTGTTTAGCTTGAAGTAATTGCAATGTAAAGTGAATAGCGATGCCTAGAGGCGGCGACGGCGATGGCTCGATGGCCGACGGTGGTGTTGGTGGTGGCCAGAGGCCGCGGACGGTGTCAGCGGTGGCCGACAGTGGCTGCGGTAATGCCCTTAAGTTTAAGCTGTATTTGAAAATCGTCAAAATCAGAAGAATTTCAAATACATAAAAAATTGAACTAGAATAAAATATATTATATTGCTTTATTTTACTTTTAATTTATTTTTCATCCAACTAATCACTCGAATTATCAAAATTCATACATTTAAATTACTCTACATACGAAATGTAGCAAATCAAACAGCCTAACTGATTTTTGAGATGGCCTTACTACTAATTAGTTGCTCGGCCCCTATGGCAACGACGACGAGGTAATGGCGCCCATTCCATTATTCACTTCTCCTCGAGCCCTCTCGCCCTTCTCTTCCCTCCACTCGTCATTCGTCCTCCACAATCCACAAAGCTCCAACCCTGAACCCTTCAAGAAAGCACTTCTAGCTACTTTTTGCCCGGAGCCAGTCGCGTGTCGGGCCTCACGCAGGCCGCCCGCGTCTGAGACTGTGTCGTTGCCTACCACCGACCCTTCCGCCGTTGAGGCGGAGGGAACCGGCGCGGCCGCTCCGAGCCCTGGTGAGCGCTTCCTCGAGCACCAGCACGCTAGGGCCAGAGCCGTGCTTATCCTGAAGCAGAAAGGTTCCAATGAGAAGAAGAAGAATAAAAGAGGCAAGGCTGTGTCGTCCTCCGTAGAAGTTTGCTGCTATGGCTGTGGCGCTCCGCTGCAGACGGAAGAGGCGGATGCACCAGGCTATGTTGATCCCGAGATATTTGAGCTGGTGAGCCTTCTTTGTTTTGTCCTTTTTTATCCGATCGTGTTGGGCGTGGATTCCTGTTATGGCTTTTTGGGATCTTACATTGTTGTTCTCTTGTAATGCTCAAGTTAGTTTCATGTTGAGTTTGCTCTAAAGTAACTGTGGTGTTCTGATTGAATTGCACACACCATGATTGTCGATTGATCGAGGAGGGAATGGACGTAGCATATGAAATGCAAAGAACGGTAGTCAGAGTCTAATCCTTTTCTTAGGTATATATATTGGATTGGATCGGACCAGTGTCGTTTTATTTTATTGCAATAGTAAAAAACTACTAGTTTAATACACTCATTATTTGCTTCTGCAATTTTTTCCCGACATAATATCGTTAGCATAATTAATTCTAATCAGCATTGGGATTGGCTTTAGAGAGTCAAATACTATTGGATATTTAGGAAGCTGCCCAATAGGCCCGTGCATGAGGTTGGGCATTTCGTAATGTCCTACCCTGCGAGGCTCTGCCTTGGTTCAGACTCTCCAAACATGGATCATGAAAGCATGTTTCTGGTGCACTTCACTATTAATGAAGTCATGGAGTTATATATAGGATTTTCGCCCAATGATCCAAGGTGTAAGACTTGTCTCACGACTCCTTGCACCCCTAGAACCCATACAATATTTTAATGGTTTTCCATGTGTACCTTAAACTGCGATAGGATATATGGTGTAGTGTAAGGGCACGGAGAGGGTACTGTTGTAGCCGGGAGCTAGTCTGAGAAGCTTTACTCTAATCCAAGAATAATGGTAGCTCAACCAAATTCTCTCTTTCCACGTTATGATCTCACATGGCTGCAGCCCAAGCACTCCAAGAATATTGATGCCTGAGTTCTATTGCTTTGTGCACCTTTGCAAGTTTTTCTCAACGGTGTTTTTTTCTCATTGCTTTCAAGAGCAAGAAAAGGTTAATGGTTAGCTCAAAAATTTAAATTGTAAAATGTTACTTGCTGTTCTTAATTTCATAGTTAAGTGGTTACTTTTCCTTGTTTAATCGGGAATTTTGTTTCATTAGCCATCTTTGTTTTCTTCTATGGTTCTTAATTTTATCCAACAAACATGTGACAGAAAAAGAAGCATCACCAACTTAGAACTATACTTTGTGGGAGATGTAAGCTACTGTCCCATGGGCACATGGTGACTGCTGTTGGTGGCCATGGTGGCTATTCAGGTGGTAAGCAATTCATTTTAGCTGAGGAACTTCGAGAAAAGCTTTCAGACATCTGTTATGACAAAGTGCTGATAGTTAAGCTGGTACACATTGTTTTTTTCTGCTATATGTGTATCAAATATATGCTTCTGTTCATCATTAGTTCTGCTAGAAAAAGAATGATATATTTTTCAAATCAATAAACTTAATGTGCTTATTTTTTGTTGTGATGTGCACTTAAATTTTGGATTTTATATTTTTATGAATATTTGAGTTATTTTGTCATTTAGATTATTTAAGTCCATTTTATTAAATTTGTTAGCAAATTTTTAAGCTATTTTAGTAGTTTAGTATTTCCTATATCTATAAATATAGGAATTATGAGCAACGAAGACAATTTATGCTTTTGGTAAAATTCTTATTTTGGATGTTGAAACTCACCTTTTTCATTTATTATGTGATTTTAATCATTGATTAAATATGAGATCGAAGAATAATGGGAAAACCAATGGAATTACTTAGATTGTTGTAAGAAATTGGAGTCATCTAGCCACTCAAAAACTAAAGTACATAGCCTATCATTACCTATTTGACTCCTAAAATATTACACATATTGAACAATACAATTATAAATAAACTCAACTATAAATTAATGTTCTTGCTTATCAATGAAGAAACCAATGGAAGAATTCACTCTCCAAAAACATTTGCATTGGTAGGTATTCGATTACAATTGTCGTTGATTACCCTCGAAGATTCCAACTGTATTACACCAACAAGAATTAATTGAATCCAAGATAATTAAAAATATTTGAGCATATCAGAAATCTACAAGAACATAATATTTGAGTAGCATGACTTTCCTATCAACAACAGAATTCCTACATCCTCTCAGTGAAACAAAAGTTAAAACCCTAGCATAGTCTAACCATGACAAGTCTGTGCCACCTACAACTCTCATGTAAGCCAACCAAAATGCTTTCTTAAACTAAGAACATGGAACCACTTGTAATATGAATAGACTAAGTTAAGCACCTGAACAATCAACCTGGCCCTCACTAGCGCCTCTACTGCCGCCTAAGCTCAAAATCCCAACAATTTACAAATGCTCTGTAGCCTTCTCCGCTTATTTATCGTTAGCCTCTGAAGCCTGAATAAAAAGCGATTAACGACGGCAAAAAAAGAAAACAACGGAAGATTGAAGACTTCGATTGAGTGGAAGCTAGGGTTTCTGATACCTTTGAGTAGATTAGGGTAGAGATCTGGTGCATTCTAGATGAGCTAGGGCTTGCACTGCACAAAGTTAGGCCCGAACTTGCAGTACTCCACCGGCAAATAGCGGATTTGACAGTAAAGAACGTGCACGGGTTTTGGCTTCTCTGCCATGGACAAAGCTTCAAAACTCTCCTTTTGTTAGTTGCTAGTGTAGAGGACGGCCAAGTATTATTTGGTTTGGGTAGGATGAAATTGGGACAGAGGATGATGCTTCAGCACGGGATGTCCAGCTTCAGGCTCGTACAATTTGTTCTCCAGGGATTGTAGCGGGAAGACGAGCAAGCATGTAATAAGTTATTTTACAAAATTGCCCACGAAGAAGCGAAGTTTTCCGGCTTTTCCTGTTAATTCAAATGGCAAACTAACGCAAAGATAAAATTGGACAATTTTTAATAGTTGAGGGACCAAATGGGGGCAATACGAATCTCTGTGACTAATTTGAGCATTTATCAGTAGTCAAGAGGATTATTTTCGAGCTTTTTCTCAATTATTATTATATGTATAGGTTTCTACACATTATTCTAATAGATAGATTTTAATTTATCATATGCAAGGGTTTTTTCATAGTTTTTGTTTTCATATAAGGAAATGTAAAATTGTCCAAATTAAGATTTTGATCTACGAAGTTTCATGCTTGCATTTTTTGAGCATCTAATTGTCGATATGTATTAATAGACACCTTATGATGAGGACATCTAATCATGGAAAGTTTATCAGACAAGGGGCCGAAGATCTACGACCATGATTGGACCACTTTATTTTTGAGTTTTTGGTTGTATTTGATTTATTTATGTATATTTTCTGTTTTTACCCTCACTTGAGGGAGCAGGCTTATGTGACACCAGGGGGCACTTTTTTCATTTGACGTATCATTGTATTTTAGCTATTTATAGGCCTCTTCTCCTCTTTGGAGGGGATGATGATTATATGAAAAAAAAATTTTGTACTTTATTTTCTTAGAGAGTTATGAGTTCTTGTGAGAACTGGAAGTCGCGTTGGGAGGGAAAAACACTACCTATCAGCCGCAGGAAGCGTCTGGGCTCGTGATTCATCTCCACCTCAAATTCGTTTGCTTTCTTCCCTAGCTGCCACCGCCAACCCCCCCCCTCCTCAAGCCGCCGCCCACCATCCCTTCCTCTTGCACCCAAAATTTCAAATCAAGAAATTGATCCTTTCTATATTTGACGCATCTTAAATTTATAAGGTTTTAAATTTAGATTTTAATTTATTTGAATTTAAAACTCCTTTCCTAAAATAAGATGAACCCCCCCCCCCCCCCCCCCCCAAAAAAAAAAAAAATCAAATCAAATCAAATCAATAAATTGATCATTTCATATTTGACGTCTCTTAAATTAGGAAGGTTTTAAATTCAGATTTTAGTTTATTTGAATTTGAAATTCCTTTCTTAAAATAAGATGAGTTATCTTAGGAAAGCCCCCACCCCAATCATGCCAATTTAAATTAAATAGAGATTTGTCGTAATCCCTCCTTCCTTAAATAATATTCTATGTTTGGCAAGCCTCTCAATTCCCTAAATCAACTCCCCCACTCACCCCCCCCCCTCTTTCCCCTTTTGCTCTTTCCAATTAATTCTCTCCCAATCAATCCCTTGCAAATTAATTCCAAATTTTGCTAATTGCTGAAATTAATTTCAAATTTTCTAATTGTTGTTTCCACTACCATATATCCACCAAATCTTAAATTACAAATTATGCTTCTTCCCTCCCTTGGATGGCCGGCCATATCCTCACTCCTTCCTCCTAAAATGTTGGCCCTAACTTGTTCTTTCTCTTGAGGAAGGAAGACGGGAGCCCTCCTCCCTTGGCCAGCTATATCCCATCCCTTACCTCCATCACGACGCCTGACTTATTCTCAAGACTTGTTCGGTGCAAGGAGAAATACCAACAACTCGACGGCCGATTTGAGAAACGACGGAACAAATATCAAGAACACGAGAACGGTAAACTCTTTCCCTAACCCTATATCTTCAACTCTTCCTCAATCATGGCATCGTTTAGTTATGAAGACTTATCCGCTTAAACCGTATTGAGAGTTGAGCGAGAGGATCTTTCATAGGATTCTCTTTGAAAACCATATATTACCATGGTATGATTTGATTTGATTATTTTGTGCTCCTAACATTATTATGTAATTGATTACTTGATCGTAATCACTGTCTTGTTGGCTTACATCTTTGCTAAGAACATAAGAAGTTGATAAATTTCAAAGTTCTGTCTATGCATGTGTAATTTTCTGATCCACAGCATTTGCCTATACACGTAGTGCTACATCACCTTAAGATATCATCTGGCAAAAGCATAACTGGTGCAAGAGGTTGCCATCGATACTGAGCATTTCATCGAGGAAATATTGTTATAAAAGAAGGCCTATCAACATCGAACATTATCCATCTTTTGGAAACTCTGCAACTACTGGACATCTCAACTTTGTTGATTTTTTAGACAGTCTGCTTCAATATACTTTGATTTTCATTTATGTTCTTCTCTAGTATTATGTCAGCTCTGTTTACCTTTTTTTTTTCATAATTATACTTGCCTGGTAAGATAATTTTGGTAATTTCTTATTTGATAATGCTTTTTCTTGACTCGAATATCTCTTGAGCTTTTTAAATATCTAAATGTGCTTCTTTTGTTATTTTGTGATTCTTCTAGTTCAATATTTTCACATGAAATTGCTACATTTTGGCCCTTCACATGCAATCAAGTTGTTTCTTATCTGGTTTATCATTCTGCTTATTTCTTATTAATTTTGCTTTTGTTGTGTAGGTCGATATAGTTGATTTCAATGGAAGTTTTTTGGCACGAATACGTGATCTTGCTGGTGCTAATCCAATTATACTAGTTGTAACTAAGGTGTTGCTATTTTTATAATATTTGTTTGTATATTTTCTTCTCTTTATGTTCTCTACAATCCTTTGATGTTCAACTAGTTCATAGTCTTCTATATCAGGTTGATCTTCTTCCTAAGGGTACAGATCTGAATTGTGTGGGAGACTGGGTTGTGGAAACTACTATGAAGAAGAAGCTCAAGTAAGACAGTTCTTTCTTTTTACCCTGTGGATTCTAGAGCTTTGTGTTTATAGGGCTTTTTAATGTCCACTGACAGTGATGGGTGTGTATCTTGATTGCTAATGCTCCTGGATGTAAGATGTTTCTGATTATGCTTTTGGCCATCTATTCTCGTTTTTCTAGCCAAATTTGTTTTTGGCTATGTAGAAGGTGGCGCTAGGTGTTGCTGCTGCTTGTGTTAATGATAAATCCTTTTCATTACTCCTGTTAATGATATAATTTTTTTTCATCAATTCCACTATTTTCCATCCTTATATGTTATGCTTTTAATATTGTTTTTTGCTTTTTAGTTCTTAGATTTTGATTTATTTATGATGTCTTTAACTCCATGAATCATTATTTTTTTCCATTTGTTTCAAGGAAAATGAATGTTTTTAATTCCATGATTTATTTATGAGGACAAAATCCATGAATGCAAAAGTTGATTCTTATTATTGTGATTCGGAACATGGCATCAAATTCTTACCATTCATATATCTCTTCTAGATTGGCCTTTGTAGTCATCTTACCAGGTTCGTCAGCCCTTGTTGGATATGATAACAAGGGTTATTGTTTCCACAAACTAATAAGATGAATTTTTTGCAGTGTCATCAGCGTGCACTTGACTAGTTCGAAGTCTTTGGTTGGGATTACTGGAGTTATATCAGAGATTCAGAAGGAGAGAAAGGTCGATTCTTATTTCTTGTCATGCCTTTATGTTTCATGTTTTTTCTTGTCATTTTAAAAGAATGTAAAAATAACTGAATCTGAAACTCTTGCCATTAGCTAGCATTCAAGAGATATAGTTATCTCATACAACTTGGACATCGGCACTGAACCTCCATAAACGGCATTATCACGAGCTTAAATCTTTGATGCAATATCCTCCACCTATCTTTTAAATATTTCCTCAAAATTTCCACTTTTTTACTTAAAAAAAATTCGAACTTATGGATGATGATCATTTGCAAAAAGTAATCTAATATATTGGACATTAAAGATTTGTATCACACAACTGTGTAGTATTAAATCATCATATTCTCACATAGAATTACAAATTGTTTCATTTCTGTCTATATGTCTATGTGCTCATTTAGTAATAGAGAAGGTACACCTGCAAAATGGAAATTTTCTAAGTACATTTCTTATATAAACCAAAACTATTTTTAAAAATTAAGAGATATAGGTATTATTGAACCTTGAATTTGGAGATATAGGTATAGGAGGTTCTCCCCCTAAGCAACATACTCAAGAGGTTTCTTCATATCATTTGTCTCATTAGGGCCACCATAGAGGCAGTTATTACTAATATCCATTTGTATTAGAGTTCAACCTTGATCGACGTGCAAAGAAGAGAATCTAAATCAGTTAAGTGTGATAACTGGAGAGAGTTTGAAAATTATCTATCCTCTATACCTATGTGATTTTGACAATCAACGAAGCTTTTTATCAATTAATGCAAACATTAAAATGAAATTTGATAGTGAAAATTCAAACTCCAAAGTATGGAGGGCTACCAAATTCTACATATGATGGCCGAGTAGAGCACTCATCTAAGTGTTCATAACCTTTTTCTAGAAATGATTCTATGGCGCTTTCTGATATGTATTTGGAATATACATAGATGATAGGAACAAGACAAATGTATGAAAAAAAGAGGATAATTGATCAAATGATATGTAAAATCGAATAAGATGAGTAATTTAATATAATTTACCTTTTTGTTGGACAAATGGTAAATGAAGATTAGAGAAGTCATCGATATGTCGATGCTCAGTTAAATATGATGATGGTGAAGGGTTTCAGTGGAATAAGGTCAAGGTAATCTAAAGTAAATCTATAATGGGTAGATGTAGGTGTATGAACTTCTAGAAGAAGAGAAACAAGCAGTACATATGCCTTTTGGAGGAGGGAGAAAAGAAGGGTGTAGTCTAATAAAAAAATACATTGATTTAAGTGTATTAACATCAGGTGAGCGTATCATACCATTGATATACTTTCTATGTACAAGAATATCCGAAATATGTACATCAAATAATAAGAGGATAAAATTTTCATGTAATTGAAACACATGAAAAAAACATTCAACCAAATATGTGTGATGCCAATGAAAACAAAGGTTGGCCATGATATAGAACTAGAGATAGGTGGAAGGTTATTGAGGATAGTAGATGGAACCCTAGTGATGGCATAGCAAGTAGTCCAAATAACATCCACTTCAAACTATTGAGAACATTCAAGCGAAACATTAAAGTTTATGTAACATTTAACAAATGATGGTTTTTGTGTTTGATCCGACCATTCTGTTGAGATGTCTAAAGAGCAAGTGTTTTGATTAATAATAATGTTGTTAGAGTAAAAAGTTTGAAACAAAGATTACTTAAATTTCAAAGTATTGTTGGTGCATAAAGTTTTTATTTATTTAGAGAATTGAATCAAATGTTTGAGTAAACAAGATTAGAAAGACACAAGATTGACACAAAATGTTGTAGTAAAGAAAATCAAAGTTTGATGACTACCAGTACGGGAAGGGAATGACGCATAATGTTGTTTACTCAACTCTTATAAAGTCTAATCAAATTTGGAGGACAAGGTGACAAACATAATGTTAAAGTTTGCTGGGAGGAGGATGATCCAATCGATAATGCCAATGATATGAAGTAATGGTTTAAAAAAAAGTGAACGGAGCATCATAGGTCAAGCAGTACACTTCGTCGACTTTAACACATCCACAACACCACCAACCATCCTTCTCAAGCTAAGTTTCTGAAAGACATAATGAGAGAAATAAAATGATTAATGAAGAATTATGACTCTTTATAAGATAATGATAATATACTAAATTGATAGGAAATTATGAGACATAAAATGTCTAGAAAAAGGCACATTTAAAATGATCTTTAATGCCCTTTCTATAAGCTTGAGAAGGGGAACCATCAACAACAATGATAAATGATTGAAGAGACATATGGAGTAAAAATACTTGGCAATTTTTTATTAAATGAGAAGATGCACCTCAAGTATAACCCATAATATGTCTATAAAAATAGTTGCAGTGATTTAGCGGATGAGAGGTATAAATGGGTGTCTGTGATTGTTGATCTATTTTCTCATAGTATTTTAGAGAAATTGTATTCGATCTGTAGGATGTGGCACTACGAGGGGTAAGTAAAGTTGAACTGATTGTGGAAGCATGTTGAGTAGGGGATTATCTTAATTTCTTGTAACAACATTTAGGAGGATGATTAATTGTAATGATAGTAATGAGAAAAAGTGTTATGGCCACTGATACAACAATTATTAGTCCTTGTCACGACCCGGTCCGGATACTCGAATTAACGAGGCGGGAACGAACAGTCGGGCGTTTATAATATTTCTTCAAATTAAAACACAATTTATCAAATACATTCCAAAGAAAAACTGAAGAGTCACCAACACAATTTTCATTAAACTACTAATAAAATTTTTCACATACTTAACATTTACATAAATCATATATTACCTGCTTTCACTTATGCGTCTTCTTTTGTAGATATATTCCTCTCCTCCTTCAGCCATTTCTATTTGTCAGGAGATTTACCTGAAAGTTTAGTTTAATAGGTTGAGTTTACATGATAAACTCAGTCGGTAATCATGCCCGTAACATAGAAATTTCATATACATAAAAATGAATATTTTCCTTTGGTTTTTTTTTTCCTTTTGCATATATATATATATATATATCATTTCTATTATATTTCATATACAACAGTTAGTTATACAAAATAAAACATACATGTTTCTTTGTCTTTCTTACACATAAATTACTTCTCATTATTTTTCATTTGCCCATTTCCATTATACATTTATTCCATTTCTATTAGTGCAGGAGCACCGTCTAAATATACCTATAATGGTATAACTATTTTCAATTCCTTCTCCATTTTTATTTAACGTGCACGGGTACGTTGCTTCCCCAATCAGTACCATGCGGGGGTTAACTCCTGTAATTTGCAATTTTGCATGCATATAGCTTTTCCTTTTTTTCAATTTATGCTTTCATTTACATTTTATAAATTATTTCATGCATTTCATTATTCCTTTCATATATCTTTATATGTATTTTAAATCAAATATATATTCAACCATATACACTTTCAAATTCATTTTCTTTTACCTTTACATATGTTTTAAATCAATATATACTCCTTTCACTTATTCATATATATATCAATACTATCATGTTATTTGATATACATTTCTTCTGTCATACTCATTTAAATGTTAAATGTTCATCATCATATATGCATTTGAATTAACGTCGTCTTACACATAATAACATCCAAATATAAGTAAAATAATTATATAAAAGATTACCTTTAGAATTTAAATGGAAATAGAACAATAAAATTGTTATACACAACTGTAATTACCTACTTTATTTTTCTTCGTTTTTCAATTTCCTTCCAAATCTTGAGCTTGATATAGACTTCAAATCACTCTTCTCAGTTCACTCATGAAAATCTTTCACTGTTTAAAATTACACAATAATTTCTTAATTAATACTAAATTTGGATGTCTAAAGTATAGTACTAAAATTGGATGCCTTAAATATCATCATAAACAAACATCAAATTTCCTCTACAATTTATTACACTCTCTATTTTATAATATAAAATTCTTTCTTCCAAATGAATTTTCCCTTCCTTCATTGTCGAAACGAAGTTTACATCCCTTGAATTCTTCCCATCCACAATAATAATTTACACGTTAGATTAAAGAAGTAACAATATAAATATTCTATCAAATCTGAACAATAAAATTAGTAATTTAACACTTAATATTTTTTTCCACCATTAGAGAGCGGAAGAATTCCAAAAAATTCCAAATTCTTCTCTTTCTCCTTCAACTTTTCTTCCTTCACCTATGGAGAAGACATTCCTTGCTGATTATATATAATTTCACGGAAGAATTTATACAAAAATGGAGAAAAATCAACAACAAACCTTCCTTATTATTCTTCCTCTCGTTTACTACCTTTTCTCTCGAATTCTGCTTCGTTAGCGATAATGATCGAAGAGGAGGAAGTTATTCTTCATGAGGAGTCGTCTGATTTTATTCACGTTCTCAAATCCTCGCTCGGAATAAAAAACCGGCCCTTCCAGCCCCGTCCGTGCTCACGTGCGGTCCGCTTGGGCCGCGCTGTTTGGTTCCGCTCAACTTAGTCATGCAGGTTTTCATGTAGGGCTGGCCGGTTCAATTGGGCCAGTATAAACTGGATATTACAGTCCTACCATCACATGACTTATCATACCACATCTAGACATAGCTACCAATGCGGATTAATTAGGAGTCAGAGTGTGAAGGTGGAAAGTTCTCTGACAAAAGAACCCATGAGAGAGCAGTCATAATATTAGGAATTACAAAATTGATCATCAGCTGAAATGTCATATCCTATAAGGAATGATGCATATCAGAGATAAGTTTTGCTACGTGAAATTCTTCATTTTACTTATGCCAATAGTTGGGTTAGATGTGAAAGGGTGATATTGAAGTATCTTATCTCATTTGCCTCTTAGAATTTTGTAGTATTCAGGGATCTGCATATTAGTTTGATGGAAATAAATCTCATAGTAAAGAGTACAAATAGGAGAACTATTATGGTCCAAAAAGTAAAATGAAGGAAGTCTCTTTTTCTTCAACAACAACAACAACATCAAGCCTTTGTCCCACTATGTGGGGTCGGCTACATGAATCCTTTTTCTCCATTGTGTCTTGTTAAAAGTCAAATTCAAGAAGTCTCTTTTTCTTCTTGGCTAAAATTTGAAATCATTAGCTGAGGCAGTTTGAGTTTTGAGGCTGTTGACTTGACTAACAAGGTATGGACAATGAAATTGGATGGTGAATTGACTAGAACATGAAAGGCTGATGGTGGAGTCTATTTGTGAATCAACCACATGAGATAATTGGCAGAACCAAACTTGATTGTAGTACTGATAGTAGACGATTTGGAGTCGTTGAGAGGGAATTGCGTGACCATGACATTGCTGAGAGAAATTAGTTAGGAAAAAAGAAAATCGACTTAGTTCATGTTGGAGGGAGCATGCTCTAAAGAGCAAGCTTTTACACTAACAATGCAGTAGGTTAGCATATTTGAGAGGTGTCAAGGCAATTGATAAAATGGGGAGTGTATGCTGAGCAAGGAGGGGGTCTAGCATAGATCAATTCAGGTTATATTCCGACTGTGCGGGTGTAGAGTGAATGAGTAGGTGAGTGAGACACAAGCGGGTGTAGAGTGGCGTGAGTAGTGTGCAACTGTGTTGTTTACTAAAAAAAAGTATTGATGTAAACGGGAGGTTTAATTATAAACAAAGAGAGAGGGTGGTTTCCTTGTCTTAAAGACGGTTGATATTTAGCGAAAATATTATCAAGATAATTGATTGAATTGTTGAGAAAAATCAATTTAGGAATTAGTAATTTTAAAATATGGATAGTTATGTGCACACATAATGGTTTCACACTAGAACTTGTATCCATGGAAATAATAACAATAAATAACAACCCATTAATTAAATTCTCCTCTTTCTAAGGCCACCATTAATCAATAGCTTGATTGTGGATAGGAAAGGGTAATGAAAATAATTCTTATATGGATTTCACCTAACTTCAAAATAAAAAGAAAAGAGATTTACATATATGCCACATAGTTTTTATATATTTTCATATTTAATATCTAAATCTTTATATTTACTTATATCCAATTTTAATTTCTAAATTACATTAAAGCTTATGCATGCAAATGTGTTTTACTTTAAATAAGTTAATATTGGTGGTATTTTGATGTGATTTAAAGATTTAAATATTATATAAATAAATATAAAGATTTATATGTTAGATATATAAATAGATAACTTTTTGTGAAAGGTATGTAAACCCCCTTAAAAAATTATCTTAAAAAATTATTTGCATGTCACCCACCTCATATTCTCTATCAAACATCGTGCTTCCTTTCCTCCATGTTGTCCCTTTGTCTACGACTCGCCTTGTGATATATTCTCCTTATCTCACTCTCACACAAATTATTTGTGCCTTTAGAGTCATTCATGTGTTTTTTCTTTGGCCTCTTTTGCCTTTAGATCCATGCATGTGTTTGTTTTTTTCTTCGACAATACAACACCCACTGTCTCACTCATGGCTCTATCCCTCTCAACCTTCCTAGTAATACGACAATTTACGCTCTCTTTTGATCACTCCCCTCGTAATTGACCCAACACTTGCTCCCAACTCACTTGCACCGTTTCTCTCCCTTGAACTCCTTGCTCTTGTCACCTTAGTTGGTCCCACTCTCCCTCTTTCTTGATCTTTTCCTAAAGACATGGTTCCTGCATAACTTACCCTAGCTGCACTATTCCCAATTAGTAATCTCTTAGCAAATCCTCTCACCCTAGCTGCATCACAACTAATGAATCACCTATTGCTTGTTCATCTTTCTTGGTACACTGTGGACAACGCCACTCTCAACGACACAATTCTATGTCATGCGTAACCCTTAATCATCCTCTTGATTTAGCTCGAGATTCTACTCTTCATCAACATCTAACTCACAATCGGCCTCTTTTTCCTTGTAACATCGTAGATACTGATAACTTGAGCTCAACGACCACTATTGTTCAATGCCATCTAATCTTATTGCTCAACTACATCAGTTCAATAAGCTTTTGTCATTTGATCTCTTTGCTATACCTTGCTCTAGGCAATCCTTCATGAAAAAATGCAGAGACGAATATTGAAGGGTTGTTGATCTTCAATCTGATTAATTTGAGGCTTCCATTCAATTGATCTTTGATCTGATTGGAATTTGAAGACCTTTAAGCTGTTGATCTTTGATATGGCTAGAAATTTCCTCCCTTTCTTGATCTTCGATCATGGTTCTTGGAGATAAATGCTCACCTCTGTATGCTATACTTAGCCAAAATCTAACGGTAACTACATTATCATTAGATAGTGATAGATATAGCTGACACGTGGCTCCAACATTGCCAACATCCCCATAACCTTTAGTTGGTGATAAAAGGGGTGTTGTCATCATCGTTGAAACCATCATCCAAAAAAGCAAACATTTTCGTAGAAGGCTTCTTCCCAAGGCTAAAAAACTCAAAAGAAAATAAAAGAAAAATATTCAATCATCTTCATGTTTAAATCATATGAATTTTGTGGATTCTAATACAATCCCATGATTGACTTTGAGTTAACTCATATGCTGCATGCAAACATGCTAGTTTTGAAAGTTATGGCAAAACATTGAGCCGATCTCAAAGATAATTGAGGAACAAAGCTATATTGTAAACCTTTCTAACATCTAGAGTAACATGTAAACATCAATTATGTGTTAGCTCATTAATAAACAAACATATTAAGAAGCATATTTAATAAACTTCTTATAAGATAGAGGGCTCTTAAGAGTGGCCTAAACATTTTTAGATGATGTATGCGGAATTGCAATTTGAACATTGTATATATGTCAATATGTTGAAAATTGTGTTGATGCATCAAATGGAGCACTAAGGCATAATTCATCGAAATTATGATTAATAAGCAAGAAAAACCATTAAGGCAATATGTTGAAAATTGTGTTGATGCATCAAAGGGAGCACTAAGGCATAATTCATCGAAATTATGATTAATAAGCAAGAAAAACCATTAAGGTTATTCTTTTATAATTGTAAATGAGTTACGGGTAATAATATCCATATTATTTCATTGAAAACATGCTGATGTACTCGGGGCTCCAAAATGAGCTCAAATTTATACCTAAAACCTCCATGTTAACCCAAATGATCATGAAGCCCCTTTAGTCTTCAAAACCATGACACCTTTCCAATTGATCAGAAAAAAATTATAAGGACTTGGGTTTGATGTTTTTGATTTTGAAATGATCTTATAGTTTTGATGAATCTCCACCATCAGACCATCTTGTCTATCGAACATGATCGTAAGATCCATCCTTATTTGTCTTTTTAATTGTGATCAATAAGACCTACATCAAACTCCCTTCAAATCTAAGGTTTTATGTATTGATATTCCTGTGAAAATCCAAAATGAGAATTCAAATCAACTATTTGGTTCTCATAAAGCTAGCAAACCCATCAAATCAATTTAATCAATCAATCCATTTTACTTATAGGGTAAGGCTATAAGACCTATTGTTGGACTTGCATCTTCCTCAAGTTTGTTAGTCCCACTAATGAGCTTTTTGATACATGTAAGCTCCATTCCAATTATTTGGTGCTAGCAAAAAACGAACGAGTTCATCAAATTATTTTTAATTTTTTGTCCTTTTAATAGATGTAAGCCCTTATACCAAATTAAACTTGCCTAAGTTAAATAACCCATCAATCAATGTAAAACTGCCCATCAATCAAAATAAAATCGCCAACTAGACTCATATGTTCCTTAAACATACTTTTATGACAAACAAAAAACTCGTAGACAATCGATGGTTATGCTATGATTTCGAGCTTCTATCGATCATGTCCAATACTTCTGAACCATAAGCGATTATGCTGCATAACTCTTAACTATTTAATAAACTTAGCAAAGTTTAAAATTGCGTAAATAAGCCTCGAGGCGTTTTTCATCCGTGAGGCGAGGCGTAAGCCTCGAGGCGGTATGAGGCATAAGCCTCACGGACAAAGAATTGCGTAAATGCAAATTTAAGTATTCTAGCAGGTAAAAAATAGTAAGAGCCTATGATACAATTAAAACATCTAAATGAGAAATGAACTTAGTGAAAAACAATAAAATCGATGCAATATATACATCTCATAGCATAATTCAAAATATAAAACTACAAATTGAAGTCTATCAGAACTCCCAAAGTACAAATAAGAAAATATATCTAAAATCCAATCATGTCCCATCACTAAATGGGTCTTCAGTGGAGGCATCTTCATCTCTAATTGAATCTATGAATGTTAAATCTTCATCATCCTCAATCCTACCTACTTTTCTCTTCCCTGTTCAATAAGAATGATTAGTGTGTTATTAATTGCATATATTTTAAATATAATAGCACATAAGAAAAGATTGTTATTTAAGGGGCAGATATGCCGTGGGTCTCAGGGGGCGCTGCCCCCTGGCGGGGTTCAACCTCACCGATGAGAGGCGGCGCCGGCGGGAGTGGTGGTGAAAAATCGGCCGAGAGTCCCCAGGCGGAGGTGGATCGTGCGAACTGGGTGAACTGCGGCTTCGTCCATGCGGGTCTGCTTGCTGTAGGTTTGGCTCCTCTATTAAAATACCCATAAGCTTGAGGCGTACGCCTCTCCTAAAATTGTGCAATTGCGCCTCTGAGGCGCGCCTCAAGCTCACCGAGGTGTACGCCTCGTGTGGACCCGAAATTGCTTAAGCAATGAGGCGCCAGGTTGATAAATTGCGCAGAGGCGCGCCTCTAATTGCGCAATTTTAAACTATGAAACTTAGTACTACCAATCCATTACTATTGAGTGAATTGAAGTAGATCTTAAATGTATGCGTTTGGCTCACACTTTCAACCCTACCTATTTGGGACACTTGAAAGGAGACAATCTATATATGCTAATTAGTCTCCTCGAACATTACAGGTCAAAACCCTCTGAAGTTGGCATGCTAAGTCTGCTGGTTTATTAGGGTTGATTGAGCAATTGGATCCTGGTTGGGTCTTGTGGGCTCCGAAAATTCCATTTGATTGGGTGTGCTCCCGGCCTTTCCGCGCCATCAGTCTATTTTTCTTATTTGATGTTGATGACGATAGAGAGTTTTAACGAGATTAGGTTCCGGGTGAATTTTCAGAAGGCAGATTGGGTTTTAGATAAGACACTACCCAGAGATTTTGCCCTCAATTTGTGAGGACTTTTAGATCTGAGTTCTGGTTTCCTATAGGCGCGAGCCCCTATAGTTAATTACCCCTCCTGATAACAAGAGAGAACTTTCGATTAAGGCTAGTTATTAAAGTAGTCACATATGTTATGAACCTATCGTATAATAGCAACAATCTTAGGGTTTTGAATTTGAGATTTGAACTTTGAAGTTTAGGAATTTAAGGTTTATCACCGTAAATTTAAAATTGGTGGTGGGGGGAATGAAGACGAGCCCGATCAAGATCCCATGGTTCCGTCGTCCCGGGCTGTCATGATCCTTGGTCTACTTAGTCAGAGGAGGTAGTCGACCCAACCTGACAGAAGGCACCTTGTCGGCAGCCATGGGTTGCTTCGTCCAAGAATACCTTATAGACGTGGGTTGGTGTTTGTCTAAGGGGATATATCTGAATCCACCTTAGCTGACAGAAGTCTTGATGCCTATCGAATATACCCTATGATTCATAACTCAAGGGTTAGACGCCTTTAGGGAACATACGGGCTTTGGCCGTGATCGTAATATAATGGTGCCATTTTGCGGCGAAACCACCCGATCAGAGGGCACGTGCCACGTCCCTATTGGCAAGAGACTGTTTGAGGATGAATCGTAGTGATACACCAGACATGCATTCGCACTTTGTGAGCTGAGGTTAATTTCAAATTTATCACCCCCGACAAACTGTTGCGGGAGGTGGATGGGTTTTAGTTTTAAAATTTTAAGAGATAATTTCATTTCAGAGATTTAGACTTTTGTTGGATTAGAAATTTGACCCCTCCGGTTGAGATTTTCTGTCAACGCGGCCATCATCGGGGTGACACTAAAGTCACTAGTATTTTCATAGGAATTTGGGAGGAATTTTGTAATTTAAGTCATGTCGACTCCAGTCCTTTCGAGGAGGAGGATGAGACTTGAATTTAGACCCGCACAGCATTCTCAGACCATTAGATTTTTAAATCGTATGCGGTGGTCGGAGCACATGCAGGTTGTAGCATTTGACCCTGCGCAGCATTCTCGGACGTTAGCATTTGTAATTTTAGCACATTGACCGGAGCACATGCAGGGGTTTGTTGCACTTTAATTTAAGGAGTCATATTTAATACATAAGTGGGGGATTTTTTAAAATATTTAAATATGATCCATTGTGCGAGTGATTTCATTTAGAAAATTGCCCGAGATTTCACTTAGGGGTCTACGAACGCCTTCTGTCCGCTTGTATACATGTTGCGGATCCGGTGGTGTTCCGCTGGGATTTCATTTGGGGATTTGTACGCCTTCTGTCTGCTTGCATGGGTGTTGCAGATCCGGTGGCGTTAAATGTATTAAATTTCACTTGTCACTTTAAGCAATATTTGTAGGAAGTTGGCTCAACCTAACACAATAATTTATCAATTGATCTTGACTGTTCACAAGCAACATAAGATGTCTTGGTAACTCAAAACATAGTGAAAATCATCTATCAAATGAATACTTATTTTATAGATGTTGACTCATTTATTAGCCTTAGTTATCAATCTCACAATTAAAGTTGATACTGCAAATTATGTACAGAGAATGTTGTTAGCACCAAATCTCCTTCCATACATAAGTCACTAATGTCTAGGGTCATTTCTTTTATTATGTAACTCTTCCATCAACAAATCATAATAACTTGACAATTTATAATGTCTAGATCTTCCTCAATTGAAAGCCTACTTGAGCATTTTCTTGAATTAGATTTTAATTTGATTTGAAGATCAAATTTATATACTTAGTATGTAATATTTCCTGCAACTATATTCACATATTGTCATTAGGTTTGTTAATTTCATATTTAATTTTATTTATCATTGACATCATAATTCCCCTAGACTTTATTATTGGAAAGCTTCCTAGATCTTTAACCTCCCAAAAATTTGGCTAAGTCTTTGATTTTTTTAAGAAAATTTCGGCAGCCTCCAGGCGTCCCCTCCCCGGCGCCGGGAGGTAAGGAGGGCATTTGCCCTTTCAAGTCCACCCGGCCGGTTTCGGAGCAGGTGAGGTTGGTGGAGGCAGGAGGTCGGGTCGAATTCGGCTGGAGAGGCGGGTGCAGGCCGGCGGAGGGCGTCCGGGTCAGACGTTGCTTGGGCACGGCGGCGGGAGACAAATCGGAAGTCTCTGTAAGTTTCCAAAATCCCTCTCCCTTTTTGCTTTCTGTGTGCATATGGTTCTGAGAGCGTCCACATCCGAATGGGAACGAGACTCCTTTTTTGTGTCGTTTTGAGATCGTGAGGGGCAGTTACTTGCGATCGTGGGTTGGGGCCGACAGTTACAGTCAACAGGTCTACCTCAATTTTGTCAACTATTTGCATATAACTACTAAATCTAAGCCTAAAATATGAGATTAAGCAACCTCTTTATTTGATAATGCCCTCTCGTGAGTGAGAGGGGTAATTATTTATAGGGTTTCAGCTTTTAGAAAGTCTTGACTCTAAATCTAAATAAATCATGATTTCATGTAGTTAAATTTTTTGTTAAAAATAACTAATATACAAAGGAAAACTATTCATGGCTTTCTCGCTAAGCATGATCGCCTTGTCTCTCCATGGCTCTTTCTCTTGCTCGCTAGCCACGCACGCCTTAGCATCTCCTTGAAATTAGTGGAACTATTTCTCTCTCTTTCTCTCTATGTTTTGTTCACTTGCTTGCTTCTCGGCCCTTTCGGAACTCTGTCTTTGCTCCTGTATAAAGAGACTAAATCAGCTTTAACAATGAGAATGTTAAGATTAAAGCGCAGTTCAACTAAAGAAAATTTTATATTAAAGAGATGTTGGGAATGTTATATATTGAAGATATGTTGAGAAAAAAACTTTGCTGTTCTGCGTATATAAAACCAAAGTTAAAAGATGAACCAGTGCAACAAAAAAAAACTATGTTCCTACGAGACATTAAATGACAACAAATGATGAATGAGAATTGATGAAGCTGAATATATATATATATAGATATGGCATAAGGCCGGTTATGGATTAAACCCATTTATGTAGCAAGATCCTTTTTGTTACAAATGTCAGTGTGCGTGCATGTGCCCGTACAAGCAAGCATTTCCGTAGGTTTAATCTGTATTAATGTATGCAATCTTTATTAATGTATGCTATATTAAACTTGTTGAATAATCCAATAATGATGAGTTTCCCTACTTTTCTTTTGGTGCAGGGGCGGGATGTTTATATTCTGGTTAGTGACGACTCCTTTTTCACTTGAAATGTAGTTTATTACTGCTGATATTGCAGGTCTCTTACTAATTATTTTCTATAATGTTAATTCCAATTCACACTCTAGGAGTGCTTGTTTAGTTGTTTCACTATAATGCAAAATTGAATTCACTCCTTCCCGGAGTGAGGAATGACAACATTTTGGATGCTGATGACCTTTTTATGCATGTTTGATTGTTTCTTTGTGTTTATATTTAGACTATGTTCGAACTCGGAGACAACTATCCAAAAAAAGTTTGGATCATGCAAACTGTGTTATGCATTCTTTAATGTTTTAAGCCAAGAGAGAGAAATGAAATGCATAGTCTTTTCATAGACACGTATGATTATCCTTCTATATCTCTCTTTAGTCATAGGTACTCACATTGCGAAATAGCATTTGCATTGTTTTACATGTATGCATTTGTATGAATTTAGCTTTGTGACGATCAAAATAGATAGTATGGTAAACTTGAACTTTTATACAATTTTGATAATAAAATGAAATTATTTTTTTGTAAATAGCATGGGGGTCAAAAGATTGATTTTTCCTAAATGGAAAGGGCATTTTGATGGTAATGAACCATATTCTACTTTCTTCTTGATTAACCAAGTGAGACAAAATGTTTGATTAGTATGCGCCATTGTGGCTCTAATTGCGTCAATGCTAAAATATTAGATATTAATTTATTAAATTGTCATTATCACCCTTGTATTGAATTTGATGTGGATTATAGCTTTCATATTTTGATAAAACATATCATGTAGATTTGTTTAATTTGATTTTGATTAATGGTAGATGTTTTTTACTTGAGCCTTTGATGAGTACTGATCAAACTTTAAAAGCTAAACAACTAGTAATCTTTTGCCATTAAAGCTAAACAACTAGTATTTGGAAGTGGTTGGAGTTGAGTTCCGAAGTGAACTTAATTGAAGTGAGTTTGAGTGGCTGTTTTTTGTTGGAAAAAAATTATGCCAGATATCCTGATACAAATTGTATGATGATAGGCTTGAAACTCTTTGTTTTTTCTTTGAAATTAGTATTGTATATGAAAATTATATTGCACAGATGTCACAACAAATCCAACAGGTTTTTCAGTACATCCTGATATTATTTGCATCATGAATTCTTGACATATTTTTTCCTTTTTTTTAAAAAAAGGCTTTGTTTTTTGTGAACTCAATTCCTTTATTTGTTTGGCCTATAATGATTCTAGTAGAGGCCAGGCTAAACTAATATTTTAATCTTTCTTGTTTAATAAAATAATTTCATATTTAAATTATTAATAGATACCTACTTAATTAGATAAATTAAATCCTAATCAATTTATTGATATTTATATGTTGTTTTAATAATTAAATAATATATGAATAAATTATTTTATTCTTATGGGACTAATTATTCTATTTCTTACTCCATATATGACTTGTTAGTTTAATTTATTATTCTAATCATAACTTAATGACTATTTACTTTTATTTTGTCACACAATTAATTAGAATAAATAATTTATTATTAATTGTTTATTGAGAAGTTAAATCATGTATTTTCTAAGCAGTTATTTTGTAACTTGTTAATCTAATTAATTATAATTTATTTGACTTTATTATTTAATTAATTATTCTATGATGAATTAGGCTAATTCGTTATCCTAATTGTTGACAATGAATTATTAATCTACTAATTTCGTAATTAATTTAACTTCCCTATTAATATGTATTCCTTTATTAATTAACCTGTAGCTTTTAAAATAAATGATAATCTGATATAATTCATTATTTAATCTGATTACTAATCCTTATTTAATTGATAATAAGTGGCTACCCATAACTATCTTATTATTTATTTTTAAATTAATCATTGACTTATTAGCCCCATAGGCCATATATTATCACTATTATTTTTATTGATCCTTATTTTGGCTAAAATAATTATTATTTAGCTAAATATCATATTATCTTTATATTAGATTTATTCTTATCTTATAAGAAGGCAAAACTAAACGTGACTTTCATGCCTTCATACTTAAAAGCCTACTTTTCTCTTTTATGAAATTGATTTCCAAAAATTTAAGTTTATTTCTAACCACTTTCTATTTCTATCAAATAAATGCTTGAACTTTGTTCTGAAATTGAGATCCAACCTTTTTTTAACGCTGAGGTTTAAACCAATTGCCTCTAACTAAAGGAGGAAGAAGCACATGTTCCAAGGAAGCAGGGAAAGTCGAAATTCATCAAGAGTTGTTTTGCATACATTCATTCACTATCTAATACAAGTGCCAAGGCCTATATATATATAGCAGAACCTTAAAGTTTAAAATAGTCATAATCAAATAACAAAAATAGCAACTTGTCCTAATTCCTGAAATAAAAGAATGATATCTAATAACTAAGTTGCTCTCTGAGTATATTTAATAAGGGAAGGGTTGATAGCTTCCAATCCTCTTGCATTAATTCTCTTGGGGATCAAAGAAATTTTCTTTGAAGTGTTGAAGGAGGCAGCCATGGTTGTAGAAATAGCAGGGCTTGCTTATGAATGTGTTGCATAGTTGCGAGAAGACTTTATTATGACTGTTTTATGTTATAACTATATCAACATATGTTAGTGGTGGTGATAGGCTTAGTATAACTGCATCAACATGATTGTTCATTGCTGAGTGTAGTCTTTGATTGGCTTGGACTCTTTTACTCAGGTTTGGCATCCTTTGCTTGCTTAGTAGATTGTTAGACCAGGTTCTATAAAGCTCAGAGATGTAGAACTTCCACCAACGGAGTTGATATCCATGGCTCGTGTTTGGCGAGTGTCGCGCTTGGTATTTGGGGGATTCTTTGGAGGCCTTACTCCGTAACCACCAAGCCACCTAACAACTTCATGGATTAGCCTCCAGGTCTTAATTACAGAGCTTAATCATGAGGCTACACGGTCATGATGACTTGAAGATTGTAACCTAGGTAAGGATTCCCATAACAAAAAAATTGAAAATAAAATAAACAAATTTGCGAGAAGGCTCAAATAAAACAATAATGAAACAGTGATAAATTGTTACAAATTCAACAAAAATTGTTGGGGGTTCTAAGTAAGCCCAATGTGGCTAGATCTTCCCAGAAATTTAAAATAGGTTTCGATACCAAAGTAAAAGTGAGTATGCAACATAATTAAAAAAAGGAAGGGAAAAGTATGAGAATTCTAAGAAACTTAAGAGAGGTAGAGGATGAGGGATGCGTGATGTAGAATGAACATGCATAGATGATTTAATTAACGAATTTGCATGCGTAATATTTAGAGAACAATATTAAAGAAAACTTATGTTGATTTAAACACTAAGGTAAAACAATTAAGGTGATAAAACAAGCTTAGGCTAAATCACATGCATATGAGTTAAGACCGTAAAACAATCAATTAATCTAACATTGTATACATGGAAAGTTTCAACAAGAAATTCCTAGCCTAACAATGAGATTAGTATTATGAAGGATCCCACACGACTCTATAATTTACTAGGCTTTAGCGGAGAGAAATTAACAAGCTTCTTATGAATCAATTAAACCACAAAGTAGGGTAACTAAGAAAATAAGAGACTAGGAAAAGAGTTCACCAATATCAAGTAATATGCAGAATTGGGGCTTCAAATCAGCAATTCCCTTAGTCCCAATAGTCTGGACAGCAACCTGGAATAGCTATGGAGTTCTGAACAGCAATTGAAACCTTCTGGTTGAGAGGTAAGGTGTGGATATGCCAGCAGAAATCCGTGGACAGCAATCTGGCCTTCATGGGATAGCAGTTTTGCAAAGGTAGTGGGCTGGATTCTATGGCGAAGATGTCTCGAACTTCTGGACAGCAAGATAACTCCAGGAAGAACTCTGTTTTCAGCAATCATGGGGAAGAATTGGAAGGGCTAACAAGTGGAGGGAGGAGGGGGAAGGAATGGCTGGCTAGAGTAGGGAGAGGGAGTTTTGGTCTAGACAGCAATACGAGCCCCCCCAACTGTCTTGGGACAGCACTTCGGCAACCTCTGGTAGTGGACAACAGTAGTGGGCTTCGTCAATCAGCCGAATAGAGAAAAGGGCATGCAGGAATTCCTGGAGCAGCTCTTGAAAGAGTGCTGGACAGCAAATAGAATCAGCCTTGACAGCAGTATTGAGGGCCGAAACTTCCTGGGCTGTCAACTTGGAGTTGCTGAATGGCGGGACAGCAAGTTGGAGGAGTTTTAGAATTAGATCCTGGATTTTTGAAATCAAGATCACGTGGAAGGGAGGGAGAAATCAATCCTTTAGTGAAGGATTGATTGAATTAATTAATAGGGTGATTAATGTGGCGAGAGAGAGGGAGGAGAAATTGTGTCTAGGTTCGATGTATGTGGGCCAAGGGAATTAATTGTTGATTGAAATCAAATCTGAAATTAATCTCAGATTTGATTAATTTTAGAGAGGTTTCCTAATTGAAATTTATTAGGGAGGGAATTATTTGAATTCAAATATTGGATTGAATTCAAATTAATAAACCTTCCTAATTGGGAGGATTATTTTAAGAAAGTATTTATAGACTTAGAATTTTGAATTCTTGGGGGGGGGGGGGGGGGGGGGGGGGGGGTGGCCGGCGTCATGGGGAAGACTATGGGGGTGGTGGTGACAGCTTGAGGAGGGGCGGCCGGTGGTGGTAAAAGCCCTAGGGGCGGCGGCTAGGGAGAGAGGTGAGGGTTGACCGGTGGGTAACGGAGGATTGGTGGCTTGGGCTTAGCTTGCTATGGCTGGCGATGGTGAGGTGGAGGTTGTGATGGATGGTCGGCGGTGGACACAAGGAAAGAGGGGAAGAAGATACTAATAGATACTAACCGCGAGTCCCGGAATCCACCGGCGGCTGACGGGTGATGCGTGGCCCTCTCCTAGGGTTTCTCCTCTCAAGAACTCACAAAGAGATCAAGAACAAGAAAGCTGAATTTTCTTTAATCATTCATCATCCCATAATACAAGAAAACTAGCCTATAAATAGGCCTCATGAAAAGAAAAGGAACAAAGACTAAAATGCCCTTCGGGCCACAACACACTAAACTCCCCTCATAGGGGTACAATGTGAAAACAGAAAAATAAAATAAACTCGTACATAAAACACATAAAAAAAAATAAACTCCAAATCGTAGCCGTTGATCTCCGATGTCCTCATCAATGCGGTCCCGACATCAAACATGAAAGTGAAGGGGGATCCTTGGCGCCAACTTGAGGGGAAGGAGGGGCCTTCAGCACAAACGAAGCTGGGGAAGAAGCACACATCCCAAGCAAGGAGAGGAAGCTGAATTTTAGAAATAAGTTTTTGATATGCATTCATTCACTATCTAATACAAGTGGTAAAAAAAAAAAAAACTATCTAATACAAGTGGTAAGTCCTTTACTTTATATTGATTATGGCATACAACCATGTACTAAAACACCCATAAACAATAGCACAAAGAATACCTGTCTTTATACATAAAATACAAGCATGAGACAACTAAGTTTTTCTCTTATCATATCTAATAAGAGAAGGATGCAATACTCCTGCATTAACATATTCTTGCTACCCACTGTTGATTTGAACATGCGACATAGTAGCTTAGAAAACTGCTTCAAGGAGAGAGAGGGTTATGAGAAAAAGGAGTTGGTAAAAGTGTCATTTTCTAATCGTGAAGAAATAATTGCGTGGGGTGTATGGGTGATATGATTCATTTCGCTCATGGTATTATTACCTAAACATTGGTCAAATTCCAGTTGTTTTGGATCCCTTTCATTAACTTAATTTAATGTAGAAACATAAAGGAAATTATATTTATTTGTTGGAAACCAAATGATACACTTGATGCAACCTTCATGAGATAACTAGCTTTCTTAACCACCATGTTTTCGACTAAATGTGATATCGTCCTGAGCTCCTATGGCAACTTATCTTGGCAGCTTCTGTACTTCATAATTTTGAAAATTTAACTTTAAACATCGATGCTAATTCATTTATTAAATTGGGATTTGACTTGCTTGGTAGCTTATGCTATGCCTATTTTTATTTTTTCCTGCAGTTTTGGAATTCAATGAGATAATTTAATTTTAAAACTAAGTTTGGCATATTTATGAACTTCCCAATGTGAGGAAAACTTAGTTTGAGAAATACTTGGTGAAGCTGGAACTTGAAAGACACCATATTGGCTCACAATGGTTAAATTTCAAAATAGACCCCAGGCTATTTATATATGATCATTTTAGTCTCAGAGTATAATGTTGGTCCAATTTAATCCCTCGTCTATAGAACATTGATCCAAAATGGTATTTTTGGGTGAAAATTTGGATCAATTTTATAAAGTTGAGGAACTAAATTCGGATCAATTTTATATCACAATTATATCATGAAGGACTTTTTTGGATCAATTTTATATAGTGAGGGATTAAATTGGGACAACGTGATACTCTGAGATTATATTGATTATATATGAATATTATGTGGACTTTTTTGAGATTTTTCTGGGTTCTCACAATTATACTCAAATATGAAGCTTGAGCGTAGAATTATGTTTACAACAACATTAAACATGCTACTGCAAGCAATACTGTGTGGACCCTTAAATTTCAAATTATAAATTTGTATGGAAGTGATTTCTGGTCCTTGATTTTAATTTGTTTTTTTGGGTGTTCATGGTATTTGGTGATATACTTCATTATTATCTTGTTATGGATTTTCTAATTCATATTATTTTTTTGGCATTGCGAAGCTCTAGATTAAGACAATTAATTATTCCTAATGTCTTCTACAGGGATCAGCTAATGTTGGAAAATCCGCTTTCATCAGTGCTTTGCTTAGTAAGTTTATTTGGCATACTTACAATTATGTAAAGTTATGTTACCATGTGCAGTACGTTGAAGTTTCTGTAAATTTATTTGAAGTTTTATACTCTTCTGAATGTACAGCATCGTGGAAGCACACTTTACAAGAGTCACATTCCATGTCTTTTTGATATCTAGTTATCTATATTGTAATATTTTTATGCAGCATATAGTGGTTTTAAGTATTTTTTGCTTCATTAGCACCCTAAAATTCTTATCTAACTTTTGCAGAAGTATTTGGAATGATCAATAATATCATTGTACTATACATTAAAGAAGTCCTTATGACTGGTAAAGGTCTTTGTACGATGCTAGTTAAGAGGAATGACAAAATTGTAGCATGGACAGTGTCTCATCATTGTTGATAAGGATGGTGAAACTTCTCTGTTTTTTTGGTAGAATAATGCTATCATTCTCAAACAAACTGATACTTCATATAGATCTATGTCAGTTGTTGGTATGGAAGCTACTATGGCAAACGTAATTTTTAAAATTAATAACTAGAAGGGAGTGTTGCTGAGGACTCATGTAGTAGTAATTAATAACGAAAAACAAGTACTCTTTTTCTTCCTCCCATTGCTGGCCTCAATATCCCATGTTCATCTTTCTTGAGCAATTGTCTATTTTTGTCTCATATACGAAGAATAATAGGACACTGTAGGTTCATCTTCATTCCACTTTTTGCCTTTGCATCCTAAATTGAGTGTGATATACTCTGCTTGAAACTTCACAATTTTCCCATCTAGATCAAAATATTTCTCTATTTCCCTACCTAAAAGCAACAAATTGATGCGGGGGGGTGATGCGGGGGGGGGGGGGGGGGGGGGGGGGGAGTACGTGGCTGGTCCAGACTAGCTTAGCCCTGGCCGAACCAGCCCTTTGGCTGGGTGAAACCAGGGGCAGTATAGGGGGAGATTTCGGCTCCCCTGTGGGGCCCAGGGGAGCTATTATTCATTATGTAAAGAGGAGGAATCAAGGGGGAACTGTTTAGGAAGATTTTCTAATTGTGTTTATATTGTTTATGAAGGTTTTCTAATTGTGTTAATGCTATTTAGGAAGGTTTTCTAATTATGTTTATGCTATTTAGGAAGATTTTCTAATTGTGTTTATGTTATTTAGAAAGGTTACAATTGTGTTTAATGTGTGTTAGGGTTGTTTAAGGGGGAGTTTTGTCTAGGGTTAGGAAGATATTGTGCTGAGTTTCTAGGGTTTGGTGTGAGTTTCTTGGTGGTGGCTAGGGTTTGTGAGAGCCGATCTACCTCTAGAATAGTATATCAATTGTATCTTTTATTATTGTTGAAGAAGAAATAAAAAATCAGCCCCATTCCTGCATTTTTCTTTCATCTATTTTACTGTTTTTACTTCCAAGGCGCACAAATCTATTAGATCACAATTGTTACGAGTTATAGGCATCTTCAAAATAAAATTAGAAGGGTTGCCATTTATAGTTTTAAATATATTTTCTACTCATTTCCATTGTGGTCTAGTCCGGTTAGGATATCTGGCTTTCACCCAAACAACGCTGGTTCAAATCCTGACAATGGAATATTTATGTCGAGCTCTCTTGCGTGAGCTTATAACCCAAGCGGGGGCTTTAAGGTTGAATAATTTCAGAAGAGGTCAAACACTTAAAATGAGCATTTAGCAAACTAATTAAAGACTTGCTAAGTTTTGGTGTGACCATACCGGCATCAGTGCACTGGATCCCATCAGAACTCCACAGTTAAGTGTGCTTGGGCGAGAGTAGTACTAGAATGGGTGATTTCCTGGGAAGTCCTTGTGTTGCGCCCTTTAAAAGGGGTGCGACCATACTAACACCAATGCATCGGATCACATCAGAACTTCGCAGTTAAGCGTGCTTAAGCGAGAGTAGTACTAAGATGGTTGACCTCCTAGGAAGTCCTCGTTGTCACGACCCGGCCCGATAAGCTCGAATTAATGAGGCGGGAAACAGATGGCCGTACGAAAAATTTAAAACCTTCATTCCAATGTAACATATCATAATAATCATCCAAACAAAAATAAGAAAGAGTCACTAACTCCAAACAACATTTTATTTCATCAATAAACACATACTTGTAAATCTACTACAAAGAGTACATGTCATTCTATCACATGACATCAAAAATAACAAAAAAAGAATCTGTCTCCTGGCATTTCCCTATGATGATAGGTGAATGACTGTCTGCTAGCCATCACCGATTAGCGGACTCTCCTGAAAAATATCTCATAATTAGGGTGAGCTAAAACTCAGTAGGTAACATGCTATTCTATCAATTTCAAAAAATAAGGTAAAGAAATACATTATGCATGCTAATTTCATAGTACAGTGCAACGATAAACTAAAGAAAGAAATAGTAAATGTGTCATGCAGTAGTAACTGGTGTGCCTAAATCTATATGTCATCTTATATGATCGTTTTATTTTTCATATGTTTGTAACATTTTACATTTCACATTTTTCATTTTTTTCTTTTATACTTTTTATGCATATAATATATTCATATCTTATATAATTGTAACGGAGTATCAAATTTGTACTGATCAGGTACACATTTAATTGGTCATTTCTTTCATTTTATGTTTACTTTGAGGAGCCATATTTTTCCTTTACCATTTTCCTTTACCTTTTTTCTTTTATGATACTATGTGCCAACATACACATACAATCATACTGTAACTATCGTAGGAGGGTGGCTAACATTTCATTCAAGCATATGTCCCTACCTAATATAATATTTCATGCATTTCTATATGTAGATATTTTAAAAGAAATAGATATGTATTCTAAACTATCCTTCACATGCTACCTAAGTACATTGCATTTAAAAAAGAAACATGTTTTTGCTAAACTGAATAACAATGCTAAAGTATATGACATTTTTAAATAAAAATTTAGAAAAGAAGCAAATTCTGAAATTTAAAAAAATTACATTTACCTACCTCAGATATAAGCAAACAAAATCTCGGACGTGTGCAAATCGCCGTTTATCCTTTTAGCTTCTTTCCTCTCCCACTTCCAACACCTAAAAGAATATAATTTCTATTACCCGACATTAACCATAGTTCTTTTTCATTAATTTAGCATTTTTAATATCATTATTTTTGGATTTTCAATAAACCCTAAATTTTTAAAATTCAAATTTTGGTCTAATCCCATAATATACCCTTTTTAACCATTTACAATTACCTAATTTAATTTAAAGTAACCTTAATTTTCGGTTTTATCCTAAAATCTTAAATTTGGAAACTTAAATTCCATTATTTTCATCACATATTCATGCTAAAACCTCACCTTTGCCTAATTAACATTTAGGGCATGATTATTTTCGGATTTCCTTTAATTAAAAATTAGGAAAAATGTAACAATGTGAAAAATCTTAATTTTTACCCTTAAAAATATTCCTAGGGTTATTAGGAATAATATTTGTTTAAGGTATTTTCAAAGAAATTGAATTTTGGAAAAAACTCTAATTTTGAAAATCTTAAAAATCTTGGAAGAAAATAAAAATTAATGTTTAGAACTCACCATTAAACTTACCTAAACATTCTCCTTTTGAAAAATTTAAAAATTTAGAAAACCCTAGATTTTCAACCTAAGAAAATTTAAGCGAAAAGAAGAATTTTTTTAGTTTAGGAACATACCTTTTTTCTTAAGACTTCCCCTTCGATTTTCCCTAAAAATCGCCGTCTGAAACCGCTTACCACCGCTCACCTTAAGCACTTGCCGCCGCCCTCTCCCTCTCTTACGTTCGGCCGAACAAGAAAACACGCATGGAAGTGAAGGGACTGAAGGTTTCAATCACTTTTTTGCTTTTTGGGAGGTGGGAGATAGGCCAAATACGCATGTGCCCTTGCATGCTTAAAGTTTATTTAGAAAAAGGATGGGTTATTTAGTAATTAACCCTTAAATAAATTTTGCCGATTTTTAATTTCAAATCCATGTGAAATTAATCCTAAGTCCTTTAAACCAAATCAATCGAAATTTAATGTAGAATTTTATAAAATTTGTTTCGTCGAATTCTGACAACTTCGAAAATTCGTCTATTTTCGTCGCGGTGTGTTGCAACACTTCGCGGTGCTACGATTTGACATCTTTGGATTTTACACTCATGTTGCACTCTTTTAGTGGGATAAAGATTTGTTGTTGTTGTTGTTGTATCTCCTCTATAACCTCACTACATCTATCAGATCTTTTATTAATTTGAACATTCAACTATAATCTTAGCTTGATTTTGTGTTTAACCTTCTTATGAAGGACATGCCCTTTGAAAATCAATTAAATGGATAAATGTTTTGCAAAACAAAAGAAGAGGAGATCCGAATTTAAAAACATTATAGCATATTGCATGATATTTTGAACAACTTTACTGTTTTAGATTCATGAAAATGCAAATAAAATATAGCACATTACACAAATTAAATATGTTGGATGATTTTATAGAAAACCTAGCATTCCTAAAATAAAATTAGAGAAAGCTATGATCCAAGAAGCAAGTTGAAATAATTGCATTACTTCAATATGCAATTAGCTGGATCTAGCTCTTAAAATCTCAATTGAAGAAGAAATTTCATTCAGCGTTGGACCTATAATGAGTAGTGGAACGTGATTGATTCTTAAGATGAGCTACTATGCCTGAAGCAGGGAAACTGGGGAAGCTGAAACACATTAAAGGGAGCATAGGGTTCAATCTACACTAAGGAGGGAAGCAATGGAACCGTTCACATTTACGTCTCCCTCTACTGGTTCAGTACAGAGGGAAGCAAGATTAGAAGTGGAGGTGAGCAAGGAGAAGTAAACTCAACCTCTGGTGAGGAGGGGAGTGATGAAGCTTTCTTTGTATTTGATTTGACCTGCAGTGAAGACAGGAGCGGCGAAGCCGTCTTTTTTTTTTCTTCTAATTTTCATTTTTCATTTGTTTAATCTTTGTGCTTTTTATGGTTAAGTAATTAATCATAAAATTTAAATTTATATTTCTTCACCAGCTACGGCTGTTGCTGTGGCTTTAACTAGTTTGGATTTGTTTTTGGGTGTATAGCATCAACTGTCCTCATTGATGGTTTGCTTAAACTTTTGGACTATTGGATTTGAAAACTATCAAGTTTCTCATAATACAACTCATTTTTATAGTTTTTTAAATCTATCTACTTTTTTTCCCTCTTTATTCTCATCAAAACGATGGATATACCATTTTTGAAAGCTCTGAGTTTGGAACTAGTCGATTTTAGATGTGTATTTGTTGGCAACTGCAGAAACAATGGCAAAAAAGAATCCGGTTGCTGCTGCTGCTCATAAGTACAAACCAATGCAGTCTGCTGTTCCTGGAACAACGCTAGGGCGCATTAAAATTGAAGCTTTTCAAGGAGGAGGTGTATGTGAGATGAAACTACATTAATCATGTTTATTTCACATTATTCTTTGTATGCCATAATTAACCAGTATTCTTTTACTTCGATAGTTCGTCTGGTTTGAGGTTCATTTTATTGTTTGGCATGGTTTACTTTTGTAATAACCTAACGCCTGCCAACAAAAACTTTCACTTAGGTTTGGAACCTGTTTTGGTGCAAAACTAGAATACATTGTACTATCTATAGAAATATGATAAATATTATCTCTAACATCCAAATTGTGAACTTCACATCTTAAAGTTAAAACTGAACCTCAGATGTCTTATATCCAAGCATTATTCTCTAAAGTCGGTATTCAATATATTAGAGGATACATCTAATCTCATTTAATGCTGAAAACAACATAGAATGATCAACCTTTTTCCAAGTTTCCGAGCTTGGGATTTATTTCGCACAAGCATGTTCATTTGCCTTCCTGATCAGCCTTTCCACTGCAAAATTTATTGTTTAAAGCTTTTCACCTTTTCTTTTTTACAATATAACTTCAAAAAGTGAGAGAACTTGGTGTATAATTTGTGCATATGATGTAGCTCTAATAGCTGAGACCTTTGTTGTAACAAGTAAAAAGTTATACAGGATATGAATAAAGCAAAATTTATCGTTTAAAGTTTATCACCATTTCTTTTTTACAATATAACTTCAAAAAGTGAGAGAACTTGGTGTATATTTTGTGCATATGATGTAGCTAATAGCTGAGACCGCAGGATATGAATATAGAAAAATAGATTTCAATTGGAGAACTGCAGAAGAATAGAATGTAAGCGCTGAAATGTAAAATATCGGCAGGTAAATAGAATACGGTTATTATGAATAATATTTTGTTGTAGTAGCAACCCTCCAATCCTTTGAAGTCTTTCTTTAAAGGTTAACAGGAACCCAAACTTCTATTTCATCATTCATTTTGATATGCTTAAAGAGGTACTTATGAATTCATAGATATATAGCCTAAAGGATATAACTGTCAACTAACATCCTTCAAAGTCAAGGAAATGAAGTTAAAAAAAATGGTCGAGAAGTAAACAAAGATGTAGGAAAAGTCATATGAAAGTCGGTAGAGAACTAAAAAAATGTGGCAGAGAAGTCAAAATATTTATAGAGATTTATACATGACTACCAAACATTATCATTTGATTTTTCATTTCATCTTGCTTAAAGAGGTATAATTGGACTCACATATTTAGCCAAAATAGCACAACTACGAACCAACATGCTGTAAAGATAAGAAAAATTCATTCAATCAAGCACAATGTATTTGGACAAGAAGCTTAGGATTTGATTTCGAGATCATCCAAACTCTATTTTAAGCAAGATGATGGTCGAGATAGTGTAATTTGACAAGACAAACCCAACGAAATCAAAAATACCCGGATATGAGTTCAAACGGGACTAGGTCAAGCATTGAAAGTGTTGAAAACTTTTGGTGCCCATTTTTAGTTTAAACTCTAAATTTTGCATGCTTATAGTTGAAATGAGTTTATCAGTGAGATGAATCTAAAAAGTCCAAGATCGCTCAATTCGATGTTCATAAGCCATTGAGCTATAAAAAAATTTATATCATGATCAAGGGGTACTATTTGAATTTTTTGATGGAGTGTCTATGATTATGGTAGAGATGACCTAAATGCTCTTTCTTGACATTTATAAATAGGCCCTATTTTTATATGTTTAGGAAAGGATTTTTGGTAAAGGGAAATGTAGGATTCATAAGAATTACATAGCTCTATTTGCAACTGCCTTTTGACCGTTGATCAACATCGTTGCTCTCCAGTAGCCATACCTGATGTTTGATGTCCAATGCTCGTCTTCCTGATCCACTGTCTACTCCCTATCTGCAGAATAATTAAGCCAACCACCCACTACTGGCCAATATCCAACATGCCAGTTCATTGTCATCCAATGCATACCAATGATCAAAATTTGATATTCGACGATAAATTCTACCGCCCTCTATCTCATGACTCCTGATGTTCTCCATCAAATGTCAAATGATACGCATTGTCCTATGCAATTCTGACATGTCGAAGCTCACAGGAGATATCTTTCAAGGTTTATATATATTACATTATATTAATTCCCTCTTCTATTGTGGTGAAGGCCATTCCATTGTAATTATTTGCTCACATTAGTGGACGTATTTCAACAGTGCCAAATCCCATTGTTATTCCCTACTTTTGGATTTTTATTTGAAATATCTTACATCGTTAACTTTTATACAATTTTAATGCGTTAAATTATCTCTACTACCATAAATTTTCATGCACACAAGTATTATGATTGTTTATAAGTGAATTATTTTATTGATTATTTTCCTACAATTCTAATAAAATGTAGTGGGTCAAACCATTCATAAAAAAATTTCTTATTAACTCTATATTTTATATTTCTATAATAAAATTAAAACCTGAAGTTTTGGCCAATATTTTTCATAAAATTGTTAGTACTTTATCTCAACTAAACATGCAAGTATAGTCTCTTTTCTATGAGTAAGGTTTATTTTCTCTAACAATTTGTCAATCAAAAGGAATTACTTCTGCAATAGTAATTCGTTAGAAATTATACTGACCTGTTGTACATCTATTGATGAAACATACAACAACAACATCAAATCTTTATCCCACTACGTAGGGTTGGCTACATGAATTTTTTCTCCATTTTGTCCTGGCAAGAGTCATATTGATGATAAATTTTAATCTTTCCTTTTGAATAGGGTGATGTTTGTAGGCGGACATGCTTTATAATTCATTTTGGGTTGGATGCTTTTTGTTAGTTTGATCTGTGCGCTTCTAAAAGGCTCAATGAATCATTGACTTTTCACTTTGTGCAGAACTTTTTTGACACGCCAGGAGTGCATCTTCATCATAGGCAGGCTGCAGTTGTTCATTCTGAAGATCTTCCTTTCCTTGCACCTCAAAGTCGTCTCAGGGGGCAATCATTCCCTGTATGTTGAAAATTCTTTGGCAAAACTGAGTTATACTGCGAGAAAAAAAGTCTTTTAAGTCTTTTGGAATCTCAGGTAGTATCAAAGAGTAATCTTATTGCCACAGACAATGTTGGTTTAAATGGATTCTCAATCTTCTGGGGTGGACTTGTGCGTATTGACGTCCTTAAGGTTTAAACTCATTCTAGCTTTAAGTGCTATATCTTTCTTGTAACTATCTAATGATGTTAATTAATCTCAGCAAGTAATACATGAAATGCAGGTTCTGCCGCAGACACGTTTGACATTTTTTGGACCCCGCAAATTGCAGATTCTCATGGTCCCAACTGCAGAAGCTGATGAGTTTTACCATGTAATGGGTCCACAAATTTCTAGATTAGGGTCCTTACTGTTAGGTTACAGATTGATTTCAATTATAATTTTTTGACCAACTGTTTTTCGATTAATAAACTCCAAAGTTTCATGCTACGCTGACTTCAAATAGAATTATATCAACTTAATGCACAAACTTGTACATTCAGAAAGCTACATTTATTACGTTTTAGTGATGCCATGTTAACTGTTCACTTGGAAAATGCAGCAGCTGCACACTAGGTCAATTTCTTTGTTGAAGCTTGATGGCTAGTTATCTATTATTTTGTTCTTGATTATTTTATTGGTTATTGATTTTCTTTTCTTAATTTCTCATTTTCACTATATGTATGATAAAATTATTGTTTTTTATTATGATCATTATCACAATGTTTCCAATGACTGATCAGAATTTCTCTTGGATGAATGCATGGAGTTTGTTTGTCTGTTTTGCTATTTTGAGATGGTTGATTATATATGAAAATTAAGTGCATTTCATCAAGATCATGATTGTCATCATTATCATTACACTTACCTGCAATACTGCCACTCTTTGAGTCATTTTATATGGTAGTGTTTTTGAGACCTTCCAAGGCATTCTTTTACTTTTCCGAAGTAATCTGTTTGGGAAATTCGGCTTGCTAAGGTTCAGGTTTTTTCCTTTTTGTCATCTTACAAATTAATAAGGTGAGATTGTTACTTATGGATGATTATTTGACATGAAGAATACTTTGATTAATCAATTCAGTCTCCAGTTCACATCTAATTTTGGGATGTGATTCCTGAACTTCTGCAGTAACTTACCACCTGAGGTTAATGTTACACTACAGAAAAATACCATAAATTTAATCTATTACCCTATGACACTCATTTTTTCCTCCAGCCATTGTAATTTTCAGATAATTATTGAGGCTTTTGTGCCTTGCTTTTCTTTAATACGCATTGCTATCTTTTGTTTCCAGAAAGAAGTTGGAGTTTTGTTGACACCTCCATCTGAAAAGCGAAGGGAACTATGGCCAGGACTTCAATCTGTGCGTCAGTTGAAAATAAAATTTGAAGACCAAAAGAGGTATTCTACTTTCACTCAAAGTCTGTGATGATAATGTAGCCAAGTTGACATAACAGGATGAAGCAAATTGCTATCTCATCAAAGTACCATATGATAGTCTTTTCCAAATTCCACAACCAGTCTAATTGCAGTGGGTACCCAAGGCATACTTTGGAAGATATTGTTCACTTTAACTTGGCCATTCAATATCATACTAAACTTTATGGTTTTATCCTTTTTGTGAAACTTTTCCAAGAGTTAATCATCTCAGGAATGCTCTAGTATAAACATGCTTAAATTATAATCCCCAAGAAAAGTTTCCTAAAAGTTCACTTGCTACATCAAAAGGCGCATTTTGGAGTTATCAAGTGAATTTTCTTAGGGAACCTCATAGTTAATGTGCTTATAGTAGAAGAGCAGCTTGAGATGGATTTTCTCCTTGGTATTTACATTAAAAAATTGAGAGTTCCAGCCTAATATGGACGGGGATAACATGACCTCAAGTGCTATATATACGAATATAAATAGCTTGCTTTTGAACATAATTCCCTTACAAAGGTTAAGAATACCACTCTTTTGCTTACTTGCAGTGGATACAATACAAATAGCTTGCTTTTTTATAAACTGAATTCTCCTAGCAAAGTATAAAAGCAGACCAATTTGTTGTTGTGAAATAAATATGCTTTTGTTTTTGTTTTCTGTATGTGTTCTTATCATAAAATAAATATCCTTGCTCTCCTCTATAGACCTGCATCCGACATTGCAATATCTGGGCTGGGTTGGATTTCGGTCGAGCCATTTGGTCTCGGGGTTGGTCAAAACGAGTTTGCGAACTGCAAAGGAGAACTGCACTTGGATGTTCATGTCCCCAAACCAGTGGAGATTTTTGTCCGGCCGCCAATGCCTGTTGGCTCAGGCAGTGCAGAGTGGTACCAATATCAGGAGCTAACAGAGGCAGAAGAGGAGCTGAGACCTAAGTGGTACTACTAGCATGGGTTCCTCTCTTCAAAGTTGCAATATAGCACTTCGTAAAGTATAGTTTCCATGTCCAACAGAGCTACAATTGTTGCGATTGAAGCTATAGACTGCCCCTCAATACTATGATTGCTGTAATTGAAACTATCTGATGCCTCCTGAATCAAAAGTGAACTCATATTTATTCCCAATATTGTCTTTTGAATACTTTGGAAGCTTTTAGTTGAGCAGAACTTTTGAGATATGCCTTGAATCACCGGCATTGTCTGTACATTGCTCTGAGGAATTTATATTATACCAAGTGATGCTACTGTTCGAGTAATTGACGTTTAAAAAAATGCTGGATTTTATATCAATCATATTTGTTTTGAGATTATTATAACATAAATTTTGATTAAGTAGTCAAGATATATCATTATCTCAAAGCCCATCTAATAATTATTGATCTATCTTGATCAAATTTATTAGAATATCTTGATTCAATATTTGTTATTGTTTCTGGCAATGTAATTAAAAGCTATTTAATTTTGTAGATCCCCTCACATGTAATGCTAAGCCTTAACCTGTTCAATGGGTTCTAATCTTGCTTAAGATAGGATTCTCCTAATAGTCAAACTGCTTGCTGGAGCTTATCTATGGGTTTGCTATGACGAAATAGATGAAATTAAGCAATGGTGTATTTGCACAACCAACAATGCAAGGAAGGGTACTTAACTGAATGCAGCAAGCAATCAAAATATTTGTCAATAATGATCAGCAAATGCAAATAACAATGCCAGTTCTCAGAGCAAGAACCACATGGGAGTGATAATGTCTTGCAAATGCATGTGGAAATTCAATTAAACTAAAAAAAATCAGAAAATCTATGACATGACCATGATTCTGCAACCATAAATATATTCAAAATTATTTTATTTTCATTCATTCAAAATTCAAAATAATAATGTCAAATACAAGTTCATAATAATTAAATCTTTCAAAAGAAAATTCAAATCAAATCTATAAAGTTAACTTGTATGATAATTAACCAGAAATAAAATTATTAACTCTATCTGTTCATATTGGTACAAGAAGCTGACAATCATTGTCAGAACAGAGCTGACGGCATAGATAATAATACAGGTAAACATTGAGGGAAAAAAAAACACTTAAAACTTATAAAGTATAATGATTGTCATCAGAAAGGGATGCCGTAGTTGACGATCTTCGAAGCAGTGTTAGTGAGAGATTTCTTTTCTTGCTTGACTTGGGAAACAAAGTTTGCAATCTGCAAGAGGGGCAACGCACGGATTAATAATAAGTCTGAAAATATTTTTTAGTGTTTTTGCATCAACTATTAAGGACTTTGTTTGGGGGGTTAGTTATCCCTTTTATTTCTTATTTTATTGTTAGAATTTTTATAAGTTCTTTATTTGGGATGGCTGCATATAAAAGTAGAATAATAGTTCTATACAACATAAACGATAAGTCCACCTGAGCATAGGATTGACTGTATAAATCATTTTTCTCCATCATATTCTATTAAGAGTCAAATTCTCATTTAAATCTAATAAAAAAAATCATTTCTAATACTTTCTAATAAATTTTTTTTAAAGTCCATCTCTATCTTTCTTAACATATATCATATCTAATATATCTATTCTACTAATCAAGTCATTAGAAGACTGACGTTTTATGTGACAACCATCTAGGGCGACTTTATTAGCCACTGGACCTACTCCATATGCTCGTTTCGCATTCTATCTCTAAGAATAAAACCACTCGTCCACCTGAGCATTCTCATCTCTGCAACACTTAATTTTATGCTTATCTTTTAATGACCAATATTTTGCGCCATAAAACATTGCAGGTCTCACCACCATCTTATAAAATATTCCCTTAAGTTTAAGAGGTACTTTTCTATCATAGAACATGCTCAATGCATTCCTCTAGTTTAGTCCAACTTGAATTCTATTAATAATATCCCCATATTACTACTAAAATTATACTCTATGTATTTGATTTTAGATCAACTCAAACGAAACCTTTAGACTCTAAGATTGACCTCCATAATTCAAGTTTTCCTTCAACTCCCTCTCTAGTCTTATCAACACGAATATCATCAGCAAAAAACATACACAGGGTACATCCTCTTACAAATGTCTAGTAAGAACATCCATGAGTAAAGCATAAAGATATGGGACTAAAGCTGATCTTTGATGTAATCCAACAACAACAACATCAAGCCTTTGTCCCACTACGTGGGGTCGGCTACATGAATTTTTTTTCTCCATTGTGTCCTGTTAAAAGTCAAATTTTCGTTTAAATCTAATAAAGAAAGATCATTTCTAATATTTTCTAACCAAGTCTTTTTTTAAATCTACCTCTACCTTTCTTAACATAAGTCAAATCTAATACCTCTACTTTCCTAACTGGGTCATCAGAAGGCCACCATTTTATGTGACCAAACCATCTAAAGCAACTCTCTCTAATCTTATCTTCCACTGGAGCTACTCCAACCTTTTCACGTATATACTCATTTCGTATCATATCTCTAAGGGTAAAGCCACTCATCCACCTGAGCATCCTCATTCTGCAACACTTAACTTAGTATTATGCTCCTCTTTTAATGGCCAACATTTGGCACCATAAAGCATTGCAGGTCTCACCACCATCTTATAAAATTTTCCCTTAAGTTTGAGGGGGACTTTTCTATCACACAACAAGCCCAATGCATTCCTCCACTTCAACCATCCAACTTGAATTCTGCTGATAATATCTCCAATCTATTTCACCATCATTCTGAACAATAGATCCAAGATATCTAAAACGTGTACTCTTATTAATGACTTGATCGCCCAAAGTCACAATCCTCTCACTAAGTCTATTACTACTAAAATCACACTTCATATATTCAGTTTTAGATCTACTCAAGCGAAAACCTTTAGACCCTAAGGTTGACCTCCATAATTCAAGTATACCTTCAACTCCCTCTCTAGTCTTATCAACAAGAAGAATATCATCAGCAAAAAGAATACACCAAGGTACATCCTCTTGCAAATGTCTAGTAAGAACATTCATGACTAAAGCAAAAAGATATGGGCTTAAGGCTGATCTTGATGTAATCCAATTGAAATAAGAAAATCGTTGATCAAACCACCTTATGTTTAAACACAAGTAACAGATCCTGCATGCATATCCTTAATGACTTGAATATAAGCATTATTAACTCATTTCTTTTCAGGAAATCTCCAGAGCACTTTTCTTGAAACTTTATTATATTATTCTAAATTAATAAATATCATATGTAGATCCTCATTATTCCATTATACTTCTCCATCAAACATCTCAATAAATTTATAGCTTCCAAAGTAGACATACATGGCAAGAATCCAAATTGACTATGAGAAATATTAGCATCACGTCGTAACCTATGCTCAATTACTCTCTTCCATAGTTTTAATGTTTGAATATTAACTTAATTCCTCTATAATTCGTAAACTATTGTAATCTAATCCTAGGATAAAATTTACTTTATTTTTTATATTACATCCTTTCATTTTAAAGTCTAAAACTAATAAGTGATGTTGGGTACATAAACTTTCACTCAGAATGACTTTACAATCTTTGCAATCTAAATGATCTATTTTTATAAGAGAGTAGCATCTCATAATATAGTTCTATAAAAAAATAATTTCTTAAATTCTTGCGAGTATTATAATTTTTTTTATTTTGAAAAAAATGAGGACAACTTTCTCATAACTATTACACTAAAGTAAATTTAGGGCTTTTTGGTTGGAAGTAAAATGAGTGTGAAGTATTCGAAATGCAGGGGTTTTTAAAATATCGGTGCTTGGTTGGAAGAAAAAGAAACGCAAAGTATAGTAAATGTAGTGTAAACCATTTTAGTTTAGTTTTAAGGTAAAGTAAACTCACCCAGTTTTGAGCGAGAACCGTTTAAACCGTAAGCAAGCTCGCTTGACCGCCATCACCAGTCGCCGCTGCCCTCTATCGGCCACCACCGCCACCATAGCCAACCGTTACCGGCCACCAAAACCCCATTGGACACCATTGCCGGCCATCGGCCACAGGTCAACCACCACTCGCCCATGGCCACCACAGCCCGCCACCACCACTGCCATCGACTGCCATCGCCGTCGCCACCCACCGGTCGCCACCATCCTTGTACTTTACACTATATTCATTTTACTTCAAACCATACAGCCAAAAGTATTCACCTGCATTTACTTTAAACTCATCTAAACAACTCCAAAATATTCCTTTTACAACAGTGCATTCATTTTATATTGCATTCCTTTTTTAGTCAACAAAATAATCCCTCAATAAAAAAACTACTTTCCACCATAATTTTTTTTAAAAATAACAAAAAAAAATTATAACTTCACAAAAGCATAATTAGGGGTGTAAGTGAGCCAAGCTAGCTCGTGAGCCAGCTTGAAGTAGACTCGTTAACGAGCTCATAAGTCGAGCTTATGGAGTCCCAAGTTCGAGTTTGAGCTCGAGCCTATAGTTGATCTCGTCTATTATACGAGGTTGAGCTCAAGCTTAACCTGACTCGACTCAAGTTCATATTGCTTTAAAATGTACCGGTGCAACCACTCAATTCAGAAGTCATTTGAAACATTATGCTTCTAGGATTCATGCCTTGAAAATAGAAAATATTACATTTTCAATCAAAAGATAGTGATAGTTCATATGCCTAAATAAGTCAAGATTGAGGCTTATTAATCACATTTAAATATGAATATGAATATGAAATAGTAAGAGAGATGATTGCTCACTATATATTGATTAATGAAAAACCATTTTCAATTGTGCAGGAGTTTGGATTCAATTTAATTTTGAAGTCGTTATCACCTTTATTTATGAGATGTTTAAGGACTACTGCAAGAAATGATGTCATGGTGAAATATAAGAAAAAAAAAAGGAAAACTTAAAAATTCTTTGAAAAGTTTAAGTAAAATGAGTTTTACTATTGATTTATGCGGGTCTAAAAATTAGAGAATATCAATATGGTAGTGATAGCTCATTATGGGCAGTCGACTTTGCGGGATCTAACTAGGATTATTTTTTTATTTTAATTCCATTTTTTTGTTATTATAAATAATAATAATAATAATAATAATAATAATAATAATAATAATAACAGTAATATAGTATTATTTAAGATTTGGAGTCGATTAATTAGGAAATATTTTCTAATTTAAGAGGGTAGATTTGGGAGGAAAATAATTAAGGAAATAGGAGGGAATTGGGGGAGTGTTGTTTGAGTATTTCTTGTTTATTGTTTGCTTTAAGTATGTGATTTTCGTAAGGTTAGGGGTATGTGCCGTTTGCTAAATTTAGATTGTTTGTTCTTAGGGTGTTTGAAATCTAACCGACGGCTAGAGATTTGGGAGAGCCGAATCTTCCTCTCCAATTGAAGATCTATTTGTATCTTATCTTTTCTTTTATAAAACTTTCAATAAAAAATGTTCTTGTGTGTTCTATCTTTGATTTTCTTATTGTTTGTTTTATGACATTACTGAAATTAGATTTCAGCCAAGACTTTTCTTAAAATTTTGCAAGCACTTACTATCAGATTGGTGCTTCATGGAAAATAGGTTAGAATTTCGGATTGGGGAGCTTGATTCACCTGCACATGATTTCTGCTATTTAAAAGACCCAGGCAAAGCTATGGTCTGTCATATAATCTAGTGCGACAAACTACTAGACCAACTAGGGTTTCTCCATGTCCATGATAATTGCAAATAATCCAAACCCTGGTTGGGCCCACACCTCTAAGTCAACCAACGGACCATCAAAGCCATTATAGGTTTAAAACTATAATTAATGCTCGAAAGTTGCAAGAAAGTATTCTATTGAAATTCTCTATTTAGAATTATGAGAAGTAATAACATATATATAGTAACTAAAAGAAGAGAGCATGATGACAATAATTGTAACATAAAAAATTAAATGAAGAATTAATAAATCTATAATAACACATTAAAATTATAAAGAAAACTAACCACTGATCTATATCGAGATGCTTCTCTCCGAGGAAGTTCATTAATAAGGTCTTTCAGGCCTGCGAAAGAAAATTAGAAATATGCAATTCAAAGTAAAGAAAAAAGGGTGCATAATTCCATTAAATGTGCTAGAGGCTAAATTCATGCATACCCATTATATCTCTTTCAATTTTCCTGACAAAACGCAGTTCAGCTTGAATTCCACGCCCTTCATCTCTGCATAGCAATGCTCATATTGTTTAATGAACCGAAAAGAATATAAATGGCCTGTATATAGAACTGGTTGTGCTAAATAGATATTAACAAACATGAGCGCCTTCCTCCCCCGCTCCATTTCTTCCTCTGCTTTTAAGGCCCTTTCCTACAACAAGTGTAAAAAATGGTTCAGACAAACACTAATACAACTTCTGTTGTAACAAATTATATGATAAAATATGTGATTAATACAAAACAATTAAGAGCTGACATGAATACCTTGAAACAGTGCATGATGTGATGACATTCATTAAGACCAGGAATTACAAATAATGGTGATCAGGAATTACAAATAATGGTGAAGTTATGATTGAAAGAAAGCATAGAGAAAAGAAGAATTGTTGTATATTCATTTGCCAAACAAAAGGAGATTTATACAGGGAAAACCCTCACCTACCACAAAATGACAAATAAGCACATAAAATACAACAAACCTACGTATTACAATTCCAACTACGCCCTTCATGCTAGAGCATATAGATCATATGTCTCAAACTTGTTACAAATGCAATTTATTCAAGGTCCTTGACAGACTAGGTGAATACATTAGCTAACTGGCTATTTGAATTAACAAAGACAATAGCAATACTCCTTAAAAGAATCATATATCTAATAAAATGATGACCAGTGAGAAAAAACGGCGTTGAAGGCAATACACAATGTTGTTTTATTGTCACAGATCAACTTCTTTTGAAGTCTCCAACATGCACCATTCATTCCAAGCCATGGAGAGATCTTTCAAGTTGCATGAAGCCCAGACTCCCCTTGGTGACAAAATCATGCAATTGCTCCACATACGCCTCGGAGTATGGCATTTTTTATAAGCAATTGATAAATAAGCCAATGATGCACAGAAACCACTGATTAGGACAAGCAAACATAAGATATCTCAACCTCTGGTAAGAAAATATCCCTATAATCTAAACATAAAATTTGAGTGTAGTGTTTGGCAACAAGATTAACCTTAAGGCTGTCAATGTGGCTACAGGAGCCACCTTGACAATCTATGCCCGTCAACAAATAGCAAACAAAGGTGGATTAACCTGAAGAAAATGGTACGGGGACCACTAGACATTAATGTAGACATTTCTCCAATGTTGCTTGACATCAACAGATGGGAAAAGGCATCATTGGTTGTCTTTGGAATTGAAACAGAAGAGGATGATACAAAAGTATAAAGGGGTAGACAATAATGATAGGTTAAACAATTGTATATAGGGTGAGGATTACAAGTAGATAAAATAGCTTTTTCTGAAAGAAATAAAAGTTAAGGTCATCTATTACACTGTTTTAGTCAGCAGGAGGACAAGTTGGAGAACATTGACGATAGACTTGAAGTGACAGACTACGTGGATGAACCAAAGCAACCTTAGGCTTATTATTGGAGGGAGGCGCTAGATAGTGGAACTAAATGACCTCAAACATAAAGGAAATCTCAATAGAAGAAGAGGAGAGAAATTTCCTTTCTTAAAAAAAGGAAATTTAAGTTGAGGAGAAGTAGCAATTAGCGTTAGAAGAATAACATGTGTTCATTTTGAAGTCGAAAGTAGCCAAAAAATGTGTATTTAAAAAACTTGATGAAAGTTTTTCCGTTTTGGGAGTGGGGGTTAGACTATTAATAAAAGAAGTGCAACCAAAGACAGCGGAAGAGAATATAGAGGTTCATTAGGACAGATAATAGAACAAGAAATTTAATTATGCATGACTAAAGAGAGCATGTGCTGATTAAATAATCAACAGTAACTATCACATCCCCCAAAAGTGGTAAATTAGGCAATTAGCATGAAGCAATAAAGTGTGAGCAGTCTCAATTATGTGACAACTTTTGCAATAAGCCACCCCATTTTAAGGGATATGGGAACATGGCAACTAATGAATGATGCATCCTAAAACTATGAAAGTTCAAAAAGAAACAAAAAAATATTATCCTGTATTATAATTGAGTAAAATCTGAATAAAAACACCAAATTGTCTTCAAATGTTAGCATAGAACTATCGAAAGATGGAGAACAACTCCAAATGATTTTTTATAAAGAATAAACAAGCGTAACAAGAATAATCATTGATGAAGGTAACAAAGTAATTGAAGAGCCATCAGCGGTACTAATATAATTAGGACCTTAAATTTCTGCGTGAACAAGGTAAAAGGGAGACTCAGCTTGGCTATTACTAAACCTAAAGAATGAAGCTCGAGCACGCTTGTTGAGTTGACATGCCTAACAATCTGAAGATGAAAAGGTGGAAAGATAATGAAGCATTGAGCATCTTGTGTAGTTTGGAAAGTCTTGAATGTCTCAACAATGATACATCAGAAGCATAACTATTAAAGATGTACGAGCAGTAAAATGATAGGACAATGTGACTCATGCCCTATTGCAATCGTGTATCCCATGCCCCATCTTGTATACAAATTTATTATTAAAGGTAATGATGCAATGAAAGCACGGGTTAATTTGCAAATAGAAATTAGAGGTTCATTTGGTAATGTTATATGATGCATCCTTAAATAGCAGAAGCGGTTCCAGGGCATTTAGTTTAGACGTTGTCAGGAAAAGTTCAACTGTATAAAATCAGTAATTGCATTAAAGCAATTCTTTCTTGAAAGAGTTCAGTTGGCATCTCAATTGATTTTATGATATTTATCACTTAAATTTAAAAAAATGTAATTAATTGATTATTTACTAAATGAGAGTAATTTATCAATATAATTATACAAAATTCCTAATAATATTTATTTCAGCTATTCAATTACTCATGTTAATATCGCAGCAATTTTTTATAACTATTGTAACACTTTAGACAACAATCCAACCAAACAATAATTCGCTATACTCAACAGCACAACACTACAGAGCACAGCAATGCCAAACAAAGCCTAAGTTAAAAAGAACATTCGGGTACATGAAAAACTAATCCAAAGGTAGAGAGGCAAAGGGTTTAGTCTGATGGATGCTTTTAGGAACTACTTTGGAACCATTAGCTTAGGTAGTAGTATAATTAGAATAAGAAATATAGGAGAAAAGAATTTGATTACATGAAATATGAGCAGAAGCATCTGAGCCGAGAATTAGGCATTCAAGTGAGAGAAATAGATGACTGAATGACTAGTTTGAGCAATTGAGGCAATTGGTGAAAGGACCCTTTGGTCCCAGATATTGTAAGAATTTCGCATATACCATTCCAAATAAGAAAACAATCTTAAATGATTCCCTCAGAAGAATCAGTCATGTAAGTTTGGAAGCCCTTGAGTGACCTTAGGAAGCAAAGGGACAAAGCAGCATGAGAAAGACAACAAAACACTAAACCGAATTCTGAAAACCACTAAAGATAGCAACCCTTCACATTGGATTAAGGCGAGACCACTAATATGTAGAACAGCTGGATATGGAATTGGAGACTGTCGAGATGCTGGGCCACTGATTTGAGAAGGTGAGGCCCCTCCTGAACATTAATCTCTCTGCAGCAAATTTGTGGAGGGCATCACTAGCAGAGTCAAGGGAGAAAAGACATGAGAATAAGAGGATGAGATGCTCATGAACAATAGGTCGAAAACAAAGGTGGTGCAAGTAACGAGAAGGCCTAAGGGGTGCGCCATCATGTGAGACTAGGGACGTGCATTTGGTCAGTTTGATCTGTATATTAGCAAAATCAATTAGTTTCGGTTCTAAAATTAACAAAATGAACGGATCAAACTATTTTTTGAACTGAATCAAACCGGATTAGACCATAATTTAGTTTGGTGAATTCAATCCAGATATGGATGAACCAAAAAGTAATTAACTTTAACAATAAACTTAATTATCTTTGACATTAATAACATGTATTAAAAAATACCAAGTAATCTTTACTAAAATTTATAATTTTGACATGAAAAATAAATAATATCTACATTAATATTTATGACACGTATTGATTGCCAATTGTTATTTATAGTTTACGGGCCTTGTTCATGTAATATTTAAATAAATAAGTATTATTAAATTTTTTTGACTGTGATAAAAAATGAACCATAAACCAAAAATAAAAATAAAGTCAAAATTATAAATAAAAACAGAATTGATACTATCACAATCGAAATAAACCAACTAGATAAGATCAATTTGGTTCAATTTATCAATTATATCCAAGCAATGCATACTCATGCAAAACTGATTCAAAGGCAAACTTTGATCTCACGACATTAAACATCTCGATAATGAGATCATTGGAGAGAGAGAGAGAGAGAGCGCTGAAGATCATTGGAGAGAAAGAGAGAGAGAAAGAGTGTGTGTGAGAGCGTCAAGTTAAAACATGAGAGTAGAAAACTGTGCACACAAAACTTCGCAACATTATATAAGCATGACTTAAGACGGCCTCAAGAGTGGCGTCTATAGCACATGAAGAGGATGGCAAAGAAACCAAGTCGAGGCATCAGGCATGTTCCTCAGCCACGAAGTGTACACCATGATCTTCGAGCACCTCTTCATCATTATAATTCGCAACAACTTGCGAGAGAGAAGATTATGCAACTGTGCCATGAAAGGAAATATAGAGCGAAGAAAAGTTGTATCTTATTGTCCAACAAAAAGGGAGATTTATAAAAGGAGGACCTTTAACTACTACCAAATGAGAGTTAAGCATATCAAATGCAACTGTAACACAACAAATAGAACTATGATACCTTGTGCAATTCTGATAATAGCAATGTCATTCAGCATGCATAAATTGGTGATGCCTTTAATTGGTTAGTGAACTTATTATAAACTTATATCAATAGTAACATGTTAGTATCTGTATAGAAACTCGCAAATTATTTTGTGATGATAATCCACCATTACAATCCACTTTTCTCATGTAAGGGAATATGAATGCATTAAAGCTCAGCCAGCTTCAATGGTCTAGAGATGGGTTGATGCACTTAGGCTTCCCCCTAATTTATCCCATGTATTTCTTAAAATGGCCATGTTACTTTCACAAAATTTATTTTGAAAATTGTGCTCTCCATTTATATGCTAGTTGATCCACACTTCATACTAAAATGAACATGTGTCTTGCCTTTTCCTTTACACAGTCACGTAGACACTTATATTGATGCATCAGTTAGAACTGGTAAGTCCTTAACTTTGAAGACTTTCCTCGTCAGCCTCAGTATTATCTCTTCTTACAAAATTCACTTTCATGTGTAAACGCTGAGAATAACAAGAGGCTGTTGACCTTTATTTTCATTCGAGTGCCCTTGAGGGCCTTTAATTAATTTAATCAAGCCCCGTCGAGTCCAATTCGAGCTCGAATTAGCTTGAATTGAGTCAAAGTAGACTCGACCGTGTCCGATTGAGCCCGATTAGTTTGCCTTAGGCTCGTTGAGGTTAATTTGATTCGAGTCTTCATTTTATTTAAAATTAACTGGGTTAATTTGAGTAAATCAAATTGAATCCCAAATTGACCCGAATCGGATCTGATTGTAAGCTTGATTTTAATCTAATATGCTTAATTTAATTTACTTATTTATTTATTTATTTATTTATTTCATTCTCATGAGCTTAAATTTATTCCTAAATCAAGCAATCAAACGGACGGCTAATTAAATCACATCAATTCCCTCCTAATTAACTTTAGGATGAATCCTAGCCGTGGATCTAAGGCCTTAATCATTTAAATACTCTTTTAGGGCTTCATGAAGGGGGCTTGCTCTTTTTTTTCTTTTTCCTAGCCGCTCTCAACCCTAATTTTCTTAGTGTGAGAGCTCTTCCAACATCTCCCCATCTTCCTCCACTCAAATTCGTTGCTAAAACCTTGCCGGCCGCGAGATCTCCGACGACCCGAGTCATTCCCCTTCCAAAGCTTCTACCGTCCGATCCAAGGTGAATTGGAGTTCGACTTCAACTAGAGGAATATACGAGGACAATCTACAAGCTCAGATATTTCAAAATCTAGAAGATCTAACGGTAAGATTTTATCAAAACTTTAGATCTAGGTCACCACACTTAGATCCGTATATCTTTCTAATAAGCGCTTTTCAAAGCTTTCAAATACCTCCCCATGACTTTTATTCATGTTCTTAATCTACGTTTAAAATTTCATCAAAATCAATAAAGCCATTCTTGAGAACGAAACCTTTTTTTTTTTTTAATTTTAGGGTTATAAAATTCCGCGTATATGAATAGCATGAGTCGTTGATTTTCTCTTTCTTTTTTTTTTAAAAATATTTTATTAAAATTAAATACATTTTTTTTATAAAATATGTTTAAATAATTAAATAATTATTTTAAATACATTAATTTAAAATTAAATCTATTTTATGACGTATTTATTATTATTTAAAATAGTTTTAATAATTTAAAATCTAAACACTTAGTTAATACTAATAATTATTAAATACTTTTAAAATGATAATATTAAATATTTCTTTATCTATTTTATTTTAAAATAAATAAATAAATAAAGATAAGAAAACTTTTATTATTGCTTTTCAATAATTTAATTTTTAAAATTGTGTTAAAATATATTATTTTAAGTAATTCTTAATTAGTTAATTATTTAAATATCTTAATATTTAATCAAAAATTAATTAATTACTTTCTAAAATAAAAAAAAAATTTCATTAAATTATTTTTAAATCAGAAAAATTATTATTATTTTTATTATTTAATTCGAATTAATAATTACTTTCCTTTTTTCAAATTATTCTTATTGATTAATTACCTATATTACTTAATTAGTCATTAATTAATTCAAAATTTAAATGCTTTCTAAATTTATAAAAGTTATTTTCTTATTAAATTATTTTCAAATCAGAAAAATTATTATTATTTTTATTATTTAATTTGAATTAATAATTACTTTTCTTTTTTAAATTATTCTAATTGATTAATTACCTATATTACTTAATTAGTCATTAATTAATTCAAAATTTAAATACTTTCTAAATTTATAAAAGTTGTTTTCTTATTAATTTATTTTGAAATCAGAAAAATTATTATTATTTTTATTATTTAATTTGAATTAATAATTACTTTCCTTTTTTAAATTATTCTAATTGATTAATTACCTATATTACTTAATTAGTCATTAATTAATTCAAAATTTAAATACTTTCTAAATTTATAAAAATTATTTTCTTATTAAATTATTTTGAAATCAGAAAAATTATTATTATTTTTATTATTTAATTCGAATTAATAATTACTTTCCTTTTTTTTAAATTATTCTAATTGATTAATTACCTATATTACTTAATTAGTCATTAATTAATTCAAAATTTAAATACTTTCTAAATTTATAAAAAAATTATTTTCTTATTAAATCATTTTGAAATCAGAAAATTATTAATATTATTATTATTTAATTCGAATTAATAATTACTTTCCTTTTTTAAAGTATTCTAATTGATTAATTACCTAAATTACTTAATTAGTCATTAATTAATTTAAACTTTAAATACTTTCTAAATTTATAAAAATTATTTTTTTATTGAATTATTTTAAAATAAGAAAATTATTATTATTATTTTTATTTTTTTATTATTTAATTCGAATTATTAATTATTTTTCCTATTTTTTTAAAATTATTTTTAATTTATTAACTACTTAAATTACTTAGTTAATAATTAATTGATTTAAAATTTAATTACTTTCTAAATTTATAAAAAATAATTTTACTAAATTATTTTCAAAATCAGATAAATTTTTTTTAATTTATTTACCTTTTTTTATTTTTAATAAATATTTTCTATTTTAAATACTTTCCTTAATTATTAATTACTTAATTTACTTAATTAATAATTAATTGATTTAAAATTTAATTATTTTCCAAATTTATAAAGAATCTCTTATTCCAATTATGTTAACATATCAGAGATTTTATTTATTTATTTTTTTATTTACTCTTTTAAATTTAATAAATATACCTTATTTTAAATACTTTCCTTAATTACTTAAATTATTTAATTAATAATTAATTAATTTAAAATTTAAATATTTTATTAAATTTATAATAAATAATTTTATTAAATTATTTTCAAAATTAGATAATTATTTTTGTTTTTTTTTATTAATAAATATTTTTTTTCCATTTTAGATTATTATAATTAATTAAATACTTAGATTATTTAATTAATAATTAATTAATTCAAAAATCATTTATTTTTCAAAAATCATGAAAATTATTTTTATTAAATTACTTTAAATTTTAGAAACTTTAATACTTAATTTAATTTAATTTGATAATTATTTTTAAATATTAATTATTTTAAAATTATTTAAAAATCATTTTTAATATATTAAACTTCAAAAATTCATAACTAATTCATTTTAAATCGGATTTTTGTGTATAATACCTCATTCTTTTCAGAAAAATATGAATTTTAATTTAAAATTATTTCCCGCATCTGATTCTGTCCTTTCTGGATGTTTTCTGTATTACTTTGTTATTTAACCATTTAAATATTATTTAATTAATATAATTAATTATTTTAAAATAAAAACTATTTTAAAACCCCTCTTGGTGGCTGGTAGACTTCCCATGCCTATGAATTGAACTAATTTCAATTATCTTATTTTTAAACCCATATTATTATATATTTATAATATTTAGGTATTTTAAAATTATTTTAAACTTAAACATTATTTAAATCTTTTAATTTTGAGAGGTCCACCTTCTGTGAAATTTTAAACCTAGGACCTATATGTGAGCAACATTCATGTGGGAGAAGGATTAGTGAATGATTGTGTCCCAATCATTCACTAATCATTTCATTAGGCTTCTTTACTTAGTGTTTTCGTAGTCCTTGCATGTGTAGGTTGCACAAGCACATAGCATAGGCTCTCCTAGATCTAAGGACTTGATTGATGTGTTTATATTTACTGCATTTACCCTCTATGTTGTGCCTAAGGGTTAGTTACTTCATTTTATTCCTATGTAACGTAGTGACACCTCAAGGACAACAATTAAAGACCGTCTAGCGAACTTGAATATCTCTAGGAACTAGGATAGATCCCTGATTGCTGTGAAACTTTAAACATTAACATTTAGTGACATCTGGAACCCCCTAGAATTTTCTGGACTCATTAAAACACTTAATTAGCAAACCCTAATTTACCCGTTAATTAAGCCTTAGAAACTTCAGAAAAATTTAATAAATCCATTTTAAATCAAAAAAATACCCATAATACCTCAAACTCTCCAGAATTCAGTCCCCAACCTTAGATAATTAGGGTCTCTTAATTGGACATTAATCTGGACTTTAATTCAAGCTTAATCAAAAATCACCTTTTTGCCTTAATTAAATCATTAAAAATTATTAAAAATTCCAAAATTTTCCCAAATACTTGGGAACACCTTCTTAGGTCATTTCTGACCTTTGGGGATGATTCCAATCAGTTTGGAGCTGATTTGAGCCAAAACCCCCAAAGTACCCCTAATTAGGCAATTTCGATAATTCATTTAATTGCCCCAACTTCTAAAAATCATAACTAATTACGAAAAACTCCAAAATGGACAAACTAAAAGGCATTCAACTCTAATTAAGGTCTAGTATTTATTAAAAATATTAGGTGTCCAGAAACCAACTAAAATTAAAAAGTCAACAATCCGGTCAAACTTAGTTCAAAACAAAACCAAAACTTCAGAAATTCATAACTTTGGATAGAAGAGTCCAAATTGGGCATGCTTACTGTCTAACTGATCGGGAAAATGTCTATTATTTTATAAAAATATTAACTATTCATAAATCCCCTTCAATTAAAAAGTCAATTTTGGACCCCTTAGTCTAGCATATAGGTGGACCCCGAACCTCCTAAAACTCACTAATACAATTTAAACTTCAAACACCCTTATCCCAAGTATTAAAACTGACCTACACATCAAATTAATTAAAATGGACCCTAATTCACTAATATTTGGACTTTAATTAAATCAGACCTGTAACAAATCTAGACAGTAGGCAATTGTAACTAACTACCCAGCTTAGGATCTACCTCAGCCACACAAAACTCTACACACACTGTAGAATTATTTGTTAGGGCACCACTTCTAGACTTAGGCTAGGCCGGTGTTTACTTTTCTGCTGTGTGCCGAGCTTTTCCGGATTTCACTGCATGTTATGATTGAATTGTTGGTGTGTTTGCTTACTTTTATCGCACTCTAAGATTTGATGTGATTGCACGATAGATTACCCATAGGTTAGGATCGATCCTGATACTAATGATATTTTCTGCAGGTGGCCATGCTCATGCAGCGCTAATAAAAGGGGCACAATAATTATCATTTAAATGCTAATGATGTTTTATGCAGGCGCTTCAGAAATTGCTCAGCCCCCCTAAATAGATGAGGACTAATTAAAAAAAATTATTATAAATTACTACAGATGCTCCAGAGCTCGCTTAGCCCTCAAAATGGTTAAGAGCATGGCCAAGTGTGGTTGTGATTGAGTATTTTTATTTTCCCTATGATTGCTTGTGATATATTAAACTGCTTGAGATGATTTTTATTAGGATAACCTTGCAGGAGAGTCTAGAATTTATTGCTTTCCATTAATGTAATCATTTGTAATATTGGTATTGAGTTGTGAAAGTTCATCTTGAGTGGGGATACTAGGATCCAAAGATTGGATTCCAAAGAGGAAAGGACACCCAATATGAGGATGGTCCTTTTCTATTTGAAAATCCAAATTTGGATTGTTCTACTACTCGAAAAATCCAAGGAAGCTGAGATCCAAGGAGTCCAACGAAGCTAAGATCCGAGGAGTCCAGGAAAGAGGAGATCAAGAAGATAAAGAGCAAGAGTATCTCACTCAAAATAACTTGCGTCTGTTTTAGAATTAGAAATCCGGGTTGTCGGCAGTAGTGCCCGGCCACTTTAATTTTCTGCAGACCCTGGGTTGTAATTAAGGGCAGTTGGCCTATGGACATTTATTAATTTGTTTGGATAATGTTGATGTGTTTTGTTTATGATTGTGTGCCTCTAGGGTTGCTTACTTTTCTTAGTTTCTTGGCGTTTTGCATGTCGCTTTTGTTTTAGCCTGGATTTCATTAGGCTCTCTAAGGACTAAAACTTTTTCTACTTGTAACCAATATTCAAAATTTTAAGATTTAAATAATTTAGAAACTTAACGACCTAGGAAATTGCTGGAATCATCCGGGTCACATGCATATTATTGCACTTCTCTCTTTCCTTCTATAAGACACTTCCCCGCCTGCGGGTAGAGTACGGATAATCTGACCTATGAGGATGAGGTGCCGGACCTGGGGAAGCCCAGTCTAATTCTAAAAATTATTTTCATAAGCCTTTTTAAAATTTCATGCATACCTGATTTGGAGACTTTTAATTAGCATGCATTGCATTAGAAACTAATTAAATTTTAATTGCATTAGCTCTAGGAGCATTCACCCTACACAAGTCTGGGGCCAATTAGGAAATCCTCTAGGTGTCGGCCCTATTTCCAAGAACTATAAACTACCTACCCATCTTTCATAAATGACTGGACAGCATGGTTTTGAAGCGACTAGGTGGTTAGCTGGCTCCCCCTTCCAGGCCGGGGTAAGTCCAAGTTTAGCATTGCATTAATTAGGACACGGGTGTTAGTGTTGCGTAGGACACAAAACCCATTAGATTTAGGATTCAAGGCTACTATTGTTTCGTAGTATGCCTCATCAGTAGGTGGGTCTTCTATCTTCCAGAGACCATAAACCATACATATCCGCGCCACACAGATGACGCCACCTCCATCTTTCTCTCCTGTATGCTCTGAGTGTATGACCTTTATTATATCCAGTTTCTTCTCACTACCTTAGTCCCTCCGGGTGTTGATCTGAGCCGTGTATATTGACTAAGTCAGTTCGAGCATTTCTCCTTCTTTTGAGCAGGATTTCCTAGTCTTTTTCCCCTTGTGCCAGTCCCATTTGAGAATATAATATAAAATCCTTAATCGAGAGTTTTCTTAGGCCCCGGCCTGAGATGTAATTAACCATGGGGGCTTGCGCCCGTGGGAAACCGAATCTCACTTTCAAATAAACCCCACTCGAGCTGATGTATTGGGTGGGGGAAACCCGTTATGATGATTAGATCGCATATATTATTACCCATCGGGGTGTGCCGGTGAGAACCGCTATCCTCAATGGTTAATCGTATGTGTGATCGAATCTGCCCTCCCATTGGCCAGATGTCGTCTCCCCCGCGGAGGCGATGTTTTGTTGTTTGTCCTTTCAGAGGTCCACAGAGGCAAGGGATAGTAGCATATATGAACACCTTTAATAGCCTTAAATAGCTTTGGAAAGTCCCTAAAGATGGTAAATCGATGTTTTTTATTGAAAACAAAATATTTTGATTTGTCCCTGATATTTCAACATAAATTTTTCTAGTAATTAAGAAACAGAGGCTATTAATGTGGAAGGCATTTCCATTGTTGACAGGCTATCATGAAAAAATGAATGCATAGCAAATCAATTTACAATTATTGTTGTACATAGAATACTTGAGCAATTCAACCAATAAAGAAACCATTAAAATCATCAAAAAGAAGGCAAGCTAATGAAGAAATACCCCCAACTTTCTGCTTTCATTCTTCACGAGATTGATTGATTGTCGCAAATCATTTACTTTTGATTCAGCATCAGCAAGCATTGACTGCAAAAAAAAAAAAAAATACATTGCGTCAAAAGACTAAGATTTATGTCAGCTTCACAGATCTTTGACAAAAAACTGTGTTTAGCATATGTACGAAACTATGGCCAACTTTGTCGAGAGATAAATGCAAAAAAAGTGTTAAGTGTGTGTGTGATCAAAGTGGAATATGTCATCATTTCTGCAAAAAAATGAAAAATATGACATCATAAATTAAAGTCAAGCAGTAGAAAGCGCAATAGAAGTCTGAAGCCTAGCATATCTTACTTAGAAATAAAAATAGATCCTATGAGCATCATCAATAACATTTAGGTACGGTTTACATTATTGCAAAAGCAAAATGCAGATTAGAAAGGAGTCCAGCATGTAAGGCCAAAAATCAACTAACATAATCATAGAATCGTTATTCAATTTAGTGTAGTTTATCATGTGTTGGAATTAACATGTTGAAAATATGATTTTAGTTGCCAGACTTAAAACCTCAGGCTTTAACTAATTGATACAATGTCAGAAAAAAATCGTTATACAGAGGTTTTGGCTGAGAGTTATGGAGCATAGGTTACGACGTGATACTAATGTTTCTCAAAATCAATTTGGATTCATGCCGGGTAGGTCTACTATGGCAGCTATTCATTTGTTGAGAAGTTTAGAGAGACAAAGGAGGATCTACATATAATATTTATTGATTTAGAGAAAGCATATGATAAAGTTTCAAGAGAAGTGCTATAGAGAGTTCTAGAAAAGAAAGGGGTTAATAATGCTTATATTCAAGTCATTAGGGATATGTATGCAGGAAATATTGTGTTCAAACACAAGGCGGTTTGACCAAGTATTTTCCTATTTCAATTGAATTACATCAAGGATCAGCCTTAAGCCTTATCTTTTTGCTTTAGTCATGGATGTTCTCACTAGACATTTGCAAGAGGATGTACCTGGGCGTATGATTTTTGCTGATGATATTCTTCTTGTTGATAAGACGAGAGGGGGAGTTGAAGGCAAACTCCAATTATGGAGGTCAACCTTAGAGTCTAAAGGTTTCGTTTGAGTAGGATCTAAAAATAGGAGTGTAATTTTAGTAGTAATAGATCTAGTGGGGGGTTTGTGACTTCAAGCGATCAAGTTATTAATAAGTGTACTCGTTTTAGATATCTTGGGCCTATTGTTCAGAGTGATGGTGAAATAGATGAGGATATTATTAGTAGAATTCAAATTGAATGGTTGAAGTGGAGGAATGCTTTGGGTTTGTTGTGTGATAGAAAAGTACCACTCAATCTTAAGGGAAAATTTCATAAGATGGTTGTGAAACCTGCAATGTTTTATGGCGCAGAATGTTTGCCATTAAAAGAGAAGCATAATATTAAGTTAAGTGTTGCTGAGATGAGGATGCTCAAGCGGATGAGTGGACTTACTCTTAGAGACAGGATACAAAACAAGCATATCCGGGAAAAGGTTGGAGTAGTTTCAGTGACTCATACGATTAGAGAGAGTCGCCTTAGATGGTTTGGTCATGTAAAACGTCGGCCTTCCAATGACCCTGTTAGAAAGTAGATGTATTAGATTTGACCTATGTTAAGAAAGGTAGAGGTAGACCTAAAAAGACTTGGTTAGAAAATATTAGAAATGACATTTCTTTATTAGATTTAAATGAGAATTTGACTCTTAACATGACACAACGGAGAAAAAGGATTCATGTAGCCGACCCCATGTAATGAGATAAAGGCTTGATGTTGTTGTTGTTGTCGTCGTCCAAAGGTTTTGGGTGCAAATAATTAAGATGCAAGATAAGGGTGCTTTCCCTTTGGGACCTTTCTTCAAATTGTGAAGCATTCAAGGCCAATAAGTGAGAATATCACACAAAAATGGGTAAAGCATATAATCAACTGCTTTGCCACCCTACAATTTGCCTCAAGAAATTGTATGATCCATACATAAAAATTAAAAGTCATTTCCGAGTGCACCCCATCATCCACATATCATCTATACGTTCCTTCGCACATCAACTACCCTCTACTCTTTTCTTTCTTTAAAATCTATTGATGCTTAGGCAACGGACCCCTGCTAATTTACAAATGAGAAAGTAGAAACAAGTCGATATACAAAGAAAAGTTATAAACAAGAGCAAAATGATCTTGAACAAAATAATAAATGCAGGGTGAAAAAACTCTAATATGGCCTATCTATATATGAGGGGTCAATCTTAGGTGGAGGGGACATGGAATTCAAGCAAACAGGATGCAGCTTTAGCCATTCCAAAACCCCCCAATAAATTAACAAAGCATAAATATAAAAACCTTAATATTCGCTGCAAGCTAAAAGATGCATACCAAGCTAAGAGGGTGTGACATTTATCCCTCATAGTCCAATTGTATCAGCCAGATCAAATTCATTTAGTTTTCCTTCCTTAATTAACTCTTCCATCAAGTTTCTAATATGACTGGCAATATTCTATCATGTCCATGATCTCTATAGAAAGCACAATCTTTGGATGTGCCAGCACATTGACACCCACCCTCATGGGTGTTGAGCATTTGAGGAAATCTTTATTTTATATCTATGAGCTAAGCTATTGACACTCTCATTGGGGTGATTGTTAGGTAGTGATGAACAAGAAGTGGTCTTTCTTCATGATATCTTCAAGTGGGAGTGATGCCTCCTCATTTCAAATGATTAATGGGCCAATGATCATCAACACTTTCAGGATGCACCCTTTGATGATGATATGAGCGATTTGTTGGAAATGTAGAATTCTCTCCACTCTCTAGATCTCGGAGCAATTTATGTCGCTGCCCAGAACCCACTAGAAGTTTGGTCTTGTTGGAGCATCTTTTGGACGACTTAAGGTAGAAGATTCTACTATGTTGTTGTACTCTTTGGCGTTGACGTAAATATTGATCACTTTCAACAAATTCTCTAATATCCTTCGGCTGATGTAAATCAAGTGCGTATCTGAATGGGCCTTCCCACAGAACTTGCGTAAGAGTGGGTTAGGTGACTATAGGTTCCAAGTTTTTTACCTCCAACATTGTTCTATGCAACCTCACAATGAAGTTTTGAAGAGAATCGTCTAGCTCCTGCATCATCTTCAAAAGAGCCTGCAAACTCTTCAAGGGCTTCTAAGTATTCATAAACTGAATGATGAACATCCAATTTAACTTGATAAAAGAGATTATGACCTCCAACAAAAGGTGTGAGAGCCACCAGCGAGGTGATTCATTGAAGGTGGTAAAAAAACAAGCAAACTTCAAAATGTCCTTGATGTCAAGTAGCGAGGTGGCCAACTTAAAGTACGCCACATGATCAGTTGGATTTGTCCTCCCTTAAAAATAATTTTAGGTAAGATATTTTGAACTTCGTTGGGGGCTTAACTTCAATAATCTCCTTGCAAACCCATTTTTCAATTGGAGCCCTGGTCTTTTGACTTGCCTAGGCTAGAGAGAGGAGTCTTCATTATTGTTGGGGTAATAAATTTAATCTATCGCGAGGATGTAGAGGGAAACACTCTCAAAATCTACTTGTGTTCTCTAAATAATAGAGTTCAAAGATCCCTTAGGAATTTACACCCTCGAGCCTTGGGAGCCTGCACCATGGCTCCTTGGATCATCCTCATGATCCTCTCTTCTGCCTCCAGAAGCTACCTGTTAATTACCAACTCTTGATTATTCATGTTCACATATGCTTCTTTGTTTGGATGCTCTGCTTCTCGTAGTGCCTAGTATTTATTTCTTTATACCAATACATGCTCATCGTATCTTTTAAGATGTTTGATCCAGATTTGTACAGGATGACGCCTCAGCCCTACTTATAGGACTCACAAGGTATCTACAAAACAGTCAATGGACAAAAAGGAAAAGATAGAGAAAAAGATAGAGAGATGGAATTCTAGAGATAAAAGCTCTGAGGATTCAATAGCTAACATGAAAGACCCGGATAACAATATATATCCCAAAAATAGTCCTTTGACCTTATATTTGTAGGATTTTGAAGGCTATTGGAGCATCTACATCTAAGCCTTATATTAAATATAATTTTAAAAATACATGATATGAGTGTTACAGATATGTGGACATAATGGTCAGAATTCTGATGAGTACACGTAGATAGCTGTCTTGGGTGAGTAACTGAGAGGGATCACCAACTTAATAGACAAAGTCTCTGTCTCTTAATATTCATGGGCGAGTTTCTCCCGTTGACCCCACATGTTGGTTGAGTGACTCCACATGTTGGGGTGAATGACCCTTATGGCTGGGAAAAATGAGTGTATTGGATAGTGCGAGTGAATCCTCAAGTAGGGGCAAGTGACCCCTTATAAGTGCATCTCGGTCCCTAGCTAATTCGCTTGGCCTCAACTCTCCTAGACATGCATATTAGGGCATAGATATCTTATATCTATTGATGTCAACAACAATAGTCACTCTTCAAGCAATGTGGTTGTCCGACATTGTCAACAACAATAATCACTCTTCATGCAATGTGGTCGTTCGACACCTGATACATTAGAAGCCATCCTAGTTGTTCACCCAAATGAAGTGGGGCATGAAAAATGCAATAGCTATCACTTAATAGATGTATTTTAATTATGATGAATACTTTTGAAGACTATCAAATTATAATCAACACATTAAATTATGTTAAGCAAAATAATAATTTTCAATTTTCTTAGTATTCAAAGAACCAAAATATTGTAAATAAATTATCTTGAATAAAGAAGATGTTCAAATAAATTAAATAGTTAATTAAATAAATTTACGGCATGCAAAGTCGAAGAAAATATAATCATATTATTATCTATTTTATCATCATCATATATGCTCTTTAATCCATCATGGTACTTGTATCCATACCACTTCCCCTCTCTTCTCAGCTCATCTTCTCATCTTCAAAATCCTCATAAGCTTTCACCCGGATAACAATGTTTACTACTCATGAAGTTAAAGCTCTAGCACCGACACTTTATCTAAGTTATCACCTTGTGTGCATCTTTTTCCTCTAACTCCTAATGCTATTTCCACATCGCTCCATATCAAATTGTCCATCATAACCTAACTCATCATTCACATTTGAAGTATTTGTTTTCATCTCTTTAATCAAAACAAACACTAGGCCTCACTGCCAAGCTCTTCAAGAAATGTGCTCTCTAAGATAATACTCTAACTATGGGACTTGCTCTGAGAGCGTGAGGAGCTACAGCATCATGTTGCCACATTCAAGCATCTAAGCTAGCATCCAACTCACCTTTAAGAAGACTTCTTACATCAAGTTGCCAAATTTTATAAAATATAAAATATGCGCCTAAATAATTCCTTGGGGATCTCCCAATTTCCCAATTCCACATAAAAGTATAAGATGTATACAATGCTTGCCAAACTTCTAATTCAATATCAATCATAGTATAATCATGTCCTAACTTGGTTTCATAGTACATATGAAGAAACAATCTATATTACCGCCTATAAAGCACTATTGTACACCCTATTAATCTCTTATTCTTCTTTTTTTCAATATTGACCCTTGTCGGACGCTTATTTGACACTTCTTAAACACCAATAGTATAAAGTGAAAATGTGTTGGACGCATTCCACGCAAACAATGCCACTCCTATAATGAGAAGGAAGATTCATCATATTTGATTTTGAAGTCTTGTAATATAATTATGAGTATGATTTTGGCCTTATTATATATCACAATTGACGTAGATGTTGATCATAATTATAAATTTACTTATAATATAAGACAGTAAGCCTTAAATGTTGTGTTCAACCCATGTTGTATCATATATTATTCAAAGACTATCATGCAGCTTATTAGTTTGTGTTCACTTTCTGTCCGTGCGCAACAAGTGATAGTCAAGAAGTCCATATATCGTGTTGTTCAATAAGCTTTCACCACTGTAAACATTACTTGTATCCTATACCGCAAATTTTTGAAAAGGCATAGTAAATAAAAATTCTCATTGATGCTACAAAATCACTAAGGACTTCACAAAAACAACTCTCATTTTCACATAATTCCACAAATTGTGCTTGCTTACAAAATGCACAAGATTTCATGGTATTGAATTTAAAACCAAGTAAAAAAAACACAATTCGAGTTTCTAAATGTTCAATTTGCATAATCCTAAATCCAAAATATCAAGCATTATTTACTTTGCATTGTATTCAATAAATGAAAAATAGCTACAGTTACAGATATGATATAGATACAATATAACCTGGGATCTGCAACAAATGCATCTTAATTTAAAATTAACGAAAATTATCAAGATTTTAAAAATCAGACCGGACCGGCCGATTCAACTGGGAATTGGTCGAGCGACCAGTCCCATCCTATAACTAAAGCCGTTTTGCACTCAAACAGGGAAAAATTGGTTGAATCGACCGCTTAACCGGGAAACCAATGGACCAACCACATTGAAAGAACCGTTCGGTTCACAGTTCTGCAATTTTAAGCGGCTGATCGCACATCCAAAGGGTGATAATTGCGTAATTAATTTAACTTCAGTAAACTAAAAGTCTAAAATGCAAAAACAAAATGAGCTCTTTCATTCTTTTTTCTCCTAGGTCGTGAGCACGATTCTCTCTCATTTCGCGAGTTTCTTTCCTTCTGCAATCCGTCTCACTGTCGCACGTTCACAGCTCATAGCTTGCACTTCGTCGCAGGCTCGCTTACTAGGTTGCAGTAGCTGTGCACTCGAACTTGGAAGTTCCTTCATTGGCCCATAGAAACAAGGTAATCTTTCTCAACAGACATTTTTTATTTTGTATTTTTGTGTTCACTTAAACAGTGGTTCAGAGAGAGGGGCTAGCACCTCATTTTCTCGAGCTAGTCACGAGCCCAATCATAGAATCATGATTTTTGTCAGTATACATTAATGCCTCTGTATACCCTACGTGAACAAGAACCAAATGCTTTGAATTTACCCTACTATTCTTCATATGTCTAAAGACATTTCTTCTCAAAATTTAGGCTGTAAAATATTATTTTGGTGTTTAGATCATTTCTATTTTCAATAATGTTGTTGTTTAAAAAAAAGAAAAGAATTGAAGATTGCATGTAGATGGGAATCACTCCCCTTTCAATTTTGGTTTGGCCAATCCCTCACTTGAATAATGTTATGTATTTTTTTCTTTGATTTATGTATACATATCATGTACTCTTTAAAGCATAAAATGTTATTTTTTCTTATTTTTTAATAAAATTAATATTTATTACATCATCCGGTTCGACTCCTGTTCAAACCCGGTCGAACCATTGAACTGTGAACCTCTCCTTCAAGTTCATTGTCCATTCTAATTTTCAAAACCTTGAAAATTATAAAACATAAATCATGAAAAAATTTGATAAACAAACAAACCTCTTCACTCAAAAATAACCGCCTTGTATTCCGTATTAGAAAATTTCTAGGTCCTGCATGATAAGAAAATTGGAGAAAACAGCTCAAAAAAATGGTTTGAAAATTCCATATTATCTAAAACAATATATGGAATAGAACAAATTCAGATAATTAATATTAATAATTAATAATTAAATAAATAATCTTTTATAAGATAAATAGGGAGTTTTATCACATGTAATTGCTTTTCTTGCTCGAATCCACCACCTCATTTTGCAGCAAATTAAATTAAGGAAAATGGAAAAAAAATGGTACAGCCCAATAGACAGAACAGCATATTACTCTTCAATACTACAAGCCCCACTCCTCCTGCAACGGCAAGAGAAATGCCCGGATGACAAGCTGCAACATAAATGCCCTCTGGAAAAATCACAAAAATTAAAATTTTAGCAAAGTTCACAAACTGATTATGAGCAGGGAAGGGCTAAACCCAAAAAAAAACCCTTAATCTTCTCAACCGCCAAATCCTCGTATGCAGTGTACTCGCTCTTCACCAATTTCACCAAGCCCTGAGAATCCACCAAAAATACCACTAACAATCCAGCAAAAACACCGAAAAAAGCGGTGGTAGGGAATACCTGTGCTTCCTGAAGGCTGTCTGAAGAAGCAGAAATAACCTGAGAAAGGCCTGAACGAGCAGAAAACACGGCGGCATCGGCGGCCTTGGAGACGCCCTGCTTAAATCTAATAGCTTCGCCAATGGCGTACTCTACCAAACGCTTCGCCTCGTCCGATATTCCATTGGCACCCGCCGGCTCCCTTGCCGGTGCGTTCTCTGAGCCTTCGCCGGCCGTCGCCATGCCCAGGAGATGCGGTGCCTTCTACTGTGCTCTGAGGTTTCCTCTCGTAATCGCGCTGTAAATTAACCTAGACTATTAGGGGCTGTTCGGCAACAAGTCCTGTAAATTCGGATTTTAGTAAATCTGAAATATGTTAAATCCTGAAAATTATTTGATACGTGAAATATTAAATTCTGAGAAACTGTTTGGTAATATATTTTAAGATTTATAACAGTTAGGGATTTAAATGTGAATAAGATAATTATAAATTAAAAAATAAATTAATAATTAAAAATAAAAATTAATGTGTTATGAATTTAATAACATATTAAGTTCAAATTACTCATTAATTATTATTTACACTATTAATTATATATTTAATAATACATATTTTAAGTTAAATTAATTAAGTTAATCTTATTAATATTTAATTACTAATTATATAATTAAGTTAAATTAGATAATTAATTTATGCACTACTTATACTATTAATTATTTAATTAATTTACTTAATTATTAGTATTTTAAATTATATTAATTAAGTTATAATAACTTAGAGGCGTCTAGGTTTGCCTTTCATCTTCTCTTTTCGTCGTGCTGTTCGGCTTCGTTGCTTCGCAGGAGGTGTATGGATTGCACGTGTCGCTTCTTCGGCTCTTTCGTGGCTGTTCGACTTCACTCCTTCAACGACTTTCCCTTCCTGTCGGATCGGAAGTTACGACATTTTGATCGGAAGCAAGAACAGGAGCTCGCTGGCTGTGAAGTTAACTTTCTCCCTTTCGACCTCTTCTAATCTTAAATCCCGTTAAATCCGGCTACCCCACGGATTTAGTAAATCCCGGATTTAACCGGTAAATCCGTAAATCCGGGATTTACTAAATCCCGGGATTTAACGCGCGCACAAAAACTGTTTGGCTGGATTTCGCGTAAATCCGACTTAAATCCCGCTGTAAATTCGATACCAAACAGCCTTAGGGTCGGGCTACCTTTAATATGAATATGGTTTAATTAATAATCGCGAATCTATTTAATTATATGCAATATAGCATATGCTAATAATTTAAATAAGCAATTATATTAATATTAATTATATTCAAAATTTGTATTAAAATTTATATAATTTACTAGCCGTTGCATTTTAATATTTTATATGAGTGACAATGTTTATTGAAATCACTTTTATTTTTATTTTAAATTGTTATTTTTATTTTATTTGTTTTAGATTATTTGTGCTCCAATATCAAATAAAAAATAAATTTGATATTATATGTTTATTATTTAAAAAATAATTAAAATGAAAATAAAAAGTCGTTCACACCCATGCCTCTAAATTTACAACCCCACTCCACTATACATAGAGGTGTCAATAAATTACTAAAATAAATAAATAAGTAAATAAAAAGACATTAATAAATGACTCGACTCAATAACTTGACCCAAAAAATAGGATTTGGGTTGATTTGTTTAATAAACAAGTTAGGTTTGTGAACAAAATTCGGACACAATTAATTGGCGAGTTAAGTTTGAATTAATTCGTAAATCCAATTTTGACCCGAAAGTAACTTATTTATTTATTTTCCTTAAATTCTTCTGCCTATCGATCTGTATCATATTCTTATTTTAAACCAGTTGACCTGAAATCATAGTCGACGAGTGATAGAGGTCGGAGGGACCGTAGTCGCCGGGTGACGTGACGGAGGTCGGAGGGATCCTAGTCAACGGGCGACGGCGGTTTGAGCTGTTGTCCGCAGACGAAGGTGGTCAGAGGGATTGTGGTGCAACCTAAGTTTCTAAATATTTTATGGATAACACTTATAAAAGTAATTAGAAAACTTCTTCCTTTCAGTAAAGCATAAACATTCACATATAAAACTAAAAGTAGAAATAAGTTCTATAAAGCAGCTTACAAAATTCATAAACATAAAGAAATGACAACAATGCTACCCTCAGAACAACCAATAAGCGGTCACCTCACATGCAAAGCTCGAAATATAAAGGATAGGTGCTCAAAGGATAGATCTAACTCGAAATCCACCATTGAAACGATCCAGCACAAGTCCACACTCCTCTGGCAAATACCAACCAAAACGTGGCAGCAGACACCACCAAGCTCACAAGAGAAGAAGGATACAAATGGGACGGGAACCGTGGATAGGAAGAAGAGGTAGAAGATCAAGACGAAGTAATAGAGGGGAAGGGGAAAGGAGGCTAGCTCGCAAGCTAAAAAACCCCGCAAGTTTGTATGTAAGCTCTTCACCAAAAACTGTCCTCAACTGCAGGAAAACAACCCTATTTATAGGGAAGAAAAGGGAAAAAGCATTTAATGCAAGGTAATTAAAGTACCACCCAAACAACCACTAGAAATACCTCAAAATCTGTAGCAAACAGAGACCGAATGAACAACAACCAAGGGAAAAATGAAGCACTAATACAGCAGCCAATGGGCATAGAAACTGAAGGGACAGTTGCCAAGGGGAAAAACTGAGAAAAATAAGGCCCACAAGGAGACAACCCAGCAACCAACCAAGGGAAAAACCAAAGAAACAAAGGGAGAGACACTCCTAAGAGAACCAACCTAGCATGAACATTGGTTGCCTTCCATCATAGGGTAACCAAAATAAAATTACAATACATAATCAACCAAAATACATAAAATAAGAGAATACATAAATATTTGACCATATCAATTCTCCCATAGCGGAAGAATCTCATATCCTGATGAGAAAGCCTCAGTAACACGCTGAAAAATATCAGGACATCGAAACTGCAATTCCTCAACTTCAATTCATGAACAGTCGGTCAGGGGCCGTCCTTACCATTGGACCAAGAAACGTCAGTGAACTCCACACCTAGTATGGGTAGTATGAATGTCCAGAACATCCTCAATATCATCACTAGTCTGAGTGGGAACGATAATAGGCAAAGTCTCCAAGTCGATAGTATCAGTCGGCTCTTCATCATAATAGTAAGGTCGGCAACATTAAACACGGGAGAAGTCCCTACGGAAGATGGGAGATCCAAAGATAAGTGTTGGATCCCAATCTTCATAGGATTCAAAATAGACCAAACTTCTTTCGGCTTAAATTGCCAAAGGTACCAACTGGAAAGCACTGTCGTCGAAAGTAAGCCATCACAAGATCTCTTACTTGAAAATGACACTCCCTACGGTGTTTGTCAGCCGTTGTTTTGTATTTGATATTTGTCATATGGAGTTTCTCAAGGACCTATTGCTGAATAGTTTGAATGTTTTTAATAATTTCAGTGGCTTCAACACTGGCTTGACCTGGTATGGGTAAGGAAGTACGGTCTAATATGTAGGGAATAGTTTGGCCATAGATGGTTTTAAATGGGATTTTTCCAATGGATCGGTTAATGGAGTTGTTGTGGGCAAATTTGGCTTGGGGTAGAATTAAGTCCCACTGGGATGATTTTTCTCCTGCAAGGCACCTAAGCAAGTTTCCCAAACTCCTATTTACTACTTCAGTTTACCCATCCATTTATGAATGATACGCACTACTGAATTGGAGTGTAGTTCCTAATTTTGACTAGAGTGTTATCCAAAAATGACTTAGAAATCTAGTATCTCTATTAGATGTAAAAGTATGAGGTATGCCATACATTCTTATATTTTAAAAAAAAAAATAAATCAGTAATATGATATGCATCAGAAGTTTTCTTATAAGGAATAAAATGTGTTATTTTACTAAATCGATCAACAACAACAAATACGGAGTCAAATTTTTGGGCTGTAATAAGCAAATTTAAGATGAATTTCATGGTGACATCTTCCCAAGGTTTGTTCAAAATCAGGAGGGGAGTATGCAAACCAGTGTTTTGAGTTGTTCCCAAGGTTTATTCTTGAATAAGTTATTCTCGTAGAGAACTTTGGGTGATACAGAGTCTAGTTCCTTTGAGCAAAAATCCTTATTGAATGACAAATTGAGTTGAGAGATCAGTTCCCGAAGTGCAACATGATTCCCAAAAATTTTCAAAATCTGGATTAGTGGTATAATTTTCTTTTAAGAAATCTATGAAAATCATGATCGAGTAAAGGGTTACCAATAAATGGGCTCGTATACTTAGAACATCAGCAACTTTATTCACTACTCCTACTTTTGTGTTTAAGATGAAAAGTGTATTCTTGTAGGAAAGATGTTCATTTGGCATATCTTTTACTTAAGTTCTTTTGAGAACCTAAAAATTGGAGCGCTTCATGATCAGTGTTGAACACAAATTCCCTTTGAATAAGGTAACATCTCCAAAATTTTAGGGCCTGGACAATTGCATAGAATTCCACATCATATATTGAATATCGAGATCGAGTATCATTAAGTTTTTCACTAAAGTAAGCAACGGGTTGGCCTTCTTGACTAAGAGCATATCTTATGCCAATATGGGATGCATCACAGTCCACCTCAAAGATTTTATCAAAATTTGGTACGCTAAGAATGGGTGCTTGGCTCATTTTTGTTTTAATCCGTTGAAATGCTTGTTTAGCTTCAAGAGTCTATTTAAAACTTCCCTTTTTCAAATAATCAGTGGTGGGTGCAATCAAGGTACTGAAGTATTTCATAAAGCTACAATAGAAGGATGTTAAACCATAGAATCCTCTAATTTCACTAATATTTTTTAGGATTGACCAGCTTTGGATAGCTTCTATTTTAATAGAGTCTATCTTAATACCATCAGCAGAGACAATATATCCAAGAAAAGTTAAACTTTGAGTCATGAAAGACCACTTTTTCAAATTGATGTATAAATTTTGGTCTCTTAAGGTTTGTAGGACTTATTTTACATATTTAAGATGATCATTAGGATGAATACTATAAATCAAGATGTCGTCAAAATAAACTATTATAATTTTTCCAATGAAAGGTCATAAAATATGATTCATAGTTCTTATAAATGTGCTAGGGACATTTGACAATCCAAAAGGCTTTGCTAGCCATTCATATAATCCTTCTTTCATTTTAAAAGTTGTCTTCCACTCATCACCAGGTCATATTCTGATTTGGTGATATCCACTATACAAATCAATTTTGAAAAAAACTTTGGCACCACTAAGCATTTCAAGCATGTCATCTAATTTGGGGATTGGAAACCTATATTTGATAGTTATTTTATTTATGGCTCAACTGTCCACGCATATTCTCTAAGTTCCATCCTTTTTGGGGGTAAGCAAGGCTGGGATAGCACATGGACTCATACTTTCTTTGATTAAACCTTTATCCAAAAGTTCAGTCGCTTATGTAATTCCTCGTGTTTAGTAGGACTCATCTGGTAGTGAGGGAGATGGGGTAGGGTTGCTTCTGGAACTAAGTCGATGTGGTGTTGGATATCTCTTAGGGGTGGCAATGAATTTGGTAACTCCTCAGGGGTTATATCAGAATATTCATTGATTAATGGTTGTATTGCGATGGGAATTTCTTGGGCCTTTTTTAGATTCTTTTCCCAATACTAGATATGCAATTTCAAAATTTCTTAGCTCATTAGTATTGAGAAGTAATTCAAGAGTGGTCAATTTTATCGTCGATTGGATAGTTTTGGTGGGAGGGTTAGGAATATTCTTTTGGGGGTATAGAGTGAATTCTTTATTGTCTTGAGTTAGAGTATAAGTGTTTTTCTCCCCATTATGAATTGTCTTGTGGTCAAATTGCCAGGGTTGACCTAGTAAAATATGACATACTTCGAGGGGCATGATGTCACATAATACTTGATCTTTATAGGATTTTTTAATTGAGAGGTTAACAATACATTGTTGGGTGATAAGGACTTCTCCTCCTTTAAACCAAGATATCTTGTATGGTTTAGCAAGTGGCTTGGATTTTAGCTTAAGTTTGTCAACCATGAGTTGTGATACAAAAGTTTCTCGAGCTACCACTACCAATTATGAGTGTATAGAGTTTTCCTCCTACAGTACAAGTGGTTCAGAAAATATTTTGCCTAAGCCATTTGTCCCCAGTATAAACTTTGGTGGTTAAGACCTTACGAATAACTAAATAACGGTCTCCTTGGTCACCTTCAACATCAATTCGTTCAGATTCGTTCTCATCTTCTTGTTCAGATTCAGTTTCCTCCTCATTTTCAAGGTCATCCTCTTGCTCAATATAGTTGGCCCTAGGAGGGTTGTTTTTCCTACAAACTATCGATAGATGTCCATATAATCCACATTTGTAACATGGTCCTATTGGTTTTCCCACTACCCCTTTTCTTTTATAAGATTCAGATGCTTGTGGATTTGGGTTTGTCAGGGTTGGTCCTATGACTCCTTGTGTCTTTTAGGTGTTGGATCCTAGAGTTTGTTTCATTTTGAGTGGGTCAGATTTTTTATAGCTTCGCTGTTGTTGTTTTTCAATTTTCAGAGCGATCCGATAAACCTCGTCAAGTTTGATTACATGATGAAGATTTAGTTGTTCTTAGATTGACCATTTTAACCCATAGATATAACGTATTACAGTTCGCTCTTCAGTTTCATTTAAGTCATTTCGGGATTGCAGTTTATAAAATTCTTCAGTATAATCTTCTATTGAACGGGTTCCTTGGCGAAGATTGTTATACTCTTGGAATAAAGTTCAGGCATGGACAAATGGTAAAACTTTTCTTACATTTTCTCTTTCATTTGATTCCATATTAGAATTTTCTCTTTTCCTCTTATAACTCTATTATTTTGTAAGTTTTTCACCATGTAAGGCATGTCTTGTTAATTTTAAGCTAGCAAATTTGACCATTTTGTTTTCAGGAAATTCTTTTCATTCAGAAAATTAATCCATTTTTTCAATCCATTCAATCAATTGTTCGGGTTTCAATTTTCCTTCAAATTCATTTACCTAAGATTTTATCCCATGATCCCATTATTTATTATCATTATTTTGGACTTGCGATGCTTCTTCTTCAATTTTGTTATTTTGGAGATTATCATTGTTTAAGTTTAGTGCATTTAAAGTATTAGCCATTTATTTTGATTGAAAAAGTATAGTTTAAAGTTTTGAAAAATATTTAATTTTCTTTGGGAAATACTGGATTTTTGAAATTTTAATATTTAAAATCAACGCTTATTATGAATGATATATCACCTCGAAAGGTGAACATATCGTTCCTTAATAGGTTCAGATTCCAAAACTTGAGATTTATCCTGATTATTGTAATCAAACTCAAGGAGAAACAACGTATAATCCCGAAGGATTAAAATGATATTTAATCCAATATTTAACTATAATGATCTAGATATAAATCATTAATTTTATAATCAAAGTTACGATAATAGTACGATATATCTTCTCGAGGGAAGAGGATATCGTCTATTATCGATCATTTGAAAATGACGATAATGATCGTTGATTTTTCTAAAGATAATTAATGAATGTTTTGAAAATCTTAATTTTAAAATATGGTCTGAGTTTCTAAATCTCCTACGAGCACAAGCCCTCATAGTTAATTACATCGTAGGAAAAACCAAAAATTTTCCTATGAATACTCTCGATTAAAATAGCGATACGAATTTTATTTAAGATTTTCAAAGTTTAATATCAAAGGAGCTAGGGGACTGGAATTTCAAATGGGACTGGTTCAAGGTTAAACAGTTCTTTCTGGAGTCAAAGGAAGAAGGGTAGGAGGTGTTTTAAGATTCTGAATAACTTTAGAAAAACACCCCAACCTATCCTAAGTGTTGGGCTCGAATTCAATGGAAATAGATTTAATGTTTAAATAATCAATTTTATTAGAAAGTGAGAAGTAGATTCCTGGAGGTTGAGGTCATAGGATTAAAAATTTGCCTCAGATCCTAAGTCTAAATTGGGTACTGAAAATCAGTGACCCAGATCCTAGCTAATGCAATGCAAGGTCTGGACTTACCCCGGCCTGGATTGGGGAGCCAGTTAAATCATCTAAACGCTTCAAAACCATGTGTCCAGTCTTTAATGAAAGAGTGGGTATGAACGTTGTTTAAGATTAGTTTAAGGAGAGCGGGCCCGACATCTATAGCAGATTCCTAATTGGCTCCTTGACTTATGTTGGGTGAAATGATTAAGCTAAAAATACAATTAAAAATTAGACTCAATTTTTAATTTGTATCTAATGCAATGCATGCTAGTTGACTTGATTAAATGCTTAAAATCAGAATGAAGCAATTTTAAAATCAGGCTTAAAAAATAGTTTTATCCTAGAGATGAACAGATCCCCTTGGACAGAACTGCACCCTTATAAGCCAGGTGATCTGCCAAAACTCATAGGCGGGGAGGTGCCTAGCAAAGGAAAAGAAAGTGCAACAAAAATGCATATGAAAAACCCCCGGCGGTCCCGGGCTTACTTCTTAAAGCGTTAGAATTTCTATGTTGGCTTAAATATTTTAAATTTAATTAGAGTAGAAAATATTTTTAACGATCCCTCACGAGCCTCCGATCGGGTTCCAAGCTAAATCAAAATTGGCATGCAATAATTGCCAAAAACTACTAAAAGCATGCAAATCCTTAATCGCAATCAAAGCATTAATCAAATTAATTAAATAAATAAATCAATTAAATATAATACTCAAATTGAAAGTCCATAGGTAAGTACCTTTTAATTATACAACCCAGGATTTATAGGAAAAGTAAATTGGCCTGGCACCACTAACAATAACCCGGATTTCTAATCCTAAAACTCAAGTGATTTTGAGAATGGGTCTTCTCGTTCTTTACTTCTTCGTCTTCTTGGAACTCCTTGGATAGTCGGGTCCGAATATCTAAGTGAAAAGAAACTCTCCCTCGAAAGGGATGTTATCTTTTCTCCTTGGATATTTGAAAGATATCCTAACTTGATCTTCCAAATGGAGGAAGACTCTCCCCTTAGGGATGTCTTCTCCTCTTTGGAATTCAAGTTGGATATAAATATCCCATTCTCAAATCACTTTAAACATTTACAACTCAAATACATTTAAATTACACCAATCAAAATTAAAAATCTAAACTCGATCCTGTAGGGTTATCCTAATTATCAACAGTTTATTTAACATCCCAAGTAGTTAATATTAATCTCAAGCAGTTATATAAATCAAATTTAAAATGCTCAAATCAGCCATACTTGGCCATACTTTTTTAATTTTAAAGGGGAACTTAATAATTTCTGGAGCACCTGTGCAATTTAATTTTTATGATTTTGCCCCCTTTAATTTTAAATGCCCTGTACGAGCATGACCACCTGCATAAGATTGAATTAGTACAAATTGTCCCTAACCTAGGGGTAGATCTAACACACAATCAATCATAACACAGAGTGCAGAAATTTAAATAAACAATCAATCAATCATATAATTCTAACAATCAGCATGTAATAAAAATCACAAAAAATCAGGCACACACAAGTAGCAGAAAAGTAAACACCGGCCTAGCCTAAAACTAGAGTTGATTGTCCTAGCAAACTATCTAAAGTGTGTGAGGTAGGCTATGTGGTTTGGATATGTCCTAAATATGGCAATTGGTTAAAGTTGTTTAATGTTCTTGTTGGTTGAAGGTTTGAGGGAGATTTTAATTTAAGTTTAGGTATTAATTGATTAAAATTGATTTTAAAGTGTATTTTAAATGATTATTGATTACCACCTTTGTTTCACACCGAGATTGTGAAGTTTATTTCACTTTTCTTGGGGCTAAGCTAATAGCCTCATATGCCTAGGTTATCCACTGATAATTATATAGTTAAGTATTTTAGTTGATTAAGGATTTGAAAGTCAATAAATTTTATCCAAATTGATTGATTGTTGGTTTTAATGTTAAATTAAAATTTTTTGGAATTTTGAATGATTTATTAAATTTTAAAATTTTCTGGATTATTTTAATGATTTAATTAAGGGGTCAAAAGTTAATATTTTGATTAAGCTTAAATTCTAGAAAGTTAATATTTTATTAAAGTACTAGATCTTAATACAATCAGTTAGACTATAAGTATGCTGGATTTGAATTTTTCTGTATTTTATTATGAAGGTTTGAAGTTTTGACTTGATTTTAAACTATGTTTGACCAAAAGTTGACTTTTTTAAATTTGTTTGATTTCAAGAAATTTGATATTTTAAATAAATATTAGACCTTAATATGAGTTAAATGCCTTTGGGTTTGCTTAATTTGGAGTTTATTTGCATTAGTTATGAAATTTCAAAGTTTTAAGTATTTATTGAATTTTCAAAATTATTTAATTAAAGGGTTTTGATGGTTTGACTCAAAATGACCTCCAAACTCCTTGAAATTAACTCCAAAGGTCAGGAATGACCTAAGAAGAGATTTCTAAGTGTTTGAGAGATTTTTAAAATTTTTAATAATTTTTAATTAATTAAATTAATTAAATCTTGAATTTCAATTAAAATTAAATTAAGCTTAATTTTAAAGTCCAGTCAAGGGGCTTTTATTTTTTATTGATTAAGGGTTTAATTTTGGTCAGTTAGAGATATTATTTATAATTTTTGGATTTAAATTGAATTTATTAGAATTTCTGTAAGGTTTTAAGACTTAATTAAGCTTTGATTTTGATTAAGTTAATTAAGAGGCTTAATGACTTCAAAATTCAGTGAGGAATTTCCCTAGGGCTGAGAGTGTCACTAAGTTCAAATAGTTTGAGTTTCAAGTCAATAGGATGTAAATCCTAATTATTGGAAATATTCTAAGTTCTCCAAACAAGTCCTTAATTATTATCCTTAATGATGTCATTAGATTAATGGGTTCAAATCAAAGTCACTAACCCTTAGGCATAGCATGCATGAGTTACACATAAACATAATCAAATTCTAAATCTAGGAGAGCCCTAAGACTATGTGGTGTGTGTACCCTAAGCATGCAATGATAAAATTAACTAGAATAATTAATAAATTAATTAGTGAATAATTAAGATAATTATTCATTAATCCTCCCCATTAAATTTCTTCATTCAATCCCATTCTATGCTTAAGATTTCAATGGATAACTGAAGACATATAGTTTTAAAATATGTTTAAAATATATTTTAAAAAATATATATAAGTATAAATCTATATACATAAATATAAATTTCAAAATAGAATAATTAAAAATATATCATTAACATTATTAAAAAAAAATCAATGAGAGATCCTCTGATCATCAAAGTAAATAAAAAAAAATTCTTTTTAAATGTTTAACATAATATTAAAATATTAATTAAATATTAATTTATCTAAATACCTATAATTATTTAAAATTAATTAAGATTTTAATCTTGAAAATAATTTTAAATTAAAATTCATAAAATTTTGAAAATTTTAAGATATTATTTGAATTTTAATGATTTAAAATGAATTTGTTTAGAATTTTTAAAAGTTTAAGGTTAATTAAGGCATTTGAGTTAATTTTAAAATTAATTAATATTTGAATTAATTCTTAAATTAAATCAAATTACATTTTTAAATATTTCTGGAATTATAAAATTATTTATAATAATTTCATCTAAATTTTAAATTTATTTAAACTTAATTTTAATTAAATATCAATTAATATTTAAATACTTAATTATATATATATATATATATATATATATATGATTTGAAATATATTTTAAATTTATCAAATTGTAAGTTAAAATATTTCAAAATAATTATTTAATCATTAAAATATTTTAGAATGAGTTTTTAAAAAAAATCAAATGTTTAATTAATTGAATATTAACTAATTAGTTAAATAATTAAATAATACTATTTAATCAAATGATATTAAATAATATGAAATAAAATTTAATTTTAAATAAGAAAAAAATTTAAACATTTATTTGAAAATTTAGAATAAATTTTAAAAATAAATTTAAAATTTTAACCATTTTTAAATAAATATTAATTTTAAAAATAACTAATGTTTAACATTTAAAATAATTTAAAGTATATTAATATTTTAAATTAATATTAATTTTAAATCAAAGTATTTTAAAGTTAAAATACTTAATTAATTATTAGGTATTTTAAAAAATATTAATATCTTAAATTAATACTAATATATTTAAAATTCATTCTTAATTAATTATTAAGTTATTTTAATTAAAATTTATTTGAAAATAATTAAAATTTAATAAAAAACTGCCGGTGGCGGTTTGGCCACGTGGCGCTACGTGGTTCGTTGGATCAAACCGCGGTAATGATTGCCGGCGATGGCGCATTGAATGCCAATGATTGCGCCACCGGCAATCATTGGCATTTAATGCATGGGGTCCACGCGGCTTTCATAATCCGTGTCAATGTGGAACATGAGCCGTTGGATGTTCCGCTGCTTGGATCGAACGGTCACGATCTCAGTGAACTGAGATCTGGATAACCAGGCGGACTGTGCGGTTTGAAAAAGCTACAATCTAATGTGATCTGGACCGTTGATCAAAAGATCAACGGTCCAAAATACATGCAGTTAAACTGTAACCCAGATTAAACCCTAAAATCAAAGTGAGGCACGTTCTCAAGATATACTCAATGAAAACAAATAAAATTTTAAACACAGGTAGAATTGATGAAGAGCATCACTGGGGAATAATCCTCATAGTTTAAAACATACTTTTGAAAAAGTTATTTAAAACTACGTGTCTAAAACTAGTGTTTAGGATTATACCTCGCCTAATCAATAGATTTAGATGATTAAGGATGCTCTGAGCTTGTAGTCTATCCTAGATTATGCCCCCAGAAGACGTCGAGGGCTAAGAAGGTCTGGATCTTGAGCTATAGGCCTTAGACGGTCTTCAAGCAAAGGTGGCCGAAATCCTCTCGCCGGCGAGCTTTGACCGCCGATTTTTGGGTTGAGGAATGTTAAAGTGTATGTGTAGATCCAAAATGAAAGAAGCTTTAGTTTGGAGAAGGTCAGGGTAGTGAGAGAGTGAGTGGTTAAGGAATAAACCCTACTGAGAGGTCTTGCCCTATTCACTTCTCCTCCTGCTCGAATGGAGGGTTGAGATGGCTTGTATGGCTTTCTAGGATGTAGCCACTTGGCCCAAGGTCGTTAGCAGCAGAGAATAATAGTACAACAAGGACACATGACATGTAAATGTGTCTTTGGCCTCTTGTGTACATGGGAATGTGATTAGGAGCTGGAATTGAGATTAAGAGGGTTTTTAATGGGCCTGGGCTTGGCTGGGCAGATGGGATTAAAGAGTTTGACCACTTTTAAACCATTTTAATGCTTGGTTTGACTAATTGGACTAGTCAACTTGACATGTTGACTGTTGAGGTGGCATGGGAAAATGCTTAAGCTGGTGGAGATGGTTTGGAGAAGATTTAATACTAGAGTGTAGGGATTTGAATAAGAATATGAGGGTTTAAATGGATTTAACAAAGTCAAAATGTGTTTGACTTGATCAAATGCATGTGATTTAACTTGAGGTGGGTTTAAAAAAATTCAAGGCATTGAATGATGTAGGTTTGAGGATTGGGAAAGTTTCAAATAAGTGTTATAAGAAATTTGACCTAAATGGGTGTCATTTGATTGAACTTGGGCTAAGTTGACCAAGTCAACTTTTGACTGGGTCAAGGGTTCCATCAATTCTAAATCACTAGAAAGAGTGATTAGGTGAGTCTGAGAAAATTTAGAGTTGATTTAGAGCTTGATTGAGTGTAAATAGGCTTAAGGGTTTAAACTGGTCAACCTGGGTTGACCTGGTCAACCAGGTTGACCCAGGGCCAGGATCTGGACTGAATCAATCTCAAATTATATTTGAAGTCTGATAGAAGTGGTTTGAGGGATCAGAATAATCATTTGGTTCAAAACAACTATTTGGGCCCTTAATGGGTCATTTGGGTCAACCCTGGTTGAGGTTGACCCAGGGTCTGGGAGTGGGTTCAACAGATTTAAAATAATATTCTGAATCTATTGATAGTGGTCCCATAGTCTAGGGAGGTCATTTGATCAAAATGATATGTTTTGACCCTTAAAGGCCTATTTGGTCTACCTAAGTTGACTTGGTCAACTAGGTTGACCCAGGGTCTGGGTTTGGGTCCAACAGGTTTGATTTGATATTTGAAAATTATTGAAAGTGGTTCCAAGCAATTTGGAGGTCATTTGATTTGAAATGTGCATTTGAACCCCTAAGGGGTATTTTGGTTATTTTGACCCCGGGTCAACTGGGGGTCAAAGTGAGTCCAACAAAATACAGTTTAATGTTCAAGAGGTCAGGATTAAGGGTCTGAAAATAATTGAAGGCTTTGGAGAAAGCTTCAAGGTTAGGATCCATTGGGTGATAGGTCTAGTGGCATAGACCGTAAATATTTGAAGGTTTTACAGCCTTTGGATTTCAATTCAGTTTATGGGGTTAGAGACCTTAGAATGAGCTCAAATTTGGAGGGTTATCTCTAGAGACATGTCACATCAGTATGCAACTGACAGACTCCGAATCAGAAGTCATTTGACTCGATTTTGAAGTATTCAAAGATTCATTAAAAAGGCTTTCAGGACTCAGACCTTTGGCTTTGGATTTGAGCTTGAATTTCTAGTTTTGAACTGAATTTTGAATTTGAATTTGAATGATAGGGTTTGAACTACCTAAATCATTTACAATCATTTAAGTGGTTTTAGACGATTAGATAAGATTAAAGTTAGGTCAGGGGCTAGAACAACTGGATCTGGGTGGATTGAAGATCTGGATAGAAGTTTGGATTAAAGTCTGAGGTCTGGATTGATTTGAATCTAGATTGATACAAGATCTAAATTGATCCTAGAATTTAGAGTAGGTCCTAGGGCCTAAGAAGATCATATGATCTGGAGTCTAAAAGAATCCTAGGGTCTAAGAAGGTCCTAGGATCTGGAGTTTGGGAGGATCATGGGATCTAGATAGATCCTAAAGTCTAGATATCCTAAGATCTATGATCTAAAAGAATCCTAGGTCCTAAATAGATCTTAGGGGATGGAGCCTAAAAGGATCCTAGGATTTAGATTAGCCTAGAGTTTGATTGAATTGAGTTTAAAATTAATATGGGATTAAGATTGATTTGAATCTAGATTGATATTAAAGTCTGGATTGATCTAAGATCAGATTGATCCTAGGGTTAAGATTGATCCTAAGGATTGAAAAGATCCTAAGGTCTGGATTGGTCCTGCTGACCTCATACAAAAATGAGGTCAACACCATTGTCTCCATTTGTTGTTGTAGATTAGCCATTTGTTGCATAATCATTCTTTGCCATTCAGCTTGTTGATTATTCATTTTTTTGTTGATTTTTAAAGAGAAAGGAAGACTCCAATCTAATGCTCTGATACCAAATTGGTGCAACCTAAGTTTCTAAATATTTAATGGAGAACACTTATAAAAGCAATTAGAGAACTTCTTCCTTTCAGTAAAGCATAAACATCCACATATAAAACTAAAAGTAGAAACAAGTTCTAGAAAGCAGCTTATAAAATCTATAAACATAAAGAAATGACAACAATGCTACCCTCAGACCAACCAACAAGCGGTCACCTCACATGCAAAGCTCAAAATATAAAGGATAAGAGCTCAAAGGATAGATCTAACCCGGAATCCACCACTGAAATGATCCAGCACAAGTACAGACTTCTCAGGCAAATACCAACCAAAACATGGCAGCAGACACCACCAAGCTCACAAGAGAAGAAGGATATAGATGGGGCGGAAACTGTGGATAGAGAAGAACTGGTAGAAGACTGAGATACAATAATAGAGGGGAAGGGGAAAGGAGGCTAGCTCGCAAGCTAGAAAAATTCATAGGTTTGTATGCAAATTCTTCACCAAAAACTGCCCTCAACTGCAGAAAAATAACCCCTATTTATAGGGGAGAGAACAGAAATAGCATTTAATACAAGGTAATTAAAGCACCACCCAAATAGCCACTAGAAATACCTCAAAATCTGCAGCAAACAGGGACCGAAGGGACATCAACTAAGGGGAAAATGAAGCACCATTGCAATAGCCAATGGGCACAAAAATCGAAGGGACAGCTGCCCAAACTGAAGGGACAGTTGCCCAAATCGAAGGGACAACTGCTAAGGGGAAAATTTGAGGAAAATAAGGCTCACAAGGAGACAACCCAATAGCCAACCAAGGGAAAAACCAAAGAAACAAAGGGAGAGACACTCATAAGAGCACTAACCTAGGATGATCATCGGTTGCCTTCCATCATAGGGTAACCAAAATAAATTACAATACATAATCAACTAAAATACATAAAATAAGAGAATACATAAATATTTGACTACATTAGATTATAGTCGGTGGGAGATAGAGGTCGTAGGGACTGTAGTCAGTAGGCGATAGTGGTCGGAGGGATTGTAGTCAGCGGACGACGATGGTCGGAGGGACCGTAATCCGAGGGCCACAGAGATCAGAGGGGACCGTAATCGACGAGCGATGGAGGTCGGAGGGACTGTAATCGGCCGACGACGGAGGTCGGAGGGACCGTAGTCGGTGAGCCATAGATGTAAGAGGGATCTTAGTCGAGGGGTGATGGTGGTCGGAAGGACCGTCGATAGTCAGGCAGAGGTCAGGCGGTGAGAGACATATATCGGAAGGACTCTAGTCTGTAGGCGATGGTGGTTGGAGGGACCGTCGATGCCCGGGCAGAGGTCCTGCGGTTGTCGACGGAAGTTCATCAGCGGTGGTGCTTAAGTAGAACTCTAGGTCCTTGAAGCTCTAGAGCTCTCTCCAATCTCCAACTAAAAGGTTCAAGCTTGCAAATGTCTAAGCTCCCCCCTTTCATGTGAGAAGTAGGGGTCTATTTATAGATTTTTGATAGTGACATGCCCCATAAATATGGAGAAGATCTGTGACAAATTCGGAGTGCTTCATCGAATGACCCATACTGATCCTCTTGGTTATAGAGTATTTGTCAAGCATTTATGTGCCCAAATGATGTAAGAATTAAGCCATCTTAGGCTCGTTGGATTCGTCTCGTCGAGCCGCTCAATTCGACTATAAGCATTCCATATTTAGAACTCATTTAATCATCCAATTTATGTTTTGAACTTTTAAAATGTGCTTTGCCCACCCCCACCAATACAGACCCATTTGGGCTTGGATTGGACCAATTTTGGTGTCATTCGGTTCGTCTATTCGAGATGTTCAGTTTGATTATAAGCTTGCTGAAATTGGAGTTGGGATGGTCTTGAATTTAATTTTGGAAGTTTACAATTCCTATATGCATCAAGATTCATGCCAGATCAAGAGGATTTTTTGGGGACGTATCAATTTTTATAAAGTATGTCAAAATTAAATATAAGAAATTACATAAAATATAAAATCTTTGCAAATTAAATAAGATAATGATAGTCTCTTTCTCTAGCTCACACATTCTCTCCTCTCTCACTAATGTCTATAAAATCTTTGCAAATTAAATAAGATAATGATAGCCTCTCTCTCTCTCTCTCTCTCTCACACACACACACACATATTCTCTCCTCTCTCACTAATGTCTCACAGTCAAATGAAGAAGGAAAAGGTCAAAATTGGAGAATTTTGGACAGTGGTTAGCATTTATTTAAAAAATATCAATAATAAACAGCATGCATTTTATAGCTAACAAATTATTTAATTATAATTGTAAATTTATATAAATTTTATTATATTTGAAATTAAGAGCTACAAAAATTAAGAAAAACTAACCACAAAATTGTGCGTTATATACAGAACACATCAGTGAAAGTAGCTTGTAAGACAAACAATAGATGATTCTAAAAAACTCTTTTATACTAATGTGCCAATTTCTTTAAGAGTTCAAATTGAATAAACAATATATTGCTTTCATACTCGTAATACTAATAAAAATAGAAAATAATATACATAAAATAGAGTACTACATGCTCTTTAATATGATAAAGATAAATTTAGAAATCAGGCTTAAAATAAGTATAAAAAAATTAAGATAAATGTCGCAAGATAAATTTGATCTTACAGTAATTTAGGGGGATCATATCACAGATCTTAGATAATTTATTGTATATTTATGTTAAGACCAAAATCATTTAAAATTATACATTAGGAGACATCTCAAAGTATTATGTTAATTAAAAACTTCTATATAAATAAATTTAAATCAAATCAATGGTATTATATATTTTTATAAGATAAAACTATACATGTGGGTATTACTCTTAACCTCCTTATCAGTACTTGTCACCCTTTTAATTCTTTCATGTTCTCTTTGAATTAATTTTGAGTCTTTTATTTTTACATTTATTTTATTTTTTTAACGGTCGAATAAATTTAAAGTGAGCAAACATAGTACTAAATCTCTCATATGATAAGGCATCAATAAGAAAAGTGAGCAAACAAAGTACTAAATCTGTAGTTCTTACATGGTAAGAAAAGGCAATCTTTATGTCTTCTCTTTACCTCTTTATTATGTCTATTCTGTGTAGACAATTATCTTCACTGATGCGAGTTGGTTGCTTCAAGTATGTCCCTTGCTTCTTTCATAGATACTTCCATCCTTTATTCAGGCATGTCTTTATCATTGCCTTCCACCATCGGCCTCCGTCCTTCTTAGCTCGGGTATCTATCTCCCTGTTATTTTTCCTATTACTGTGTTCCATTGATTGCTTTCACGATGCTCTACAGCAGCCGTGTCTCCCCTTTACAGACTTCCTGCAATGCAAAACCAATACTTAATCTGGATAATAGAAAATAGGTAAAATGGCAAGTAGAAAATTTACCTTAACAATCTTCTTGATGTTACTATCTTCACAGGTGGACCTTGGTATGCCCTAACCTGCTACTTGTGCCAAAAAAGAATTAATACCTTCATATGTCATGCCTTCTCCCCTTCACCTATCATGTTTCTAAAATCAGCATAAATGAATTAATAACTTCATAAGCCTTCTCGTACACTTTTTATGCAGCATCCTTCCAAAAGTGAGAAGAGAAGCTTTTTAATGTCATCCATCATCTAAGGGTTTATGTATATCATTGCATGTTTGCCCGATGATTCTGTATTCACAACCCTGCTTCTCAATAATCAGAAAAATAACAAAGCGTGGCCTTTATCAATAACTTGAAGCTCTGTGTCACTAATAAATAGTACCGTCATTCACATCGATTATCTTTTGTTTCTGGAGTCACCAAAACCATTACCTTAGAATACTAGGTTTCCATGTCTTCGCTGCATTCCAAGAATGCTTCCTTACCTCAAACCAGAAAATGACCTTTTAAAATTACTGAAAACTCGTCTGCTACAATATCTTTAATTTGAATGTGGAAACCACAGACTGGTCGGATCATCTTAACCTTCAATAAAAAATAATCACAAAAGAAAGGATAAGTGGTCATTGTTGTTAGTAACAAAACTTTTTGTTTGCCATGTATTATTGTTAGTGGAATGAACTCCAAAGCATTCCTCAAGGATTACAAAACCCTCTAGTTATTTCCCATATTCAACCTATACAACTGTTATAGCTACTGGATAAAGACAATTGTTTTCATCTACAGCATTTGTTTCCAGCAAGCATCCACCATGTGGACCCTTTCCATAACTTCCCTTAAAAAACGTATAATGCCAAAAAGGCTCCTCATCTTTAGTGCAATCTTTCTTTGTCATCTTAAGCCTCTTCATATGCCATAAGTTCAGCACAAATGTATCCTGAAATATTAGAGAATGAGCTGGGTAAAAGTGTGATATCTCAAGCTATCAACAATTACACCAAGTTCTCCATTAACTTGTATTTTTATGCAAGTTTATCATTACAATTATTATTATTTTTGTTTAGCAAAATAAGCTTCATGCTGATGTGCATGAGGATGCTAATGTTATGTGGAAAAAAGTGGCTAGTGATATTAAGAATATTGCAAAAGATGTGCTTAGAGTTTCAAAAGGAAAAGCTCCTAATAGTAAAAATAATTGGTGGTGGAATTCAAATGTGCAAGAAAATATTAAATATAAGAAGATTTATTATAAAAATTAGTTTAATGGTAAAAACTCTGATAATTGAAATATATATAAAGAGGCACATAAGGAATCTAAGAAAGCAATATGCGATGCAAGAGTTTAGCTTTTAGTGATTTATATAATAGATTAGATACTAAGAAGGGAGAAAGATATATGTATAAGTTAGTCAAACAAAGAGATAGGAGTAGTAAGGATTTAATTCAAGTGAAGTGTATTAAGGATGAAGATCAAAAAGTACTTTTTTTAGAAGATGATATTCAACAAAGATGGATGAGATATTTTGCTAAACTTTTTAATGAAGAATGTGAAAATAAAATTGACTGTAGTGACCTTAGCACCCTAAATAAAATTAAAGATTTCTGTTTTTATCAGCGTATTAGTAAAACCGAAGTTAGAGAGGCTTTAAAGAAAATAAAGGGTGGAAAAGCTGTTGGACCTGATGATATTCCAATAGAGGTGTGAAAATGCTTAGGAGATGAAGGAATTTCTTTGCTTACTAAACTTTTTAATACTGTTTTGAAGACTAAAAAGATGCCAGATGAGTGGAGAATGAGTGTGTTAATCTCTATTTTTAAGAATAAAGGTGATGCACAAGATTGTGCGAATTATAGAGAAATTAAGTTAATGTGCCATACTTTAAAACTATGGGAACGAGTTATGGAGCATATGTTGCGGCGTGATACTAATATTTCTCAAAATCAATTTGGATTCATGTCGGGTAGGTCTACTATGGAAGCTATACATTTATTAAGAGGTTTGATGGAGAAATATAGAGAGAATAAGGCGGATTTACATATGATATTTATTGATTTAGAAAAATCATATGATAAAGTTCCAAGAGAAGTGCTATGGAGAGTTCTTGAAAAGAAAGAAGTTAATAACGCTTATATTCAAATCATTAAAGATATGAATGCAGGAGTTATTACTTGTGTTCAAACACAAGGTGGTTTGACCAAGTATTTCCCTATTTCGGTTGGATTACATCAAGGATCAACCTTAAGCCCATATCTTTTTGCTTTAGTCATGGATGTTCTCACTAGACATTTGCAAGAGGATGTACCTTGGTGTATGCTTTTTGCTGATGATATTTTTCTTGTTGATAAGACTAGAGAGGGAGTTGAAGGTAAACTAGAATTGTGGAGGTCAACCTTAGAGTCTAAAGGTTTTCGCTTGAGTAGATCTAAAACGGAATATATAGTGTGTAATTTTAGTAATAATAGACCTAGTGAGGGGATTGTGACTTTGGGTGATCAAGTCATTAATAAGAGTACACGTTTTAGATATCTTGAATCTATTGTTCAGAGTGATGGTGAAATAGATGGGGATATTATCAGCAGAATCCAAGTTGGATAGTTGAAGTGGAGGAATGCATCGGGCTTATTGTGTGATAGAAAAGTACCCCTCAAACTTAAGGGAAAATTCTATAAGATGGTGGTGAGACCTGCAATGCTATATGGTGCCGAATGTTGGCCATTAAAAGAGAAGTATAATTCTAAGTTAAGTGTTGCAGAGATGAGGATGCTCAGTTGGATGAGTGGCTTTACCCTTAGAGATAGGATACGAAATGAGCATATTCGTGAAAAGGTTGGAGTAGCTCCAGTGGAAGATAATATTAGAGAGAGTCGCCTTAGATGGTTTGGTCGCATAAAACGGCAGCCTCCCGATGACCCGGTTAGGAAAGTAGAGGTCTTAGATTTGACTTATGTTAAGAAAGGTAGAGATAGACCTAAAAAGACTTGGTTAGAAAATATTATAAATGATATTTCTTTATTAGATTTAAACGAGAATTTGACTTTTAACAGGACACAATGGAGAAAAAGGATTCATGTAGCCAACCCCACATAGTGGGATAAAGGCTTGATGGTGTTGTTGTTGTTGTTGTAGCAAAATAAGCTTCACGTATTTCATATTTAAATCAATAAGATCCACAATAACTAACGATTTTCTTCAACTCAATCAAAGCATGAAATTAAAGAAAATAATCAAGCTTTTTATATGAGCAATTTTAGTTATCATATTAGTTTCCATTGGGAAACATATGATCCATTCAATTTCTTTCAGTGCTAAATAACACAATGAATGAACTTTGGATGGCGCTTGTTACTTATTTTGAAATAGTTAGCTTCATTGTATCATACAAAATTTAGTTACTATCAAATAGGTCTACCTATCGAACACAAAAATTGCCTGCTGAAGAATAGCAAAATTCCAGTTCGCAACCTCTGCAAAGTACGCCTACTTTAGTATGGTTGCATTAGTAGATTAAATTTTAGTTAATTCTCTTCCCTGGATAGCAAAAAGGAACCAATTTGTTTTTTCAAGTAACAAAGAAAAGTTCAGTTCAGAATATGTTCTCCTGGTTGATAATAATAGACAAACATTAACCCGGATGATATTTACTTTCCATATAACACAATATTCCTTTTGATAAGTTACAACAGTAAAAGTAATAAAGTTTTCTAAAGGAAAAAGTTTCAATTCAAGTTACAAAAATGAAAGCATACAAACATACCTGTCGTTTAGTTTGCAACTCAGGGCCAAATGCTACTACAGCGCTAGAGATCACATCCAGCAAATATAGTTCACGAGATGAACATCACCCATGTAATCTATAGACCACTTGATCTTCAAGAATTTCATTGGAGGTTCCAAACATGAAAATCCATAATTTCAAACATATCTTTATGTCCGTGACATTAAGCACTCTTTTATTTGTCCTATTCCATCTGCTTACCCAGAATGGCTTCTGACCACGAGAAACAGAATGAGAATTTGCATCTTTTTCTCTTCATGCTACAAAGATTTCAGAAGGTTCGTGCGAAGATGTGCCACATAATTAAAGCATACTTTAATCCACCAGACGGATTATCAAACATCCTGAATGATGCCTACACGAGCCCACTCATTCAAGTTATGGATTATACCGTTTGATTGACACCAAGAAAAAATAAATCAGATAGTCTTCAAAAGCATCATTATCATGGTAAACTTGTATTCCCCATGAGTGGTTGTGTAGCAAACTACCTGGACCAGTCTTCCAGTTCCAAATTACAGCTTTACCATGCAGGTCTGTATTGTTAAGAAAACAAAACTATTTTAAAAGTTGGTTAAACTACAGAGATCATGGATAGCCATTAGTTATTTTAGAGTGGTATGTGGATGGGATAGACTTATACCTTAGTACAAGTGTTATTGTTAGCAGACAAACAGAAAAAACCATTATACCATATACTCAAAGGAGTTAATCAGAAATCATACTTCAAATATTCCCAAAATAATAGCAGTCGATCTGGACATGAGAATAGTCCCATTGTGAAAGCTCATTCCTCAATCAATGCTTGGTACAATCTTTCGGAGTAGCCTAAATGATGGTGCTGAACTTGGAATACATTCATCAGAAATTAGCGAGAGCTCACTTTCCAGGGCAGTGTATGCATCAGCAAAAGCCTGTCAAATCAAGGCGTAAGAGAACAATGACGTTAAAATGAAACAAAAAATTTTGTTTTTGTCCCTAAACTCCTTCAACAGAGACCAGAATGGTTTAATGGTGCAAATTGAAGGTTAAAATTAATAGAAACTATTGGACAAGTGTAGAACTCATGAAGAAGCATGCGTAACTCTTAGAATTTTTGGGGTTTTTTTTTTGTTACACTTACCCTAGCTGAGACAAAGAGACAAATACAAGACAAGGAGTGAGAGTAGCTTCCCATGAGCGAGCATGCTGGATTACCGCACAATGTCAGAGAAGGCAAGAAACAAGCAACGCAAATTCATCTATTGGGCGCTGCATGCACGAGAATATCACAGAGCTTCTCCACACTCGAAAAACCTACTGCATTAGTGAAAAAGTCATAAAGTATACGTAACTCTTATGAATTTTGGGATTTTTTTTTACTACGCTTACCCTAGCCGAGATAGAGAGACGAGTGCAACACAATGAGAAAGGGTAGCTTCCTGTGAGCAAGCGACGAGCTGGATTACTTAACTCTAAGGGTTTTTTTAAAACTATGCTTATCCAAACTTAAATGGAGATACATGCGCGAGCAGCTTCCTAGAAGCAAACAACATACTAGACTACCGCGCAAGGTCACGGAAGGTGGGAGACGAGCGATGAACATTCCTCTCTTGGGCATTGCACACACAGGAATATTGCACAACTTCCCCACACTCGAAAAACCTATTGGATCAGTGCCCACGGAGCATTTGTAGCTCTTAAGATTTTTTTTACTATGCTTAACCTTGCCGAGAAGGAGAGAAGAGTGCAAGACAATGAGCAAGGATAGCTTAACATGCATGAGCAAGCAATGAGCTGGACAATCGTGCAAGGTCGAAGAAGACGGGTGACAAGCGATGATGCTTTTTCTCTTGGGCGTTGCAAGCATGAGAATATCGCCAACTTTCCCAAACAAAAGAGAGCAAAAAGGTCACAACCAACATTTCCAGAACAGTAATGATTTATAAGTTTTTAAGTTATTTAATATTCAAGTTAAACATAAAAAAATCAAATAATTGAAATATAAAATTTAATCATTCTAAAAAATAATTTCATGCAAAGAAAAAAAATCTTGCTAAAAATGATTTTAATCAATAAAAAACAAAAAAAATTAGACGTAATCAAATTTAAAATTAAAAAATTAAATATATTTTATTCTCGCTAAAAATTGATTTCAATATAATTAACTTACAAATTTGAAATTTTAACATTCTCGAACAAAAAATATAAACTCATCTTTCAAAAATATAAACTCATCTTTTAAAATGAAATAAAAAATAACAGAAATGTTTAACAAATTTATTAAAAAATTATGTCCCTAGGCACCCTACACGTTTTCAATCCAATCCAGCTTGTATGTGAGATCTATTGTTGTAATAAGGAGATAAGGTAAATAAAAAATTAAATTTACAAAAAATTGAAGAAAAAATATATTTCAAAATACCACCATTTTTAACACCATTAACTCCAATTCTAGTTAATTTGGATGGTGGGACCATCTTGGTCTCTGTTTAAAGAGTCCGAGGACTCAATTAAGATTTTCACATAGTGCAACAATTGTGGTCACTCATAGATGGTTGGGGGATATTTTGATCATGTTCTCTAAATTTTGAACCTTTTTTACTCAGAATTACCATAAACATATTTGAAAACTACAAAAAAACTCATCTTTCACAATGATAGTCTCTGATTACTATATTGTTAGCAGCTAAATTTTTTTGTTGGTGTGCTATTTCTGACAAATGAACATCCATTTTGTGAGTGTTTTGTTCAGTAGCTTTCAGACTAGTTGTTTAATTTTGACTTTATCTTGGAAGGATCAATCTTGAAGCTTTTAAGAGAGACTATTTTAACCTAAGTTTTTTGTATTCATTATTCACTAGAAAGACTTCATTATCTTTGATACGTCATCAAAAATTGCTTAAATCGAGCACGAATCTTGAGGCATATTCAAGTTGGAAACATACAAAATTAAAGTCGAGATCATCTGAATTCCAATTTCAGCAAACTTATAGTCAAACTGAACGTCTCAAAGAGACGAACCTAACGACACTGCAATCAGTCCAACCCAAGCCCAAATGGGTCCAAATCGGGGGCTCGGACCACATTTGGAAAGGTCCAGGCATTATTTCGATGACAAAATGATATCCAAATATGACATGCTTATATTCAAATCGAGCGGCTCGACGACACGAATCCAACAAGCCCAAGATCGCTGAATTCCGACATCGTTAAGGCACCTAAACAGTTGAAAAACTCTCTATGATCGGGGGAATCAATACGAGCCATCCGATGGAGCACTCCGAACCTGCCCCGGATCTTCGGTATATTTACGGGGTATGCTACTCATATAAATCTATAAATAGACCCCCACTCTCAACATGAGGGGAACCTTTTGCCGGAGATTGGAGAGAACTCTAAGGCTTCCGGAGCTCCAGCGCCACCGACGGCAAACTCCCGACCTTCGTCAACGCCACCGCCGGCGAACCCCGTCGACCTTCGTCGGACCACCGCCCGGCCGCCGACCGTCGCCGGACTTCCACCCGGTCTTCGTCGGACCACCGCCAGGTCGCCGGCAGTCGCCGGCAGCCGCCGGACTTCCACCTTGCCGCCGACCACCGCCGGACTTCCGCCTGACCTTCATCGGACCACCGCCCAGCCGCCGACTGCCGCCGAGCTACCACCCTGCCACCGACCGTCGCCGGACTTCAGCCCGACCTTCGTCGGACCACCGCCCGGCCGCCGACCACCGCCGGACTTCAGCCCTACCTTCGTCGGGCTACCGCCCAGCCGCCGACCGCCGCCGGACTTCGGCCCGACCTTCGTCAGACCACCGCCCAGCCGCCGACCGCCGTCAGACTTTCACCCGGCAACCGACCGCCACCGGACTTCGGCCTGACCTTCGTCGGACCACCGCTCGGCAGCCGACCGCCGTCAGACTTTCACCCAGCAGCCGACCGCCACCGGACTTCAGCCCGACCTTTGTCGGACCACCGCCTGGTCGCCGACCACAGTCGGACTTCCACCCGACCGCTGACCGTCGCCGGACTTCAGCCCGATCTCCGTCGGACTACCGTCCGGTCGCCGACCGCCGCCGGACCACCGCCCGGCCGCCGACCGCCGACCGCCACCAGCCTTCCACTCGGCCACTGACCGCCACCGTACTTCTGCCCGACCTTTGTCGGATCATTCCTCGTCAGCTGAACTTCTGTCTGGACGTCGTCAGACTTCCGCCCAACCATCGCCAGATTTTGCTCTAACTCTCCAAGCCACTTTAATTTGACCGCCTCTAAGTTGAGGGACGGGTTAACCCTTGTAATTCACTCAAATTTAGTGGAATATTTTCATCTGGGCGAGGCCCCGTGGTTTTTCCCTCTTCGGGCTTTCCACATAAAAAAGATCGGGTGTTTTACTTCTTTCTTTCTGTTTGTGTGCTGGACATTCGTGCATCGCAAAGACGAAAACTTTACTCACTCTGCCGTCACGAATCTTCTGGCCCGCAACAATCTTAAAGGATCAAAACAACATTTATTTTCAATCAAAATTATTGAAAAGAATTTTCACGATCAATTCAACCCCGGCACATACTCTGAGCACCAGGACCAATTCAATGCTCTTAAGAAGTATTCCATACAAGTCTTGAGAGATTGAGAGTTGGCAATTAAGATTAGTTTTCTCAAAAGTTCCTTCATTACCTTCTTCCAAGCACTAGGTTACCAGTGAAGGGACTTTTACAAATTAGACTACTGTCAAATAGTATCAATCTGCTTCAACAATAAATATCAAAGATTTAACCTGAAAATCCATTCTGCCATTAAGTAGACAAGCTATTTTCCGCACCTATTCACGGTTTAGAATTCACACGATAGTTGATGGAAGTATGTTTATGTTTTAAGGTCCCTTCTACATATTTATAGCGTGAAACATGCTCTATAGCAAGACATTTTTTTAAAAACAAGAAAAAAACTCTTCAACGAAATCTGTATATCAGGTCTCTTCTAGAAAAAGTTCATGATGAACTAATTCATGACTTAGTTGGGATAATGCTAATGATGATGAAGATAATCCATTAAATCATCATTTAGGTCTAAAGCAAGTGAGTCGACAAGAGGAATAGAAAACTGAGATCCTCACTGATTAAATTTTTGTCAAAACTTAAATCCTCACCTTGATACATTGATGTATCCTAAAGCAATTCCGCCCAACATTGTTGGTTGGAATCAGAGGGTCGTCAATATGGATAGGATCGATGCTACATGAAACACAACATATTATCATGATCAGAATATGCTAAAGATGTAACTGAACATAAACTCTGATGAGACTTCAAACCTGAGACCTCTTTCCCTTTTCATATAAACTCCACTTCCTTGGATTGAAATCCCCATTTGGCGTGGATCAAAAACATTCCTTAACAGTAAAGGAGAACTTTCAGAGGAAGAGTACTTAATGAAAGCAAAGAAATGCCCCAAGTCAAAACAGGCCAAACATTTTCTTTGAAATAAAAATATAAACAAAAAACCACTAATACTCACCCAAAGAAGTAAAGGAACTCCATCAAAAGACTGCCAAGGTTCTGCAAACAGTTCATACAAAGTGAATTAGAAAGATGAATTATTCAGTTTATGTTTTCAGCAGTGAAGTTAGTAGAGCAATATGGCAGTGGTCATTGGTTTTCTAGTTATAAACGACTAAATAGAAAGATCAAAACAGCGATCACAGTATCAAAAAATTCCCTTGAAAGGCACTTAAATAGCTTAACCTGCATGCTCATTCAGCACATTCAGTCAAGCATCGGGCTGTAAAGATATATTAGCTGGAATATATTGTTTATGTTTTATTGATTCATGTCAGGGAGCTGATAATCTATGTACTTTGAATAAAAATAAGAGAATTGCTCACCTCAAACTACAAAGAATCAAAAGGATACCATATTTAGACCAAACAATGATGTTCCAACATTTATAAAATTTGCCAGTTTCAATACTAGAATGCGAGTCTCTCAACTGAGAAACAGGTCATGCCATCTGATTTCAAACCACAAACCAAAGTTCCACGATGATTCAGGACAGCATTGATATGGAAAATAGGCTAACTATAGACATTACGATGTTAAAGATCATGCAAAAAATAGGTTCATGGTACAAGGGAACGCAAAACATTGTTCATATGAATACTCAACTTATCACATAAGGGAGGTTCTGCATATGCAAGTAGCCAAGAGGAAGCCATCTTTAAAAAAAAAGGCCCAATCTAATTTAGATATCCAAATCCTCATTTTCAGCAAGAAATTGCTCAAATTCTTAAAGGTAAATTTTAAAAACATGAATACAAAACAACCCAAATGAAAGGCAACTGGCAAAAGTCCTTCTATGATGCAAGTTTGAAATTATACAGTTACAAGGTTCAAGCGCAAAGTACTCTAAAGCTAAGAACTTGACAATAGCTTCACACAGTGTGAGATTAAATCTAGGAAAAAAGAACAGATTGCTTCTAGAAAGAAAATAACAGATAAAAGGTTTACTTGTTTCATATAATAACCACAATGGTGCTCATGTTGAAGGAAGCGTGTAATTAGTAAAACCTGCAAAAACATCAAAAACAATTTATCACAGATCAATGGCCCCCTAACTATCAATAACTTTTTTAGCAATAATGGAGCTGGCTAAACTGTTATTTTACAACTTTACACACCATAAATCACTCTCAACTTTCAGAGACATAATTTAACAAGATTACCAATGCATTAATTTTCTTTAGATCTTTTAAAGAAACAATGGACTTAAAAAGGAAATGGCAATACAAAAAAGGGAGAACAGTAGTGCATTAAAGCTAGTGCATAGATCAACCACTTCTTAATAGATGATGTTGACCACTAGGGTTATCATTGCAAGCACATAAACTCATATTTGGCTAAGATGAAAAATTAACTCACCTCAAAAATGAAAGTGCTAAGGCCGAATCATTTAATACACGTCCGACGCAACCTCAGATTGCATGCATCTCTTCGTGTTTATAGCCTTCAAATGTGATCCCAATCCAAATCTTGAATCTTTGCATCACAACTGCCATCACACTCCCAAACACACCAGGTCTATGTGAAAGTATCCATGTAATTTATCTTGCATCCAATAACCCTCCTAAACTCTTCAGCTGCTTCACTGCGTCGCTTGTAGCCAACATCCCCAGCAATGCACATCCTGCATGATACATGGCCTTGCTCCACACAAGCTAAATTCAAAGCTCCTCGCAACTTGCATCTTGTGCGAGCCAAGTCGCACTTTACACACGAACGCCTCCACTGCTTTGCATCTTTCGAACGCACACCAAAATATTCATTGTGCTTGCCCTGGTATTAGATTGCGCCTTTGTTGCTTGCTAAAATTCATTATTATGAGATTCTCTTCTCTCTCTCTCTCTCTCTCTCTCTCTCTCTCTCTCTCTCTCTCTCTCTCTCTCTCTAAATCACAATCCAACCTCTATTCTACTACACCTTTCAACATTGCTTGTCGCACACTCACCCTTGACATAGTAGGTCCCAATACATCCGCTACTCATGCAACCTGTCTCAACATGCGTTTGGTCCACTCCCTACTTGGATAATCGAGTCCATATTGCAGATTGCACACAATTATTTTGTTTGCTTACTGTGTTAACTTCTTCCTTTTTATTTTTGCACTCACTCTTAAATTGATGCACTCTAGACATGCATCATATACCTCCTATCATGATCAATCTATATAATATTATCGAGTTATGATAAATCATCAATCTTGCTCATCTTATCATGATATTTATAATGCTTATTATTCAAAAATTGACATGACTAAAAATATAGTTCACATCATGATCATTATTGATTATATCATAATTAATAAGCATATTCCCATCCTCAATATAATGTTTTTGATATATCACATCATCACAATTGTACATACTCTCATCAATGGTATCATGTTCAAGACTAATCATATCATGATGGCCATACCCACTCGTCTTCCAAAATCAAGCAGTTTTTTATCAATTTTTTTCCTAAATCCCATAAATTCCATAGTCAACCTAGGCCTCATGATGAAATATTCAGTGTCAAATTAGATTGGCAAATTGAGGAAATAAAGTCTCAACTTATTTCTTTGTTCATATACTTTGATATCTACTCAAGCAATCTTACCATTTCCTTTGTGTTAAGCACGAATGTCACGATGTGATCAATCTTAAGCTTAGCTTTGTGCATGAGAATGGGTTTGAACAAAAACTTGCACAGGATATCTTACTAGACTCGGATGTCATAACTGCTTCTAAGCCTTCAACCACAATTACATTGATGGATTTAATAAAGTATTGAACTACTAGGGCCTATCTCGAATATCTCATTTTCTCGTGTCTCTCTTCTCCCGGTATTGTGTTACAAATCCTACCTAGAATCTGGAGATCTAGGACGTACTTCTAGAATTCTCATTTCCAAAACAGTGAAGTGGCATGTTAAATTCACTATTATCCAATGAAAAAGACACTGAATTCAAATGTGGTCCAAAAGCTGCTGGGTAATAGAGGTGCTAATCCGTTACCTCCGTTGTTAAGTGTCAGATTGTTGTGAACTTGCTTCAAGTAGTGGAAGGCTTCAAAAGTAAAGAAAAAAAAGCATAAAAACACTCGTAGTTTTGTAATATCAGTTGTGACATATTTAAATATGAACATTACAATAGCAAAATGATATTAACCATTGTAATATTGTTCATAATTGCTAGATTCTAAAGAACTTGTTTTTATGAAGCAGCTTAAAGTATTGGTAACTCTTTTATCTTATCTTCACTTTGTTATCATCTGATTCAACAAAAATCTACAAGTTCTCTTAATGTTTATTCACAGAAGTTCAATGAATAGAACAAATACAAAGATAAATATGAAAATTAAAAATATATGTTACTATGGATGTGATTATAAATTTTTTTTTGCTGTATTCAGATAGTGGCAGGAAGCAATGAGTAAAGCCAGAAGCTGACTCTGGGTCTTCAGCAGCTGGTAAGCAAACATCTACGCAAATGCTGTAGGACAAGCAAATAGAGGGAAAGGACATTATTAAGTAGACCGAGTCTAAAAAGACAACATAATTTCAAATCAGACTCAATACTCTTATTTCTTCCTCTAATTCTGTTTATCATTGACCACTCAGGTGCTGGTATGATAACAACATCTTGGTGACACTGCCAAATATTTAATATTGTTAAAGCATAATGAAAACTTGAATATAAAATTCCTCAAATTTAATTATCTATGGCAAACAAAAAATTACTATCATGCCAGCTTTTGAAAGAATCATTGCATGTGGCAACAAACTCTAAAGAAACAGGAGGTAACACTCAGTTTTAAACTGGAGGTTGATCACAATATAAACTGGGACCATAGAGTTTAGCTCAACACCGTAATACCTTAAAAAAAAAAAGACAATCACCGTCTTTTGCACAAGAAAATTTTTGTAACAAAGGCTTTGTAATGAACTAAAACTGAACTTTCTACAAGGAATAAAAGCTGCAGAATTTAATCACCATTAATGCCTAGATGCTATATGGACTAAATATTGATCCAACCATAGAAACATTCATACAAAATAAAGAATAGGTATCAATTATCCAGATAAAGAAACCAAAAAGGTTATGGGAGCATTTTCAAAGTATATTAAATTAAAAAACAAAAAAGGTGCGACTGACCAAGCAATATGAGCTTAATCCTCCCGAATAAGAGTGATCCAAGCTACGATCTGCCAAGAACTTTTTAAGCACTAAAGCTAGAGGGACGGAGGCAGGAAATTGCTGAGTAAGCTTTCTAACCTGCACAAGTATAAGAGAGATAATCAACATTAAAAAAATTTGGCAATCTTATATTATGCATTATACTTTATGTTGAAATCAGGGATTTGAGAGGGAAAAACCATACTTTATTACACAATTTCATTCCTATTTATAGATCTATACAGAGTGGTAAATAAAGAAATAACTAAATTACAAAAATCAGGCACAATTGCCCTCATATATTCCTTCCTAAATCAGCTGCCTTACTATGGAAAGAAATCACCGTGATTTAGGAGTGATTCTAGCGTGATAAATGCGAGCTTCCCACGGATCATGATTCGTGGCCGTGGGATCTCTTTTAGAGAGAATGGCTGGGATTTAACACTCCCCCTCCAGCTGGGAAATATGGATCTGTCATTCCCAGCTTGGCTATCATTCTGAGAAAGGCAGAGTTATCCAATACTTTGGTAAGGATATCTGCAAGTTGATCATTTGATGACACATAGTTGATACATACAAGATCAACTGTCTAATTTTTCTTTTATAAAATATCTCTCAACTTCTATGTGCTTGGTCCTATCATGTTGGACTGGATTGTGAGTTATACTGATTGCTGATTTGTTGTTATAATGCAATTTTATGGGTTTGTCCCACTTGATCCTTAGATGATCTTCTAGAATCATCTTGATCCATAGTACCTCACATATTCCCAAGGCCATAGCTCTATATTTTGCTTATGCACTAGATCTTGCCACCACATTCTGGTTCTTGCTTCTCCATGTAACTAGGTTTCCTCCAAGAAATGCGCAGTACCTAGAAGTAGATCTTCTGTCCACTGGTGATCCTGCATAATCAACATCATTGTATACCTCTAGGGTTATTCCGTGGTCTCTTTTAAAGAGAATCCTTTTCCCTGGGTTACCCTTAAGGTAGTGCAGTATTCTATCTACTGCTAGCATATGAGTCTGTTTTGGATTTTGCATAAACTGACTGACCATACTTACAGTAAATGCTATATCTGGCATGATGTGGGAAAGGTAGATCAATTTTCCCACCAGTCTCTAGTAAGCCTCCTTATCTACATCTAGATCTTCTTTAGCTTCTCCCAATTTGAGATTCGATTCTACCGGTGTTGGTGTTGGCTTACATGCTAGTTTTTCTGTTTCCTTCAGAAGATCTTTAATGTACTTTGTTGTGAGATGAAGATTCCTTTACTGGAGTGAGCTACTTCAATTCCAAGAAAGTATTTTAGCCTACCAAGTTCTTTGATATCAAATTCCTTAATAAGATTTTTCCTTAGACTCACTTTCTCCTTTTCATTATTCCCAATCAAGATAATATCATCCACATAGACTAATAGTATTATGACTTCCCTTGGGTCTGAGTGTTTAAAGAAGTGTATGATCCCCTTGACTTTGTTTGTACCCATTAAAAAGCATGAATTTTGAGAATCTTTCAAACCAGGCCCTTGGTGATTGTTTGAGCCCATATAGAGCCTTTTTTAACCTGCACACCTTGTTACCTCCATTTTTTTTTTTAAATCCTGATGGCATTTTCATAAATATCTCTTCTTCCAGATCCCCATATGGTTTGATGTGATGAATTTTGTGATGCTTATGTTGTGATGTTTACACCATATTGTTTAAAATGTGATCTGTGATGGGCATTTAGATTTTCTTAGGTTAGGAATGATCTGGATATTTATTACTAATCACATTTTTATAGATGATCATGCTTATATAGGGCTATAAAAAGGGGGGTAGAATTAATCATGATTTAAAACAATATTTTCCACAGGTGTTTTTTGCAGCTTAGCCCTCTAATCATTAAAAACATGACCAAGCTACAAGTTGCTCAAAAATGAGCAAAGTGATTATAATTATGATCGTGTCTTTTGATTATTTATATATTCAAATGCTTCACTAACATGCAGGGAGTTTGAGTTATTTTATTTTTTAAAAAATATAATTGATTAAAACAAGAGTTGTGAAAGTCTTCAAAATAAGGCATTTCCCGAAAGATTTAGGATCCAAAGAGAAAATAAACATCCTTTAATGGAGAGTTTTTTCTATTTGGAGACTCAAATTAGATAAACATACAAGAAGTTGGAGGAAAAGAAGGTGAATCTGAAGAAAGAATTAAGTCAAAGAGGAAGAAACAAAGACAAGAGAAAAGTGTCTTATTTTAAGAGTTGTGTCATTTCATAGGATTAGAATCCAGATTGTTGTTGATGGAGCCAGGCCACCTTTGCTTTCAGCAGACCCTGAGTTGTAATAAAGTAGCACTAGCCAGATGGACTTTTGATATTCCATATTTTATTTGATGATTGTTTAAATTGATTGAACAGTAGAAATTGCATGTTTTTCATAGGTTTCTTTCTTGCATGTAATTGTGCCTAGAATTTTGTTAGGCTATTAGGAATGAAAATTCTTCTACTCATAATTTTAAAATAAAATTCTAGGGATAAATAACATAAAAAGATAATTGCTCTAAGAAAGTAAACCAGAGACCGTCTGGGATCGCATGCTTATTTTTCATACTTCTTTCTTTATTTTAGAGACACTTTCCTGTCCAAGGGTAGAGTTCAGATAATCTGACCGATGAGGATGAGGTGCCAAATCTGGGGAAGCCTAATCTTCAAAAAAATTATTTTCTTAAGCATTTTTCAAAAAATTCAAGCATTCGTGATTTTTGTTATTTCAACTAGCATGCATCGCATTAAAAATAAAGTAAAATTAAAATTTATTTGCATAAGTTCTAGAAGCGTACTACCATTCATAAGAACATGGCACATAGAATTTTCTCTAGATGTCGGCTCTAAATTCCAAAAACTTTAACAGCATACCTATCTTTCATAAAGACCGAATAACATGATTTTGAAGCGATTAGATTGTTTAGCTGGCTTTCCACTTCATGCAGATGTACGTACAAAAAAATCGTACAATGCATTTAGAATTTTCTCTAGATGTCGGCTCTAAATTCCAAAAACTTTAACAGCCTACCTATCTTTCATAAAGACCGAATAACATGGTTTTGAAGTGATTAGATTGTTTAGCTGGCTTTCCACTTCATGCAAATGTATGTACAAAAAAATCGTACACTGCACTTAGAATAGGTTCGGGTTACTATTATGTAGTACCCAACTTAGATCTAGGTTTTAAGGCGAACCTTAAATCATAAGTCCTCACCCTCAGAGAATCTAATCTCACATATCTAATAAAATGTCAATTCAAATATAAAAGTTCTCTCTCTAAAATATTAAAGCCTAACATAAGATAGACTGGAGTGCTTCTGGAAGGTCCCAGAATCTTAAAGTGCTCTCTACCTCTCATCATTTGACTTTCAAAAAGAGTTATTCTGAATTGATCCAATCCCCTAAAAATTCTTTCTCTCATTATTATCTTAATCATTGAAATCAAAGAAAATCTTTTTCACTACTTTAATCGAGAATATTCTTAGGAGATTTAATTTTCTAAGATGTGATTAAATATAAAGGTTTGTCTTTATGGGGAACCAGTAATCCCAGATTAAAATAAGCCCTATCTTATTTTCATAAGATATATGAAAAATCTCTGGGAACGTAGACGATTTCATTAAAACTCATTATCGTATTCAAATCACTTCTCAGAATATCATTTTCATCTTTCGAGGTGATATGATACTATGTTGTTGTATTTGATAACAAAAATGAAGAATTTTTTCAAACCACACTTCTATCTTTTAATACTATTTTAGAATGACATTTATGTCTTTCAAAACTGTATGTTATTCTTCTATTTGTATTTTATTATGAAAGTGAATAATTTATAAAACTCTATTTTTGTATTTGAATTCATTGTAGAATAATTTGTCTATTGTTCGATATAGCATTCTATTCTCAATGTTATATTTGATCACAAGAGTAGGAGCACCCCAAATCTACGTAGATTTTAAACTCAATTTTATTTTCCCGAAAATCACCTACTTAAGCAATGAATAAACAGCAAATACCCAAACAACCCTCCCCCAATTTGCTCCTATTTTCTTAATTATATTCCTCCCAAATCAGCCCTCAAATCTGCTCTCTTCAATTAAAAAATATTTTCTAATTAATCTACTCCATATCAACACCCAAATATGCCCTCTTCAATTAAGAAATATTTTCTAATTAATCTCCTCTAAACCAACCCCAAAACAGCCCCCAAATATGCTCTCTTCAATTAAAAAATATCTCCTAAGTAATGACCTTTGATTAATAACCTTCTTAAATAGTTCCCTATTGATTAGGAAACTTCCTAATTCCCTCCCAATCAAATCGGTCGGTCCATCAATACTCTCCTCCCAAAATGACACATTATCCTCAATGTGGAATGAAGTAAACTGCTGCTGAAGCACTGGACTAATAGCATTTGACTGAAAAATGGATTGTCACTGGGTCGATGATCCTTGCCTCCAACATCTCCCTGATCAAGCTTTCAATCTCATCTTTTTCTAGAGTTTGGGAGAACAGTACGGATGAACACTGATATGTGAAACTCCTTCCTTCAAAATGATAGCATGCTTGTGTTCCTGCGGAGGCAACCCCTGAACGACTGGAACACCACTCGATACTATTGTAGGAGTGGTTGAACCATGTCTGATATCTTCTCCCCATTTTCTTCTCCTTCCAAACTCTACAGCTCAACCAAAAATCTCACTCCTTCCCCCTTCCCCCTACTTGGAAGTGGCTCAATCAAGATTGGCCACAAGTTTAGTTTTTTTCATTCAAAGCAACATGAAAAGGCTCGTCATAAACTTCCTTGATTCCTAAAATCTTCAATTGTATAAAAGGTCGCCCTAGATGCTTAGATTTTTCTCTAATGTTGAACTTTCTCCTAGCAAAGACCTCTCTTCGGTTAATAAAGTTGCACTAACAATGGGAGGTTCCTCCCACACTGCAAGCTTATTTTATGGTGGTGGCTGGCTCCATCATTCTTCCATGCCCATGGCTAAAGGGCAGTCTGGAACTCAAACTCCATCATTCTTCCCAGCTCCATCTAATTTTCTCCTGGAGATGCACACTTATCAGGTTGTAAATTATGTATAATTTTTTAAGACAACATGGCAATGCGAAGACACCTTGATTAACTAAGGGCACATATATCATAGGCTTCTCTAGCATGCTTCTAAGACTCCTAATGGCACCTCTTTAGCATTGGAGAACAAACGAGGTTTTTAGATAGTCCTAACATGGTTATGTAAACAAAGACGAGATAAACATGTTTGTGGATGGGTGTCTCATGTCTAAACAAACAAATTTTCAAAATGCCAACATTATCCTTGACTTCAACAATAAATATGGGACAACTTGTGCAATTTATTCATATCTTCAACTATGCTCTCCAGCATCCAAGAAATCCATTAAATCCAATCCAAAATTCAAGCCAAATGCAGCTGTGTTGTGCCTCAGCCACTGTATCCGCTAGATAACCTCACCGATTGATCCTTCTCCCAATCCATCAGCCCTTGAGTGTGTCGTTGACTTCTTGTTTAAGTTGCTTTAAAAGAATGGTTTTGAGTTCACGCGTTGCCTAATTCCATCTCCATCCAATTCTACCGGCATTGAAGTCACTGACACACAACAAGCTTATAATGCAGCAGTAGAAGTCAAGCAAATTATAAACTGAGAATAGACATATGATACAGAAGTAAAAGCCAAGCAAATTGTAAACTCAAATTATGGTTTTAAACCCAATCATATCGGTGATATTTCAATGGTTCCCAAATGCATGCAGTTTCAGTAGAAGACTAATATTTCAACCACAATGAACTTCAGCGTCCATATAAAAATAAGCTTTACTATCTAAAACCAGTACGTCTTAACAATTAAGATCCTAAAATTTAGCGTGACATAGGGATCCAGCCTAGAAGAAAAAATAACAGTTACCAGTTCAGAAGTTTGGAGCCCCGTATGAGATGTTGACTTGAAGCTAATATCAAGACGTATAGGCTTTACACCAACAACAGCATCATCCTTTGTGATCATTGAATCCTTTGAAGAAGCACTGTTATGTTGTCCAGATATCTTGGAGGATTTCACTTCAGATAAATCCGCAATGGAAGAGCTTCCATGTGATAAAGTTATATCACAAGGAACTTCAGCCACCAGCATGATCACAGGTATCTAAACCCAATACATCAACATTACGTACACATTGAGTGAGGAAAAAATTAATGAAAGCACATACACAGAAGTATCTATCAACATACATGAACATGCACATACAAGCAGATACTCAAAATACATTATTGACAGAATTGCAAGTGCGACAAAATATAGGGATTGGGGAAGACGAAATGCAAGAGTACAGCAAAAGAAGAGGAGATCTTACAGTTGTGTTCTCAATTGTTTTAAGAGAGTCATTTCGAACCCACTCTTGGTTTGCAAGGTATCTAGCAGCATGCTGAAAAGCAGATACATGGTATCAATAAAACAGAAAAAAATGCAGAACACTATTTATGTATATTTCAAATGGAGTAAGGATGCGATAAAAATAGTCTCTTCATTTTTTTCCCTCGAAATATATTTCCAAATAAAGCCAACCCAAAATAGATCTAAAATAGTTAGGATAAGCCTAATGAAGATGACAAATCTCCAATTATAATCAACATGACTCAGTCATCTACAACAACACAAACAAGAAAATAAATTATGAAAAAATTAATGTGAAAAAATAAAACAAATGTTACTCACTATTGGTTTTTAAAACCACCTCCAACTTCTAAAGCTGCTAAGCAAAGCACAACTATTAAAGCCAAAGTGATAAAGAGGCAACCGAACAAAATGTAAACAAACTTGAACAATAATGACCAACATGAAACAATAACATTGAAGCGTTATTTTTTTTAGTTTAATAAGCCATCACTGTGAAAACACTAATATCGAAAAAAAAATTCAATAATATTTCCCTAAGCAACCACCAAGATTTCAAAGCATGTTCCATGCAGTCTAGCCATTTAAGCTAAAAACTAAACCTACTAGTGAATGGTCCATTGTTTGTTTTATATACTGCATGCAACTTGCCGTGGACAAGGACCCATCATAACCCTTGAGTGCATGCAGGTTATAATCAAGACGACTCAATGTCAATACCATGCCACGGCGCCATAAAACCATATTGGCTAAATAATTTCATGCCAAAAACCATCAGCTAGTGGATTTTGATATAGGCCTTGCTTTACTTTCTAAGAAATCCCTAAAGAAAAATTATATAATCAACTAAGAAAGGAAAAGAATATAACTGAAAGAAGGACTTCAACAATGTTGAGAACTTTAAGCTGTATTTTGACTTCAATTTTTCTTGGGAAAGACTCGTTGAAATTTTTTATGATAGCATTTTGGTTTAGATCACTTTCTCAAGGGTGGTTCAATCATCACTTTAACATTGGTTTTAATTTCACATCCCCTGAACTACCTTTACGGAAAAGAAGACGAATGAAGAGCTTTTCTAGAATGAAGTGATAGTCAAGTTTTTTTTTTTTTTTTGACAGTTTAATGGAAAGTTTTTTGCAGGGATCCCCTTTTGATTGTTATCTAATTCATCGATAACCTGAGGAAGATTTTCTAACTAGCAAATTTTTGATATATTAAAGAGCAAATATATTAGAGGAAATAATGTAGTGAGATGTATTAAAGATAAAGTGACTGAAAATATACTAAAATGACTAGAACATATATTGAAAAATGAAACCACTAGACAAATAAAAAAAAAAAGAAATAACAAACAAAATATAATCGCTGTTATTAGTCTCAATGAAAGTGTGGAAGATATCATCATCAGCTTATCCCGAATATAGAGAGCATGCTTCATAGATTTTTATTTTTCACTCATTCCTACTTAGTGTTCCTTGAGAAATTGAACATATTTTCGTGCAAATCTTTTAAATAACTTCTATCAATGTTATCAAAAGCTTATAATTTTTATTCTCAACTATTCAACACAAACTTTATTTACCATTCTACTTAATGCATTTTCTACCATTTATTGTACTTGTCCAAACCACCAGCTTTATTTACCGTTATTTTGCCTTCAAAAAATGTTACTCTAGCCATTCCTCCAATATAATAGTTCCTCAACTTTTTCTTCTTGGTTTTACCACATAGGTATCTTATCATCCTCATTTCTATCACACTGAACTTAGCTATAAATATTTTTCTACCACTCAACATTTGAATCCATAGAACATAACCAACATAACTGTAGTTTTATCAAATTTGGCTTTAAGTCACTATGAAATATATTTTTTTGTGCAATACTTGTAAGTCACTTCTTTATTTCAATCATCTAATAATTGAAACATTTCAATAACATTGAATAGTGCTTGCTATGACACACAACACAAAGCAATACACATCTCACGCCATTCCATTTGCACGGTGATACACATGGGGGGGGGGTTGAATAGTGTGTGCTAATTATGTCATGCATGAAAATAGCACATGACCCGTGTAGCACACATTATTTTGTTTTTTTTTTTAATTTATAATTTTAACTTTTAATATAGAGAGGCACGTAAGGAGTCTAAGAAATCAATATGCGATTCAAAGATTTTAGCTTTTAATGATTTATATAATAAATCAATACTAGTATCTAAGTGTGGCTTGGGATTCCTCCAAAATACAATCTTAACCTTTCATTTTATTTATCAAAGATGAATCCAAATCATTCATTTTATTTGCAAATTAAATTTATTTTTTAACTTTATTTATTTAATTAAATGCATGATGTTTTAATTGCATTTAAGTAAGAGCTAACTGTTAGAATGCCAAAGGTTTTAATTATATTTATTTCTATATTTAAATACAGTTAATTAATATATATATTTGCATTATATTTTTAATTTATACCTATCGAAGCAATTAATAACATAATTCATTAATTAATATTCATTCTATAATAATTGTTAAAAATTCATAATTTTAATAATTAATAATAAAAAAATTAAAGTATAAGTTTTAAATAATTATTTTATTAAAGAATCTTTACATATATACTACTATTATAAAAGCCATTTCAGTTTTACTCCCAAACAAAATCTTAGCCTTTCATTTTTATTATTCAAATAGAATCTTGGCTTTGATTTTATAATCTAATCATGATTAATTGATGATTTTAAAAATAATTAATATATTACTACTTTTCATATGAGCAAAATTTTCATTTAAGCAAATAAATAAAGAAATCACTTAAATTCTTTAATGCTTCTTAATCTTCCTTTAATTAAATATCTATTTGTATTCCGCTCTTCGTATCCTTAAATAAATGAACAAATCATTTAAATTCTCTAATACTTCTTAGTATTCTTTCATATTAATTAAAAACCCATCTATACTCCGCTACTCATATTCCTTACTCTTCCTAAACTAAATCTCAACCGTAAAAATAAAAATGACAAAATCTTGTCCAAGCATTCCATCTCAACTCTTGGGATTCCTACGTGCACCACTCCTATTCTCTCATAATGATATAATTCACACACTCAAAATTATCGTAAACTCCTTCCTCTCGCTTACAAAGTCCCTCGTGAGAGACGAACCAAACAGCTCGCTCCAGACAGTTGTTCTCTGTCGTCCTTCACGTTGCAATTATCTAGCCCTCACTCTATTGTCTCATATCTCCTCTCATAAACTCTCCACATAGCATTATCGTTATTGCTTCAGTCCTTTTCTAATGCTGGATTATTATTTAGCATAAAAGTTTAGATCCTTTCCTAATGCCAAATTATGCAACTGGCATGTTTCTGCTCTTTTCCCTATTCTTTTTTATCCGTTTCTACTATTTTTTGATATGATTTCTCTGTGAAATTGTTAACAGTTGATCATGCTGCTCGTTCCTCTTTTCACCCTTACAGAGGTTAGCAAGTAATCACGATTTCAGTAAAACAATATTCCATTTCTTCTACTACTGATTTCGTTTGGAGAAAGTTTCTAACAACTTACAAAAAAAAATATTTTTCTTTGTTTTTGATCTTCACATAGGAATCGAGACTGTGACTTATGGGATAGAGGTAATGCACATTTCTCCCATTGAGAAAACTAAACAAATGTTAATTTTTGTTTTATTGAGGTTTCCCCTTTCTCAAAAGAAAGCTAATGCTCTTTTTCTAACATCTACTAAAATTCAGGGAGACATACCCATGAATATTTTGATGGCCGTAAGAGCATAATCAAGTTTGGAGATGTTCAGGTCTGTTCTATAACCATTAGAAAAACTAAACAACAACAACAACATCAAGCCTTTGTCCCACTACGTGGGGTCGGCTACATGAATTCTTTTTCTCCATTGTGTCATGTTAAAAGTCAAATTCTCATTTAAATCTAATAAAGAAAGATCATTTTTAATATTTTCTAACCAAATCTTTTTAGGTCTACCTCCACCTTTCTTAACATAAGTCAAATCTAATACCTCTACTTTCCTAATTAGGTCAACGGAAGGTCGTTGTTTTACACCCTGATAATAATAAATCTCTAAATTTACACCCCGATTATATGTGAGATCATTGATGTATTCTTCTCTATTTTTTCGATATTTCCTCTTCAATGGATGACCGCAGAAAGAGGAATCGTTCATGCTAGAAAGCCAATCGGCGACAACGCCAACAAAAATTTTTAACTTATCAAAATTTTTACATATCTCACATCTGAATTTTCATATTTATTTATACAATACCTAAATATTAAAATAATTTAAAATTATTCTTTAACCTAACTTTTGGATATGCCTCTTGATATAAAATAAATAAATGAGATAAAATTATCACTAAATTTCTAAATTATTGTTATTAATTATTTAATTATAAATATTTATTATTTCGCTAATACAATTTCATATCTCTTAATTTTATATGAATTAATAATATGGTTATAAAAAATAATGAATACTTTTCTCATAAGAAATAATATAAAATAAATTATTTTTTTCTCGCAGGTTTTTAACTGCTTTGTAATATAAGTTATGCTTGTAAACAATTTGCATGTTTTTTACCGTCTAATTTGATGCAATTGTTAATCTATTTATTATTATAGCAAATAAAGTAGATACATTTTTAATTGAAGAAAAAATAGGTTATATAATTTTTTTTATTGGCAATATAATAAGTAACTATTTTGACTCATAAATTACCTGTTGAAAAATTTAGGGTGAGATAGCTGAAGATTAAGATCAGAAGGAAAACATATTATAATAATTTTAATTAATTTACTTGTTATATGTTATATTCTTTTAAATTTGTTATCCCCAAATTGTGCGATACGATTATAAAATAAATTTATGCATCTCGAGCTTCAATTATTAATTCATATAAATAAATAAAAATTATATTTTTATAAGATTAAATTTATTCACGTGCACTTTGTTCACGTGCACATTGTGCACGTGCAATTTTCCTAGTAAGATACTAAGGAGGGCAAAATATATATGTATAAGTTAGCCAAACAAAGAGATATGAGTAGTAAGGATTCATTGCAAGTGCATTAAGGATGAAAATAAAAAAATACTTTATTTGAAGAAGATATTCAACAAAGATAGATATGATATTTTGCTACATTTTCAAAGAAGATTATGAGAATACGATTGACCTTAGTGGCCTTAACATCCTAAATGAAAATAAAACTTTTTGCTTTTATCGGCATATTAGTAAAACCGAAGTTAGAGAGGCTTTGAAGAAAATGAAGTGTGAAAAAGCTGTAGGACATGATGATACTCCAATAGAGGTGTGGAAATGCTTAGGAGATGAAAAAATTTCTTGGCTTACTAAACTTTTTAATATTATCTTGAAGACTAAAAAGATGCAAAATGAGGGGAGAATGAGTGTGTTGATTCCTATTTTTAAGAATAAAGGTGATGCACAAGATTGTGCGAATTATAGAGGAATTAAGTTAATGTGTCATACTTTAAAACTTTGGGAGAGAGTTAAGGAGCATAGGTTACGACGTGATACTAATGTTTCTCAAAATTAATTTGGATTCATGACGAGTAGGTGTAATATGGAAGCTATACATTTATTGAGAGGTTTGATGGAGAAGCATAGAGAGAATAAGGAGTATCTTCACATGATATTTATTAATTTAGAGAAAGCATATGATAAATTTCCAAGAGAAGCGCTATGAAAAGTTCTAGAAAAGAAAGGAGTTAATGATGCTTATATTCAAGTCATTAGGGATATAAATGCAGGTGTTGTTACTTGTGTTCAAACACAAGGTGGTTTGACCAAGTATTTTCCTATTTCTGTTGAATTACATCAAGGATCAGCCTTAAGCCCAAATCTTTTTTGCTTTATTCATGGATGTTCTCGCTAGACATTTGCAAGAGGTTGTGCCCGGTGTATACTTTTTGCTGACGATATTCTTCTTGTTGATAAGACTAGAGAGGGAGTTGAAGGTAAACTTGAATTATGGAGGTCAACCTTAGAGTCTAAAGGTTTTTGTTTGAGTAGATCTAAAACTGAATATATAGAGTGTAATTTTAGTAGTAATAGATCTAGTGGAAGGTTTATAATTTTGAGCAATCAAGTCATTAATAAGAGTACACGTTTTAGATATCTTGAGTCTATTGTTCAGAGTGATGGTGAAATAGATGAGATATTATTACTAGAATTCAAGTTGGATGGTTGAAGTGGAGGAATGCATCAGGCTTGTTGTGTGATAGAAAAGTACCCCTCAAACTTAAGGGAAAATTCTATAAGATGGTGGTGAGACTTACAATACTTTATGGTGAAGAATGTTAGCCATTAAAAGAGAAGCATAAAATTAAGTGTTGCAGAGATGAGGATGCTCAGGTGGATGAGTGGCTTTACTCTTAGAGACATGATACGAAATGAGCATATACGTGAAAAGGTTGGAGTAGCTCCAGTGAAAGATAAGGTTGGAGAGAGTCATCTTAGATGGTTTGGTCACATAAAACGGCAGCCTTCCGATGACCTGGTTAGGAAAGTAAATGTATTAGATTTTGCTTATGTTAAGAAAAGTAGAGGTAAACCTAATAAGACTTGGTTAGAAAATATTAGAAATGACCTTTGGGCAGCTTTATATTTTTTTTTTGGGTAGCTTTATATTTTTTGTTTTTGTTTTTTCAAGCTCATTTCTCAATCACAATTTCAAAAATGTTTTTACAAAAGTAGCTTTTAAAGACAAAATAATAATAATAATAATAATGAAAGACTTGTTTTCCAAACACATTATTTTCTCACTAATTACTTTTCTTACCGCAAAAATAGTCAAAAAGTCATTCCAAACAAAACTTATATCATCTAGACTTAAATCTCTAACTCTTATTCAAAGGTAACTCGGGTACAACTTTTTGAAATAATCTATCACATAAAACCACCTAACAATATATCTTTGCAAAAAAAAAAGGGGAATGAAACCTTGGTGCTAACAATTGTTGAAAAGCAAGCTGCAATTTCCAAAGAGATCCAACAATAGCAGTCAAAAGATAGCGGCAAGAGTCTATAAATGTTTGCTTAAGATCAACAAACAAGGTTTCCACCCATATGTAATTTCCTACATATAAATCACCAAGGTTACCAGCTTTTCACGCCTAGTAAAACAGAACATAGCTTATCTCTATGAATTAGAATTGTAATTCTGACCATTTTCGAGAAAGCTTATTGAACAAGCTTTAACCAGAATTTTTTTTTTATATTTTCATTTATTCTCCCCCAAAAGGATACAGCCAATATTTGCAAGCATTCTGCATTTATCTTTCCAATGATTTCTCTATTTTTTTAAATTATTTGTAACAAATATAAAAAAAGCCTACCATAAATGAATTTCCAAAATTAGAATAGTTATTTTTCTAAATATCTTAACTGATTTCCTGAGTCTACTCTCATTGGTTATGTTTGGTACACTTACCCCTGAAACACATAGTAATGCTAAACTATATCTTTTATTTTGAAATAAATTCAATGTTGCTCCCACAAGTGTTATTTTGTAATTCCTGCTCGATAATTTTGTTGCAAATCGTCATGAAATCATGGAGGGCATGTTCATGCACTACGTGCTATCCACCATGCAATACCTCTCTCTCCCTAATGTTAAATGGCATGTCGATGACAAGCAAAACAGCTAAAAAGCATTATCAAATGAAGCCCGAAATAGATCAGTAATATAATATTAACAATGTTTGAAGCCTCACATGCATTCCCTAATTTCCAAAATCAATTCACATAAAGAAGCTAACAACATCAATTCAAATATTAGAAGCTCAAATTAAAGATTAGCATCACTTCTAACTAAATAAATATGAGAACACCAAATGGTGTTGCTGAAAAGCTGTCAAGGGCTAAGACACTAATTCGATAAGATTTCAAAGACGAGCATATTAAGATTAGACTATAGATTTGCTGAAAATTGCATGGTAACTTAAAACATAACAAAGAAGATAATAAAAATAGTTTTAGAAAAATGGCAGGTAGGAAACAGTTTGGGAGACCATGACACTCAATAGTAATCCAGGAATCAGTAAAACAAGGCGCAAACTGACACATATATAAGATTTCATGTCATAAAGAAAATTTTCCAAAATTTAACTAAAAGAAGTTTCAGCGAATCATCATTCATGTTGTCATTACTGCAATAAAATCATCACCACCCAAAATCCCTCCTTACAAAGAAATTACATTTTTGGCAGAAATGGTCATCTGCAGGATTGCTGAAAAGAGGAATTTAAGTTAAACAATATGCATGTAAGCCTTTATCTCATAACAGTTAAGTACAATGTTTCTAGACGAATAACAACAAAAAAATACCTGCAGACATGTTTCCTTAATACCATTACGCCCTTCAAGAATTCCAGCTTCTTTGATAGGTTCCTGATAAATATCTTGATTAAAAGGTTGGAAAAAAAAGAAGACCATGAACAGCAAAGTTAGCAGTTAATCACGATTTACTTACCAAATTCCTTACCGGAGGAAGGGACACTACGAGATCTACATCACTAGTCGGAAGAGCTAAACCAGTTGAATTAGAACCAAATATGTTTGTGCGAGAACGAGGCCAAAGTACCTGAAGTGATCTTGTGATACGTTTGACAGCCCAATTAATGAATGGCTTCCGGATCGAATTTTCTGCAGCAACCTTTGACAAGCAACCAATATTTTTGTGGAAACATTAAGCTAAAGATTAAAAGAGAATGAAAACAGAACAAAAAAAAGATGCAATTAGGTCAAAAAACTTCCTGATAGTTAACAAATCAAGAAAGTAAGTAAGAATGCTAATCTAAACCAAGAAGTGAAAAAAAAAATCACTGAAAGCAAATTCTTTTTTCCTTTTGCAGACAAGGTCTGTTCTTTTAGAGACGAGATACGAAACGCGCATATACGTGAAAAGGTTGGAGTAGCTCCAGTGGCAGATAAGATTAGAGAGAGTCGCCTAAGATAGTTTGGTCACATAAAATGGCAGCCTTCCGATGACGCGGTTAGGAGAGTAGATATATTAGATTTGGCTTATGTTAAGAAAGGTAGAGGTAGACCTAAGAAGACTTGGTTAGAAAATATTAGAAATGACCTTTCTTTATTAGATTCAAATGAGAATTTGACTTTTAACAGGGCACAATGAAGAAAAAGGATTCATGTAGCCAACCCCACATAGTGGGATAAAGGCTTGATGTTGTTGTTGTTGTTGCTACTGCAGACAAGGTCTATTCCTTTTGGAACCCGAGTATTTTTTCACAGGGTGTCGGTAACGTTGTTTGACTTGTTTTCAGGGAAGAAACTATTTTGCATAGTTTCATTTCTCAAAGCATCAAAAAGGTCATCGCATCCTAAAACGCTACAGTAACAAGCTTAACAGTCCAGTCAAATAACTTCGAGGATTCTAATATTCTTGATTGCCTTTATTAGATATTTAAGAACGAGGCCTGAGCCAACAAGCAGCTGGGCGGCATTGGCTTTGGATGCTGAAGGGCCCAACATGCCAATCTATTTTCTCTCCTGGATGCAACAGAAGAGCTGGCAATGAAAAGGACAAAGTGGACCAAACTTAGAAATGATTTAATAATATTACAGGATTAGATGTAGACATTTAAAAAACACTAACAAAAATATTTGTGAGTAAGACTCAAAATTTTAAGATTTTGACTGTGCATGAGAAAACTATTGTGAATAAGTAATTAATTGTATTAAGAAGTTGCAAAGAATATGCTTGGAGTATCAAAAGTAGAAACTCCTAACAATAAAAATAGTTGGTGGAGGAATCAAAATGTGCAAGAAAAGATAAAAAATAATAAGCTTTGTTATAAAAATTGGTTTAGGTATAAAGCTCGAAAAATTGGCAAAGATATAAAGAGACCCGTAAAGAGTCTAAGAAAGAATATGTAATGCAAAAAATTTACCTTTTAATAATTTATATAATAGATTAGATACTGAGGAGGGCGAAAGATATATGTATAAGTTAGTCAAATAAAGAGATAGGAGAAATAAGGATTTAGTTCAAGTGTATTCTGGATGAAGATCAAAAAATATTTTTATTAGAAGAGAATATTCAGCAAAGATGAATAAGATATTTTGATAAATTTTTCAATGAAGATTGTGAGAATACAATTGACTTCAGTGACTTTAGCACCCTAATGAAAATAAAGAACATTTTATCGATATATTAGCAAAACCGAAGTTAGAAAGGCTTTAAAGAAAATGAAGCATGAAAAATCTGTTTGACCTAATGATATTCCAATAAAGGTATGGAAAAGCTTAGGAGATGAAAAAATTTATTGTCTTACAAAACTTTTAAATACTATTTTGAAGAATAAAAAGATGTTATATGAGTGGAGGAGTGTGTTGATTCCTATATTTAAGAATAAAGATGATGCACAAGAGTGTGTGAATTATAAAGAAATTAAGTTATTGTATCATACTTTAAAACTATAGGAGAGAGTTATTGAGCATAAGTTGCGATGTACTATATCACAAAATCAATTTGGATTCATGCAGGATAAGTCTACTATGGAAGCTAAAAAATTTATTGAGAGATTTGATGGAGAAATGTAGAGAGAATAAAGAAGATCTACATATGATATTTATTGATTTAGAGAAAGTATATGATAAAGTTCCAATAGACGCGCTCTGTATAGTTCTAGAAAAGAAAGGGATTAACAATGCTTGCATTCAAGTTATTAAGGATACATATGCAAGAGTTATTACTTGTATTCAAACACAAGGTGGTTTGACCAAGTATTTCCCTATTTCAGTTGGATTACATCAAGGATCAGCTTTAAGCCCATATCTTTTTGGTTTAGTCATGGATGCTCTTGCTAGACATTTGCAAGAGGATGTACCCTGGTGTATGCTTTTTGCTAATAATATTTTCCATGTTGATAAGACTAGAGAGGGAATTGAAGTTAAACTTGAATTATGGATGTCAACCTTAGAGTATAAAATTTTTCGTTTGAGTAGATCTAAAATCGATTACATAGAATGTAATTTTAGTAATAATAAATATAGTGGGAGATTGTGACTTTAGGCGATCAAGTCATTAACAAGAGTACACATTTTAGATATATCGAGTCTATTGTTCAAAGTGATGATAAAATAGACGGGGATATTATTAATAGAATTCAAGTTGGATAGTTGAAGTGGAGGAATGCATCGAGCCTGTTGTGTGAGAAAAGCACCCTCAAACTTCAAACAAAAATTCTATAAGATGGTGGTGAGACCTGCAATGCTTTATGGTGCAAAATGTTGGCCATTAAAAGAGAAGCATAAAATTAAGTCAAGTGTTGCAGAGATGAGGATGCTCAGGTGGATGAGTGGCTTCACTCTTATATACAGAATGTGAAACGAGTATATATATGTAAAGGTTGGAGTAGCTCTAGTAGCAGATTAAGATTAAAGAGAATCCCCTTAGATGCTTTGGTCACATAAAACGTCAGTCTTGATGACCTGGTTAGGAGAGTAGATATATTAGATTTGACATATGTTAAGAAAGGTAGAGGTAGACCTAAAAATACTTGGGTTAGAAAATATCAGAAATCAGACAAAATGGAGAAAAATGTTTCATGTTGCCGACCCCACGTAGTGGGATAAAGGCTTGATGTTTTTGTCGTCGTTATTGTTGTAATATTATAGAAGAATATTGTCTAAGGTAGCCTGTCGCTTTCTAGGGAACAAACAAGAACTCAACCATGGCAATCTTTCTTTTTTTCTTTCTTAGATATTAAAGAATGATTTCTATATTTCAGCAGAACTTCCAGATTAGTATTGCAGTTGCATTCTCCTCTGAAGGGCTCAAGCCTAGAGGAAGAAAGCCAAGTTTATTCTCAAAAATTAAAGCTTTTACTCGCTTTTACTCATTCAAAGTTCTAAAGTTTAGGCTTTGCAGCAAGCTCCCAAGCTCAAATCAAAATTTCAGTGAACGTTCTTGAAATTACTAATAAGAGAAAATACTGAGGAGAGAAAGCAGAAACACCGAGTAACAGTAAAAAAGGATTCTACTGCAGCCAATACCTGCTTGCAGAAAAGGTCAATTTCCTCATGAAGAAGATTCTGCATCCTTGCTAGCGACCCTTTGCAAGAGCCATTCAGTAGATCAGGTGGCTGTAAAGGTAACGCAACATCTGGCTGTAGCATAATACTTTCAAGTCAAATTCTAAGCCAAAAGCAACCCTATTATTAAGAACTCCTGCAGGAAAAACAAAATATATATAAAATATAGCTGAAACCTAAAAGAAACACTTACATGTTCTTGATCATGTGCAAGCTGAGAAATCGTGATCAGATGATCCTGGAGCAAAGATCCTTGAAGAGATTGGGCCACTGCAGCCACCCCAAGGCCTTTGTTTGCCCAGGTTGGCCACACAACTTCCGGACCATCTAAATAAAGACGAGGGTCAGCCACAGTGCTTTCTTCATGGCACCAACCTTTTACACCCCAATGCCTTGGACTTGAGCTACCAGATCTTACAATTGGAAATCCTCGTTTCCTCGATTCTCCAACAGAAGCTGGAGGGGGTTGAGTCACTCGTGGAACACAAAGAACCACAGGAGATGGAGGTCTCTTTGTCAGTGGAGTATCTCTCCTTGTAGAAGGTAAACAAGCGCTTTTATTATCATGACCAAGCTTAAAGTCTGTTCTGGATCCCTTTCTTGACATACCTGGAATAATGATTGGTCGCAACATTGGGTATGGAGGCGGATCTACTTTCACTCCTTCAATACCAGCAATTGAATTTGCACTAGAAGACGAGATTTTCTCATCCAAGGGGTCTGACACTGATGGCGAATGTACTGCATTACTAGAAGAATCATTTCCTGCAACTGAGTAGCCCATGGATGGGCGTCCAGAAGCCACAGGTTCAAATGGTGAACAATAAGAGGAAGAAGGTGGCGATGCCATGCCATTTGTGCTATAAGTAGGCAACCCAGTCTTGCAACCAACCATATCATCAATGGTTCTATTAAGGTCAGCTTCATGCCAAGCCCATGAGCCATCTTCAGAACTGTGGGAAGGTGGACGAGAAAATCCAGTTCCAACAAATTCAGCAGGATTCCAATACATAACTCCACCACCAAAATAATTATTATAATCTCTTCCAGACCTTGCAAAGGACTCAGATTCATCTTCAGATAACAAATAGCTTTCATCTTCAACCAAATCAGATATATTTTTCATATCATAGACATCAATAACATCTCCAGCATGCTTAAAATCATTATCCCCAGGTGCCACATTAGCTTGCCCTCCATGAGCAGCGCATGAATACAAAGAAGGGGGTATGCTATGACTATATGCAGATTCATACCCTACAGTCTGGGTTTGACTCAGTCTGCTACAACTTTTAACCATGGGAGGCCAGTCATAGCTCATGGGAAAAGTCAAAGAAGGTAAGATCCGGTTATGTCCAAACTCGTTTAAAGAATTTCTCACATGAACCTTTGATGCCATAAAGGATTGATGATTGTGATAAGGCAACCTGACACCAACATCTAAATGCAGCCTGTCAGTAGCAGGGAGGAGATGTGAATTAATAGATGAAAAATGAATTGGAGTTATGCTGGGCCATTCATATGATGCTCCTCCCATGGAATTTGTGTCTCTGTATGAATGGAATTCACTGCCACCATTGTGTATTATTGAACATTGCTTATCGGCAGCTGTACGGTAACATTCCTTTGAAACATAAGATGCAGTGCCTCTTGCAGCACAAGAAATTTTCTGTACATGCTTCTCATCAGTGACCACATTATCAAGCTCACAGGCACGCAGAGAAGAGCGACATGCAGTTCCCATCAAAGGATCATTCTGTTTGTCAAGGTATGCACTATTTCTATAAGTGGTTTGTAGAGGCTCTTCACTCTTTCTAAGACAGGGTGAAACATATGCCAACATATCACTGCCTATTTTGTCAGAACTATGATAGCATTCTTCAACAGTAGTAGATCTACCTTCATTCAAACGAAGAGACTGATCTTCTTGGATGCCTTTTTCTGATTGCATCACATCCACCATTGCATATTCCTGTGAAATGTCAGAGACATATTTTGCCAAAAGGTTGTCACATGAAGATATATCATCAGCTTTGAGCCGAGAATTTGAACTACACACATGGCCAATTGTCCCTGTCAGTTCCCTCTCAGCAGCAAGAGACAGATTGGTGCCTTTACTGTCTTTGTGTTTAGATTTTCCGGTATTCTTCGCAGCAGAGCTTTTATTTTTGGCCCCTTTTCTTCTACTTTTTCTTTTACCACTCTTTTCTTTGCCATCAACTGAAACTCTAGCATTTAAATTGTCCTACAATAAATAATAATTTTTTTCAATACTTTAACAGGCCATACTAAGAACACGGCTAAAAGCTTTACCATTTCTTCTTGTGCAGCTAATGGTTTCACTTCTGGGGCATTATTTACAGCATGAGAAACAACACCATCTATGTTCCTTCTAGCAACTAAAGAGGAAGTGCTCCCTTGGCAGCAAAGCTCAGAACTACAATTGAGTCTCTGTAAATTAATCCTTTCAATTGATTACAATACAAAAGTAGAATTAAACCGCAGGAAAATATATAGAATAGAGGAAATAAACTTTGGAGCTAATGAAACTAGGAAATACCATAGAACTTTCCCGGGATATAGAAGCAGAATTGTAAGCCTTAGGCATAGCATTAGATTTCTTTGAAGAACGCGATTTGCTTTTCCCTTTCCCACATACTAAATTATACTTTTCTTCAGCTTTTTCGGGGAAAATACTCAGTTTTGTATCCTCCATAAGTTCATGATTTATAAATATAGAATGAAAATCAATGAGAAATCTTTGCAATTTCCTAGTTATATGTTCAGAAACAGTGAGGCTAGAACCCAATGAACCAAAGAACAATTTCTCAGTTTCAACTTTGCCCAACTGCCATGCTAAAAGTACATTGGACATGGCATGAACAACTAGCAATTTGTTCAATATAATAGCAAGATTATTTGGTACTCTCGAAGTTGCAATAGGGAGAAAATCCAAACCAAGTTCTACATCACTTTGAAAGAGTGCTTGTTTAGCCTTTTTCCATGATGGCAAGTCACCATATTGAAATTCCATGTTTCTTCCGATGTTTAAGTAACCAAACCCATTGCTCAAAGCAGCATTTTCTTCCTTAATTATCTCATTGGCCTGCAAACTTAAGTTTCCAAAAGTTAGTGGTGTTGAAGCATAAGCAGTAATGCAAAAAAGAGTTTTTTTAGCAAACTATATGAGAATTGATCGCAAGTTAAAATTAATAGCCACTATGACAATGCAGGCCAACTGAACGACAAATACTAAAGTCAGCAAAAGATAAAGGATAAGAACTATGCAACATTGCATGTATATCAGACTCTATTAAAAACCATCGTGGGAATCTTCTCTTTTTAATATCCATGATTGCATTATTTTCAGAAAGCTTTGTTAGTAAGATATATGTTAAAAATATTTAAATGCACGTGCTATAATGTAATAAGATCCTTCTTAAAAAATAACCCAACATCATGACTTAAATGTCCTGACTATTCAAAAGTAGTTATGATCCTTGTCCACATGTCATGTCCAAGTCTATATTCATGATTTATAGGGGTGTCAAAATCGTGTTGTGGGTCGGTTCGGGTTGAATCTGGTACTGACCCGCTACTATTTAACACGACCCGAACCAGACCCGTTTTTGCAGACGGGTCAAAAATGTCAACCCGAACCCAACTAGTATCGGGTTTCCGGGTTGACCTGACCCGACATGAAACCAACTTTACGTCATGCGCAAAGCACGTGAATACGATCAGGCGTTGCCGCATTGCAGCCCTTGCCGGCGTTGCGTGCAGACATGCCGCTTGCGGCCTTGCGGGAGCCGAGAGAAGCCTTGCGGCTTGCGGGCGTACACAAATCGCCAAATATGGCAAATCAAAAGAAGCCTTGCAGCGTCGGGTTCGGGTCAGAGCCGGGTAACTCTCGAGTAAGTGGGTTGACCCAAACCCAACCCGATTTTTCAAACGGAACGAAATTTAGAACCCGAACCCAACCCGTTTGTCAAACGGGTTAACCATAACCGGTAAATTTTGGGTCGGGTTCGAGTCAGATTTTCGGGTCATGTCAAATATTGACACCCCAAATGATTAATAAAAGCTAAATTACAAATCGCAACAGCATAGGAGGTACAAATCATTGAAGGGTACATATTCTGAAGAAAAAAAAAACAAAAATAATCTTAAGCATGAGCTTTCTGGTGACCAAAATTTTAGTCATTTCAAATTAAGATATCACATATTTAAATTATAGCACTAGGACTACAGATATAAACTGTAAAATATATCTAAAATAGATAAATATCATATTTCTATGTCGCCAACGAACACAAATACCTAGTTTTTATGAAAGAAAATATCCTTATTCTTTTGAAAAGAAAGTATATTAAAAGATCTGATATAGAAAGTCAAAAGATGTGTAAAAAGAATAAGGAACAACCAAAAAAATGCTGAAATCAAAACAAAAATGACATCAAAAAATTCAGAAAGATGAACCTTCAGGATGTATTTGGATACTAGGCATTCGGGTCAATGGAGACGACAAAAAAAGAGTAAAAAAGTTTAAATTAATGGCTGCATATTCATAACCAAACCATAAATTGCTGAGATTTAATTCATTTACTTTGTTTTCCGTCAATCCAGACAAAGCCTAAAAGGTACTTCACCGGAGTTTCAAATATATAGAAATGCTTATAAAAAGCATCCCAAAACAACAACAACAACATCAAGCCTTTATCCCACTATGTGGGGTCGGGTACATGAATCATTTTCTCTATTATGTCATGTTAAAGAGTTAAATTCCCATTTAAATCTAATAAAGAAATGTCATTCTAACCAAGTCTTCTTAGGTCTATCTCTACCTTTCAATGGCCAACATTCTGCACCATAAAGCCTTACAGGTCTAACCACCATCTTATAAAATTTTCCTTTAAGTTTAAGGGGGACTTTTTTATCACACAACAACTCCGATGCATTCCTCCACTTCAACCATCCAACTTGAATTCTACTAATAATATCCCCATCTATTTTACCATCACTCTGAACAATAGACCGAAGATATCGTAAACGTGTACTCTTATTAATGACTTGATCATCCAAAGTCACAATCCCCCCACTAGATCTTTTTATTACCAAAATTACACTCCATATATTCAATTTTAGATCTACTCAAATGAAAGCCTTTAAACTCTAAGGTTGACCTCCATAATTCAAATTTACCTTCAACTCTCTCTATAGTCTTATCAACAAGAAGAATATCATCAGCAAAAAGCATACACCAGGGTACAACCTCTTGCAAATGTCTAGTCAACCATGACTAAAGCAAAAAAGATATGGCCTAAGGCTAATCCTTGATGTAATCCAACTGAAATAGGAAAATACTTTGTCAAACTAACTTGTTTTTTAACACAAATAATAACTCTTGCATACATATCCTTAATGACTTGAATATAAGCATTATTAACCCCTTTCTCTTCTAGAACTCTCCATAGCACTTCTCTTGGAACTTTATCATATGCTTTCTCTAAATCAATAAATATCATATGTAGATCCTCCTTATTCTCTTTATGCTTCTCCATCAAACCTCTCAATAAATGTATAGCTTCCATAATAGACCTACCCGACATGAATCCAAATTGATTTTGAGAAACATTAGTATCACGCCACAACCTATCTCCATAAGGACCATAACTCTCTCCTATAGTTTTGGACACATTAACTTAATTCCTCAATAATTCGCACAATCTTGTGCATCACCTTTATTCTTAAAAATAGGAATCAACAGACTTATTCTTCACTCATTTGGCATCTTTTTAGCCTTCAAAATAATATTAAAAGTTTAGTAAGCAAAGAAATAACTTCATTTCCTAAGCATTTTCACACCTCTATAGGAATATCATCAGGTCTAACAGCTTTTTCACACTTTATTTTCTTTAAAGCCTATCTAACTTCGATTTTATTAATACGTCAAAAAATAAATAACTTTATTTTCATTTAGGATGCTAAAGTTTAGAAAAATATCTCATCCACCTTTGTTGAATATCCTCTTCTAATAAAAGCACTTCTTGATCTTCATCCTTAATACACTTCACATGAACTAAATCCTTACTACTCTTATATCTTTGTTTGGCTAACTTATACAAACATTTTTCGTCCTCCTTATTATCTAATATATTATATAAATCATTAAAAGCTAAAATCTTTGCATCGCATATTGCTTTCTTAAACTCTTAACATACCTCTTTATATATTTCCTAATTATCATAATTTTTACATTTAAATCATTTTTTATAACAAATTTTCTTTTTTTATCGTTTCTTGCACATTTTGATTCCACCACCAACTATTTTTATTATTAGGAGCTTTTTCCTTTAATATTACAAGCACATCTTTTGCAATATTCTAAATATCACTAGCTACTTTTTCTCACATAACATTAGCTTTCTCATGCACAGACAAAATCTTAAGATCTATATCTTACTCTCAAAAATATTTTTGTTAATATTCTTTAAATGTCTCATCGAATCCTAAAATAACGTTTTACTTTATTTTTTATTTTCTGTCCCTTCATTTTAAAGTTTAAAACTAATAAGCGATGTTAGATACATAAACTTTCACTCAGAATAACTTTACAATCTTTGTAATCTAAACGATCTATTTTTCTTATAAAAAAATAATCAATCTGAGTTTTACTATATCCATTTTTATAAGTGATGAGATGCTCATCTCATTTTTTAAATAAGGTATTAGCAATTACAAAATTATAAGCTAAAAAAAAATCTAATATGGTCTTACCACCTTCATTAATTACTCCAAACACATAGCCACCATAAATATTTTTAAAATCATATATCTCTCTACCAACATGTCCATTTAAATCTCCTCCAATAATTTTTTTTTCTTCAAGGGGTATCTTTTGTATTAATTCTTCCAAAATTTTAATTTTAAACTCATATCCAAACCTATTTGAGGAGCTTAAGCACTTATAATATTAATAATCTTAGCATCAACAATAATCTTTAAAGCTATAATTTTATCTCCAATTCTATTAATTTTTATAACATTATCCTTTAAATTCTTATCTATAATCACACTTACACTATTTCTAGTACGACTCTTACAATAATATCATAGTTTAAATCCTAAACTATTAATCTCCTTAACATTCTCTCCAATCCAGTTAGTTTCTTGAATGGATAGAACATTTATCTTCTTATGAATCATAATATCTATTAATTCTATTAATTTGTCTGTAAGAGAACCTATTTTTCAAGTTTCTATCCTGATTTTAATTTCATGGACTAGCTTCTTTGCCCACATCCGTACATGATATAGGAACCTTGCTTATTTATCACTTCACCTAGGCGCCGCTGTAGCGGCCCTTGCACACGTGTTGCTATATTCAGGCCATGCGGCACGTCGCTTTCAAGGAACGTCCTAGCAATAACACAATGTATTAAAGTATTCATGTCACAAAAAAGAAATAATGTATGTCCATGGATTAGTGAAATTTGTTATTGCCATTTCGTTAGGAAAAACATAAGTTGGAGATATAATAATAGCATTTAAAAATCATGAGAATAAACTAAACAAGTATCACCAATACTGCCTTACTAGAACAAAGTCTATGAGGAACTCTTATATATATATATATATATATATATATATATATATATATATATATATATATTTCATGTGTTGATATATGTTAATGGTTCTCCAGCTCGCAGATAGTTTCTTCATAAACAACCTAATTTTAAGAATGCATTAGCAATTCAAATAAAACCAAAACCAATGCCGAAATCCACAGTACTAAAAAGGAGATAACATTGGATTCTACTCAATTTCAAAAATACGGAACAACATCAGTCACTAGGACTAATTATTTTCCCAGGAATCTATATTAATGAAAAACTTAAGGAATTAAACAAGTACCAGAGTCTTTGATGTCTTCCCCAAAAAAGCTGAAATTGTCGCCCTCCTTGTAGCGGGATCCAACCCAACCCACCAATCAAGACAACACTTCATCCTCCAAAAGACATTAGCCGCCTTCCCTGAAAACTCTGTAGCCCTCTCCTTCATCCTCTTCTCCTTGGGCTTCTTTCCTCCTTGAGAACTAATCCAAGCCAGCCTCAGGGCCACCTCAAGCCGATTCACTACAAATGCTTCCAAGCTGTAGTACCCCATATCCTTCAGCCATGAGAACTCCATCCATTGCACAGTAAGTCCCAGCACCTCAACTTCCTCGCAAAGAAACCTCCCGCCAGAAAGTCCATCCATGACACCCACGAAGCCGTCAACATCAGTAACAAGGGACTCGGAGACCGTTAGTGCGTCCGCTAGGACGACACCAGACGAGGTGGAAGAGAAGAAACGGAGGGAGTTGGACAGTAGCAGGGCGGATGAGTTGGATGCTGCAGAGCGGGAGATGAGGCCACGAGAGGGGCGGGAAGAGAGGGAGGGGAGGCATGGGTTCAAGGGGGAGGGAGAGGGGAGGTCGGGGAGAAGGAGGAACTGCGAGTGGCCTTGGCGGCGGAGACGGGACTGCATCTGGAGAAGGATGAGAAGAAATGAGGAGTCGAAAATGGTGAGAGCAGCCTGACGCTGAGCGGGAGAGAGAGATGAGAACCAGCGGAGGACGGAGGCGCGATGAGTAGGATTAGGATTAGTGTTACGGTTAGAAATGTGAGAATGGTAAAGCGCGAGGTGGGCAGTGAGGGAGTGGATGAGATGGTGTGATTCGGAGTCCATTGCTAGGGTTTTCGTAAAAACGGAGTGGAGCTGCGAGGTAGGAGAAGTGGAGAATAGAGAATAGAGAAGAGAGGAAGGCATTAACGGAAGTGGAGCGTGGACCGTGCCCTGTGCGTGTGGAATAAAAATAGCAAGGGGGATTTATAAAGATAGCACTTTAATTCATCTATTTACACAATTAACATTGAAATTTGTTCATTTATATACTTAGGACTCGTTTATTTGAAATAAAATTGGTGTAAAATACTTTATATACAAAAGAACATTATTGTTTAGTTTCTATTAAATATCAAACATCTTAGTTCAAGCAAGTAAATACTATTACATCTATGATCAATAAAATATACTTCATCTAATAGTTTAATTAAAGAATGAGATCTGGAAATGTAACTTTGTACCTTCTATCACAAAGCGGATTAATGTTGATAAGATTGTTGTATTGACTATCAACTTATCGGACTTTCTCGATAGCATAAGAGCCATATTCAATGATGTTGACTCCTAGTATTTTTCTCTTGGTGCTATCTTCTATTACCAAAAAACTACCAACACTTGATTCCAACAAAAGTGTATAATGGACGATCTCCCATCATATGCCTCAAATATCCAATGTCCAAGTATTATATGTGTTTATTGGTCTTAGATTAAAGGCATACCTACACAAAAATTCGATTTGTTAGTTTGGGAACCCAAGTTGCTTTATCGATGGAGTAAATGACACGATCAAACTGTTTAGAGGAAATTATAGCCACACGTGCAAAAGAATCCAAACAAATTAAAATGCTATGTGTGTACTTTTTCCTTTGCAATTTCTAGGTAGATGTCCCATACCACCACAAGTGGTATACCTAGTGTCTATGTGTATATATGGTCTATGATGTGAAGCTTTTTCAATTATTGATGAATCATGAGGTATTTTTATACTATAGTATTCAAGTAATCAAATTTTGCATGCAAGATTGTGTTTTCTTCATGAAGTTTTGCATAGACAACTATTTTTTTAGATAAGTTGTAACTACCTGAAAATTTTGAAAATAATTATAAAATGAAAACCTGAAAAAGCTGAAATTTATGAATTGGAGCGCAACAGCATTAGGCGTAGAGTGCCCTAGCATGGGGCAATGAATTGTATTTTTTTATCTAAATTTATCCACCCAGCCATCCCCCATCCCCCGCCCCCCCGCCCCCGACCCCCCCCCCCCCCCCTCCCCCCCACTTGGCTTGTTGGGTAAGGGAAAAAGAGTGGAAAAGGAAAAGGGGAAAAGAAAGAGAGAGAGTAGAGAGAGAAAGCTAATTAAGGTCATTTTTGTTATTGCTCCAGCTAGAAAAAAAAAAATTTCTAATCATGATAGGTAATCTGAATCCGACTTTTATTTTCAATGATTTCAATTTCTTGGATTTTGTTTCTCCCAAAAGTGATTAAAATGCATTTTCTCACATTTTAATAATTCTTCATTGTGTAACTTTTGATATGTGATAAATATTATCCTTCTAAGTATTTTGACTAGTTGATAATAAAATTTCACTGGGAAGTTTTGGTTATATGATATTTTAACTAAAATGGGTAATATAATAATAATTTATAAAATGATTAGGAAAAAATATACTACATTTAGACATGTAATATATGACATGCACCCATTTACTATTAAGTTAGGTCAATATGCATTTTTTGTCTATTAAAGATATAATGATGAGTGTACTAATAATTACATTGAATATTTATGTAATATATTATTATTATTATACTCTATATGATATGACATGTATGAAAAAGGGTAAGAAAGGTTGGCTGAAAATAATTAACTAATTCAGATTTGCTTAAGACATATTATCATGTACAAGAGGGTGGCCCGATTGACTTTCCTCTAAATAAGATTTATGTTATAATCCTAAATGATATAAAAAAGAGAGGCATAAGCAGATTGATTAATATGATTTGATATGCTGAAGAATAGAAAGTAATGACTTCTCACAAGAAAGCAATCTCACTGACTTGTGATATGAGACTGGTTAATATAAGTTTGACCTACAAGACTGGATACATGCAAAACACCACAGATAACGAGGTGTCATATCTTGCTTATATTGCATACATTATACAATTATTACATATGCATATGATAAGAGCATATATGATAGATTGCATATATGATATGACATTATATGATCGCTACATGATATATGACGTAACTGATATAGATATGTGATATGATTGATAAGACTGATATAAGGGCATTATATGTCACAACTTAACCCGACCAGGACAAATACTATCGTGTTGAGTTGTGGCACGTGATTCCAACGATCTAGTTTTAGAATATTTTAGATTTTTTTTAATATTCATATTAAATAAATAACATACTACAGTGCTATTAAAAGCATCAAAGTATTGAAAACAAGTTCATCCATAAGATTTTTTTTCATTTCATCAAAATATATCTACACAATAGTACATGGCTACAAATAGAAGCTATAGAACTGAATAACCAACTAGTCATGACTGTACAAAAATCAAAATAAAGAAATACTTATAAACTCAAATATGATCCTGATCTACTAATCGACATGCTCCTTCCCCTTCCCAGATCTTAAAAGCTAAAAGTAAAACCACATCGAGCTTAAATAGTAGGTCATATAAATTGATCTAAATATCTTAATTCTTTTAAAAAACATTTTTTAGAATATTTAAATCATAATATTTAAAAATAATCAAATACAACATAATAATATTGTGTGGTTAAATAAAGCTAAAATTTATATCATAGAATAATTGATATGAATTGCGTATCAATTTTTCTTTCTTTTCCCAGAATCAGATAGAATCTCAAACGATTCTGATCCCTTATAACTCTCTTTAAGCTTATAGCATCAGAACATACTCGTAACCACCAGAACATGGCTTTATAGCCACCTGAACATACTTTATAGGCACCATAATATTATCTAAAACAGATAAAATCTCAAAAGATTCAAACCTCTTATATCTCTCAGTAGTCATAATTCAGTAACATATGCACATATTTCATTGCATTATAACAATTAAAGCATAATTGAGCACATGTCAGTGTTGCACAGTTTTTTATAATGGTAGATAACAAAAATTTCTACTGAAAAAAAAAATTCACAGTTTCAAAATATAACTAAATTATCAAATATTATGTAAAATATTATTTTAAGATATTAATTATACTACAACACTATTTTTTAGTATCCAGATTATTTTCTATTTGATAAAAAATGCACAATTCCCAAAATACCCGATAAGCATTTTTCAAAAAATGTTCAGAATGTTCATAATTTCAGCCTCTATAGCGTATAAAAAATTTCTCAATAAAATTTTTTTCAATGCAAAGTTATTTATGTTTTCGGTAACGAAAATATAGATTTAATCAGAAATTTTGAAAAAATTTTGTATTTTTAAAAACTTAGAAAGACATAATATGACCTACCTTGATTCAGACAATTTTTTTAACTAGCCCGATAGCTAAAAATGGCCCGAAGCAACTCAATAATCCATGTTTCCCTCTCCAAACCTCTCTCTTTCTCTCTCCTACTCGATCGGCTGCTCAATCGAATGGAATGAAACAGTGAATCTAATTTTAATTTAAAGTGTTCTTTGTGGCTTAGAGCTGCAGTGCTAGTTCAAAACTCAAAAGCCTAAGCTGGGAGGGCTGCAATGTCATTATTTGGCATCTGGTACTGTAACATTACTGAGGCACTCAAACACCCAGCATCGAGGCGGTCCAATAGTAACATTTCTTGAATTTTGCCGAAATTCATATCAAACACTTAGGACTCATTCTAGACCATACAAAATTATTTTCATGCACAAAAATACTCCTAAAAATATGTAAATGGGTTCAAAACTCAAAATTTCAACTTTTACCTTTTTCAAGTTGGAGAAGAACTGTTTGAAGTAAATGCTAAACTTGGAGGTGTCACATCATATATATATATATATATATATATATATAAATCACATGCTATAAATTATATGATATATATAATATGTTGCACTGTCATTAAGTAGACTACATTAGATATGATATCTAATAGGCATATATAACACATACATTATGTGACATGCATATAATAATAATAAGTGTATGGATTTCTCAGGTTGATATGTGAACTAAACTATTTTGTAACTAGTAGATATAGAAATTATAGAACCTCTTAAATTTTTATTTCATTACTGATCACTACTTATGAAATATATTGTTATACATATTATTATAGCTCATATGACATGATATTGTTCACAGTGACTACTACATGCTTTTATAATTACATGTTCATACTGATATTGATTAAATGATTATATGCATACGATTTTAACTTTTTTACATTAATTTTAGTGGTAGATTTTCGTACCTACTGAGATGTTAGCTCATTCTATAGTTTTACATATTTTTTGGGAAGGGGACACGATCTAGTAGAATGATGTTAATTGTGATTCAGGTTTTTCTTTTATTTGTGTATTTTATTTTATTCTTTTATAATCATGAGTAGAATGATAAATTGACTGATGTACTGATGAGACTCCTAATTATTATACATGAATTGTGAAGTAAGCATAATTTTATATTTTAATGTATATGATTATTAGTTGTTTATGTTGGACTAAATTATTAGTAGCTCTGGTAGTTCAATTAGAGGTTAAGATGGATAATTCTTTCAAATTTAGATCTTGGGGTGTGATATAAGCAATCATTTTTCTTTTTTCAAATACTCAATTAATTTTGTAATTTTATATATTTATAATTTAAAGTTACATGCTTAGTAGGATAAAGGCTTGTTGTTATTGTTGTCATATGCTCCTTTTTCAAACAATGATACTTTCTCTTTAACTTAGATAGACCAACATTCATAGGACAAAGAGTATCATGAATAATATCATATGATATGTTATTTACTTTATCCATGTGGTCATCGATCACTATAAAATAGATGTTTGCCTCTTCATGATCAAATGGCTCAAGTGATGTGTGTTCACTTTCTAAATCTACCCAAGTCACTTTCTTGCCCCTTTTAGATGTAGTCTCATATTTACTCTCATTTTTATTTGAAAGACATTCAAAATTGAAATGTCTAGGCTTATTATATTCAAAACATGTAGACTATCCTTCTTTTCATCTATAAGGTTAATTTTTTATTTATTCTTAAATTTTAGGTTTGACCGCTTACTTTTATCATTGTAAAAGTTTCTTATGAACTTTTTCTTGAATTGAGGTTATCACATGTTGAATGTGATGAGTCACTTTCACTCACAACACAAGTGTCCCATTCTTTAATTTCTTCTTTAAGCTTTCCTCATCATTTTTTTAACTAATCGTTTATAATGCCCTAGAATTTAATTTGAAAAAAATTATTATTTTATCTTTTAATATACGATGACAATAGCTATTTAACTTTTTTATCAATATAAATACGAGCAGAAATAAAATTTTCGATTAAAATGTCAATATATACATCTATGTTCATTTTTTCAAAAATCATGTACACTACTCATACTTTATACAATCATATCAGAACTACTCTATCATGAGTACAAAAAATAACTAAAATAATAAGAATATGAATCTAAAGAATCATGATTAATCTCACACTCATGTTCGCTTGCCCTAACTTGAAATTATTTAACCATATATAATGAGCTCAAAAGCCCAACAAATAACTTATTCCTACAACTGAACTCAAAACACGACAAAGGAGCAATATGCATGTTAACAATCAAACCATAATAATAGCATTAATATGATCATGAATCAATACTTAAATATAAAACACACATGCAGTAGCAGTAAAGTCCTTAACCAGTAAAGCGACACGGAACGAAATCTAGTAAAGCAATACAATGAAGAAATCGATAAACTAGTACAGATGTCAGATTAATAAAATAGTCAACAAAACATTACTATCAATCAATAAAAAAAATCATATAATCGATAAAATTAAAGCCTCAATGAAACTGTCATAATCATATCAATATAATAAAATCTAGAATAGTTTACACATGTTATCCAAACAACATGTGCTCAGTATATTACGTGCTTAATATGTTACATTCTCAACATTAGTATAATGAATCAGTCAAATAGTATTGGTGTTTATATTGATAACAGTAACAACCCAGTGGCACAAGCAGTAAAATAATATAGTAACAGTAAATTTGTGCACCAACAATACATTCATACAATATTAGGAATAATATCACAATAATATGCATTTCAGTAGTCATATTAAACAAGTAAAAAATTATTGCTTACTCAATATTTTTTCAGTATCGTATAAATATCAGTAAACTGTTGGCTCAATAAACAGAGTCGTCACTCTTTACATGTCAGCACAATAATTATCTTCTTATAACTCCCACTTAGTGAATCACGTAAATAAGTAGAGGATAACATCAAACCACAGTATTTAAAGAAAAATCCGTCGGCTCACCATCCTGTACAGATCAATCAGTCTCCAAACAACCTCAGTAAATAACTATTATTTATTTATTTTTTCTCACACATTATTATCACAGTACTATAATAATAATAGCAACCAGCTATTACTCAATCACATACCCATATACATTTTTAATACATTATAGTAAATAAAAGTATAATTGGGCTTCATTTAAAAAGTGTCAAAATATCCTAACGATAAGTAACAAAAATACTACTAAGCAAAACTTCATAATTTTAAAATTTAACCAAATTATCACATATCATATATAAAAATATTCTGAAGCGTTAATTAAACTAAAGCATTATTTTTAGATGTCAAAATGAAGTTTTGAATTAGTTAAAATTACTATTTTTTTAATCCAACAAAAAATTTCAAATAAATATTTAAAACATTCATAATCACAATATTTATAACATAAAAATAAGCATTGAAAGTTTTACAATACAAATTTATCTTCATTTTTTATAATAGAAATACAAATTTGATCATAAAAATCTCAAAACCCCCAAATTATTAAAATAAAAAATAAGATAATGATTCCTTACAATAAAACGAGCAAATCTCTCAACATGATCAACTGATAGAAATCGTTCTACTGCTTCCAAATTTAAGTTTTATTTTCCTCTCTCGTATCTTTTCTCCTTGATTTCATTTTTTTTCTCTATTAGCCGAAGGAAGGGGAGAAAAAGGCTTAATGGATTTAGATTTTATAATAATATAATAATAATAAAATTATATAATATAATCAATTTTTAATATAAAATTCATATAAATCTTTTTTAGGCTTAAAAAATTATTAAAAAATATTCATAAAATAACCCATTTTATTTAAAATTTTTTGATGATATCAATTTATAAAATGTACAACTGACAGTACCAAAACTCTCACTTATATCAACAAGTGTCAAATTTCTTAAAGATTTATACAAATGCTCAAAAATTATAAAATAATTAGTGTATTTAAATCATGACAATATCTATGTTATGATGAAGACTGTTTGTGATTTGTGCTTCTTCTAAAAAAATTATTTGAATGGATCAAAGTAGGAGCTATTACACCATTAGCTCGTATGCTACTAAGGATCCATGTAGATGATTAATGGTCTTCAGAATTTAATTCACGAGCTTCATTAAGAGCAATTATCTTAACATCTCACTCTTTTGGCAAATAGCTTAGGATCTTATTTATCTATTCCTGATATGTATGCAGTATGCATCTTCTTGAGTGCTTTGAGATTATTGTCTAACTTGTTAAAACATCTAAACATCTCCAAGATGGTTTCTCCCAGCCTCATCCAAAAGAACTCATATTTATGCAGTAAGATGTTAATAAAAGTCTCATGTACCTCATTATTGGTGCCTCCAAATGTGATCATTAACTTGTCATAAATTTCTTTCCCTATTATCAAGTTACATTCTTTCATGTAATTATCATATTTAAGGGCACAGAAAAAGAGTACTAACACTTTACCCTTTTTTTTTTTTTTTTTTTTTTTGAAAACAGGGAATATCGGCCCGCTGCCACCTCAGCTTGTGAGTCGTTTAGCGATGTCCACTAATCTCCTCGGTCGACCTAGCGGTGACACCCACACCAGAAACCCCCGGACCAACACTTTACCATTTAATAGTCCTTGTTCAAGTTTCATCAAATTCCACCCCTCTATGGGTATGGAAGCTCCTTACCATCCATTACAAATATAGGAACTTTGTAACATTTCAAAATTAAATTTTATATAAGCGTGTGGTAATTTAATAAGCAAACCATCCAACAGAGGTTAAAGAGGAATCTCATGACAAGGTACTTGATTTTATCATGATTTCAATAAGAGTAAACTCAACAATTATTTCACAAAGAGAAGAGATGTCTGATTTTTCAAAACAAAAGTAGAGTTTTTGAAGAAGGGGGCTTTAAATAAAAAAGAATCCAATTGCTCATAACTTGTATTTAGAAAAATCTATTTATATGTCAAACATAGGACTTATTTTTCAATTAAAATCAATTAAAATAAAATATTCATGCAATCACAATCTTCTAAACATTAAAAAATATGAGAAAAATTCATCTCTTTTTTTTTTTTTTTTTGGAACGGGGAGTATCGACCCGCTGCCACCTCAGCTTGTGAGGCGCTTGGCGATGTCCACTAATCTCCTCGGTCGACCTAACGGTGACACCCACACCAGAAACCCCCGGGCCAACACTTTATTGATCCCCACCTAAGAGGCGCGGCCGTAGTGGGGTGGATTCGAACCAGAGATGGGGAGTTCCCAATCGTGCTCTCCCACCAACCACCCTAAGCCTCGGTGGGTATCTCCTTAAATTTTTACAAGGACCTGCAAACTGCTTTATGGAGGCATATCATACATCCACAAATAATCATAAACAGGAAGGCCCTACTTTGGCAACATAATCAGTTTAGTAAGAATGGCGTAAATAATATCATCAAAAATAATGCAATCATCTAATTAAAATTCAAATAACACAAAGAAAACTTCTACAGACTTAAAATATAATGAAACATCATCGATGATGAGCAATATTTTAACATATTAAACATAAAAAAAAACACTTTTTACTACAATTAACCAATAATACTCTTAATTGAAAATATTCTCACAACTATCATCGTAACATTATAGGGAGGCTAATGAAATACAAACTCAGCTTTCTAAAAAGAGAGAAACCTTACAAACTGTACAGCCTAACAAAATTGTGAAGCAATAATTTCAAACTAGCATCTGTATACATGAGTTTTTTTTTTTCTTTTTTCGAAGGAGTGATTGCATGGAGTTGTCAACTGTATGGAATCAATATCAAGAAGCATCTCGAAGCCAGAATCTCATAAATTTAAATCAGAATGTTGAGCAAAATCATTTTCAACCCAATCATTTGACTTCACAGAACGTGCTACATCTCTTCCTGTTAGTAGTAAGAAATGGCAAAATGTTGAGGATTATAAGTAGCAAACGAGGAAAATTTCAAGAACAGCTATAGCATAGGAAACAATTTCACATGATTAACCTCATTTTGATCTCCTTCATCTGGTGATTGGGCAGTTGGATCGCTTGCAGCATTTTTTGATTTCTGCTCTGCCACAGTCTGTAGGTGCTGAATGAACTTCTCGAAGTGTGAATGATCTGTATGAAAAGAAAAAGAATTACATTTGTGGGGAAAATTATTATATGGAATAACTCTTCTGGTCTAAAATTAATGCATCTCTGCTATAGCTCACATTTCTATAACACCAAAGTAAAGTGCCCTAAACAAATAATTGGAATGAAGAATTATATCAGATTATATAAGCAGATTCAATTGGAATGCATCAACCTGACCCAATTCATAATGCACATGCTTGTTTAAAAAGTTCACGACTGAGAAAATATTGAAATGGTTGAGCCATTTCATGAAATATATTCTCGGCTTATCTAGATATACAAATCTATTAGGTGAGTTAATATTGCATTGAATAGTCACGCCAGTTCCATGAATCAGAAATCAGTTCATATGCTACGATGTTTCACAAGAATTGCAACTCCAGATGCCACATCCCTGTCAAGCTAGCAAAAAAAACAAATATAAACATGTCGTGGAGATTGCCCAAATATTGCAGGTTATATATATATATATTCCTTCAATTACTGGACATACATTGACGCTATAACTATAATCATAAATATAAGCATTCATGTATGATGGTATTCGTGCCAAAAATCTTAAATAAATCTATGCCAAATTGATTTATAAATGATGGAACAAGATGAGAGCTACCACCGAAATTCTACCCCCAGCCATTTCAAGAAGTTTATCCTGACTGGATTGAGGCTTCACCTATATATCAAAAATTGATCCCAAATATATTATTGATAGAAAGAGTGAATTTTATTTTATTTTTTACCAAGCCCAATTTCCTTGGATTTTGTCATGGAATTTGAAAATTTATTAGTGACACAATCAATTGCAAAAATTGGTTCTGCAAATTTGCAATAAAATGATGGACTGTCATCATTGTTGAAGAGAAATTACTGCAAATGAAAAAGGTTATTATCACGAATAACAGCCTATTGATTCCTAAGAAGGATGAATTCTCATTAAAATTAATGCATGATTCAATTCGATGCAAATATCCTAATGAAAATCCTGAGCAAATAAAGGCTAGAATAATGCTAGCCTATCTACAATAGTTACCCCATCTGTTTTCAGAAGGAAACTAAGATAAAATGTTTCAATCAACTGATTGTGTTATTAGGATACTTTTACTTTTTTTAATTTTATGTCTCCAGATGTAAACAATATTGTTTCGAGATCCAGTTCTCCTTTCTCTCTACATGACGAGAGATGTTTTCGTTATAAGGTGAGCTAAGTTTCAGAGTCTTTCTTGGAGTCTGTCAGATACCCTGGCGCGCAATAAATCTGTTAAGATATTCTGTTATGCTAAATCTTTAAATGTCTCATAAGTAAACTACTCCCCAATTAGTTTGGATTATTGTCGGTGGATTTATGAGAAATTAAAAGTTTGGTGGGATAATTACCTAACTAAAAGACAATATTAAAAATTCTAAGTGATTTTAAATTAGACGACAATCCTAAGGGAAATGATGAGGATGTTAATTCATTAATCCATAATATCCTTAAAGATTTAATATGATATTTTTAGGACAATCGTAAACAAATTAAATCTCTCTTATTGAAATTAAGGTGTTGGACATCAACCTATTTTAGATAGTATAATAATGTTTTCCTTAGTAGAATTATGAATATTCTGAATACCAACAACGATTATTGAAAGCAAAAATTTATTGAAGGACTCCCATCCACATTTGTCGAAAGGTTAAATGAAACTTTAGATATTCTTCTGAAAATGTCCAATATTATTTTATTAACTTATGTATACATTATCAATAATTGTACCAAAGAACGATTTCATCTTTGTTCGGATATTAAACTAAATAAACAAATAAGGGAAAGAAAGAATTTTCGAGAAAAAGCAATTAAGTGCTTTTTCCGAACAATTTATTTGTGATAATCCTTAAACTTCTAATAAAAGAGCCAAAAAGTAATAAAGAATTTTATAACAAGAGGTATCCAGACATTTTAGGTCCCATAGACATCATAAAAAGGCCTCTTTCATCTAAAGATTGCAAATATCACAAAAATTAGGAGAATTAAAAAAATAGAGAGAAAACAGTAAAATGAATATCAAATATTACTGATGTGGTAAACATGGACATTAAGACCAAACGACATAACATTACATTAAAAATGCCCAAAAGGGAAAATAAAAGCAATTTTATAATGCTCAAACAATCAATGAAAGACCATTAACTTCAATTACAGGACATATGTTGAGGCTATGCCTAAAAGCTTTTATATTATTAATCCTAATATAAGCATTCTTGGATGATCGTACTCACATCAGAAATCTTAAATAAATCTGTGTCAAATTAATTTTATAAATGGAACAAGATGGGAGCTACCATTACAATTCATCCCGCAACCATTAAAAAAGTTTATTCTAAGTGGGTTGAATCTTCAACTAATATATCAAAAATTGAACCCAAAAATCTTATTGATGGAATGAATGAATTTTATTTTTTTGCCAAGCCAAAATTCGTTTGATTTTGTCATGAAATTTGGAAAAGATTAGTGACACAATCAATTGCAAAAGTTTATTGTGTGACATGTCAGTTAAAAGATGGACTGCTATTCTTGTTGAAAATCAAATTATTTCAAATAAAAAAGATTATTATCATGACTAAAAGAATCAGTCAATTGACTCCTAAGAAGGAAAATGATAGAAAGTAGATGCACTTTTCAGTAAAATCAGCAGATGAAATACGAAAAATTGGGAAGAAGAACGCCCCAAAATATTTTTTATTGAAAGAACTATAAAGAGAAATGCAAGATACAATTGGATCTTCAATTGGAGAGGAAGATCCAGCTCTCCCAAATCCCTAGCCGCCGGCTAGAGCCCAAATAACCTAAAAATAAACTAAATTCAACAAACTCCAAAACATAATTCTGAAATCACCCTATTGTTAGCCTTAAATATGCTTCCATAATTCCCTCCCAAATCAATCTCCTTCCCTAAATAATTCCCTCTCAAATTTGAATTCAAATTAGATTTATTTTCATATTCAATTCCCTCCCAATTATAATTAAAACTTTCCTAAACAATCCCCCCTTAATTTCCCCTTCTTTTTCCTAAATAATTCCTTCTTAGATTTTGAATTTAAATTAGATCACTTGCTTTAAATAATTCACTCTCAATTGTAATTTAAACATTCCTAAAGAATTCCCATTTGATTAAGAACCTTCCTAAATAGCTCCCCCTTAATTAGGAAACTTTCTAATTCCCTCTCAATCAAACAGGCCAGTCCATCAATACACTCCTCCCAAAATGTCACCTTGTCGTCAATATGGAATGAAGGAAACAGTTGCAGAAGAACTTGACTAATAGCACTGGACTGAAAAATGGACTGACACTGAGTCGAATGATCCCTACCTCCAACATCTCCTTGATCAATCTCTCGATCTCATCCTTCTGGATTTGGGCATAACGGTACAGACAAACACTAATAGGTAAGACTACTTCCTTCAAGTTGATGCACTTTTCACAAAAAAACAATTGATGAAACACAAAAAATTAGGAAGAAGAACGCCCCAAAATAATTTTTATTGAAAGAACTATAAAGAGAAATGCAAGATATAATTGGATCTTCAATTGGAGAGGAAGATCCGGCTCTCCCAAATCCCTAGCCGCTAGCTAGAGCCCAAATAACCTAAGAATAAACTAAATTAGCAAACTCCAAAACAAAATCCTGAAATCACCCTATTATTAGCCTTAAATAGGCTCCCATAATTCCCTCCCAAATCAGCCCCCTTCCCTAAATAAGTTCCTCTTAGATTTGAATTCAAATTAGATTTATTTTACTATTTAATTCCCTCCCAATTATAATTAAAACTTTCCTAGACAATCCCCCCTTAATTCCTCCTCCTTTTTCCTAAATAATTCCCTCTTAGATTTTGAATTCAAATTAAATCCCTTACCCTAAATAATTCCCTCCCATTTCTACTTTAAACATTCACAAACAATTCACCTTTGACTAAGAACCTTCCTAAACAACTCCCTATTAATTAGGAAACTTCTTAATTCCCTCACAATCAAATCGGCCGGTCCATCAAAAAAATTCTCATTAAAGTTAATCCCTGATTCACTTCAGCTTAAATATCCTAATGAAAATTCTGAACAAACAAAATCTTAAATAATACTAGCCTATAAACAAAAATTAGCCCATCTATTTTCAGAAGAAGACGGAGATAAAATGTCAGAGTCAACAGTCAACTGAATGGAATTCTACTTGTAGTAAGGAACCCATCAATAACTAAGAGAATTTAATTAGAAAAGTGCGTAATAACTCATAAAAGATAAATTATTATCCTGTCTACAATTTAATTTTGCTTAATTTTGATAAAGGAAGAATTATTCATTTATTTTTTAAAAAGATTGTATTATTAGGATACCTACCCTTTTTTCTTTATTATATATCTCTGAATGTAAAATTTATGTTTTATCCAACTCTCCTTTGTCTCTATATAAGGAGATATGCCTTCGTTGTAAGGTGGGCTAAGTTTTGGTCTTTCTTAGAGCGCTAAAGACACTCTGATGTGTAATAAAATCTAAAAGATTTTCTCTTACTTCTGCTAAGTTTATGTTTTCTTTCTTATTTTTATATAATCTGGGTTTAGTTAGTGTATATATATATATATATATGTTTTTCTATTGGTTAGTATATATCACCATTCTCCTATTAAGATTTTGATATTTTACTCTTGAAGGTCATATCACTACCTCCAAACTATAGTTGTATTGCTCTCATATTCTGTTCTCAAATTTTTACTCCAAACAAATATTTTTGTATCATTATACATTTTTTAAGTTGGGAAAATTTATACCATCCAAGCACTAATTGCCTAGTTAAATCCTATTTAATCCCTAAGTAGTCAAAGTTAAATCACAATCACAAATATATTAATAGAGAAAAAGACCAAAATGGTCCTTTGACTCTTTATAAAAGAACAAAATGATCATCAAATATATTAAAGGACCATTTTGATCCTTCAACTCCTTAAAGAGAAACCAAAATAATCCCGCCATGGGACTATTTGATTCCTCTTTAAAAACTTGAGGGACTAATATAGTCCTTTTTTCGGTCCTTCATAAAAAGTTAAGGAACTATTTTGATGCTTTTCTCTATCTTAATAATTATTGCGAAAATAAATATTTTATTCAATTCAAATATATTAAATTAGTTAAAAGTAAAATATAATTAATCAAACTAGCAACAAATAATACCTTATTAGTGTAAGTAAATAAGTAGTCACCAATGACTCTTAACTAATTAATTATGTTAGATCAGGAAACCACAAGAACACACTAATAAAATACTGATCTAAATTAAGATATAATTAAACTCTAATTAGCTTGAATTGAGCCTTGGCCTACTGATTTATACCACAATTCTCAACCATGAGGCCATTAGTTCAATCCTACTCCTCACACTATTACTACTTTCTTAGGAATATATCAAACGTGCATTTCTTGACGCTCTTAGTTATAACTAGTAAAACACTCATTTTATAAGACATAAAAAGATCCTATAGTTATTTTCATAATTTCAAGAAATAACCCACCTTTTTAAAAAAATAACATCATTAATAAACATGCTTTATTCACTTAAGTACCATTTTTAATAATAAAACAAATGAACAAGATCTTATATTGGCGAGGAAAGGTTATCAGGATATATAAACAAAAGTTCACGTTAAATTCATGAAACACCTTTTGGTGTACCAAGTGAAATTTCATGGAGAGGAAAGATTACTAGGATATATAAGCAAATGGTGCAACCTAGGAATCCTAAGCCAAGAGAATACTAGGTATGCAAAAGAAAAAACACCAACTAGAATTGCAATAAAAAAAGACCTTCCTTTCAATATGACAAATAGAACACAACAAAGCTTTCAACTTCTAATAGAAACCACTTACAAATTATATTAGAACAAGACACAACACAACTTAAGACTTACAATAATTTAAGAGAAAAAAGATATAGATGGGGTGGGAACCGTGGATAGAGGAGAAGAGGAAGAAAATCGAGACGAAATAGTAGAGGAAAAGGGAAAAGGAGACTAGCTCGTAAGCTAGAATAAAACCCGCAGGTTACATTCCAAAAATCATCACATACTACTCTCTTGCAGAAAAAAAAAACTCAGCTCCTTATATAAGAGGAAAATGACCCAACAGTCACATAAATGTGCCATCCAAAGTAACCAATAGAAGTCTCACAAGTTAGCCCTTTTAATAAGAAGTTAATACACCTAGAATATGAAAACAACAGCAAGAAAAAAGGGGGCAGCACCATGGAAAAAACAGCCAGTATAGGGAAACAAAAACTGCATGGAGAACGTGAATAGCCCACCGTAATTTGCACAGGGAACATGAACAGCCAACAAAGTCTGCATAGAGAACCTGAACAACAATCCGAAATCCTTGAGAAACCAAAAGCCAGCAAAGCGAATCCAAATATTGCTTAGGGAACACACTTTAAAACAGCCTAGAGGACTCCAAGAGCCATCCAAAATTAAATACCCATATTGCTAACAAGGAAGCAAAAGAAAATATAAAATTATTAAGCATTGCCTACATCAATTCTCCCCTAGTGGAGAATTCTCATCTCCTGATGAGATCGTCTCGAAACTTTAAAGATGCAGTATTTCTGTTTCCTAAATTAACGCGTCGTACTTTCTTCGGATGATCTCCTTTTCTTGCTCAAATTCGGACAAAAGTTAAAGCTTGCTATTTTTATATCGTTCTGCACATAAATATATTTTCTTTTGTATTTTGTAAAGTTTGTTCTGAAGTGGATCAGTAGAACATCCTTGTGCCGAAACCCATCAAGTTGTTGGAATTTTCTCTTTTGAAATAGTTGGCATAGAAGGTTGACTTTCAAAATTTGCAGGATCAAATTCATCTTGAGACTCCTTTACATTATGACTTGAAACTTCGGCTTGTAGATGATTGTCCATATTTTTTTTTTAATTTTTTCTAAAGAAAAAGAAAAGTTGCTCACAAAAAACCAAAGCTCTTATATCAAATTGGTGAAACCTAGGAATCCTAAGCCAAGTAAAAGAACACTAGGTATGCAAAAGAAAAAACACCAACTAGAATTGCAATAAAAAAAGACCTTCCTTTCAATATGAAAAATAGAACACAACAAAGCTTTCAACTTCTAATAGAAACCGCTACAAATTATATTAGAACAAGAAACGACACAGCTTAAGACTTACAATAATTTAAGAGAGGAAAGATACAGATGGGGCGGGAATCGTGGATAAAGAAGAAGATGTAGAAAACCGAGACAAAATAGTAGAGAGAAAGGGGAAAGGAGACTAGCTCGAAGCTAGAATAAAACCTGCAGGTTACATTCCAAAAATCATCACATACTACTCTCTTCCAGGAAAAAAAACAGCTCCTTATATAGGAGAAAAATGACCCAACAGCCACATAAATGTGTCATCCAAAGTAACAAATAGAAACCTCACAAGTTAGCCCTTTTAATGAGGAGTTAATACACCTAGAATATGAAAATAGCACTAGGAAAAAAGGGGGCAGCACCTTGAAAAAAATAGTCAGCATAGGGAAACAAAAACTGCATGGAGAACATGAACAGCCCACAGAAATCTGCACGGGGAACATGAACCAACAAAATCTGCATAGAGAACATGAACAGCCAACCGAAATCCTTGAGAAACCAAAAGCCAGCAAAGGGAATCCAAATATTGCCTAGGGAACACACTTCAAAATAGCCTAGAGGACTCCAAATAGCCATCCAAAATTAAATACCCATATTACTAACAATGAAGCAAAAGAAAATATAAAATTATCAAAGCCTTGCCTACTCTTACTCCTTACTTCGAGGTTGATAGATTTAAAGCCTATATAAAGACTTTGTCATTAAAAATTTAATTAATAAATTGCTCTTACTCTCTCTAATTAATTAGTTAATTCACTAATTAGAATTGAATTTTAAAGTATTTGTTCTCTCTAAATATATATTTATTTAAACAATATTTTCTTTATTATCAAATTTGAGATTTACTATTACTAAATTTTTATTCTTTATTATTAATATGTCAATTAGAAATGATGATAAGATTAGAGAGAGTCGCCTTAGATGATTTGGTAACATAAAACGATGGCCCTCCAATGACCCGATTAGGAAAGCAGAGGTATTAGATTTGACTTATATTAAGAAATGTAGAGGTAGACCTAAAAAGACTTGGTTAGAAAATATTAAAAATGATATTTCTTTATTATATTTAAACAAGAATTTAACTTTTAACATGACACAATGGAGAAAAAGGATTCATGTAGCCAACCCCACGTAGTGGGACAAAGGCTTGATGTTGTTGTTGTTGTATTATTAATATGTCAATTATTACTAATCATTCAATTCATTATTTGTATAATTAATACTCTTAATTAGCATTTTCAATTAAAATCCATATCTTATTTAAATCCATAATCTCTCATTTAAATATCAATTTACCTTGCTTTATTATTAATTTCTAAAATAAATTTATATATCTAATAACTTCTCTCTTTAATTAACTACTTAAACATAGTCTTATTTTTCTATACAAATTATCCTTAGCTCATAAATTTGTTGTTCTTCTAAATTCAATTTATTATTATAACATAAATTTATTCTCATGTACGAATTTAAATATGCCCTCTATATATATTAACTAATTTTTATTTTAACGTTAATATTTTTTAAGTTATTTTCAAAATATAAATTTTAAATTAAACTTCCTTAATTGTATTTATCCATAAATTTTGAAATAATTAATTTAGCTAATAATTAGGTATTAGATTAAATCTTTATTTTATACATTTTCTCTTTCTCTCTTTTTATTAATTTTTCTTTAATCATTTAAAATTTTATATAAAATCGTATTATAATTTATTAATATCTCAATTAAATTATCTTTATTTATTATTTACAAAATAAATTCCTATTTATAAATTTTAATCTTATCTTTCCAAGCTGTGCCTATGCTTGCCGCTTGATTCCTCGCTCGCGCTCGCCCGATCCTTCTCCCTTGTTTCTGCTCTCACTCTCTCAATCTTCGTCATCTCTCCCTCTCTTCAATTTATAAAGGGATAAAGGCAACCGACACGATCCCCTCACCAAATCCAATAGACAATTTTACTTCGATCGAAACTCTTCATTTTGTCTCTCTTCGGTTTCTACAACACACACAACGGAAGTGACGCTCGACGGGGCAACCTCCTTCGACAGCTTCATCTGTTTCATATGTTGTAACTTAGATGTTTGTCGATTCAGCCTTCACTACTTTGTTCGTTTTGATTGCTTTGTCTGTTTTGTCCATTTCGCGGCTTTGACATTTGTTGATTCGGTGAGTTCAATCTTCGCTTGCTTCGTCTTCACGGCTCCATGCAGCTAGAATGAGTAGTCTTCTACCACGATTTGAGTTATTACAAGACATGCTGTTTCACACAGGATTTGCCCTATTACCAATAAAGACAGCCCAAAGCTATTTAGCTGATCATTGTTGGGTGACGAACATAAATACATACGAGAGATTTCACAGCTGAAAACTCAACATAAACCTTGAAGGCCCACTATAAGAGGATTGAATTATAGGTATAAAGATCACATTGGTGTGAGTTAGGTCAAAAGAGATTCAACTTACTAAAAAGGGACAAAATCTAAGATAGGTCGAGTAGTATTCAAAGAAGAGTTTGACTTTCACCCCAAACTATTTATTGGCAAGAATGAATCCAAAGGAGGCAGTGGTGACCCAAATGAATATGAACTACCAGCATGCCAGTTAATGACCAAAATCTAAAGTACGTTGGCAATGGCTGGTTCAAAGAGGAAAAATCAATCCTAAGGGCAATACTTGAGTTCGCAAGTAACCTTAAAGGAAATACTTGAGTTTGCAAGCAAACCTATCACTAATTGGTGAAAATAGCGAGATTAATGCAAAATCTGGGTGAAATCAGCACCAAAACGATGAATTACAAGAAGGAAATCAAAGCCAAACAAACATAAAGCAAGATATACAAGTGATCCTCAATTCGAGAGGAGGATCGTCTCTCCCAATCTCTAGACAATGAGTCTAGAGCCCAAGACGCCAAGGAACTACAAGAGAAAACAAATCCAAGCATAATCCCAACCCTAGCTTCTCATGCTTTTAAATACCCTCCCTCCTAATCAAAACTTCCTAATATAAAACAAATTCAAATTGCCCTCCTCATGCTTAAACCGCCCTCTCTCTCTCTCTAATTGCCACCCAAGGAGGGGGGGCCCACTGGCGGTGGGCATTAAAGGAGGCAGCTTAGCCCGCCTCATATAGGTATGAACCGGCCCCTCCTAGGCCGGTTTGAGCTAAGCCGTAATAATACCCCCTTCCCAAAGAACCACCTTGTCCTCAAGGTGAAAATTGGGAAACTGATGTTTCACCCTCTCATAGGGTTTCCACATGGCATCATAGTTTGGAAGGTTTTTTAACTTGATTAACACTTCTTTAGCTCCATCTTCTTTCTGGCGAACCCCCATCAAATCTAAGGGTTCCATAATCACCTCTAAATCCTCAGTAAGTGTCACCAGTAACTCCGGGCTGGTTGTATACTCTCCAATGGCCCTTTTCAACTGGGATACATGGAAAACCGGATGTATAGTCGCCGTTGGTGGTAATTTCAGGCGGTATGCTACTGCTCCAATTTTCTCCAATACATCATAAGGTCCAAAGTACCTTGGGGCAAGCTTCTCATTCCTTCTATTGGCAACTGTCTTCTGCCTGTATGGTCGGAGCTTCAAGAACACCCTCGCCCCACGTCAAACTGGATGTCCTTCCTATGCCCATTAGCTTGTTTCTTCATAATCTGTTGGGCTCGTAGCAGATGCCTCTTTAATTCTTCTAGCACTCTGTCCCTCTCTTCCAAGTACGCCTCCACTAAAGAAACTGGAGTACTTCTACTCCTAAAGTACATCAAGTGAGGAGGATCTCTTCCATACAACACCTTGAATGGGGTCATTTGAGAAGCAGAATGATAAGAGATGTTGTACCGGTACTCAGCCCATGATAGCCACTTGGCCCATAGCTTGGGTGTCTCCGACACAAAGCACCTCAGGTAAGTCTCCAAGCTCCTGTTGACCACCTTTTGTTTGGCCATCTGTATGTAGGTGGTAGGCGGTGCTCCTCTTCAGAACTGTCCCTTGTAATCTGAACAACTCCCTCTAAAAATGGCTGAGGAGCACCTTATCTCTATCTGATACTATCACCTCTAGCACTCCATGTAATCTGACCACCTCTCTGATGAAAGCTGAAGCCACTGTCACCACGGTGTATGGGTGTCGAAGGGGAATGAAATGACCACACTTGCTTAACTTGTCCACCACTACCAAAATCACCGTAAAAACCTTTGAACGGGGCAGCCCATCTATGAAGTTCATGGATATCTCCACCCATACTTGTCTCGATAAAGCCAATGGCTGTAGTAGTCCTCCTGGCGACATAGCCAGGTATTTATTCCTCTAACAGATCTCACACCTGGCCACCATCTCCTTTACATCTCTATGCATCCCCTTACAGTAAAGCTCTGAGGCTAACCTCCTGTATGTCTTCTGCACCCCCGAATAGCCTCCAACAGCGCTTCCATGAAACTCCTGGAGTAAGTTTGGGATGTGGATTGAGGTCCGGGGCATCACAAACCTCCCCTGATATAGTAGTTTGTCCCCCTCCAATGAGTATCATGGGTGGCTACTCATATCCCACAGTAAATCTATCCGGATCTTTCCCAATTCCTCATCCCTAGCGCTCTCCTCCCTAATGGCCTCCCAATCCAGCATCAAAGGAACCGATAAAGCCACTGTCTGCAGCTCCCCCATATATCTGGACAAAGCATCTGCTGCCTTGCTCTCCCCTCCTATAGCCTGTACTGGATTTTGAAATCGCATCCCAACAGTTTGGACAACCACCGCTGATGCTCTTCCATCACCATCAGCTGCTCCAATAAGTACTTCAGGCTCCTCTAATTTGTTCTGACAATGAAATGTCTACCTAACAGGTAGGGTCGCCACTTCTGGATAGCTAAGACGATGGCCATCAACTCCCTCTCATAAACTGATTTCAGCTTGACTCTAGCTGTCAAAACCTAGCTGAAGTTGGCAATGGGTCGACGATTCTGCATGAGTACAGCCCCTGGTCCGTATCCTGAAGCATCTGTCTCTACTATGAAGGCCTTGGTAAAGTCTAGTAAAGCTAACGGGTATGGTAGTCAACGCCTTGTTTAGTCTCTCAAATGCTGTTGTGGATGCCTCTCCCCATTAGAACCCATCTTTCTTCAGTTGCTCTGTCAGTGGCCATGCGATAGTGTTGTATCTTTTTACAAACCTCCTGTTGTACCCCGTCAATCCTAAGAATCCTCTCAACTCCTTCAGATTCTTAGGTAAGGGCCACCTCAACATAGCATCAATCTTGGACTGATCGGCTGCCACCCCTTCCTTGGACACGATGTGACCCAAATACTCCACACTGGTCTGGGCAAAACATCACTTCTTCAAGTGCTCCAGATGCTCCTCCTCAATTTTATTGTACACCAATATGTCATCAAAAAACACCAGAACAAACTTTCAGAGGTACTGCCTGAACACCATGTTCATCAGCGACTGGAAAGTAGCAGGGGTGTTGGTAAGCCCAAAAGGCATGACCAAAAACTCATAATGCCTCTCGTGTGTCCTGAAAGCTATCTTTGAGATATCTACCTCCCTCATTCGGATCTGATGGTATCCATACTTCAAATCCAGTTTGGAGAATATCAATGCTCCATACAGTTCATCTAATAGCTCATCAATCACAAGAATAGGGAATTTATCCGGCACTATCTCCTTATTCAACGCCCTGTAATCCACACAAAACCTCCAACTCTCATCCTTCTTTTTGACCAGTAAGATTGGACTAGAGAAAGGACTCACACTTGGTCTGATGATCCCCACTTCCAACATCTCCTGAATCAGTTTCTCAATTTCATCCTTCTGGATTTGGGGGTAGCAGTAGGGTCATACACTAATCGGTGGCACCCCCTCCTTTAAAAGGATTGCATGCTCCTGCTCTCTAGGTGGTGGTAAACCCTGAGGTGGCTGGAACACCTCACTGAACTGTTGTATGAGTGGTTACACTGCAAGCGGAATGTCTCCCTTTTCTCCCACATTGACCCTCTCCAAGCGTTGCAATTCCACCAAATATCCACCTCTGACCTCCTGTATGGTTCTGATCAGGGATTTGAGAGATACTCTGGCCCTAGACAGCCCAGCATTGCCCTGAATCACCATTCTCCTCCCCCCTACTGCCAGTTCCATCCTCAGTGCTCCCCAATTTACCTTGGTCTCCCCCAAGGTTTGCAGCCATTTCATCTCTAGGATGACATCCGTACTACCCAACTCCAAGGAAAGAAAATCCTCCCTCACCTATATCCCCTGAATGATCAACACCACTCCCCTACAAACTCTTCTACCCATTTCTATATTTTCGGTGCCAATCATCATCCCGTAGCCACCGGTATCCACTAATTTCACCCCCAGTAGATAAACAATCTGGGTGGAGATGAAATTGTGGGTTGCCCCACTATCTATCAACACTGCCACCTCTCTATCCGCTATCTCTCCCTTCACCTTCATAGTGTGATTCGGAGTGAATCCCACTACTGAGTTTAGGGAGACTTCTGCCACATCCAGATGCAACTTCTCCTCTTCCTCCATCTCTAACTCGCTCCCACCTCCCTCTTCAGCTTCCTTGTCATCACAAACGATGAGAACCTAAAGAGTTCGATCCTTACACCTATACCTCAGCACGTACTTCTCATCACATCTAAAGCAGAGCCTTTTGTCCTCTTCTCATGTATCTCCTCCGTTAGCCTTTTGAAATTTTCCCCATTTCCCCCTCCTCCAGCTCTCTCCTTGGGCACTTCCTTCAGAATCCCTGGCGCTAGCCCCTTGGGAGCTAAGAAAGTGATGGTCATCCTGTACGATCCCCTTGAGTTGCTCCCCCTAGCCCCTCTCTCCAGCTGCTTCTGATCCTCCACCAACTGGGCTAGCTCTATGGCCTCCCCCAGGTCTCTTGGCCTCATCACCCTAACTGCTGCTCGGATCTTCGGTTTGAGCCCTTTCATAAAATTCCCTTCTAGTACTGTCTCAGAGAGCCGGTCCAATCTGCTGGCCCAGTACTCGAACATGTCACGGTAATCTGCCATGGTCCCCTCTTAAGCTTCTACGGTAATCTGCGTCAAGGCAAAGAATTGCTCATAGAAATCTCATTCCCTACCGGTTCAGAAACGTTTTATTAAGCACTCTTTGAACTCCCTCTAGCTCCTAATGAGTTGCCTTATGTCACGCCATTGGTACCATGCCAGTGCCTTCCCCTCCAAACACAGTCATGTCGCCGTTAGCTTCTCTTCCTCCCGCTGACAGCGAAACATCGTTCCACCTTGTAGATCCAACCATGGCCATCCTCGCCCTCAAAATGGGCATCTTCAGCTTCCTCACCTTCAGGTCACCCCCGTTGCCCCTGAATCCTCCATATCCTCCTATCCTGCAAATAAGAGGTACTCCCCAGTTGTCTCTATCTTTCCTACGGTAATCGTACCCAAACCCGCCATCAAAATCCCCTCTTCTTCTTTCAAAATCAGCTCCTCGGCGGTAGAAATCATCTATTCTCCCTACAAAATCAATAGCCCTTCTTCCGAAAACCAGTGCTCATCTCTTCCCTATAAAATAGTTCTAGAGGAGGCATTCCGTCTTCACCTTCCAAGATTTTCACTTCTGGATTTTCCCTTCCCCTAAATGTGTTAGGGTTTCCACCTCTTCCATGGCCGCCGATGGTTTCTCTTGCTTCCGATATCGCCGGATTGATCTTCACTTCTAGCAATTTCTTCAACATCTCTTCCATCACGGAGAACTTCCCTTCCATCTTTTCATTATTGGAAGAAATTTGATTTTAAAAATCAGAAAATTTTTCCTCCAAATCTGATTTGAGTTGCCCAATTTCTCCTTCTAAAACTTCAACCTTCTTCCTGGCCATAACTCTTCCTAAGATTTACTAGAAGATCTTCTTCCATATGAAATTTTTCCGCTGAAATTTCTGGCATCCGCCGATGGTCCCAAGACAATGCTCTGATATCAATTTGATAGGAAATACGTGAGTTCGCAAGTAACCCTAAGGGAAATATTTGAGTTCGCAAGCAAACCTATCACTAATTGGTGAAAACAGCGAGATTAATGCAAAATCTGGGTGAAATCAACCCCAAAACGATGAATTGCAAGAAGGAATCAAAGCCAAACAAACATAAAGCAAGATACAAGTGATCCTCAATTCAAGAGCAGGATCGTCTCTCCCAATCTCTAGACAAGGAGTCTAGAGCCCAAGATGCCAAGGAACTACAAGAGAAAACAAATCCAAGCATAATCCTAACCCTAGCTTCTCATGCTTTTAAATACCCTCCCTCCTAATAAAAAACTTCCTAATATAAAACAAATTCAAATTGCCTTCCTCATGCTTAAACCACCCCCTCTCTCTCTCTCTAATTGCCGCCCAAGGAGGGGGGCCCACTTGCTTAGGCGGTGGGCATTAAAGGAGGCGGCTTAGCCTGCCTCCTATAGGTTTGAACCGGCCCCACCTATAGGTCTGAACCGGCCCCTCTTGGGCTGGTTTGGGCTGAGACGTAACAATCTCGCTAATGGCAAAATTTAAATCTCATTATACCTTTCAAATTTGCTTTGGATGCATGATGGATCGAAATAATTTCGCATGCATAAATTTAATATAAGAGATTTTAGCAAGAAAGGCACAATGGATAGTTAAAAAAGTTTTGAATGTGGATAGGACACACAGTCAGCTAGTATTTTTCAGTAGAAGTTTTAGTTGCATGAGTTTTATCACCCACTTTCAATGAAGAAGTCCAGCGTACAAATCTTCTAATTTTTAAAAACTCAGCCTCCCACCATTTAGCTAAATTTTTTTTCTATAACATTCATTATGTTAAGACCGTAAATTTAGTGTTAGTTCTAGTTTCTTCCAGGCCCTATGCTAAATAACCAACAATGCCAGCTATGGCCCACCAATTTTGCTTCAAGACGATTATGTTTCACCTTACAACCTTTGCACTGGCAACCAAGCTTGCACAAACCATTTCCTACAAACACCCTCAATGAAAATTTTAAATTCCCATCAGATAAATATGAGGTCTTTTCCTATGTAGCACACATAATCGACCCTTGCTAAGCATGATAGTTAAGAAAAAAAATGTTGTACTCGTACGTCTAGTAGTATAGAAAAAGTATATTTCAAATATTTCAAGCATTTGAAACAAAACTCACATAGTTCAGGTAGGTTTCAAGCGTTAGTTTCATGAGGGCAATTGGGAATGTAAAGGAATATGAATAGAAAACCTTTGCTGCGATGAACTAAAGCATCAGCAATTTGCAGAGGATGCTTGCGCTGTTCATTCTTGAATTTTGCTTTAACTTGTTGACGGCTTCGATTAGGAAAGAGTACTTGTATCATTGCAAAATCTGTGCCAAATTGTCTGATAGCCTGATGCAATACCAAAAAAGAAAATAGAAAACAAATTCTAACATAAAGAATTATCATTTTCTCAGAATTTGAGACAATGTGAACACAAAGCTTGCTTCAAAGAGACATCTAGAATGTAGATGATATGAGGAATACAGTGGTACAAAGCATGAGATTTCTAAAACTTTGAAGTAGAAGACAGTATGAAATGTTTTCCTAGAAGTTCTATGTAATCTAATAATTCTCTCATTCATTTTTAATGCTATAAAATTTATTCAACTAGCATATTTGTCAAATGGATACAATACCTGGTAGAAAAACTCTGTATCAGTTTTTGACCATCTGGTTTGGAGCGTCCGTTTCATGTAAGAATGATAATTAAATCTTCGACCCTTTTGGTGAATGTCTATATTTCTATCATTATCATTGGAGTCTTGTTCATTTTCCACACTGCCATGATTAGACATGCTTGTTGTTAGATCTCATGAGCTTGGTGCACACACTAGAGTTTTAATGATCACAAACAATATTATTTATGTTTATTTAAATTATAGTTATGTGTGCAGGTTTTTGCTTTTAAACTAACATTTCAGATAAAATGAAAAACAATAGATAAAGTGATATCTGATACATAATAGACAGAATAAAAAAGAGTAGCTGATTGAGCTAAAAACTGAAAATATGAAGACCATAAAAAACAATAAGATCTCAAAAAGTGAAATGTGTTTGATGTAGCATAAAGCTTTTTCAAGTCTGTATGCCTTATTGGAGTTTCTCTGATTATCAAATTCAGGTCTTATTTCCATGCATATTTCCTTTTAAAGGTTACATTAGAAAATCATTCTTAATGTCTAGCAGATGTAAAACCCAATCAAACTTTGTTATCAAAGAGAGAAAGACTCAAATTGAGTTGAGTTTCGAAGCAAGAGAAAAAGTTTTCAATTTCCCTTATAGTGTTGGTCATGAATTTTTGGGCTTTAAATTTATCCACACTCCCATCTATTTATTATTCGACTATAAAAATTCATTTCCAACCAAACAATTTTTTTCCTGGTGGAAGTTCCGAAACTTCCTACATATCATTCATTTATATAATCTAGATATCTTCCATTATAGCTATCTTCCATTGAGGATATTGAGAGCTTCATGAACTCTATTTGAAATAGATATTTTATTAAGAGAACTAACAAAAGTATGAAATCCAGAAGAAAACCCAACATTAGTCATGAAATTATAGATTGGTTATTTGGTGTATAATCTCACCAATTCACGACTTTTGTTAAGGCAATAAGACAATGGAGACAATATTATTATCTACTAACTTATTCTCATGAGTTTGTGCTTCATTTGTTCTTGACCTAGTTCAAATTTTTGGGTATGCTGGAGACACATATACTGCTCTCCTTTTTGGCTTTTTTCCTCTTCTAGTATGGACATTGAACTTATTATAAATAAGTTAGGTGTATCGATAAAGTAATAAGGGAGTTTATGTGTTTTGATAGGCTTCAGTAGGTTTGATGCACATATAAGATGATGAGGGAGTTTGCGGCTTTAGTGAAATATTAGAAAGTTGAATAAGGGACAACAAAAAATACTCATCATTCATAGGTTTACTAGGAAAGGATGGTGAATGATCAAATAAGTTCTGGCCATGAAATTCCTCCTAAATTTCGGTTTGTGGTAATAAGATTGATTTCCAAGGAAAGTTGCATCCATGGAATTAAACACTTTTTTTATTGACCGAAAATAGCATTTCTATCCTTTTATTTGGGGAGTAACAAGTTATAAAAAATAAATAAATAAAAAAACTTGATAGGCTTAGCATCTAATTTGCTCCAATGTTGACAATGAAACATATGAAGATTGAACACCCAAAACTTTTTAAGGAATCAAAAGAAATGATTTTACTTATGGAAAATGAATAAAAAATATTTCATATAGGGGTTTGAAGTACTTGAAAGATACTATCAGTTAGCATATAGTCGTAAGGATGGCTTTTCCCCAGAAATACTTAGAAACAGTTGAGAAGAATATTAGTGATTTAATCATCTCTACGAGTATTCATTTTTCCTTTAGTAACCTTGATTTTTTGAAGGATGTCAACATATAAGCTCTGAAGGATAATCTCTTATTCTATTTGATCATTTGTTAAGGCAAATTATATGTATTCTTCATCATTATCAACTTTTAAGACTTGGATGTTTTTTTATTGAAACTGAATGCAGCATGGTGTTGAAATGTTCAAAAATTACCTCGCTTACCTTAGTGGGATGAGAATGATAGTCGATAAAGAAAATAATCCATGTAGCTCCAAAATATTTTTGACTCTAAACGGTCCCACACACTATTGTGGACTAAAGCAAAAGACTGGGAGGGTTAGTGGGTTTGACTGAGATAAAAACTGTGATATTGTCTTAGCCAAATAACTATGATCTAAAACCTAAGCTTGATATTTAGCAGAAAGAGGGAAAAAAACATATGCCATTATATTATATTTTATTTTTCCCATTTCCTAAATTTTTTTTTCTCGATAAACCACCTAAAAAAATAATTCATTTCCTAATAACAAAGGCGGTCAGATAAGATTAGGTTTTAGGCATAAATATATATTACTGTCATCGTCTTTTCTCTTTTTTTTTACAATCAAAACAGTCAATAGCATATAAAAGTAAAATTTTGAGTGTATCAATTAATGCGAGTTTCTTTTAAAAAATTATTGTTTACATGTTCTCAAATTCCTCCTTTATTGTCAACCTATAAACATACACATTGATATTTAACTTTTAAGTCATTAAATGTACATAGATTTTGTTCATCATTCCACTATTATTATTTTAATATTGATAGCATGTTGAGGTGTGAAATGAAATAAATGTTTAATACCTGAGACACCAGCACTCTCATGATGGCAGGAACAAGATGTAGAAGACACTCCAATCATAGCAGGAACAAGCGCCATATGGCCTATGCAACCTAATACAACCGTAACAGCCAATGGAAGAGGATGCCTCCCTAATTTTAACCAGAATATAAGCAAGAAAGAACTACAAGTTCTCTACAACGGTCCCACATGACATCATAGGAAACAGTTTTGGCCTCACTTCAAACCCTAGTTACTTTTGAGAGAATTGTGACTAGGAACCAACACACCATGAGCTAAAGTGTTATGTTTGTACGCTTAAGCTAAGAAAATAGAAGAAGTCTAGTGTTGCTCCCCCACAAGTACACAGTACATATTCTCTCCTACTGTATTCTCTCTTTCTCTCGCTCTCCCACTCTGCCTTTCCTTTACACTCTCAAGCTTCTCTTCTCAATTTACACCAATCAAATTTAAATCCTGTAACTAAAGCGATATGCAAGTCAAAGACATTGGTTCTTTCAACAAAAACAAAGGATAGTAGGACCAATGCACTACTGGAAACCTTGGGTCCTACAGAACTAACCCCACAATTTTCATTGGCAAAGTTTCCCTTTACATTTTACCAAGAAGATATAAACAGTGACCCTCATCAAGCTAGAGAACTTCTTCCTACAAGTCAAAAGTTGTCAATAGTTTCATAGAGGACCAGCTCCTACAATGGCAGCAAAGCATGTGCTATAATTTAGTCCAACAATATATGAATTGTCATGAGTACTTAAACAAGAACAGAAACATATTCAATAGGCTTTATGAATTATTTACTTCAAATAATTCAAATGGATCATTATTTGTTGTTTTATACATTCAGTCAAAATAATGTAAGGATAGTCCACAGCTTTAGGAGCAAAAATTTCATCATACTATCGGGTATTAAGGATATTATCATCATACCACTCATTGACAAAGGAATTTTTCGAAGCAGCTGCTTCTTTGTTCTGCAAAATAATCATAAAATAGCAATAGTAAATAAGAATCATTATCAACAGCAGCACACAGGAGAAGATTATAGTATCAACAAATAAGACTTACGGATATTCGCTCCTTGAAACTAGCACGCCTGATGAGATCCGTTATAACAAGTTTCTTTCTATCGAATTCATCATCAGGAATCTCAAGCAAGCCCTCATTCACTATAGATGCATGAAGTAATGGATTAGCAACATATCATCCAATAGCCTGCTCTAATTGTTAGGACCACATCTTCAAAAGTTACTGTCATACCTTGCCTCCTAGCACTTTTGCAATGACTACTACCATGCCGAAGCCTTTTCTTTGGAGTATCATTAGCCGTTGAACCAGGTACTTCTAAGTGCTTGCTTCTGCTACTTGATTTTCTTGGTAGCTTCCTTTTCTTTTGCTTAGGCATATCATCATCGTTATAACTATCACCACCATAGTCATCATCCATTTCAGGAATAATTTTTTTAGCAATTTGATCTGTACTAGCCAAATTTTCCACATTGGTTTTCAACTTCTTGTTACGTGGTCTAAGTTTCATTGATGACTTTCCAGCTCCATTTTGCACAATACTGGGTGTGCAATCTTCAAGGTTTGATTCTTCAATATGCTGGGATTTGAAATTTATAATTAATATCTCAAGGAACAATAAAATTAATGAAAACAAAAAATCTATTACACACTTTGTGATGATACATGTTTACAGTTACAACATACATCTACTGTGTGTTCTACTTCCATGATGTGAAGATCCTCATTTTCAGTAAGAGGCTGAGCTTCCAAATCATTAATATTAAGACAACATGCCCTTTCTTCACTTGAATGGGTTGGAAAACAACTGGGAGCCTTAATTTTCAATGATTCAATTAGGTCACTGGCAGAGAAACTGGAACCATGAGCATCTAATAATTCATTATGAGAAGGAAGTGAATCCATCTGAGAATATTCTGAAACAATATCAATTGGATTAATAGATACACTTGTTGCAACTAACCCATTATATAGAGAATCCAATTTAGAGGATCCAAATTTAATGATTCCCATATTATTACCATGATTGGCACTTGCACTTTTTGTTGTGTCTTGGGGCTCTGATTCTAATTTTTTCACATGCTCATCTGCCATGATTTTGGAAGAATTAATAATTAGTACAATAAACAAGAGAAACAAAAGCACAAATTTAGCAATTCGAGGTGCTTAATTAGAGAATGATCCTTTCACAAGCTACCCGATCTAACTTTCATTGATGATTTTCTAGCTTCACCATTTTGCACAATACGAAGGACGCACTCTTCAAGGTTTGATTCTTCGATATGCTGGGATTTGAAATTTCTAATTAAAAATAATAAAATTAATTGAAAAAAAAAATCTATTACACACTTCATGATGTTACAAGTACAACTTACATCTATTGTGTGCTCTGCTTCCACGGTGTGAATATCCTCATTTGTAGTAAGAGATTGAACTTCCAAATCATTAAAATTAAGACAACATGCCCTCTCTTCACTCAAATGGGCTGGAAAACAACTAGGAGCCTTAATTTCCAATGATTCAATTGGGTCATTGGCAGAGAAATTGGAACCATGAGCATCTAATGATTCATTATGAGAAGGGAGCGAATCCAACTGAGAATATTCTGAAACAATATCAATCGAGTTAATAGATACACTTGTGGCAACTGACCCAATATATAGATAATCCAATTTAGAGGATCCAAATTTAATGAGTCCATATTATTACCATAACTGGCTCTTGCATTTTTTTTAATGTCTTGGAGCTCTGATTGAAACTTTTTCACATGCTCATCTGCCATGATTTTAGAAGAAATAATAATCAATACAATAAACAAGAGAAAGAAAAGCACAAAATCAGGGGCTTAATTAGAGAATGATCCTTCCACAGGCCACTTACCATCTACAGCATTGTGAAATTTGGAGGTGGAAGATGGGCCTTCAGAAGCACGATATGTTGAAGGCTTGCGTGGATTTCTATTGTTGTTAATGTGAGACTTGGGGTTAAATTTAATATTCCTTCCTGCAATTGAATTTAATGGAACATATAACTAAGAAAAGAAAAAAATGCTGTCACAAAAAAAAATTTGTAAGTGAACATTTAACATTACCTACGGTTGTACCATGTGTAAAGAAGTCATCCCGTACATTGAAATTTGAATGTAAGGTCTCTGGATCTTAATGTAAAACAAAATGTCATTATTCAATATCAAATGATCTTTCCCAACCCAAAATGAAAACAAGCAGCAAAAGATATTGCTTTACCAGCTGTGGTTTTTGGCTGTTGCAATAAATCATCACCCAAATCTAGTATAGGAAACATGAGAACTGCAAAGTGACACAGGAAAAATAAAATCATTCCTTAATGAAAACTAAAGGAAATTTATGATTGGTTAGGGGTCCATAGAATGTTCAACATCAATGGTAGGTAAAAGAGATAAACCAAAATGTAAAACACAAAGCACATGAATAAATACAATAAAAAAGTGAGGAAATGTCAGGGCCTTGCACAATTAAAATTTTCCATGTCAAACTAGAGATGAGAAAGGATTCATAATGTAGGCATTATCATTAGCCTTATTTCAACTATATGAACAAAAAATATATTTCCTACTTGTTCATTCATTGTTTAGGGTACATGAGGTGTTAACTTTCTTTTAAGTATGTTTTTGCGCAACTTTCAACCATCTTACCATTGTCTGCTCTTTCTATGAAGCAGGACACTAAAAGGTCTAGGATTCAATGATTAAATCAATGTAGTTACACAAAAAAATAGGATTCACAAATGAAAGAGAACTAAATAAAAAAGACTTGTTTTCATTATAAGAAAACTAGAAAATTAGAGAATTTGAATTAAAATAATATAAAACAGTCAATTAAACTTGAACACATCTATATTAAATTAAAACCCGCAAAGACGGGATAAAACACAAACTTTGGATGCAGGATTTGAGCAGGATTTAGCCTACGTCATGCCAAAGAGCAAAAATGACAACATTAAATCCTAAAGAAACTTAATACCGCGTGAAAGGGCTCCCGTCGTGGCTTCAAATCCAACAGAACAACGTTTTCGAAGGAGGCGAAGAAGCTTTCTAAGTGACTCTTTAAAACTCAACTTAACGTGAAGCAGCGAAAACGAAAAAATGGTGACAAGAAAAAAGCAAACCCTAGACAAGCCTAAGGCACTACAAAGAGCATAGACAAAGACCAAAGAGAAGAGTAATTATAGAAATAGACACGCAAGAGAAGAATATGGCCTACTCCGTTTTTGCTCCTATCAGCTTTTCTTATTTTTGCATTTTTTTTCTCTTTACAGACTACATCAATAGTAAACCTTGTGGGAAAGAAAACCATCCAATTAGATAATAAGGAAGTTCAATTTATAATGTAGCTTCAAACCATTAATGACGACGACAACAACAACCATCTTTTACTCACAGCATCGCATTGACTACATGAATCATTTTTCTCCATTGTGTCCTATTCATTTAAATATGATAAAAAAATCATTTTTAATACTTTCTAACCAAGTCTTTTAGATTTACCTCTATCTTTCTTAAAAATGATCTTTCTTTATTAGATTTAAACGAGAATTTGACTTTTAACAGGACACAATGGAGAAAAAGGATTCATATAGCCGACCCCACGTAGTGGGATAAAGGCTTGATGTTGTTGTTGTTATTGTTTCTTAGCATTAGCCAAATCTAATACATCTACTATCCTAATAAGTTCATTTAAAGCACAACATTTTATATGACCAAATCATCTAAGGTGACCTTGTTTGATCTTATCTGACAATGGAACTAGTCCAATATTTTCATGTATATACTCGTTTCTCAAATGGATAGGGTTCAGATGGTAATAGAATCCATCAAATAGGGCAAGTAGAGAAGCTTTCTACTGATAGACGTGTATGAATCCCCATTTTAATGGCAGCAGCCACTGTCTTATAACATGCAGGATAGTGGCAAATCCCTAAATCATCATCATCACGCTGTGTGTGGAACTCATAGGGGCAGTTTGGCAAAAGGATTTATGCAGGATTTGAGCAGGATTTACGCGAAATCCTGCAAAACGGGATTTGAGCGCACCGTAAATCTCACGGCGGAATAAATCCTCCGTTTCCCTCTTTTTGCCGTAAATCCCGCATTGATTAAATCCTGTAGTTCTGCGGATTTACTGGATGGCCGAAGAAGCGCGCGAAAAGTAGAAATTACCTTCACAGCGAGCGAGCTCCCGTCCTTGCTTCCGACCAAAACGTTGTAACTTCCGATAACGTCGTCGAAGGAGCGAAGTCGAACTGCAACGAAGGAGCCAAAGAAGCGACTCGTGCAATCTCTAAGGGGCTGTTTGGATGCAGAATTTAGGCCGGATTTGAAGCGGATTTGAGGTAAATCCAGCCAAACGGCCAAAAATGCAAAACCAAATCTCACGGTAAATCAAAGCCGCGGTTGACGGAAAATTCCCTCTTTTCGTGGTAAATCCCGGATTTACGAAATCCTTTGGTTCGGCCGATTTACGGTATTTGCCCGAAGAAGCGCGCGAAAGGGAGAAAGTTACCTTCACAGCAAGCGAGCTCCTGTTGTTGCTTCCGATCAAAAAAATGTCGTAACTTCCGATCCAACAGGAAGGGAACGTCGTCGAAGGAGCAAAGTCGACAGCGATGAAGAAGAACTCGTGCAAACTGCACTCATGCGAAGGAACGAAGCCGAACGAAATAGAGAAGGGTGAAAGTAAAACCTAGACTCCTCTATGTTATAGTTGGATAATTTAATTAATATAAATTAAAATATTAAAAATTAAATGAAACTAATTAAATTATTAATAAAAATTATTAGTTAAATATTTAGTTATTTCAAAATAATTAATAGGATTAAATATGATTTTAAATAAAATAATTATTTAAAATACTATATAATAATTAAACAATTAATTAGTATTAATAAAGCTTTATTATGTTTTATTTAAACTTTTTTTGTCAGTATTTTAATTATCCTAGTAATGCATGTCAACTCTTTTAACCGCCTTAAATCTTGAATTAAATAGTCAAACAGTCACAAAGGATTTAACAAGACTTATCATGAATGTTACAAAATAGTTTTCAGGATTTAACCCTCCAAGGATTTCATAAATTCGAATTTGGAGGATTTGTGAAATCCAACCTAAATGAAATCCTGGGTGCTACCAAACAGACCCTAAATCTCCTGCGCAACAAAGCCGAACAGCAACGACGAAAAAGAGAAGATAAAAAAGCAAACCCTAGACGCCTCAAAGCTATTTCTGATAAACTTAATTAATATAATTTTAAAATATTAATAATTAAGTAAATAAATTAAATATTTAATAGTATATTTGGTGCATAAACTAATTATCTAATTTAACTTATTTAAATATTTAGTAATTAAAAATTAATATAATTAGCTTAATTAATATAATTTAAAATAGAAAATATTAAATATATAATTATTAGTATAAATAATAATTAAATAATTAATGAGTTTTAGAATTCTTAAGTGAATTAGATAATTAATAATATATTTTATAATTAAAACTAACTAAATAATTAATTAAATTATTAGTAGAATTAAATATAATATCAAATAGATTAATTACTATATAATATTATAAATATTAATTAAATAATTAATTAGTACTAGAATATTTAAATGATTGATGAGATAATTAACAATATAATGAATAATTAAAACTAATTAAATAATACTTTAAAATGAATTAAAACATTAGTATGAGTATCAGTTAAATAATTAGTAATTTTAATAAATTACCTAATTAAAAAATAATTATTAATGTAATTTAAATTAACATATAAACAAGCAGGGGTGTCAAAACAGGCCAATGGATCAGGTTCGAGTCCAACCCGGTCTGACCCAGGTCCAAGCGGGTCGACCCGAACCCAATCCAATTTTGCAAATGGGCTAGGTTTCCCAACTCAGACCCGACATGTGCGGGCTGTCGGGTTAACCTGAGCCGATCTGCTAACCCTATTGCAAATAGGTCAGGTTTCCCAAACGGTCTCTTAAGGGTTTTTCGGACGCATACGGGAGGGGTGGGATTCTGACTGCCGACTGGCAGATCAGTGCGCTATTGCTGGTGAGAGGTTTGCCTTGTTGGTTGGTGGAGACAGGGCAGGTGGTTGACGAAGGTCTTGTGCTCGTCTCCTCCAGCCAAAGAAGGGCGAGTTGGATTGGGTGGCTGCTTCCACTCCTCAACTGCTGAAATTTCCTTCGCAATTGGGAGCCAACACATCCACGATATCTCCACAGCCGTCTCCATCTGTATCAGACATTTCGCACTCACCTTCCCCCTATCGTAACGAACGTATTGGACATTCAAAATATAATGATGTGAGTGTTGTTGTCTTTTTGGATTATCTTAAGCGTTGCTGTAGTTTTGGACTTTTAAGGCCTCCTATAGTCAAAAGGTACTAGTGAAACTATGATTTCGCAAAGCTTTGTACGCTTGTTGCTTTGGATTCATCGGCTATGGGTTGTATGGCTGCTTGTAATGCAGCAAGAAGACGAAGCCTTCTCAGATTTGGGGTCAAATCGGGTCAAAGTCGGGTTAGCAGGTTGACCCGGACTTGACCCGATTTTTCAAACGGGTCAAAAATTGCAACCCAAACCCAACCCGTTTGTTAAACAGGCCGACCCAAACTCGAATTTTCATGAGTCGGGTTATCGGGTTGTAACAATAATTGACACCCCTATAAACAAGCAATTTAATAAATAATACTATAATTAGTTATTAAATTATTTAACAATTAAGTTAATTTGTAATTAAATTATTTATTATTATAATTTGTTAACAATAATTTAGTTTAAAATTAATAAATAACTAGTACTTAAATTCATAATACATTAAATTTATTTTTTAAATGAACAAACCACCTTAAATCCTAGATTACGTTACCAAACGGTTTCATAGTATTTAACAACTATTTTGCAAAACAAATTTCAGGATTTTAACATACCCATGATTTATTAAATCCTAAGTTACAAGATTTATTAAATCCAACTAAAGTTAAATCCAACTTTTGCCAAACAACCCCATAAAGGGGAGAAATTATCCTGTGCGGAGTCCAGACGTAGCTCTATATCCGAGCTCCAATAAAATCTTGACATGTGGAGTGGATACATGGATATATAATTGAATTTCATTTTTTATTTATGTATTATCTGCCCGACAGACTTGATCGACCCAGAGATGAAAATTTCTAATTTGCAAAACTTCAAAAGCACTGAGCTAGGTTATTTTACTTTTCATTCCGACATTCCACGGCTCACTTTCTCTCTCGTTCGATTTTTCAGACGCTTCATTGCATTCCTTTGACATTCTAATCGGTGCAAAACTTTGTCTCCACGTGCAAACAAGTGCAAGAATTTGATGCGGCTTTGATGTGCTTTTACTGCATATTCACAGATATCGATAGCGTAACAAGTTATTCTATTCTAAAAAACTATGTTATTTTATTTGGTTAATTTCTGAGTTATTTTTATTCATTTTAGCCACATTTTAACTGTGCTTTTAGTGTGGTTTCGCTGTGCATTTACTTTCATGGTATCAGTTCGTATAACAACTTCAGTTTTCAAAGTATGTTGCATAGCTTTAAATATATATGACTACATTTTTAATGGCACTTTCACTTTTTTTGCACTGTGCATTTGCTATTGCGCTTTGACAGTGATTTCTAAGCGCTTTGGCTGCGCTTTCACTGTACTTTTTTTATATTTACTATGTATTTTTTTATTTTCCCTACCAAATCTGAAACACATGCAAATTCTTGCAACGGTCGTAAGGTAAAGCAACATGCATAGTATTCATTAAAGAAAAGTGGATTAGGTTGAACATAAAAATTGATAATATAAAATGCCAAAATTTTTGACCGAATTCGCATGCACTTTATTTCTTTCAACGAAGAAATAAACATGTTTCTATATTTTTTGCATTATTAGTGATTCGTTTTATATTGTATTTATTGATTAATTCTGTATTTATATTGTATCTACTTATATATTTTAATAAAATAATAATCCATTTTTTAAAATATTACATTCATTTTTATTTATAATAATGCATTCCTTTTTTAATAGTGTGTTCCTTTTTAATACAACAAATGCACAGTGAAAGTGCAGTAAAAGCTCATCAAAGCGCAATAAAAGTAGAACAAAAGCATAGCTAAAGTGCAATGAATTACACATTATATTGCAATTATGCAAAAAAAAATTATTAACTAATTCATAGTGAAAACACTTATAGTATCATGATCTAAACTAAAAAAATTTGATTGCGATAGAGAGTTACACACTATGCAATCTAATTTTAAAAATTAAAATTAATGATAATCGAAACCACATATAAACTGTCAAAGCATAGTGAAAGTGCAGCTAAAGCGCATCAAAAGCGCGATGTAAAAGCAATAAAATCATAGCAAAAGCGTAATCAAAACGCTGTGTAAGCACAGTAGCAAATACAGAGTGAATAACACATTTTATTGTAATTATATAGAAAAAAAAATTTATAGATTTAATTTATATTGAAATCACTTATAGTGATATGATCTAAAATAATACAATTTGATTACAATAGTGGGTTACAAAAGCGCAGTGGAAGCACAGTGAAAGTGCAGCTAAAGAGCATCAAAGTGCGGTAAAAGGGTAACAAAGCACAGTAAAAGCGCATTGAAAGCGCAGCAAGAATGTAGTTAAGTGCAACTAAACCGTAGTGAATTACACCTTATGTTGTAATTATATAAAAAAATTCCCTACAAATCTAATTCATAGTGAAAACACTTATAGCAACATGATTTGATCTAATAAAATTTGTTTATCGGGGTGTCAATTATTGACACGACCTAATAACTCGACCCGAACCCGACTCGTTTAACAAACGGGTCAGGTTTGGGATGCAATTATTGTCCCGTTTTAAAAATCGGGTCGGATCCGAGTCAACCAGCTAACCTAACTTTAACCCAAAATCTGAGAAGGCTTTGTCATCATGATGCATTACAAGCAACCATACAACCCATAGCCGATGAATCCAAAGCAGCAGGCGTACCAGGCTTTGCGAACTTGTAATTGCACTCATACCTTCCGACTCTAGGAGGTCTTAAAGTCCAAAACAACAACAACGCTCAAGAAAATCCAAAAAGGCAATAACACACACGCCATTATATTATGAATGGCCAAGAATGTCTAATATGTTCATAACGATAGGGGAAGGCGAATTTGAAATTTCCAGTTAGGGGTGCAACCGAGTCAAGCCGGCTCATGAGCTAACTCAAGCTTGACTTGGTAACAGGTTCGACGAGTCGAGCTTACCGAGCTTGCGAGTCGAACTCGAACACAATTTCAAGCTCAAAAGCCTATTGAGCTCGAGCTCGAACAAACTACAGCTCAACTCGCGAGCTCATCGAGTGGCTCACGTATGAAATAGGCAGTGAGGAAATATGATCGTGTTTAGGAAAATGAAATCGTGAGTGGGAAAAGCTTGCGATGACGGAAGCTAGCAACGACGGACAGAAGCTAGCAACGACGGATGCTGACGGTTAACAACACAAGCTCGATGAACTTGGACGATCGACGATGCAAGCTCGACAGATGCGGACGATCGACGATGCAAGCTCGATGGATGCAGACAATCGACAACGCAAGCTTGATTGACGCAGACGATCGATGACGCAAGCTCGACGGACATGAACGGAGACTTGACGAACAGAAGCTCCATAACACAAGCTGGCGATGAGGTGGAAGTTGGCGACGAGGCAGACGAAAGCTCGATGGATGGACTGAGCTCGAATTGCCTCTCGAGCAGCTTGAAGAGCTTTTTTTCCTGTGTCGAGTCGAGCTCGAGCTCTAGCTCGACTCAAGTTCTAGCTCGAGCTCGAGCTCGGTATTTAAGAGTCGAGCTCGGTATTTAATAGTCGAGCTCGACTCATTTGTACCCCTATGTCCAGTACAGATGAAGATTGGCGCGGAGGTATCGTGGATGTGTTGGCTCCCAATTGTGAAGGAAATTCCAGTAATTGAGGAGTCGAAGCAGCCCCCCAATCCAACTCGCCCTCATTAACAGGAGGAGACGAGCACAAGACCTTTTTCAACCACCTGCCCCATCTCTACCAGCCAATGAGGTGAACCTCTCACCGGCGACATAGCGCTGATCTGCCTAATAGGAAGTCAAAATCCCACTCCTTTCATACGCATCCCGTCAAGCCTCACAACACCATTTGGAAAACCTGATCGGTTTGCAACACAGTTTGTAGGCCGAGTCCGGTCAACCTGACAAACTACGCTGGTTAGGTTCGGGTTGGGAAACCTTACTCATTTGCAAAATAAGGTCGGGTTCGTGTTGACCCATTTGGACCCGGGTCAGGACGGGTTGGACATGAACCTAACCCGTTGACCCGTTTTGACACCCTGGGGGTGTTACCCCCTAAGATCCCCAACATATTCCCTAAGTATACAGAAAAAACTATTATTCTTTCAGGTTATAGCTCTTTCAACTTCAATTCTTTTTCTTTCTTGGCGTTTGCATACCGCCTTCGAGATTCAGTGTTTTGTAGGCATATCCTCTGCTCGAATAATGAACGTCCTCCTCCAAATTATTCTTCATCATTTTTTCTAACTTAGAAGATATCAAAAATTTATTCAGCTAAAATCTTATATATTGCATAGCATTCGCATTTATTTTGTTTTAAAAAAAGAGCGTCAACCCTAAAACCTAAATTTGAACGAGATGTTGAACCTCTAGGCCAGGCCGATCGGGTCGATAAGATAAAAGTTAAAATGAAATACAATTTAAATATCCACATCTATACTCTATGTGTCATGATTTAATTAGAGTCTGGATGTAGAGCTACGTCTGAACTTCACACAGAATAATTTCTTCATAAAGAGAAGAAAGAACCTCAGATAGATGACATTGAGAATAATGCTTCACTCCCCCAAAAATAAAGAGCATTGTGAGAATATAAAGGGCATTTTTGGATACAGGATTTAGGCCAAATTTAGGCAAGATTTGAGTCAAATCCTGTCGAACACCAAAAAATACAAAGTTAAATCTCACGGTAAGTCTAACCTCTAATTCACAACATTTTCACTATTTTGCCCTAGATCCCCAATTTCGTAAATTCCAATTTTTTGCTGTTGACATCATTTTTATATGAGGTCATCAGGACCTACAAAGACTCCTGCTTGGTGATCTAATGGTTGATAATCACCCACTTATCAATCATAGAGATCTTAATCAATCCCAATCCAGCCTTTAATTCTAAACTTTCAATCCAAACCTTCAATTGACTTTAAAATCATGTTCAACCAACCTCAATCATTCATTTGATTGTCATTGGTAAGAACAATTCAAGATCCAGTCAATCACATTCAAATATCCATTCAAATCCAGAACCCTAAGTTATATCCCAAGGCCAAGAACCTAGGTCCTGAAGCCATTTCTAGGTGAGGTTTCTATCACCTGAAAATCTAGTCAAATGACCTTTGATTGCATATTGACCAAGCATGTCTCTAGGGTCAACCCTCCAAATTTGAGCTCAATCCAATATCTTTAACCCCATAAACTGAATTGAAACCCAAAGGCTGTAAAACCTTCAAATATTTACGGCCTATGCCACTGGACTGCTCACCCTATGGAATTTGACTTTGGAACTCTCCCCAAACCCTCTAACCACTTCCATAACCTCAATTATGACTTGTTAACTGAAATTGCAAACAGGTTATTAGACCTATTGCTCAATGTCCCTAGGCTAACCAAGAGGGGGGTGAATTGGTTCTTTTAAAAATTTACTCTTGATATTTTGGAAAATTTAAAAGCTAATCGTACAGTGCGATATAACTTCGTACAGTACGAACAGAGATAATTTTTGCTCTTTCTTTTAAATCAGAAAATCAACCACAACAAGAATAAACTACAGAATGCAGAAAAATAAATAGAGAACAGAAAACACCAGAATTTATAGTGGTTCGGTCAAACACGACCTACATCCACTCCCTAGAGATCCCTTCTCTAGGTATTGCACTAAAACCATGTGACTCTCCTTTTGCCCCCACAACAAGGCGGAGAAGCCTTTACAAACTCTCTTCCACCAACCCCGATGCGGCAGAGTACCGTCGTCCTTTTCACCCTCCAAGTGTGGCAGAGAACCGTCGTCCTTTTCACCCTCCAAGTGCGGCAGAGAACCGTCTGTTGACCTCATTTTTATTTATTTATTTTATTATTATTATTTGTATTTTATCTTGATTTACTCTCGAGCATGTTAATCAGGTTGATTGGGCTTAGTCGGACTCGATTCAACTCGAGCCGAGTTGTGTTCAGTTTGATCTGGACTCGAGTCTAACCTAAATCAGCACAATTGAATTCTATTATGATCTACTCGGCTTTATTCATAATTTAAACTAACATCCTAAATCCAGTAATTAGACCCGACGGCTTTGATCATCTCGGTATTCAAAGTCTGTCATCGCCGCAGTGCTTTGGTCTCGTGACAGCAAAAAGCAAGATTGAGGAGACAGAGTCTTTTAGAGGTCTTGGTCAAGGACCCTTGTCGGGACGGATCCCCAAGCCCTAGGCGAACCCCTTCCCTCTCCCACTTCTCTCCAGATATTCCAACCCCGCTCTCTCGCTGAGCTCTCTCTCACAAGATAGGAATCCTGAAACCCTCTCCCTCCTGATATTTTTTTTCTGTCTCTCGCCCTCTGTTCGTAAAAGGCCAGGCGACGGAATCCCCTCTCCTCTCCGCCTCTTCTGGTTCGCCAACTCCAGAGGAGCCGACGTCGAAGCCTCCTCCTCTCCGTCGATCCTCTGTCTTAGCCGAGCCCAACTTCCACCAGTAGCATTCGGTTCTCATCCTCTATCTCCTCTGGTTCGCACGACACCAGGAAGCCACAAGCTTCTTCCTCCGGTTCGCAAACCCCAGCCAGGACGACGACCTCCCTCCTCCGTCCGACTCCGCCTTCAGGTCCGAACCCGACGCCGGCTTAACCCCTGCCCTAGCCGCTGGCTTCTCTTCATTTGCAAGGTATATTCCTTCCCTTCTTCCTTCTTCTTCTTCTTCTAACCCTTCTTCTCCTTGTAATCTTTCTTCTTCTTCTTTCCCTTCCTTTCCTTCTTCTTTTCTCCTCTCTTCTTCCGCTACTCCTCTTCCTTATCCTTATTCTACTTCTTACAAAAATTAAAAAAAAGAGAGAGAAATCAGAGATTAACTATGACAATATTTATCTCTGAAAGGGAAGTTTTAAATCTATTTTTATTTTGATCTTTTGTTTGAGGATAAGATAAGGGTGGCTTGTGTTTTTCTTCTTGTTATGCTCATTGGGTGATTTTTCGAATTTCTTTCACATAAGACATGCGTTTCTTTCTTGTTTATGACCACATTCATCCTTTAGATGCTATGTGGATGTTTAGTTATGATTATATTTGGAGATGTTTAGATTCATGAGTGTGTCTCAATGCTATATGTGTACTTAGCAATAATCGTTCATACACTTTTATTAAGATCTATGTCATGATATTGCAAGTTGAATTCTTTTTATGAGAAATAAGTTGTATTGATTCCAAATCTTTGGTTTTATATTCTTCTTTGCCTAAGCATTAAAGGCTAGCCATTTGATAAAATACCTCAAATAGATTTTTCTTATGTTGAAACTTTGTTTTAAGAAAATTTGAATGGTTGATTTTTTTTTTGAACTCGTCAAAATGGATTCAATCTCTATTGCGATGAATTTGATAGGGCACCCACCGCCATTATTTGTTGCTTAGCTTTGTCATGTTTACTTGATTATTGAATAATGCTTTTGAGGGAATATAAGAGTTATTGCTGGCCATGGGAAAATCCCATGGGATGAAGGCAAATTTCGTGTTGATTTTATATTGCTTGAAAGAAAGGTTTGTATATGAGGTTTACACTTATTCATGAGTTGTACCATATGATAAATTATTTGAAATTCCATGTATAAATTGTTAGGGATCATGAGAAGTCATGCTACTCTTTAGCAAAATATGCATGTAAGGTGTTTGTGTTATTGTTCATTAAGAAATAGTGCAAGTTTTGAGCAAATGAGGGTCTCTCAGTGAGTTTTATTTACATGACAAATTTGAGTCTCATTCTATTATTAAGTTGTAGGTTGTTTCTAAATATTTTCTTTATATATATATATAAAATCCTTGACTTAGGATTTGTTGAAACTCTTTTTGAATTTGGTGTCTATTGTTTAATTTCATTACATTCGTGTGGTTGTTGCTTGATGGGTCACTTTGGAAGGGTTGTGGTTGTTTATGTCCTCTTGAGACTCATGCGTTGGTTCCTACTATTTGTTGGGTCACTTGGGAAGTTGCCGTGCTTTGTAGTTGTTGGACAATGATATGCATGCCATGTCGATTTATGGGTGATCATGCTTTATTTAAATTGTGTTGGGCAAGCTGATTCGAAGTGCCATGGTTATATCAGAGCAAACCTACTTAAAGGTCTGTGGTCTAATGATACCTTACTTCATCCTAAAGTTCCTATTGAAATGGGTAGAGATTGCATTGTCACGAGGTTAGTTAAGTATGTGCGTAGGCTCTTTTCGTTAGGGTGTAAAACATGATTTTCACATTGATTGGTTTTATAGAGCCTTGTAACATCGCATTGTAGCTGTCCAACGAAATGCCTTAAAGAGATAGTGCAATATACACGTATGATAGGCCTTATTTGGAATGGAGGAGTTCAAGTGTAGTTTCTTTTACTTTCATGGTAGATGTGAATACTCCTTGCTATACACTTATGCTCGGTACCTTAACATCATATTTATGTGTCCGTTAATGAGCTTATGGTTATTCTTCAAAAGCAAAAATTTGGTGAATCATCTTGCGTTTATCGTTTAATATTGATTTGAAGAATAAATGATAGGTGGCTTTGGAAAGACATTTGGTTGATAGCTTTGGTCATTTTTCTATTCCTACCTTACTCTAGCAATGAGATATTGAAGGTGATTTGTTGCCTCTCTAGTGATCCATTTGTGATATGGTTGGAAGCAGGTTTAGCTATAAAGGTGCATGTATGGTGAAAATATTCATATGCTTTTTTTTTTGAACCTGTTTCCCCTCTACTTGATTGAGTTTTGTATGAAGAGTAATTTTGGCAAGGTGTTGTATAATTGGCATGAGAACAATTCCATGAATTTGGGTTAAAACCTTGCTTGGAATTTTTTGATGGTATGTAATGAGAAGGTTGAAAACTTGTTGGCAAGCTTTAAGAGTTGGTTTATGATTCTAAAAGAAATATATGTCTTGTGTTGGAAAAGTTTCAAAATTATTTCTCATTATTGGAAATTGCTGTATATTGGAGGATTTCGTAATCTCTTTTGGAAGGGTGTTCGGGATGATTGGGAGCATTTATATGTCTTCTCTCTTAATGGCAAAGTATTCATAATTATCTCATAAAATGCATTTGGAAATATATTCTGTTCGGAGAATTGTGGGAGAACTTTCATAGGTTTTCAAATGTGAGTTTGTTTTCTTTTAGATCTAAATGCTATTTCGCTTTATGTTGGTTGATGTGTCTCTTGAACTTTGGAAAATAGATTGATCCTCCTTGTAATTCCATGTCTTGATAAGAATGCTGAATTTCAAACTCCTATGGGATGAATTATTTTGTTGCTTGGCATGAAGGATTATAGTCTCTTATTCTCAAATGTTTGTGGCTTCATTAAAAATGGTTGGAGTGAAAGTGGAAGTAGATGTATCATTTTATATCCAGGAATCTCATTTATAATTTTCAAGAATGTCTTTTCTCATGCTTCTTTAGCCATTTGATAATTACAGATTTTTTTTTTAGATAGAATGTTTTATGTTATCTTGGGTTATGTGTTTGTTTCGGAAAAGGTGATGATTTCTCCACTTGTCAGAAGGCTTTATGATTAGAGAGTTTTATGAGTTACCTCATGTTTGAGAGATGGATGACTTATTTTATGTTGGAGGGCTTTATAAGTTGTATTTGTCTGAAAAGCTTTATGAATCGTTTTACCTCGAGAAATTTTATTATATACTTTGTGAATGTTTTATAACGGAAAGCTTTATGAAACCTTCTTATTAGAAGATTTTCGTGAATCAACCCCACGCCAAAAGTGAAAGCACTCAATTGTTTTGTGTCAGAAAAGACTTTTTTTTATGGATTTCTTATGAAGAGAATTTGGGTCACTTTGTTTATGAAGTTTTACAATTGTTACTTTGGGGTTGAAATCATTTCTATGTATGGTTTTATGTTGGAGACTCTTTAAGTCCTTTTTGGGATAAAGCGATATTTTTGAGAACTCTTTAATGTCTTTTCTTTTTAGAATGAAGTGATATTTAGTGCATGAATTGTCTCTCTCTTGTTAGTATTTATTTCTAAAGTTGAGTTTGGGTTGAATGTGAAATGAAAGTTGCTTGCTTATGTTTTAGTTTTGGGAGCTTGTTTTTCCCCTTCGCCACTTTAGGTTTCGTATAGGATATAGTGTGAGTCATTGAGTCGTTTGAGTGCTTTGTTTGGAATGTGGGAATAGCAAAGGGCGCCAAAAACACCTTCTTCTCTATTCGTATTATATCGAATTGGGGGTGGAGGTCGTTTTAGAGACATACTTGACTTCAAAGAGGTATGCCCAATAATGAGACGCCTACATTTCTTTTATTATTTTTGATTTCTCATTCATTCCTTTCGACATTTTATTGTCTTTCTCTTTACTTCTTTCCTCTCTATTACTATTCTACTTACCATTTTATTTTATTTTATAGATTCCTAAATTTATTGGTATATGTACGAATGTCCAAAGGATTAGAAAAGAACTTCTTTTTGTCTCCTATAACACTAGTGACACCTAAGGACAAAAATTAAGGACCGAGTCTTAGATAACATAGACTTAGGGTGCATGCTCCTTATAGGATAGAGACACCAAAACATAAACTTAGCGACACATTTTCCTAGGTCTGTTGTGCCTTAATTCATTAATAATCAACCAACAAAATCTCTCTTAACCAATAATAGATTGCTTAATCTACCTTTCTTTTAATTTATAATAAACTAAAATTAACTTAACAAAATTGGTTACTACTGGGTAACCCAGGCCTACGAGGTTATTAAGTTAGCCCCAAGGAGGGTGAAATAAACCTCACGGCCTCGGTGAGCAACAAAGGTAGTAATCAATTAAACACTAAAATAAAAATCTTTAAAATTAATCCTAAAATATTAATACTTATACTTGAACTAAAGTTTCTCCTTGACCTTCAACAAGTTAAAACACAAACAACTTTAGCTTAATCATCCTACATAGGACATACCCAAAATCACACAGCCTGTTACACACACCTAGGCCCGTTTGTTAGGACACGACTTGTAGTCCTAAGTTAGGCCGATATTTTATTTTATTATTTAATGTCAATTACTCCTGCTAAGTTAGAAAATCCCTGCATTGTTTTATATTTTAGCAATAACATGTGTATGTTTTATAAATATGAATATTAAATCTGTTGTTAGTCGCATTTTTATTTACCTGCATTTATTTTCTGAATGGCATCTACGCTCACTTGTGCATTTTTCTTCTATCTTGTTTTGCGAGGTACATCGGGTTATGCGTGATCAAGAATCAGTAAATAATTCGCTCGCTTAAAGCTCTTAAGTGGCTACGCCACAATCTTGCAGGGTTGATAATCAGTGGATAGCTCGCTTGCTTGGAATTTTTAAGTGGCTGCGCCACGGTCAGGTATAATCTCTGCAACTTGTAAAGGAAATTTCTAATTACATACCGAAACTGCTACACCCCACACACATCTTGTTATCAACTTTTAGTTTAATATATATTCTAGCATGTTTAGGTAGTTGGCCATAGGATAGTGAACTAACGAAGCTTTGGCCCTATAGGCCAAAGCTTGCCCTTCTTCTGTGAGCCCTAGAGACCCTTCTGGTCACCTTAGGCCTGTAGTGTAGGCCCACCTATTTGTGCTATATGCATCGTTGTTTTCTCATACGAAGTGGGCACTGCTAGGATGTTTCATTTTCTCTCGGTTTTGGGTATGATACCCCCCACCTTCTGTGAGCCTTAGAGACCATTAGGGTCATTTAGGCCTGTAGTGTAGGCCACCTGTTTGTGCCATGGGCATCGTTGTTTTCCCACACGAAGTGGGCACCGTTAGGATGATTTTCTATTGTGATGTGATGAGGATACCTTGCCTGGAGGGTATCCTTGGTGTGTTTATTTATCTATTTCTTGTACTCTGAATGTCATGCATTCATTATTTTATACACTTTACTCCACGGTGCACTCCGCATACATACATGCATTGCATTGGCATTTTTTTTCAAATAAAAATGTCACATTATCTTTTAGTAGTCTTTAGAATACTTTTATTTATGCATCTGTCTCATGCATCATACACAGCGTTAGGTATATTCTGTTGCATATTATGGAGTCCCTGATTTAAATCTCTGAACTAAAAATTCTTGATTCCTTAGGATAGAGCCACATTATCTTACATACATGTAGGGCGATTGATTGTGTTTAGGATGTTAGCTGGCAGCTTACTCCAGGCAAGCATAAGCCCAGATTGTACACCCCTCAATGTGTTTTTTTTCATCTTTGATGAATTCTGAGTCTGTCGCTTCTCTTAGGATAGTAATCTAATTTTTGATCTTCTAAACTCAAAACTTTAATCGTATCTTTACTCATCTGAAAATTCTAATCATCATTAAGGGTAAAGAGAAGAGTTAATCCTCTTGGAATAGAACTTAGGAACTTTCTCGGTGCACCAAATTAAGAAGAGAATAATACATTATCCTTAATCGAGAGTTTTCTTAGGCCAAGGTCTAAGATGTAATTAACCACGGGGGCTTGCGCCCGTGGGAGACTGATCCCCACATCAAATAAACCCTATTCGAGCTGATGTATCGAATGGGGGAAATCTCGTGATATTTTGGGTCATATATATTATTATCCATCGAGGCGAATAGGCGAAAGCCGCTATCCTCTATGGCTAATCGTATGTATGACTCCATCTGCTCTTCCATTGGCCTGCTTGGGTTGAGTGTAAAGGCCTACGATCGTTTTGTCCTACAGGATAGTGCGGTCGTACCCTTTATATCCTGTTCCCCGCGAGCAGAGTCCTTTCGGAGACCCACAGATTTCTGGCGACCACGGTGGGACGAGTTTCTCTCTCCATCTTTGGATGTTGTATTATTTTCTTCTGTAGGTATTCCTAGTTTGGTGCATGGTTTATGTTCCTCTCTTTTATTCCACTTTCTTCTCTTCATTCTTAATGAAGATTAGATGTTTTTAATGTGTAAAGATTTAATTAAAATTTTGAATTTATTTGATCTTTGTCCTTAATTGTCAAATTCAAATCTAGATCAATCTGTTTCAGTTCTCCTTACTCAAATCAAAATTTCAATTTCAATCGATTCCTAGACGAAATTCTCTTAGGCTTAATCTCGATTTATATCATTTCAAATGAAAGTTCATATTCTACTTTTGATTGTGTGATTCATATACTTGACATGTCCTTTAGTCTCCATCATCTCTCTTGTTTGACCTCTTGTAGATTTGAGCTTGATTCATATCAGTCCAAATAAGAATCTATTTTTTATTTTTAATGGTGGGATCCTTAAATTTGACATATGCAAAGTTTTCAAAAAGAAAAGTTAATTTGAGAAAAGTTTGAGAGTTTAAAATACAAGATAAACTTTTGAGAAAATTTTTCTTAGAGAGTATGTGACTTATTTTTCTTAATGAAAATTTACCCCTATTTTATTTAAAATATGAAGTGTTGTTGGTTGACTCCTTTAAACACTTAGAGAAGAAAATTTTTGATGATCTATGAAATAGTATGTCTTCTCCCTCCCATTCCTTGTATGGGGTGATTCTTATTTTTGAATTAAAATCTATGTCAAATTGAAATTGGACCTAGAAATGAAAATTTTCTCCATCATCTTGCAATTTTCTATCTTGTAGGCATCTTTTGCATGCTAATGAATTTACCTTATAATTTTCTTAATCAGGTTCATCTTTATCATAGGATCGAGTTTGTTTTGTGAATTTTTCTTCCTTACATAAGAGAGTGAGTTTTCTTCTCTTATGTTTGGAAGATAATTTCACAACTGAGAAAATCTTTTTTTAGAGATTTAGAAAGGAAGTTAATTACAAAAATGAAAAGATGCGCAAAGTGCGCCAAAAATAAAAAGATGCGCAAAGTGCGCCAAATTTGAAAGATGCACAAAGTGAAACCCCTTTTAATGAATCTCAAATACCATTTGGGATCCATTAGACCCAAACTCAAGTCTTTGTTTGAACTGGTTGACTAAAATACCCCTTAAGGGTCCAAATAGCCATTTTGGACCAAATGACCAAACCAGTCCATGGGACCACTCCATTGACCTCCAAACATCAAACCAAACTTATTGAACCTAAACCCAGGCCCTTGGTCAACCTGGTTGATCAATTCAAACTAGGTTGACCAGATAGGCCCTTAAGGGTCCAAATAGTCACTTTGACTAAAATGACCTCCCCAGACCTTGAAATCACCTCCAGTGGACTCCTTTGATCATTTAAAATTTGTCAAGTCCAACCTCTACCCCTGGGTCAACTTGGTTGACCAAGTCAACTTAGCTTGACCAAATCAACCATAAACCCCATACTCAATCAATTCAATTCCAAATCAACACTAAACTCAACCAAACTCCTTCGAACACCTTTCCTAGTAGTTTGGACTTGATTGGACATGTTGACTCAGTCAACTGAGTCAAACTCTAGTCAAACTTATCTTATTTGGGTCAAATCCTCTCATTTGACCAAATCAATCTCTTCAAACTTCTAATCCTACCCTGCCCCGTGCTTTGAACATATTTCACCCGTGGATCAATCAAACCTCATTGGGTTTAACTAAGTCAACTAAGAATCATTGGCCAAACCCCATGTTATATACTTCCATTCACTCTTGCTTTAGCTCTAACCCTTTGACCCCTCCTATATTTGCTCCAAATAAGCTCTCTACTTTCCTTAGGTGCCATATTGGCAACTTTGACTTGGTTGACTAGTCAAAAACAGTTAACAAGACACTTAAACCCTTCCCATTAGTCAAACCCTATTGCATGTGACTTCTCCTTTCAGCTCAACCTGTTTGGGGGGTGTCTTTTAGTCCTAAAAGCTCACTTAGAGCTCTCTAAACTAAGCCCAGCTCTTGGTTTAGCCTTTAAAGGCAATTTGGTCCCCTCCTTCTCAAAAGCAACCAATGAGGAATGAGGCCATTCAAGCCTTTCCCTCTGCCACCCAACGACCTGGGGCACGTGGCAAGGATCTAAGGGTGGTCTCTGATCGATCAAAACCACCCATTTGCCTCCAAGAGGTTTGAATAGGGCAAAACCTCCACATAAGCTCACATTCAATCCCTCACACTCTCTCACTGCCTCCAGCCTCCTTGACCCAGCTCTCGTTTTGTTTGAGCTCCCAAGACTTCTCTCTTCCTTTTCAAAGTTCAGCCCCACCGGTAGGATCCCGCCGGTAGCATGTTTTCCGGTGAACCAAGGAGTTTTTCGTCCAAGGCTTCGCCAACTTGATCCAGTGTGTTTCAGACCGCACTTCCAACTAGAAAAATATATTAGGACAATTTACAAGCTCAATTGAATCAAAATCTCGAAGATCTAACGATAAAATCTCTTGAAAACCTTAACCCTAGGTCACTACACTTAGGTTTAAATAGCCTTTTATGCAGTGCATTTTGAACCAAGATTTTACCTCCCCATGTTTTCTGTTCATGCATTCTAGCTGTGTTTAAAATTTTAATCGAAATGATTGATCCGATCAAAAGAACGAGGCGAAATAGTGTTTCTAGGGCGCCTTCGTAGTCTCCGCTAGTTGTGCATTTTCTGGGTCCTTGATCGTGCTATCAACGGTCCATATCGAGTCTTTTCGCGGTTTCGTTCGCCCGTGTATTCGATTCCATGGTTTAACTCTCAATCCAGCTTGATCTGAGTCGTTGAACAGCATGCGATCCAACAGCCCTCAGTTAATGATGACTAGAATAAGTGGCTACGGTGCCGCGTCATCGCGTCGCGACTAAATGCCAATGATTGCCACCGTGCAATTATTGGCAATTAATGTCCGTGGATTCAATCCAATGATCAGGATGTCGCCACGTAGCCTCCCTGGATCAGCGGTTTTGATTCAACAGATCAGATTGCACCACGTTGCACTCCCGCTGGCATTGGTGTCTCCGGGATTTAAAAATTAATATTAAATTATTTTAAAACTATTTTTCTTTAAAAATTCATAGAAAATTAAATATGAATTAAAAAATTAAGACTTTATATCATATTTTTTAGAAAATTAAGCTCTTCCATTTAAAATTAAAATTAATTTTAAATATCACATTTTGTTAATTATTTTAATTATTAAATATTTGATTCTTTTTAATTAAGATTTAATAAACAATATCTAAAATATTTTCAAAAAAACTTAAACACACTATTTTAAAATATTCTGTGATTTTTTTTAGAGAATATCTTAAAATTATGATAATTTTAATTATTAAAATATCCAATATATATATATATATATAATATATAATATAAAACAAAAAAAAAATTTGAAATTTAATAACAAATTATTTTTTTAACACTTTAATTTAAAACTAAAAATTATTTTAGTAATTTTTAAGTTTTAAATATTTAAATATCAGATTAATATTTAATTTAATTTAAAATCAAATATCTCTCAAATTTTGTAAAATTAACTTTAAATTATCTTTTTTTTATTCTCAGAAAATATTTTAATTATGTTAAAACTATTTTGAAATTATTTTAAAATATTAATTATTTCTAATAATATCTTAATTTCTCTAAAGTTTCGAAAATCAATCTATTTTCAAATATAAAATTAATTTTAAAATTATATATGTTAAATCCCTTTGGGAGCTTTGAGTGCAACTTTGAAATTTTAAACATAGCTTGAACAATTATTTTCGATAATTATTCATTGATTAATCCTTCAACTATTTAGGTAATATCTTGAATTGCATGTGTAGGATGCACACACTTGCACATAGTTCTAGGTCCTCCTAGTTCTAAGGATTTGATTGTGATTGTGTGCTCTATATATGTACCAAGGGTTAGCAAAAACATCGATTCAAAGCTATCTAACTTAGTGACACGTCAAGGATAAAAATTGGGGACTATTGTCTAGCAAACTTAAAGAAATTTTAAAAATTAGGATACATCTCCTATTGATATGAAATTTGAATCATTTGAACTTAGTGACACTATAGCCTATAGAAAAATATTTGTTGATTATCCTTAAAAAATTATTAAGATTTTTAATTAAATAATTCCTTAATTAACCCTTGAAACTTCTAAAAATTCTAATAAATCAAAGTTTTGGAGTTCATTTGGATTCAAATCATAAAAAGCTCTCTAATTAAATCAATTAAATAATTTTAATAAACACCCAAACTTTAAAAAATCATAAGTAATTCTAAAAAATTTCAAATTGAGCAAACTCAAAGGCATTCAACTCTAATTAAAGTCTAGTATTTTTTAAAAATATCAAAATCCCAAAATCAAGTCAAAGTCAAAAAGTCAACTCTCCGATCAATCATAGTTCAAATTTATATTCAAACCTAAAAAAATCACAACTTTTTATACAAAACTCCAAATTAAGCAAACTTATTGTCTAATTACCCATCTTAAAGTCTAATATTTGTTAAAAACTTGAAACTTTCAAAATTAGCTTTAATTTAAATAGTCAAATTTTAACCACTTAATTATCACGTTTAAATAATCCCGAATAATTCCAAAAATTCAATAATTTGTCAAAATTCCAGAAAAATCTAACTTGATTAATAAAACCAATTAACCAACCCTTTAATATATAATAATTACTCCAAAGATAAAGTTTTTAGGATGGACTGCTCCGGGCTGCGAGGCTAAGTGTCATAAGGAGGCCTAGTTCCTTGAGCCCGATGGCACAATGCCACGAATAAATTCAATGGAGTATAAAAACTTAAAATTAAATTACTTGTAATTATTTAACCAAATTAAAATCTTTAATCCAACTACATCAACCAGGTTTTTAGGATGGACTACTCCGGGCTGCGGGGCTAAGTGTCCTAAGGAGGTCTGGTTCCTCGAGCCTAGTGGCACAACGCTACGAACCGATTGATGAAAAATCTGAATTAACTTAATCCTTAAAATCAGCAACTAATCAAACTAATTCAAATTTATTGATCCCTTAATCTTTACCTAATTAAATCTATTTGATTAATTGATCCTTAAAATACATCTTGAATTAAACTTAATATATTAATACTTAGACTCAAGCATAAATATCTATTTCAATATTTAACAAACCCAAACATTAGACGACCTTAACAAACTATCCAGCTTAGGGTCTACCCCAGCCACACGGCCTTCAGCACACACTTTAGATGATTTGCTAGGACAACCAACTCTAATCTAGACTAGGCCGGTGTTTATTTTTTTTACTGTGTCGAGTTTTTCAAGTTTTTTTTGTATGTTGTGATTGAGAATTGATTGATGTGTTTATTTACTCTTATTGCACTCTGTGAATTAATGTGATTGATAATTAGATTATTCATAGGATAGGAACGACCTGATTACTCATTGAATTTTTTACAGGTGGCTAAGCTCGTGTAGGGCAATAAAAAGGGGGTAAATTAATAATTATTATAATTGCTACAAGTGCTTCAGCTGCTTAGCCCACAAATAAATAAGAGCGTGGCCAAGTATGATTTATTTTAATGCAAATATATAATTGCTTGAGATATTTATTTATATTTAATTGCTTAGGATAACATTGTAGGAGAGTCTAGATTTTTCTTTTCAATATCGATGTGATTTATTTAAAGTATTGAGTTGTGAAAGAGTCTTTGAGTTTAGGATACTTACATCCAAAGTTGGATTTTAAAGAGGAAAGGATATCCTTTAGGGGGATAGTACTTTTTCATTTACAAGCCCAAATTTGAATCATTTTAATACCAAAAGTGGAAAAAATAACCTCCCCTTCGGGGGAAGAGTTATCTTTTTCACTTGGGCATCCAAGTATGACGAATCCAAGGAGCCCAAAGAGGACAAGATCAAGAAATTGAATATAGAGAGTATCCCACTCATAGTCACTTACGTCTGTCTTATGATAAGAATTCGAGTTTGGGGTTAGTGCTGCCCGACCACTTTTAATTTCTACAATTATGAGTTTTAATTAATAAGACATTTACCTACAGACTTTATTTTAAGAATATTTTTAATTAATAGATGTGTTTAATTTGACACTATTGCATATAGAATTTTACCTACTTTTTCTATTTTTGGCGATTGTGTGTCGCTTTTATTTTTGCCTGAATTCGATCGGAGGCTCGTGAGGGCACACTATAAAACTTTTCTACTTAAAATTAAAAATAAATTTTTTAGTCCAACATAGAAATTCTAACGATCTAAGAAGTAAGCCTGAGACTGCCAGGAGTCTGCATAAAGCATATCATTACCTTCTCTTCCTTGTAAAGCACCCCCCCCCCCCCCCCCCCCCCCCCCCCGCCTGCAAGTTCTGGCAAACCACCTGGCCTTTGAGGGTACAAATCTATCAAGGGGATGTTGTGCAATCTCTAGGAAAAAATAATTTTAAGACTTTTTTAAAAAACTGTTACATATTTATTTTATGCATTTAATCGAGACAATCATCATACAGTGTATTAGAAACTAATTAAAAAAGAGTCTAAGTTTTAATTGTATTAGTCTTAAGAATTTTCATCATACATAAGTCAAGGGACCAATTAGAATTCACTCTAGATGTAGGTCCCAATTCTAAAAATATTAATAACAACATCACTACTACTCTTTCATAAAGATCAGACTAATAAATTTTAAATCGACTAGGTGGTTAACTGGCTCCCCAATTCAGACCTGGGTAAGTCTAGGTTTTGCACTGCATTAGTTAGGTTTGGACTACTATGTTATAGTGTCCAAATTTAGATTTAGGATCCAGGGCAGATCTTGAATCATAAGATCCCAACCTTTGGAAATATAATCATAAATTTCTAATAAATTAATCAATTCAAATTAAAATTCTTCTCAATCCAAAATTTAAAGCCCAACACTTATATTAGGTTGGGACAATTCTGAATCATTTTAGAATCTCCAAGTGTCTCTTACCCCTCCTCCATTAATTCCAAAAATGACTGTTCCAACTTGATCCATTCCCAGTTCAAATTCCAGTTTCATCTCCTTGATATCATTACTAGAAAATCTCTAAACAAAATTCGTCATTATTCTAATCGAGTATTTTCGTAGGGGACTTTAGTTTCCTACGATCTAATAAACAATGAGGGCTTACTCTCGTAGAAGATTTAGAACCCACATCAACTTTTCAAAAAATCAACTTTCAAAATTCAAATTAGTCTTCTTTGAAAAATTAAATCAACAATGATTATTATCATCATATTCGAATAATTGATAACAAACAATATTTTCTTCTCTTAGGAGGATATATCCTTTGTTATCATACTCCTGAATATGAAATTAATGATCTCTCATCTAGATTATTATAGTTAAATGCTTGATAGAATGTCATTTTAACCCTTCGGGGTTATATGTCATCCTTCCCTGAATTTGACTATTCTAGCCCGGACGAAAACTTCAGCCTTGTTATCGGAACCCACAAGAGAATGATATATTCGTCTCCTGAGGCGATATATCATTCATAATTACGTATTCGATTTTGAGACTGAAATCCTAAATTAAAATTCTCAAAGAAAACTAGATTGTTTGAAAATCACCTTTCCAACACAAACTAAAGTTTCTAAAATCACATTTTCAAAACTTCCACCAACATTTGCGTAATTGGTAAGTCCGACTGAAGAAGCATACGAAAGGGGAGATATATTATTACCTTCACAATGAGCACCCGGTGCCACTTTTGATTCGATAAGAATAACGACGGAGGATGCGGCGTTGAAGTTTCCACTCTTTCAGAACTCTACTTCATACGAGCAACAAATAAATGCTGAAGGGGAAAAGCAAACCCCACGTGTCTCGTTCGAAGCTCTACCCCACGCAAACTAGGTAAAGCCGAAGAGGGAAGTTATACCCCATGCGAACAATAATGAAGAAACCAAATTAAAAAGGCTTTATGTAGGATTTCAGCAATATTTAAGCCAAATCCTTCCAAACGGCATTTGAGCTCCCGCTAAATCTCTAGGCGGAATAAATCCTTCGTCTCCCCCTTTGGACCATAAATCCCGAATTTAGTAAATTCTGAAATTTGGCCGCTTCATGGGATTTGACCGAATAAGCGTGCGAAAGGGAGAAAGATAGTTACTTTTACAGCAAGTGACCTCCCGTCATTACTTTCGATCTGACATGAAGGTAACGTCGTCAAAGGAGCCGAATAAGCAATTCGTCGTTGCAAGGAAGTCGAACAACAATGAAGGAGCCGAAGAAGCAACTCGTGCAAAACTCTATGTCTCTGCCTCACGTGAAGCAACAAAGTCTAACAGGAATGACGAAATAAAAAATATTGAAAGCAAACCTAGACACCTCATAATCTATTGCGAAGAAATTAATTTAATTTAACTTAATTAATATAATTTAAAATATTGATAATTAAATAATTAATAATATACTTATAATTAAATATTAATATAATTAGCTTAATCATTATAATTAGAAAATAAAGAAAATAAATAGTAGAACATTTAGTGATTAATAAGGTAATTAATAGTACCATTTATAATTAAAATTAACTAGATAATACTTGATTAATTAATTTAATTATTAGTTAAATGATTAGTTATTAAAAGCAATTAACTAATTAATTAGACATCAAATATATTATTATAATAGTGATGATAATTAAAATTGAAATTAATATTTAATTCATCTTTAACATGTAAATTAAATTCAAAACATATTAACTTTAATTTTTTAATAAACTAACCATCTTAAATCCTAGATTACATTATTAAAAAGTTTTGCAGAATTTAACATAATTAAACAACTATGTTGCCAAATAATTTTTAAAATTTAACATGTAAGAATTTAATAAATCCAAATTTAAATTATTTAATAAATCCTAGCCAAATAGCCGCTTTGGTTATTGTGAAGTAAAGTTCTGTAAAGTCCAAATCCCGTTTCTTTCTCGTTTTACCTTTAATCCCAAATTACTAAATCTAGTGATTCGATTGATCACTCAATATGTGCTCCTCATGAAGACCTCTTCTCCTTGCCACATCACTAGTCCCGTCGAAGCTTTCACCTTTCCTCACTTCGATTTTGGAATCTAGGGTTTCAAAAATTTGGGTAGGAGTCAAACTGCGAGGAGGGAAAAATTATTCTGTGCGGACACCGGATGCATTCAGATTCCAATAAAAATGTACGACGTCCAATACCAAATTGATACTGAGCCGATACCGAGCCGCGGTCGATACCGCTCGGTACAACTAAAATACCGAGCATACCGGACGTCAGAATGCGTCCGGACAGAATAATTTTTCACGAGGGGGCGGGTGGAAGAAAGACATCGGTTTTGGTGCTATGTGGAAATAATTTTAACTAATTAAAAATTTAAGAAATCTTAATAAGTCATGTTATGTAGTTAAAATTTTATTAACTTTAAAAATCTTATTATTTATAATTTAACTTGATAAACTAATAATAAATATATTTATTTAAATTATTAGGTTATTATCTAATGTTGATTATCATTTAATTAAAATTTAAATACTAACTATAATTAATTATAAGCAATCATATAATTAAATTAAAATATTAATTGATATTTAAAATAAGATTAATAATGATATTAATTAATTATTGACTAATTGATAAAAGAAAATTTTAATAGTTGAGTGAAAATTTAAAGGGAGAATTTTAAAAATTATCATTATTAAAAAATAATTAAGCAATTATTATTATAAAAAATTTTAAAAGGAGAAAAATGCTTATTTAATTAGCATTTCTTAAGAAATGCAAATTAAATTAGAATTATCTTTAGAAATACTAATTAGATTAGTTTTCTTAAAATAAAAGTAAAATATATTACTTTCAATATTTAATAATATAAAATTTATAAGAAATAAATAGATTTTCATTAGACTCACGTGGTTATAATCCTACTTGCATGTGACTCAAGCTCTAAATTTATCAAAGCAACATATACATTTTTTTAAATTAATGATAATAAAAATAATTCAATACTGTTGTTGTCAGGTCCCAAGTCCTAGATGAGAAAAGTTGAGAGTTACATTACGTAGTACACAGCCAGCATAAAACTTATTGAATAATCATGACATGAATCATTTAATATATTGTGCTAATCCTAGGGCTTTCCCTAAAAGCTATGTGCTGTATGGCCTGAATACAATGACAAGTGAACAAGGGCTGTTGCATCGACGCCCTGGTGCTGTGTTAAATAGGCAAGGGTTCTCACTTCATGGACGAATGTGGGCAAAGAAGCTAATACATTATCCTAAAATTAGAATATAAACTTGGAATATAGATTCCCTTACAGACAAATTAATGAAACTAATATATATTATGATACATAGGAAGATTAATATTCTTTACATTCAGGAAATTAAATTGGTTGGAGAGAAGGCTAAGAAGATTGATAGTCTAGGATTTAAACCATGATATTCTGACAGTAGTCGTATTAAAAATGGTGTATATGTGATTATAGATAAGAGTTTGAAGGATAATATTATAAAATTAATAAAATTTGAGATAGAATTATAACTTTAAAAATTATTTTTGATTCTAAGATTATTAATATTATAAGCATTTATATTCCTCAAGTAGGTTTAGATATGTGTTTAAAATTAAAATTTTATAATAGTCTAACAAAATTAATACAAAAGATACCTCTCGAATAAAGAGTTTTTATTTGAGGATATTTAATTGGACATGATGGTAGAGAGGTAGGTGATTTTAAAAGCATTTATAAGAGCTATGACTTTGGAGTGACTAATGAAGGTGGTAATACCATATTAAAATTTTTTTTCTAGCTTATAATTTTCTATTTGCTAATACCTTATTTAAGAAAATAGATGAAGATCTAACCACTTATAAGAATAGATATAATAAAACTCAGATTTTTTTATTTTCTTATAAAAAATATCGTTTAGATTGCAAAGATTATAAAGTTATTCTGAGTGATAGTTTATGTACCCAACATCGCTTATTACTTTTGGACTTTAAGATGAAGGGGCAGAAAATAAAAATAATATAAAATATTTTTCTAAGATTAGATGGGGGCATTTAAACGATATTAATAAAAATATTTTTAAGAGTAAAATTCAAGATTTTAAGATTTTGTTTGTGCATGTGGAGGCTAATGTTATGTGAGAAAATATAGTTAGTGATATTAAAAATGTTTCAAAAGATGTGCTTGGAGTATAAGAGAATAAGTACTCATAGTAAAAATAGGTGATATAATCAAAATGTGCAAAAAAGATAAAAAAAAGATAAAGATTTATTATAAAAACTTATTTAGCTGTATAAATCCTAATAATTGAGAAAGATATAAAATGCCCACATGAAATCTAAAAAAGCAGTATGCGATACAAAGATTTTAGCTTTTAATTAATAATTTATATATTAGATTAGATATTAAGAAGGGCAAAATATATATGTATAAGTTAGCTAAACAAAGAGATATGAGTAGTAAAGATTTAGTTCAAATGAAGTGCATTAAGGATGAAGATCAAAAAATGCTTTTATTAGAAGAGGATATTCAATAAATGTGGATATGATATTTTGATAAATTTTTTAATGAAGATTGTGAGAATGCAATTGACTTCAGTAATCTTAGCACCCTCAATAAAAATAAGGATTTTTGTTTTTATTGGCGTATTAGTAAAATCGAAGTTAGAGAGGTTTTAAAGAAAATGAAGTGTGAAAAAATTATTGGACCTGATAATATTCCAATAAATGTGTGAAAATGCTTAGGAGATGAAGGAATTTTTTGGCTTACTAAAATTTTTAACATTATTTTGAAGATTATAAAGATGTCATATGAGTGAAGAATGAGTGTATTGATTCATATTTTTAAGAATAAAGGTGGTGAACAAAATTGTGTGAATTATAGAGGAATTAAGTTAATATGTTTTACTTTAAAACTATAGGATGTTAATAATGCTTATATTCAAGTCATTAAGGATATGTATACAGTTGTTACTTGCATCCAGAAACAAGGTGGTTTGACCAAGTCTTTTTCTATTTCAGTTGGATTACATCAAGGATCAGCCTTAAGCCCATTTCTTTTTTGCTTTAGTCATGGATGTTCTCACTAGACATTTGCAAGAGGTCATACCCTGGTGTATGCTTTTTGTTGATGATATTCTTCTTGTTGATAAGCCTAGAGAGGGAGTTAAAGGTAAACTTGAATTATAGAGGTCAACTTTAGAGTCTAAAGGCTTTCATTTGAGTAGACCTAAAACTGAATATATGAAATATAATTTTAATAATAATAGTTCTAATGGGAGGATTATGACTTTGGGTGATCAAGTCATTACAAGAATAGCCAACAACAACAACAACAACATCAAGCCTTTGTCCCACTACGTGGGGTCGGCAACATGAATCCTTTTTCTCCATTGTGTTCGGTTCAAAGTCAAATTCTCGTTTAAATCTAATAAAGAAAGATCATTTCTAATATTTTCTAACCAAGTCTTTTTAGGTCTACCTCTACCTTTCTTAACATAAGTCAAATCTAATACCTCTACTTTCCTAACTGGGTCATCGGAAGGTCGCCGTTTTATGTAACCAAACCATCTAAGGCGACTCTCTCTAATCTTATCCTCCACTGGAGCTACTCCAACCTTTTCACGTATCTGCTCATTTCGTATCTTGTCTCTAAGAGTAAATCCACTCATCCACCTGAGCATCCTCATCTCCGCAACACATAACTTAGTATTGTGCTTCTCTTTTAATGGCCAACATTCTGCACCATAAAGCATTGCAGGTCTCACCACCATCTTATAAAATTTTCCCTTAAGTTTGAGGGGGACTTTTCTATCACACAACAAGCCCGATGCATTCCTCCACTTTAACCATCCAACTTGAATTCTACTGATAACATCCCCATCTATTTCACCATCACTCTGAACAATAGATCCAAGATATCTAAAACGTGTACTCTTATTAATGTCTCGATCGCCCAAAGTCACAATCCCCTCACTAGGTCTATTACTGCTAAAATTACACTCCATATATTCAGTTTTAGATCTACTCAAGCGAAAGCCTTTAGACTCTAAGGTTGATCTCCAAACTTCAAGTTTACCTTCAACTCCCTCTCTAGTCTTGTCAACAAGAAGAATATCATCAGCAAAAAGCATACACCAGGGTACATCCTCTTGTAAATGTCTAGTGAGAACATCCATGACTAACGCGAAAAGATATGGGCTTAAAGCTGATCCTTGATGTAATCCAACCGAAATAGGGAAATACTTGGTCAAACCACCTTGTGTTTGAACACAAGTAATAGCTCCTTCATACATATCTTTAATGATTTGAATATAAGCATTATTAACTCCTTTCTTTTCAAGAACTCTCCATAGCACTTCTCTTGGAACTTTATCATATGCTTTCTCTAAATCAATAAATATCATATGTAGATCCTCCTTATTCTCCCTATATTTCTCCATCAAACCTCTCAATAAATGTATGGCTTCCATAGTAGACCTACCAGGCATGAATCCAAATTGATTTTGAGAAACATTAGTATCACGCCGCAGCCTACGCTCCATAACTCGCTCCCATAGTTTTAAAGTGTGACACATTAACTTAATTCCTCTATAATTCGCACAATCTTGTGCATCACCTTTATTCTTATAAATAGGAATCAATACACTCATTCTCCACGCATCTGGCATCTTTTTAGTCTTCAAAATATTATTAAAAAGCTTAGTTGGCCAAGAAATTCCTTCATCTCCTAAGCATTTCCACATCTCTATTGGGATATCATCAGGTCCAATAGCTTTTCCACACTTCATTTTCTTTAAAGCCTCTCTAACTTCGATTTTACTAATACACCGGTAAAAACAGAAATCTTTATTTTCATTTAGGGTGCTAAGGTCACTAAAGTCAATTGTATTCTTACAATCTTCATTAAAAAGTTTATCAAAATATCTCACCCACCTTTGTTGAATATCATCTTCTAAGAAAAGTACTTTTTGATCTTCATCCTTAATACACTTCACTTGAGTTAAATCCTTACTACTCCTATCTCTTTGTTTGGCTAGCTTATACATATATCTTTCTCCCTCCTTAGTATCTAATTTATTATATAAATCATTAAAAGCTAAAATCTTTGCATCACATATTGTTTTCTTAGAAACCTTACATGCCTCTTTATATCTTTCCCAATTATCAGAATTTTTACATCTAAACCAATTTTTATAACAAATCTTCTTATTTTTTATCTTTTCTTGCACAATTGGATTCCACCACCAGCTATTTTTACTATTAAGGGCTTTTCCCTTTGATACTCCAAACACATCTTTTGCAATATTTTTAATATCACTAGCCACTTTTTCCCACATAACATTAGCATCCTCATGCACAAATAAAATCTTAGAATCTAAAATCTTACTCTCAAAAATATTTTTATTACTATTCTTTAAATGCCCCCATCTAATCCTAGAAAATCGCTTTACTTTATTTTTTATTTTCTGTCCCTTCATCTTAAAGTCTAAAACTAATAAGCGATGTTGGGTACATAAACTTTCACTCGGAATAACTTTACAATCTTTGCAATCTAAACGATCTACTTTTCTTATAAGAAAATAATCAATCTGAGTTTTACTATAACCATTCTTATAAGTGATGAGATGCTCATCTCTTTTCTTAAATAAGGTATTAGCAATTAAAAAATCATAAACTAAAGAAAAATCTAATATGGTCTTACCACCTTCATTAGTCATTCCAAACCCATATCCACCATGAATGCTTTTAAAATCATTTACCTCTCTACCAACATGTCCATTTAAATCTCCTCCAATAAAAAAATTTTCTTCGAGAGGTATTTTTTGAATTAATTCTTCTAAGTCATCCCAAAATTTTAATTTTGAACACATATCCAAACCTACTTGAGGAGCATAAGCACTTATAATATTAATAATCTTAGCATCAACAACAATCTTTAAAGCCATAATTCTATCTCCACTTCTATTAATATTTATAACATTATCCTTCAAACTCTTATCTATAATCACGCCTATACCATTTCTAGTACGACTCTTACCTGAATACCAAACTTTAAATCCTAAACTATCAATCTCCTTAGCCTTCTCTCCAACCCATTTAGTTTCCTGAATGCACAAAATATTTATCTTCCTATGAATCATAATATCTATTAATTCCATTAATCTTCCAGTAAGGGAACCTATATTCCAAGTTCCTATCCTAATATTAGTATCATGGACTAGCTTCTTTGCCCGCATCCGTCCTTGATGTGGGAACCCTTACTAAAAAATAAAATTGTTGAAGCCACAGTTGATAATGGAGCTCTCTATGCTACTCATTTTCAGCAAACAACTTCAAGGAGACGTACATTTTAGAAAAGTAATCTAAGGAGACTAAAAATTTCATGAGATGATGCAGTTAGACTTCATGGTTATTAGAGCGCCCACAACTTAACAACATTTTTGGCCGCCCTCTTCTAAACATTTTTTTGAGAGGTGGTATCGACGAAGAACTCAGGCATAAAGTCTCCAGCCCTAAATGGAACTGAACTAGTCTCCAGCCTATGGAGGAACTGGTTGAGATATTGACCATACAGTATGGGCTTATTTAGGATGAACTTGGACGATATGGTAAGGATAAGCTTGATCTTTGGTTACAGTTACTTGGCTGCTGCGCCACTACGCCCAGCCTTATTCTATCAAAGTAAGAGCATGCGGCATGCCTTACAAGCGGATTCTACAGAAGCTCGAACATGAAGTGATTGATCAAGCTCGAAAGAACGCGAGATTGAATACTTGCCGGGAACTGCAATTAAAGCTGAAGTGCTCTCTAACTTTGTTGTCAAGTGCTCCTCGCCCAATGTTCAACCGGTAATTGTTGAACACCCTGACGAGGAACAAGCCTGGGTAATGCACACAGTGCATCGGGGGTAGATGGTAGTAGAGATGGAGTGATTCTAAAGAGTTGGCAAGAATTTGTCCTCCTTATACGCTTGGAATCAAGTTCAATGCGATAATAAGAAAGCTAAGCATAAGGCCATCCAAGCTGGCCTCCACTTTGCCAACCATATTGGCATGGAAAATCTGGTTGCTTTCAGCTGCTCTCACCTGATAGTGAACCATATGAATTGAGAGATTTGATATTGGACAAATATTTATCAAAAATCCAAGTATAAATTCGAGCGAAAAATTTTGAAGTCATTCATACTTCCCAACAGGAGAAAAAATGACAGACCTCTCGGAGAAGTTTGAAAACCCTCATGAAACTTTCACTAAGTAGTTGGAAGAGCTCCACTTGAACGAGTGCAGCAACTACTCAGACAGTATAAATTTTGACAAGGAAAATACTTAAGACAATGGTACCACTAGCCCAACATTTGTCCAGACATAAGGGGAGCATGCAAAACATTACGTAAGTTGTCAACTATCAGATAAATTAATCATTAGCAACGCCAGTAATAGTATACAATTACTTCTTCAATGTTTTTTGTTATATGTGAAATGAATTTCATTGGTCCTTTCATCCATTCATAACGGTATGACTTAACAGAGAATATTTATGTTTGTCCTAGTTGATTATTTCAACTAGTGGATGAAGATAATCCCACTTGCTCATCCCAAAATTGACTGAATTGAGACCATCATCAATTTTGCATATTCACCCATACAGACTTCCCTTTAACTATCATTGCTGACAATGGCCCTCTCTTCTGAAGTACGAAGTTATTGGAATTCTACATAAGAAATTTTGTTAACTTGAATCTTGCTATTGACAGCCATCCTCAAACTAATGGATAAGCCGACGCCACAAAAAAAAGGTATTTTGAATGTGTTAGGCAAACAAGGACTATAGGCAGATGAACCCCTTCCTATCCTTTTGACTTCTATATAATTGCTTTGAGGCTCTGATGATTAATTGAATTAAGATTGGGTTAACTGGGCTTAGGCCAAGGAAACTAATTAGTCTCATACTAGAGGAAATTTATCAAGATTTTGACTTGACTAGGGGTGGGCCCAATTAGGGTAGAGGCAAGCCAAATGAGCTAGGGTACAGCTCATTTTAGGCTGCCAGCCTAAAGGCTTCAAGCTTGCCTTATTGAAATTTGAGTTGAGTTAACAAGATTGACCCAATTGCAAGTTGACCTAAGGTCATATCTTTCTAGGATGTTCTAGAGGTAAATAATTGGCTTAACGATATATAGTTGGCCAGATTATATAACACCCTTATAATGTTTTTTTCTCCAATCATTTGACGCTCTCTTAATTCCAAAATGGCATTACCAAAATCCATTATAGTAGCAATACCTGGTTAAGCATTTCACCAAAAAAATAATATATTTGAAGTTATATACATATATTTGTGTGTGTGTGTGGGGGGGGGGGGGGGGGGGTGTTACTTAACTGTTTGCTTATGATTTTAAAGATTAAAACAATAAAAGCACAATATAATAGTTGTACATAGCCAAGTATTTCATAAAAAAGTAACATCTGTCAACTACCAAATTAGATCACAAAAAAAAAAAAAGTAAAGTACCTAGCTTTCACTTATGGTTTAGCAGCAGTATTTAGCTATATACTGCACAAAAAAGTAATATATGTGAAAATAAATAACAAACCAAAGACTAAAAATCAAATCCAACCCTAGCTTAACTAGAACTAAACATTACCTCAGTTTAGTACTGAGTGATTATTAATATATCTAGGGTTGCCACAAAGGTCAACACACTATATAAATTTAGGTTTACACTAATGATAACAATCTATGAATTTTACAATAATAAGAATCTTATAAAAAGTTGTGTAAAAATAAATGGTATTTGTATTTTATAGTATCCATGATAACCCAGCTCATTTTCTATACTTCATTAAAAGTTTTGTGATTAAGAAACAAAGAGTATCAACTGCCCGCTTGCACAAACTATAATTTTATATCAAACATAATATTACCCTAAACCCTAAGCTCGAAAATTACCAAAATTACCGAGGAGAAAATATAGATATATTTATCCTTCATCGTTTTGATCTGCGTTCCTTCAATCTTTAAAAAAAAAAATTAAATGATATTTGTTCTCCGGTTTCCAACATTTCGAATTAGATATCTCTGTATTGTTCTCATCTAACGATAAAAAAGAGGAAAATATAAGCAGAAAAATCTTATCTGCGTTCTCTGAACATAGAAGTCCCAACAATCCGCCCATTATCATTGGGTTTCACAAGCCAGGTCAGGGCTTAAGCAAAAAATATTTATTGATTAATTTACACATGTCATCCTACCGTTAGCCACCGCATGAATATCTACATCCGGTCTCCAGACATAATAATTTCTCTACATGGTAACTATCCAAATTCCAAATATGGTTGTACTAAACATCCCATTTTCCCCCACAAACTCCTGATTTACAAAACTCCCAAGCTGATAGAATCTTACCTTCTACAACAACTGTTGAATGTGCTTTTCTCCAAGCAAAAGAAAGCAATAATGACAGCCCAACAGTAGATTAGCTTGGATATTTAAAAAGCAGACTGAAGATAAAAATTTAAGATTATTTAATTTTAACTTCAGGTATCAATGAATTATAATGCATTTGTAGAATCTTTTAAGATGATAATTATGCCTGATCATATTAAGTGATTTATCAAAGCTAAACATTACAGAACCTATGAAAGTTTGGAAATAATCACATTATTTGCAACATAAACTCAATATGAAGAAAATTGCAATAAGTACTCGACGGAAAAGAATACGGAAACAAGCAAAGTATAATCCATAAAAAAATTGCCAGAATGTCCTATTATATTTTCATTATGACCACTTTAAAATTATGACACATTACAATTAAAGTCCAAATCATATGTGTTAATAAGCAATCTTAGATCCATTTGAAAAAAAATGAATATGATTATAGTTATTTTGAAAAAACTTTATCAAATTTTGAAAATGTTTATCATGTAAATTTCTAATTTCTAAAGAAGCTGGTCCGTAAAACTAGAATTATGATAAGAATTTGGAATTTATGTTCCCTTACAGGCAATTTAATAAAATTAATAAATATTATGATTCAGAGAAAGATAAATATCCTATGCATTCAAAAAACTAAATGAGTTAGAGAGAAAACTAATGAGATTGATAGTTCAGAATTTAAACTATGGTATTCTAGTAAGAGTCGCATTAAAAATGGTATAGGTATGATTATAGATAAGAATTTGAAGGATAATGTTATTAAAATTAATAGAATTAGAGATATAATTATAACTTTAAAGATTGTTGTTAATGCTAAGATTATTAATATTATAAGTGCTTATTCTCCTTAAATAGGTTTGGATATATATTAAAAATTAAAATTTTGAAATAACTAAAAATAATTAATACAAAAGATATATCTTGAAGAAAAAAATTTATTGGAAGAAATTTAAATGGACATGTTGGTAGAGAGGTAGATGATTTTAAAAGCATTTATGGTGGCTATGGGTTGGAGCGACTAATGAAGATGGTAAGCTTATATTAGATTTTACTATATCTTATGATTTTGTAATTGCTAATACATTATTTAAGAAAAGAGACGAGCACTTCATCACTTATAAGAATGGATATAGTAAAACTCAGATTGATTATTTTACTATAAAAAAATAGATCGTTTAGATTGCAAAGATTATAAAGTTATTCAGAGTGAAAGTTTATGTACCCAACATCGCTTGTTAGTTTTGAAATTTAAGATAAATGAATAAAACATAAAAAATAAAGCAAAACAGTATTCTAGGATTAGATAGGGGCATTTAAAGAACATTAACAAAAATATTTTTGATAGTAAGATTCTAGATTTTAAGATTTTGTCTATGCATAAGGAAGCTAATATTATGTAAGAAAAATTAGCTATTGATATTAATAATGTTGCACATGATGTAATAGGAGTATCAAAGGAAAAAAAACTCTTAAAAATAAAAATAGTTGGCAGTGGACTCAAAGTATGCAAGAAAAGATAAAAAATGAGAAATTTTGTTATAAAAATTGATTTAGATGTAAAAACTCTAAAATTTAGAAAAGATATAAAGAGGCTTGTAAGGAGACTAAAAAATCAATATGCGATGCAAAGATTTTAGCTTTTAATGATTTATATAATAGATTAGATATGAAGGTGAAAGATATATGTATAAATTAGCCAAACAAAGTTATAAGAGTAGTAGAAATTTAGTTCAAGTGAAGTGCATTAAGGATGAAGATTAAAAATTGCTTTTATTAGTAGAGGATATTCAACAAAGGTGGATGAGATATTTTGCTAAGTATTTCAATGAAGATTATGAGAATACGATTGACTTTAGTGACCTTAACAACTTAAATGTAAATAGATATTTTTATTTTTATCGGGTTATTAATAAAAACGAAGTTATAGATTCTTTAAAGAAAATGAAGTGTGAAAAAGCAGTTGTACCTGATGATATTCCAACAGAGATGTGAAAATGCTTAGGAGATGAAGGGATTTTTTTGTTTACTAAACTTTTTAATATTATTTTGAAGACTAAAAAGATGTCAGATGAGTGAAGAATGAGTATGTTGATTCCTATTTTTAAGAATAAAAATGATGCCCAAGATTGTGTGAATTATAGAGGAATTAAGTTAATGTGTCATACGTTAAAATTATGGGAAAGAGTTATAGAGCATATGTTACGACATGATACTAATGTTTCTCAAAATCAATTTAGATTCATGTTGTACAGGTTTAAAGGTACAAATAAGTCAAGCTGACTCAGGAGCTGGCTTGAACTCAACTCGTTAACGAGATCACGAGTCAAGCTTATCGAGTTTTGAGCTCGAGCTCGACTCGAGCTTGTTGGATTATCGAGCTCGAGCTCAATCGAGATGATGCTCGGATAGATTAATCGTCGAGTGGCCCAAGTACGAAAACGAAACCGCGAAAGCTGAAGGAGGAACCGTAGGGTCGGGCTAGGACGCGAAAGGAGAAACCACAGGAGCAGGCTCGGAAGGCAAAATCACGGAAGGCTGAAGCAAAGCGCAGACGTGAAATCGGAAGCCGGTCGTGGACGCGACATTAGAAGCGGGCTTAAACTCGAAAGAGAAAGCGTCGGCCATTCTTCTTTATGCCTCGCAGGCTGGCTCGCGAGCCCGCATCCAATGCCACGAGCCGAGCTCGAGCTCGCCTTTTGAGCTCAACTCAAGTTCAAGCTCGAGATTTGGCTCACGAGTCGAGCTTGAGTTAGGTATGACTCGAGCCCCTAGGTGGGTCTACTATGGAAGCTATAAATTTATTGAGAAGTTTGATAGAGAAGTATAGAGAGAATAAGTAGGACCTACATATGATATTTATTGATTTAGAGAAAGCATATGATAAAGTTCGAAGAGAAGTGTTATGGATAGTTCTACAAAAGAAAGGGTTAATAATGCTTATATTCAAGCCATTAAGGATATGTGATGTGAAACAATCAACAGGAATTGCAGGGATTAATAAGAAAGTAATTTTGCGACACAATTATAATTTAATATTTCACTTAAAATTAGATTCTCAGTTTTCGTAGTTGTTAATTCGATTTGGCATGCAGTTACAAGTTTAGATTAACAGAGCAATTCAAAATAACAACAAAAGATAGTAAAACTAAATATGCAAATAATAAGAATCTGTCGCTTAATAAATAGAAATTTCACCTCAGAGTTTCCCTCTTATGCACTCTAGATAATGGGGTTAACGGAGGAAGAACGTCAGCAATCCTAGTGATGCCACGGAAAGACAGAAGACGCCTATGGCCTTGATCGACGGAAAGGTAGCCGGAGGGGAGAAAACTGGTGGATGTCCAATGATCTGCCACTGTCCGGATGATTGTTGTTCGTCAATGATCTCAGCCAAACAGAAGAGGATACGATCGATGTACTCCTCGACGGTGTCGTCAATTCCAAAGCCGGGATCGAAGAACGATGACGAAATAATATTGATTTGCCCTTGAGAATCGTACACGAATCCGTGATCAACGTTGGGATCAGCCATCCACTAGTGGGAGATGGGAGGAGGAGGCTTGTCTTCTCTTCTTTGCTCTAAAACTCATGCGAGGAGTAGAACATCCAAGAGGAAAAAGGGGAGAGGAGGAGTCGGCCAAGGAGAGAGAGGAGGTTTGTGGGTTATGCTAGGTTTTGGTTTTGGGTTGGGAGGATCCGGGTAAATCTGAAATTAATTTCAGACTTAAGTGATTTGGGAGGGAATTGAATTTCAAATCCAAGTAGGGTTTAGGGATTAGAAGAGGAAAGAGGAGAGGTGGGCTATGGGGGAGGGGGCCGGCGGCATCTAGAGAGAGGGAGGTGGGTTTTGGAAAGAGAATTAAAAGCTTCCTAAATGAGTTGTCTAATTTAGGAATGGGAATATTAAATCACATCTAATTTAAATTTAAATTAAATTAGATTTAAGAACTTTCCTAAATTAGAAGAGGTAATTAGGAAAGTATTTGAAATTCAAATTTGAATTTCAAATAATTTTAAATCCGTTCCTTTCTTGCTTGAATTAATTTAGGAAGGAAATTATGATGATTGAAATCATCATCATGGTGGTGGAGATGGGATGGGGCCAGCGGCAAGGGGATGGGAGGAGCATAGGTGGCGTCGGTTTGGAGAGGGAGGGAAGATGAAGGGGCCGGTGGGTAGGGGACTAGGGTGGTGGAGTTAGGTCGGAAATTGGGAGGAGGGTGGGTGGCCGACTGGTGGAGGAAGGGAGGGGATAGGGTGGCGGTTGGGAGGAAGAAGAAAGAAGAAAACTTAGGGCAAAACCAAGAGCTCACCCGAAGGGGACTATTGGGTATTTCGTTGGACCTCTCCTAGGCCTCTCTTCTCTCAAGAAGTCTCAACCAAACTAGAGCAAAGATCTCAGAAATTTTATTAATCATCATTAACCTAATACAATGGTTCAAGCCTTAATATATATGCCTCTAAGATAAAGAAAATAAATGACTCAAATGCCCTCGGGGCTACAACACAAAGAAATCCCCCATAGGGGTACAAATGAGAAAACTGAAATATAAATAAAAGAAAATACAATAAAGCATCATAAATAGAGACTATGAATCATAGCCAGCGACATCTACGATTCCTCCGATGGTAGGTGCGTCAAAATCTCCTGCTGATGTCCTCATCAATATGTATGTAGGAGCTGTTACTTGTGTTCAAACACAAGGTGGCTTGACCAAGTATTTTTCTATTTCAATTGGATTACATCAAGGATCAGCCTTAAGCTCATATCTTTTTGCTTTAGTCATGGATGTTGTTACTAGACATTTGCAAGAGGTTGTACCCTGGTGTATGCTTTTTGCTGATGATATTCTTCTTGTTGATAAGACTAGAGAGGGAGTTGAAAGTAAACTCGAATTATGGAGGTTAACCTTAGAGTCTAAAGGTTTTCGCCTGAGTAGATCTAAAACGGAATATATGGAGTGTAATTTTAGTAGTAATAGGCCTAGTGAGGGGATTATGACTTTGGGCGATCAAGTCATTAATAAGAGTACACGTTTTAGATATCTTGGATCTATTGTTCAGAGTGATGGTGAAATAGATGGGGATATTATTAGTAGAATTCAAGTTGGATGGTTGAAGTGGAGGAATGCATTGGGCTTGTTGTGTGATAGAAAAGCCCTCCTCAAACTTAAAGAAAAATTCTATAAGATGGTGGTGAGACCTGCAATGTTTTATGGCGCAGAATGTTGGCCATTAAAAGAGAAGCATAATATTAAGTTAAGTGTTGCAAAGATTAGGATGCTTAGGTGGATGAGTGGCTTTACTCTTTGAGACAGGATATGAAACGAGCATATACGTGAAAAGGTTAGAGTAGCTCCAGTGGAAGATAAGATTAGAGAGAGTTGCCTTAGATGGTTTGGTCATATGAAACGGTGGCCTTCCGATGACCCAGTTAGGAGACCAGATGTATTAGATTTGGCTTACGTTAAGAAATATAGAGGTAGACCTAAAAAGACTTGGTTAGAGAATATTAGAAATGACATTTCTTTATTAGATTTGAATGAGAATTTGACTCTTAATAAGGCACAATGTCGAAAAAGTATTCATGTAGCCAACCCCACATAGTGGGATAAAGGCTTGATGATGTTGTTGTTGTTGTTGATGTTGTCATAAAATATTAAACCCAAAAAATGAAAACTCGTGATAGCGACCAAACCATATGAATTATGGAAACTCGTGATAGTGAAATAAAATTCATGTAGTTAACTTTTTTAAAAAATGTGTGAATAATAACAAGTGCCATGATCTTATAGAGGTCCGGACTTAAAACACATCAAGAAATCTTCAGAATTTTTTTTTGTATGATCCATAGATGAGACATACATCAAGACAACTACAATATCAATTAAACTATTTCAAATAAGTATCACAAACAGCCTCTTTTAGATAAGCAACTTATGTTCATAATAAAAAGAAAATTTAGAATGAGATCATTTCAGGTTTCAATGACACCTTTACATAAATGCAGCAACTTCTACAAGGTCAAGTAATATTTAAAACCAACAAAAAAGAAGGAAAAAAATTATTTTACTGGAAGATCAAGAACAAGCAAATTTTTCGAAGTTACTAAAACAGATATTATTTTCATTTCAGATGGAATAAAACCAGAGGATTACTCGCAGCTTCAATTGAGATAGCTTGCCGCATAGGAGCGTCAACTGAGAGAAACAAAAAACATAAGAGCGAGGTCTAAGGCTCCCCGCCAAGTTCCACTCTCAGATTATCGTAGGGGTAAACTTTTGGTGCCTGCCAGAAAGTACAAAAATCAAACAGCTTTAGCAGATAACTTGATTTCCTAAGTATCTTACATCTCAAGAGTATTTAAAGTGAGATCAATCTTTCCATTATCAAAAACCTTAAAATATCCTTTATTCAAGTCCTCAATATAGGAAAAGAACTAAATAATAAGCACACTGTACATGAGCTTGCTAGAGCTTCCAACAAATTTTCTTTTAAAAACGGGCTCATGTGGTTGTTTTTAGATAAAAAATATGTTATTGAGGTAAAAAATATGTTATTGAGGATGACTTTATCTTCACTAATTTTTACTTTAGATGAAATCATCACATTTGAGGGGAGTTTACATGATAAATTTATCAATTTTCAAAACATTTTATAACTAAAAGCAACTGATTTTAGAAAAAGAAAATATTAGCGAAAAATTAACAATAAATCATATGTATAAAACTTAAAAGCTAGAAACATCAATATAATATATGCTACAAATAATTATTAAAGAAAATAGATATATTAGTCACATGAATGAAAAGATTTTAATGATGAGGGGCGATTACTAACAAGTACCCCGCAACTAAATACAAGGGCTAAGTATGATATAATCAATAAGAAAAGGCTACTAAGGAGGAGCAATAACAACGTTTTACTCTTATTAACTATTAGTAAAATAGAAAAAACTACGATTCCTGTGACTCTCTAATTGGGCGTACACACTAATCAAAAGAGCACACCCAAAATTGAAATGTGCATGAGAGCGGGTGATGAGGACATCTCTACATGGAAAGTTTATCGAAGACGTGGCCGTCGATCTACGGCCACGATCGAGTCTTTATATTTTTGAGTCTTGTTGAGTCTTTGTTTCTTTCATTAGTTCTATGTTTAGTTCCTATGTGTTATTTCTCTATTTTACCCTTATACTTGTTTGTAAGCCCGGAGGGCATCGTCGTCTTTATGTTGTGTCTTTGTGTGAGGCTATTTAAAGCCCTTCTATGTATCTTTTAAGTTAATGAATGATGATTAAAAAAATTTCCTGCACTTTGTGTTCTTGTGTGAGCTTGATAGCATTGGAGAGAAATCCCTAGGAGAGGGAGAGCGGATCACCCACAAACCTAAGAAGAAGTCCGGGTTCGTGGTCTTTTACCTTCTCTTTCCCTTTCCCCTTCTCCTCTTCTCTCTTCCCTCCCCTACCCGACAACCTCCCTCCCCTCCCCCTCCCCCTCCCCCTCCCCCTCCCCCTCCCCAAACCGACCCCCTCCCTCCTCTCCACTCCCTCTCGGCCCCCCACCCAACCTCACGGCCAAGCCCACCGCCGGCCCCTCCTCCCCTTGATTCTCCCCTCTTGGTGCAATTAGTCCTTTCCTAAATTAGTTTTATATTTTAGGAAACCTAATTAATGAGGGGATTCAAATTAATTTGAATTCAAATCATTGCCTAAGATATAATTCCTATTTTTGGAAAGTTTCCTATTGGAATCCTATTTAAATTTAATTAAATAGGATTGATGCAAATCTTTCCTATTTCTTATTTATCAAATAGGAAACATCATTAATTGCCCATAACCCTCCCTCTCTCTCCTTGAAGCCGCCGGCCCCATGCCCTTGCCGCCGCCCCTCTCTCTCCCCTTCTCTCTTTCCAATTCCCCTCCAATCAATAAATCCTCTTGCCTTTTCTAATTCCCACCTTATTTCGGATTGGAAAGCTTAAACTCTCCTAACCCTAACCCTAGCTCTACAACCAACTTTCCCTCCCTAACCCTACCTTGGTCGCCCACTTCCCCAAGCCCTTTCTACTTGATTTTCAAAGGGAAATCTCTAATCCCTTGGAAGGAACCTTCAAAGACAGCAAAGCTACATCAACTTCACCGCCTCCACGTCTTAAGAAGCATGAATGGAATTCCACCCATGGGATTCGGGCTTGGTGCTTGACGATCAAGACAATATTGACGTACTCCGCTCCCCCTTCTTCGACGTGGGATTTGGCTACGAAACTACCGTCGAAGAGTACTTAGAGCGGATCCACGTTTCCTTGGTTGATACTCTCGACGATCAAAGGTTCAAAGGACAGTGGATTACCGTCGGTCGATTTACACCCGTCATCCCTCCGGCTACTTCACCGTTCCCCTTCAAAAGCTACTTCCATCGTCTTCTACAAATCATCACCGGCACCATTGGCATATCAAAGGAGTTCATTCGGCAACGATTCCTCTCTAAGTAAGGGTTGACTTTTCTTCCCTTTTCATTTCCCTCTTCGTTCTTCTAACCTTGTAGGTAGTGGCAGAAGCGCAAGGAATCGCTCCACTTAAATCTTGCCAAAGCCTAGTAAACGTAGGGAATGAGTTATTGATTTTCTATGTTGCTAATCTCATTGTTAGAGTAGGGGTTTTTGAATGAACTCTTATCATTACGCATGTTGTTGAATTTCTAGTTTATTTTGTTTGTCCAAGTGCTTGGCTAGTGATTTGGCCTAAACATAGGCATCCGTCTCTAGTTTTATTTTATCGTTCTAACGGCTAATGATTGAATCCTTAATGCTCTAGAACAAGAAATTGTGCAATAATCTATTTCATTCATTTTAATCACGTAGTCCTACATCAGCGGGTCTTTGAAGAACTTTCGCTACTTAAAATACACATCAAGGCTTTAATTGGGATTGTATATCCGGCCTGTGATCACCTATTGTTCAGCTAACTTCGGAAGCAAAGGAGTTAAGGTTGATCAGACTTTAAAGTTCATTCAAGTTTGACTTGTTAACAGATTAATATCTATGCATATTCTTTTAATTGGAGATCTAAACATAGGAAACTCACCTCAAATGCTACATTCGCAAGAAGCATAATGCAGGGTTAATCCAATGATAAATCCATAACAATCTTTATGGATGAATGGCCATAGATCAACCACAACAAAGAACTGAATAGTTTATAATGCCCTTCACCAAAAAAGTTGTTAGGTAAACTAGGTGATGCAAACCTGAAATTCTTGATAAAGTGGAAAAGCAGATTATATATATTAATGTTATTTTATTAATTTGTTTTTTGTTTCCTCATTAATTTGAATGAAAAACATGTTTAGGATGATGATATTAAAATGGGATATTAGATTACCTCTTAAAGTTTGTTTTATTATTCCAAGTCACTTCAATTCAACTCTTATATTCCCTAGTCAATCCTTTCAAACTCACAACTTCAATAAATATACAGCCCTCTATTTTGTTCATTCAATCTACTGGTTTATCTTATATACCAAAGCATGGTCTAATGTAAGCCTTCTATGACATCAAGTTTATTGTTCGTGTGTGTGTGCGTGTTTTTTTCCCCCCTTTTTTGTGGTTTGGGAATTAGAAAATGATCAGAACTCGAAAGTTGAGGGCACTCTGGCTATTTTCAAGTGGTTCTTTTCTCAGGACTGTCGCTGTGTGAATTTATTCCACCTGCTGGCATTTTCTTATGTGGTCCTGTAGCAATGCTCAACTATTGATTTACTCCTATTTGGTGTCCACTATAGCTGGAACGGCAATTGCTGGAAAAAGAAAATTTACTATTTTAGCTGAAATTGAATTTAACTTTTTATTTTTGTTGGAATCCAAGCTCTTCAGTTGAAACTCGCAGTATCAGGCTAAATCTTGGACAATTACGAGGAATTGTTTATTTTAAAACAGGAGTATGACTCCTCAGGCATATAAAAAAACTGAGCATATAACGGTGTATTAAAATTTATATATCCCTCAATTCTTTTTTGTTGTTGATGTGGATTATTTGAGGACTTTATAAAGTCTTGACAATAACTTCCAAAGGATGATTCTCCTAGTATTGGTGTGAGGTTTGGTTTTCCAACTTTTAATTTCTATCCTTATTTTTTATTCTAAATTATTTAGTAATTAATGTGTGCGAATGATTTTAATTTTGCCCAATTTGATGCTGCAAAATTTTATGTCAATTCCCACAATTTTGTCTAATTATCATTTAGTTTATCTAGTTAAAAAAATAATAATAAAGGATTAGGATGAAGCTAACAACATCTATAAAATAAGAGGCCAATGTGATGTAATAAGGTCTCTCTCTCTCTATTTGTTACATGCAACCCTAGGTGATGGAGGCACTAAAACTAAGAGCAAGATATAATTAAGGTTTACTGAGAAGGGAAAAAGAATCAAGGAGGAACAATCTAGAGTGGAGAAAAGCATTTGCAAAAGAATACTCATCATTCTTAAATTATGACTACCTAGTTTATTTCTTGATATTTCTAATATCCACATCCCTCATTCGACATGCTGCACAAAGGCAACCATGGATCAATTAGATCAATTGGCATGGGTTGATAGCAAGTCAAGTTTCACTCAATTTAGAGAAATGGGCTCGTGACTAATTTCTAGAGGGAGGTGGATCATCTAATTCTAATGATAGAGAGAGTAATCCAATAAATCTAGGATAAACTTGATAAGAAATCTCATATGAGCTCTTATTTATAGTGATCGTAGAGTATAACAACTTGCGAGGTTTAGCCACCTACCTCCAATCTAGGAAATACAGTATCTTTATCCTTATTCACCAATAATAATAATAATAATAATAATAATAATAATAATAATAATAATAACGAATTAAAGGGATAAATTCCCTTGCAATATAATTAAATAAAAGGGGCAAATCATAATGTGACCATCCACTACCACTATCATGATAGCAGTGGTTGGCCACATGGATAAAGATGGGTTTGGACAGATAGCACTTGAAAGTGGCGTGGCACCTTTTGATGCCAGCAAACCCACCCATGTAGTCTTCATCTAGTTTTTATGCATCCTTTCATGTAGCTTTGAATATGATTCCACATGGGCTCAGCTCAAGCTAACATAATGCATCAAAGGATTATTCTAGATAGCTTAAACAGAGTGTCAAGTTAGCTCATGATAGTTTGTTCATATGGAATTGAACTAGAGCAAATATTTTGAATAAACTATGCATAAATTTCAATTATGGATATTTAAAATGTTAACTATAAACTTATTGGGTTTCTATTGAACATAGAAATATTTAATTAACAGTTGACATAACAACCAAACCAATGGAAAGCCTCCAACATCACATAGCCAGAACTGAGCTTCGTTATGGAACTTTAAAATGTTGAGTATAAATCTATTAGGTTCCTATTGAAGATGGCAAGATTTACCCAAGATTCAACAAACTAAAGGCAACCTTCAAACTTAAAGTTTCTATTGTAGCGTATGATGGTTAATAACATGTACCCCCCATTGATGTACTGGTAATATTTACAATTGCAATATGATTTCTTGATGATTGTTTATCCAAATGGGTGTACACTTTCACCATCTTAGAATTGCTTGAAGAGGCATGAGATTTTCGGGATAAAGACCCGGGTATATTCTATCATAGTTAAACAACCCAATATCATGCTGAATACTAATTTGCAACAAGATAAAACATTCTAAATATAGAAAAAAAATGGGAACAAAACAGATGGTATTTAGCTCAACCAAAAGAAGATATTAGAATAGCTTTCTTATCCAAATGTCTTACAAAGGGTATCTTCGAAGCCTTATCATTCCAGACAGCAAGCAAACCGATGGCAGCAAAGAATCCCAAACCACCACAAAGCCATGCCAGAGATTCATACTGCACAGCAATTCAAAAGAAAAAAAAAAAAAAAAGAGTAACCCAGTGCACGAAGCACCCTCCAACGGAAGGCGGGGAGAAATTCAAAGAATATAACATCATAAAACCCCTAAGGGCCCAAACACTCGAGTTTGATAGCAGGTTCTGTGGTAGCCCTGAAATACCTTGCCAATGCTTGGAACGAGGCGATCGATGCAGGGCTCCGGGAAGGGCGTTCCGTTGTCCCATACTAGCTCGTCTTGCTCCGGTAGCTAAATAAATAACAGAATAGGAATCGGTGAAGTCAGAGAAAAAGTGATCGAGTGAACGAGATTCAGAATGAGCGAAAGTGGGTCCTTACGGGTTTGTCGGGAACGATGTGCTTTCCCACGGGAAGACCCATGCCGGAACGAGTGGGGAGGGAAAAGGCAACGGATCGGCCGATGCCGCCGCCGCCCAACAGTCGAGATGCAGCCGTGCTGAGTCTCCCAGCCATCTCCCTACGCTTCCCTCTTCTCGTTGAATCGCTTGAGAAATCTCGAACCTGCAAAACAACAAAAAGGACCTGTAAACTTTTGGAGCGCGGATCACATTGGGTTTGGGCCGTTTGGCTTATAATCGACGGCGAAGGATTATAGCATCTTTTATTTTTTAAAAATAGCTCATAAAAAATTTTTAAGTTTATAAATGCTATAATATTCAAAATTAAAGAAATAGACTCTAAGTTTTATTTTTTAAGAAAAAAGATCCAAATATTTATTTCATATTAAAATATCCTCACTTGTACAAGCAAACATCTTTGTCACCTATGAAATTGATTTAAAATTATTGCAAATTGAACATTTTCAAATTTCAAATTTGAAATTGAACAAAGATGTTCAAATAACATAGAATGGCAAAAAAGTGCTCAAATTTAGAATCAAATGGTTGATGTCAATGTTTACAATTGAAAAATTAGAAGGGTGATCGTAGTAGAAATATGCCAGTGGGAGCGACGGTGTTGACAATAGATTAGATATTCACGATTGGTGATCACTTGAGGATGACATTGATAAGTTCAACAATATATTAGGGAAAGAGGTGTTCACGATAGAAGCACTCTAGGGAAGGAGTGTTGGATTTAGGAGAAGTAGAAGAGAAATTTTACCACTATGGTTTACTGGATAATGGAGAAGCCATAGACGGCACGCTATCAGAGCAATTAAAACTAACGAGTTATTGGAGAAGCCATTAACAATGTGTGATAGGCGAAACATTGTGTCATAAAACCAGTATTGTGTGAAGGAGAAAAGAGGTTCTAGACTAGTATCTCCGATTGACAAACATCTTCGAAGCCTATTTGATTAAGTTCAACTCAATTCAAGGTTTGATCAATGTTCAAACCAATTCAAATCTTGAGGTTTGAATGATACTTGAATTATGTTCCAATATGGGTTCGAATAATGCTCAAATTCAAATATGTTATATACTTTGACTTTAAAAGCATCCATTAATACGAGAGATTATCCCTTATTGAGATAATTTTGCCCATAATGAATTGACAGATATATTTATTTAAGAAAAGAAATAACGGTTATTTAATTTACAGTATTACGAGGCATACGAAATTAAATTTTCCTCATAAAACTCAAAGAAGATTTTGATTGATAATATATGAACTTAAATAAGTTAAGAATATATTTTATAATTATTGAATTTATATTATATATATATATATATATATATATATATATATATATATATATATATATATATATATATATATATATATATATAATCAATTATATATTTAATACATTGTAAAACAAATTTTAAAATTATAAAATTGATATATCATCAAAGAATTATCTTGATCGGGCACGAATCTCGAGGCAAAAATCAAGTTGGAAACTTCAAAAATTAATTCGGAAACCATATGAACTCCAATTTTAGCAAACTTACAATCGAATTGAACGTCTCGGAAATACGAACCCAACGACACCAAATTCAACTCAATCCAAGCCCAAATGCGTCCAAATCAAAGATCCGATGCACATTTAGAGGGTTTAAATTATAATTTGGATTATCAAATGGTTTACAAACGTGACATGCTTATGGTCGAATAGAGCGGCTCAACGAGACGAATCCAACAAGCCCAAGATCATCAAATTCTAATATCATTAAGGCCTTCAAATGCTCAATAAACGATCCATGATCAAGGGATTCAACATCGGCCATCCATTCGAATCACTCCTAATTTACCCTTGATCTTCCTCTTATTTACTGGCTCTGCCACTCTTAGAAAACTATAAATAGACCCCTCATTTCTCATGAGAAGGGATCCAAGCAAGAAGAAGAAGAAGATAAGAGAAGAAGAGAAGAGAAGGAAGAAGAAAAGAAAGAGACTCCTCCTCGACCACCGCCAGACTTACACTTGGCGACCGACCTGACGCCGGAGTTCCGCCAGACCACCACCTGACGCTGGAGCTCTGCCAGACCAACGCCTAATGCCGGAGTTTCGTCGGACCACTACTTGATGTCGGAGTTCCGTTGAACCGCCACTTGACGCCGAAGTTCCATCGGACTGCCATTTGACGTCGGAGTTCCACCTGACCACTCAACGTCGCTGGATTTTAGCTCTATACTTGTAACTGAATTTCAATCTGAGAGTTGATTATTGTAATTTGATCGTCCTCAATTTTAAGGACGAGTCAACCACTTGTAACCAAAGCAAACACTAGTGGAATCCTTTCAACTGGGCATGGCCCCGTGGTTTTTCCCTTTTCCAGGGTTTACACGTAAAAATTATGATGTTGCATTTTTCTTCTGTTTGTGTGCTGGATATCAGTACAATGCTGAGACGAAAATTTTCTAACTCTATCGCTGCGTATATTTTAGCCCGCAATAAAAATAAATCCTGATTAATTTTTAAATATGTATGTTCTTAAATTTCTCTCCAACTTTTAGTGTGACTGCTAAAGAAAATCGTGCTGGTCTATTAGAATAATGGTATAGAGTGATGTAGATGGTGATCAAAATTTTAAATTCAAATTCATTTTAAAAAATTTTAATATATAAATTGTTACTCTACTTTCAATCTTTTTAATTTTAAATTAATAACAATATTCATCTATTCATAGAGAAGTATGGATAATTAAAATAACTTTTCTTTATCAGCCCTCCTAATATCTCTTAAAATTGTTATATGCTCGATGAAAAAAATGCAAAAGGTCGGGCATAGCCATAAAATAATATACTATTAAAATTTGATTATATATGTCTATAATGTTCAAAATTTGAGAGATATGAATATTATTTCATATATTTGAAAGCTCATTTTCCGACCAATGCATCCATCTTTCCTATTCAAGAAAGTTCTTTTTTGATTTCGTGAACAACTTATTAAAATCAATCATAAGAAAAAATGATTCAAATTTAAACATTAATTCGAAGTTGATTCAAGTATGTTTGAAACGAATTCACGAACCTAAGTCAATGAAGTTCGTTAGAGAAGGAATCGAGGTCTTGTTAGGAGATCGTAAGGGCTCACGGACAAGAGCGAATGAGACATGCGATGTTGGAGGCATGCATATGTGACTAGCAAAACTTAGGGCTTGTGATCAGGAATGACTTAGAAATGAAAATGATTTCATGATTTAAGGGCTCATCAACAAGTCCCTATCCGACAATATGCGAGGGAAGAAGATTTTGTAGTGGGAACTGGCCGGGAAGTCAATGACTGGGCCACTAGTGTGTGAGGAGAAGCCAAGACTTAATGAAATTTTGGGACCAACAACAAGAAATGAGCCAACTAGAAAGTGATCGCTAGATAGAGACCATGAAAGAATGCTCAAACCTAGTTTATACAAGGTTTGAATTCGAACCAAATTAACTTACAATGGACTTCAATGAACATTCTTCACATATAAAGATGGGTCACTTTATCCGAAAGGTAATAAAACACGAAGCATTTTTCTCCAATTCCGAGAATTTTGGACATATAAAATCAAATTTATCATCTAATATTAGATAGTTCTTTTAAAAAACAGAACAACTTAAATAAGAACTTTCTCTACTGCTTCGGAGGAGGATCTAAACTCTAGTGGTTATGCTCTATTCTACTTAAATTAATATTATCGGTTTATCCAATGTTTGAGTTTTCTTATATTCATCAATTCTTGATTAGGACAATAACTCGCATTGTAAGGTTTGCACGTCGTTTTGATTTTTAATCGATTGCGAAATGTTGCATTTTAATAAGAACTTACGAGACAAAATTCATATTTGTAACACCACTCGTTGATTCTTTTCTAAAAAAAGCTTGTGTAACATTCAATTATATTGCCATGTGTCAAAAAATAAGAGAAATATTCTACCCTATCTTTAAAATAAGGATAATTTACTCTAGCATATATGATAGATTTATCACTATATTACTTATAGAGGTTATCAAGGTTTTATATAAACCCTTAGCATATCAATGGGTATTATTCTAGTTATATCAATGTTTTATAATAAATTACAAGAGTTATTTACTTTAAATATGTATATAAATTATAAAAATATTTGATAAAATTTGAAAATTCATATAATTCTTCATAATGCAATTCAAATCATTTCATGCAATTTGAAAGATTGTGAGATGTTGTCATGCTTGAATGTGATACTATTTGTCATATATGTGGCATGTTTGATTCCCCTACCAGAAAATATTCCACAAGTGCAAATAGGTTTGAAAATGTGTAATTCTCCCCCAAATTGTTTTAAGTTTTGTGAAATAAATACTGGTGGAATTCTATTCTTGTTTTTAAGTTGGCCAATTCATATCTTAGGCTTAGTTTAAGACAGCTTTCTTACTATTTTCTAAATTATTATTTTAGTAGTAGAAAGCTGTTTTAAAAAGTAATGAGAAAGTTGTCACAAACGAAGCTTTAGTTTAAAAAATTTGAGGCTATTGGTCTGTTTGAACCGATCTTTAGGATTGTTCATCTCTAGAGCATTTTTCAGGAATATAATTGTTGCGGGCTGAGAAATTTACAGCGGTAAAGTGAAAATGTTTAACGTCATAGTGATATATAAAATTTCATCACACAAACAGACAATTAAGATGACAGAAAAACACTATAATTTTTACGTGAAAAATCCTAAAAAGGGAAAACCACGGGGCCCCGTCCACTATTGTTTGAATGTATTACAAAAGTCGATCCGTCCTTCAACTCGAGGACAATATAAGCACAATATGTTGAAGATCTTGCCAAACTTCGGATGGGTATTCTTAAGCTCGATTTAGTGACTGATGTTGGAAATTGGTGGCAACAGTTAAGAGAATGTTTACAGAGGTTTGATAACGGTTGGAGATCTGGCAATGTCCAATGAGCGGCCGATGGTCGAGAAGAAATATGGTTATGGCCAACGAACAAGCAGAAGTCCGGCAAAGGTTGATGGTCGAGAAGAAATCTGGCAGCGACCAACGAATAGGCGGAAGTCCGGCGACGATCAGTAGTCGCGACGAAATTCGACAGTAGCCAACGAACGGTCAAAAGTCTGGCAATGATTAGTGGTTGGGAAGAAATTTGGCAATGGCCAACAAACGGGAGGAAATACGGTGACGGTCGGTGTTCGGGAAGAAATCTGGCAGCAGCCAACAAACAGGCGGAAATCTTACAACGGTCGATGGCCGGGATGAAATCCGACAGCTGTCAATGGCAAGAGAGCTCTCAAATTTTCTTCTTTCTTCTCCCCCTTTCTTATCTGAAGAATGAGATCATATTTATAGTTTTTGGGAGTGACATGACTTATAAATAGGGAAAAGATCAGGTGTGAGTGTTCCATCGAACGATCGATAATGATTTCCTTGATCAAAGAGAGTTTATGAATCATTTATGTGCCTTAATGAATTAAGCGATATTGGGCTTGTTGGATTCGTCTCGTCGAGCCGTTCGATTTGACTATAAGCATGGTCGGTTCAGGCCACTCAGTACCATTCGAGTCGGTCATTCTGTCCACGGACATATTAGCTAGAGCTGGAAATTGCGAGGACGAAAAGAAGGGCCGACGAGGCGGCCATCGTGACCGGCAACGAAATCAAGGATGAGCAGCGCGAAACTCAACGAAAGTGCTTGGAGAAGACCGCGAACTCTTGTGCGGCGTAGCCTTGAACCTCTCCGTCGCAATTATCATAGCTGTCGTAGCTAACACGAACAAGTTGAGCTCCAGAAGCCACCGCGAGCTCATCCTCTTTAAAGCCAGCGCTGCCTTGGCTCTATTAACCTTCTTTACTGGGCTCGGTCTCTTGATCTCTGTCCAGTACAAGAATGTCAGAAGGACCGTTCAGCTAGCTAGGACTTATAATTATCGCCATCCTCACTATACTAGCCGGCGCCGTGGTGCTCGCCATGAATATCCTGTTCTAGCTGACATGTCGATAAGTTGTTCCAATAAAAAGTGAGGGACTGTGTGCTGTTTATTTTAAAGTTTTATGGCAGAAAATCAAAATTTTTCTTTCTTTTGAGCACAAAGTGACAGAGAGTTCATCCATTTAGCTGTACCGTGAGTCTAAGATCTCTCTCTCACGCTCTCTCAATTACTTTCTAAGGGGTATTATTTTTGGTTATGATATTATCATTATAACCTCATTCTCAAAATAAATTTACTAATTTATTTCAATTAAATTTTATTTAGAACTTCTTAAGCTTTTTTTTTCTGTTTAGGAACATTTTTAATTAATTATTTGCATTTAAGGCTTTGTTTACTAAAAAATTACTTTAAAAATCAATAAAAAAATCATCCTAAACAAAAACTAAGTAAACATTGCCTTTTGGATTGTTAAAACTTTTAAAAGTTGAATCTCAGTAGGTGAAGAATTAATGTAAAAATGGATTTTTTTTTATATATTTAGATGGGTAATTTTATTTAAAAATTTAAGTATGTAAATTTCAACCGCAAAGTTAAATTAAATGTGTTTAATTAATAGTAGTTATATTCCATTTGTATATTTTATTTTAACTATATCACATGTAATTTTATTTTAATTTACATAAATCATGTTAATTTGATAAAAAATAAGAAGCTCTGTTATAAAAATTGGTTTAGATGTAAATATTCTGAAATTTTGGAAAGATATAAGTTGCCCGTAAAGAGTCTAAAAAAGTATTCTGCGATATAAAGACTTTAGTTTTTAATGATTTATATAATATATTAGATACTAAAGAGGGCGAAATATATATGTATAAGCTAGTCAAACAAAGAGATAGGAGTAGTAAGTATTTAGTTCAAATGAAGTGCATTAAGGATGAAGATCAAAAATTACTTTTATTAGTAGAGGATATTCAACAAAGATGGATGAGATATTTTGCTAAGCATTTCAATGAAGATTGCGAGAATACGATTGATTTTAGTGACTAACACTCTAAATGAAAATAGAGATTTTTATTTTTACCGGCATATTACTAAAACTGAAGTTAGAGAGGCTTTAAAGAAATGAAGTGTGGGAAAACTGTTGGACCTCATGATATTCCAATAGAGGTGTGTAAATGCTTAGGATATGAAGGAATTTCTTGGCTTACTAAACTTTTTAATATTATTTTGAAGACTAAAAAGATGTCAGATGTGTGGAGAATGAGTGTGTTGATTCATATCTTTAAAAATTAAGGTGATGCACAAGATTGTGCAAATTATAGAGAAATTAAGTTGATGTGTCATACTTTAAAAATATGGGAGAGGGTTATGGAGCATAGGTTACGACGTGATACTAATGTTTCTCAAAATAAATTTAGATTCATGCCGGGTAGGTCTACTATGGAAGCCATACATTTATTGAGAGATTTGATGGAGAAGTATAAAGAGAATAAGGAGTATCTTCGCATGATATTTATTGATTTAGAGAAAGCATATGATAAAGTTCCAAGAGAAGTGCTATGGAAAGTTCTAGAAAAGAAAGAAATTAATGATGCTTATATTCAAATCATTAGGAATATGTATGCAAGTGTTGTTACTTGTGTTCAAACACAAGGTTGTTTGACCAAGTATTTTCATATTTCTGTTGGATTACATATAAGATCAAAGTTAAGCCCATATCTTTTTTGCTTTATTCATGGATGTTCTCACTATACGTTTGTAAGAGGTTGTACCCTAGTGTATGCTTTTTACTGGCGATATTCTTCTTGTTCATAAGCCTAGAGAGGGAGTTGAAGGTAAGCTTGAATTATGGAAGTCAACCTTAGAGTCTAAAGGTTTTCGTTGAGTAGATCTAAAATCGAATACATTGAGTGTAATTTTAGTAGTAATAGATATAGTGAGGGATCTGTGACTTTGAGCAATCAAGTCATTAATAAGAGTACACATTTTAGATATATTAGGTCTATTATTCAGAGTGATGGTGAAATTGATGGGGATATTATTAGTAGAATTCAATTTGGATGGATGAAGTGGACGAATGCATCAGGCTTGTTGTGTGATAGAAAAGTATCACTCAAACTTAAGGGAAAATTCTATAAGATGGTGATTAGACCTGCAATGCTTCATGGCGCAGATTGTTGGCCATTAAAGAGAAGTATAATATTAAGTTAAGTGTTGCAGAGATGAGGATGCTCAAGTGGATGAGTGGATTTACTCTTAGAGACATAATACAAAATAAGCATATACGTGAAAAGGTTGGAGTTGCTCCAGTGGCAGATCATAAGATTAGAGAGTCTAGCCTTAGAAGGTTTGGTCATATAAAATGGCGGCCTTTTGATGACCCAATTATGAGAGTTGATGTATTAGATTTAACCTATGTTAAGAAAGATAGAGGTAGAACTAAAAAGACTTGGTTATAAAATATTAGAAATGACCTTTTTTATTTGATCTAAATGAGAATTTGATTTAACTCTTAACTGGACATAATGGAGAAAAAAAGATTCATGTAGCCGACCCCACGTAGTGGGATAAAGCTTAATGTTGTTGTTGTTGTTTACATAAATCATGTTAATACTTCATAAAATTAATGAAAACTTTTCGAAGATATTTAGGGGTTATTTTGTTGGCTGAAAAAGAAATGCAGTGTAAATGAAATGGAATGTAAAAATAATACAGTGTATTTTAAACACTTTGCAGTTGTTTGGATGAGTGTAAAATAAATACAGGGAATTACTTTTTTGTTTGACTTGAAGTAAAATGAATACAATGTGAAATCCAAAAATAGGGTGGTCAGTGATAGTAACAGGTAGTGGTGGTGGCTAGCAGCATTCGGTTACGACAGTGATTGTAGCCGATTGTGGCGACCTGCAGTGGTGGTGGTGGCGACCTGCAGTTTAACATCCTAGTTTTGCATGAAGATCCAATACATATACAGATAAAAGAAAGTAGTGCAACTATTATAAGAGGCACTATATTTTTTATCTAAAAAAAAGGGGAATAATCATCATGCATTACCTAGTTAAACTGCTTCGACTAGAATTTATATTTGATTACAAGTGTTGCCCTCCCCCACCAAGAGGGATTAATAAAATACATATTTCATTATTAAGGTTAATTAGGAGAGCAATGTGGCAGAAATCTAGCAAAAATGAATGATTAGAGTCAGAGTTAATGTTGATGACGTGCATCACATCTGTAAGTGTTGACGTGTGTTGGTATTATTATGGATGGTAGGTGATAAAGCTCATAGTCGTTGGAGTAGCCAAATCGTAATAACCAAAAAATTATAGGTAAAAGGATCATAGTTGGCGGGCGATGGAGGTCAGAAGAACTATAGTTGGTCGATAATGGTCCGAGTACCATAGTCTGGCGATAGTGGTCAGAAGATTTTAGATGTTTAATGATGAAAATTGAAAAGACTATTGTCGGGATAAGTTGATACGGGGACCGTAGTCAAGCAAAAGTGATCAGAGGACCATAGTCAGTAGGTGGCAGGCCGGGGGTTAAAGGACTGTAGTTGCTGGGCGAAAAAGGTCAAAAGAATCATAATAAGGTGACAGTGATCATAAGATCGTAGTCAAGAAATAATGGTCTGAGAACCATATTCGAGAAATGGAGGTTGGAAGGACCAAAGTCGGGCATCGGTGGTTGGAGGATCATAGTCGACAAAAAACAAAGATAGGTGGACTGTGGTTCGTGAGCACCGATGAAGGTCTGAATAACCGTATTTTGACAATGATGGTTAGAGCAACCATAGTCGGGCGACGATGATAGGAGGACCATGGTCGGGCGATGATTGTCTAAGGATCATAGTCGGGTGACGATCATCTAAGGTTTATAGTTGATGGTAATAGAGGTCGGAAGGACTGTAGTCATGTAACATGATGGACCATAGTTGGCCATCTATCATGACGCAACCCAACTTATCTTGTACTCCTACCATGTTAGCTTGGATTTAATGTGAGATGATAGACTCATCCAAACCTAATTAGAAAAAAAAGTATCTTTTATCTTCTAAATAAATAGCCCAGAGCCACTAATCATCCATTTCAAAATTAAAGCCGCTGAAACATCATGTCATTGTATATAAAACATCAAAATATACATTTCTATCAATCTCAAAAATCATATACAATAGCCAGAAATATATTTATCAAATCAGTCCACTCAAATACATTCATTGATATAAAAATGAATAACAAAATAAAGATACATATCACTATAATAACCATCGATAATCCTCAGTCCATTGGTTCCTTATCTTTCTTTGAAAAGCATGTAAACCATAGAATGGGATAATAGCCTAGTAGGTTACCTGGACATATGACTACAATTAATGTGATCATTCATTCATCATATTAATTAGAACATGAAATAACAAAAATATGTGCCAACCAATATGAATAATATTGATTCTTATGAATAGTAAAAAGTCAATGCAATCAGTATAAATCAATAATCATTCCAATTTAATGTGATCAATAACCATGCATAGAATCAATATATTATGTCATTCATATACCAGCATCAAGTACAACATAGCCGGTGAAATCATGAATCTACACATGTTTATATTTTATGCATATAATCTATCTCTATGCCATGTCATATGTGTCAATATACATATCATATAATAATAAGTATTCTATGTCTATTCTATGTATGTTGCATTATATCAATGCATGCATATCATGTTCATATATAACATGCATAAATGCCATATACTATGTATTCTTATATTGATCTTATCAATGTGCTTGTGTTAGTCATATCTTGTATCCTATTCATGTCATATCACATAATTTATGCAATTTTCATGTTAAGCTCTATTCTATTAAGTTATATGCAATTACATCTTATATGCATGTTATATTATAAGCAAAGCAAGACATCTAGCTCTTATGGTAATTTTCTTATATCAAGTCATGTAGATCAACCGTATAAAAATTTTTCTGAATCATGTTAGTTATGTAAACATGAATTAGTTATACCATTTTCAATCACAAGTTAGGTGGATTTCATTTAAGAAGTCATTATTTTTTGCTTGTAGCATATCACATCATATCAATCAATCTTCTTATGTCTTTATTTTTATATATTTTTGGATCACAGTCATACCTTATTTAAAGGAAAGTAGTTAACCCACCCTCCAGCAAAGGATAACATGTCTCAAACAAATCTGAATTAATCAATCATCTCTAACTAGCTTTTCTTATTTTTGCACGCTTGCCAAATCAATTAATTCATATAATAACTATATATATATATATATATGAATCCAGTACGATTGTCATAATAGTTAAACCAATCCATTGTGCTTGTAAGAATGCATATATTATGCTAAAATGTATGTCATATTAGATGGATAGTAACTTGATACATACCATGTATTTCATGCCCACATTTGAATACACTAGCCCCTACGCTTTTTATACATATTGTTAATAACTTATTTCATTCAAAATAACATATATACATAACTATTCATTGGAATTAAAATATGCTTCTATCAAAATTCTGAGAATAATGATGTCTACCACATATAAAAATTATACTGTAAAAAATCATCTAAATCAAGAGAAAATATATTTTGATCAAATTTGGGAGGCGGAATAACCACAAAAATCAAACTTATTAAAAATAGGCATAGGATAAAGGTTACCTACCACAGTCAGAATATTTTTCATAATTGAATCCTCAAAGGCATTAATGGATGTCTCAACTCATCTCTCACTCTCCTTAGATTCTCTTTCAATATTTATTTTAAATAAACAACGAACTACAGAGCTACTAAAATCTCTAGAATATTGTATATAAACTCATTCATAAAATTTATTTCATTTCATCAAAATGTATCAATAATGATGACTACATGCAGAAGCTATATAATTGAATAATAAACTAGTCATTACTGTATAAAAATTAAAACAAAAAATACATATACATTTAGATCTGATTCTGAACTACAAATCAACATGCTCCTTCCCTTTCCTAGATTCTGAAAACCAGAAGAAAAATCACAGTAAGCTCAACCTGCTCAATAGGCAAGCCAACCCGATCTAAATTTTTATATTATTTTATTAAATATTTTACTGAATATTTAAAAGCAGTTAAATGTTGTCTAATAAATTACAATACTAAAAAAGGTAATAAGAGCATGACAGATACCCAATTATTAAAATAATAATACTGAGCAGATAAATAAATCAAAATTCATAGAGCATTTCATACCATAAAGCAGTTCATATCAAATATTTTGATCCTAGATAGAATCTCAAAAAATTCCGACCTCTTATGTCTCCTTTTTGTGCTTATTGCCACCAGAAAATGGCTTATAGCCACAATAATATGACTTTATAGTCACCAGAATATACCTTATAGTCATGGAATATTCCCTGACATTGACAATCTCAAAGGATTGTCCCTTTGAGAAATAATCACATCCACTAAAAGTAGCATATACTATTAGGATGGAAACACAACATACAATTGACATGGTAGTTGGAGTATATCCAAATCTAAGACAATTACAGCCACTTCGTTTGGGGGACAAAATTCTAAAGTTATAAGTGCAGGTGGAAAGACACGGAAAAATTTTCTAAAGACTTATGTTAGGTTAATTATGACTTTTTAAAAATATGTACAATATAGAATCTTAAAAAAAAATAAAGAGTAGCACAAATATTATTATATGATTATGATTTTTCATAAATGTACACTCATCAATGAATTTCAACTCTCTTGGACTCTTACAATACATAAATAGGCAATTGCCCCTGCAAATCAACATGCTCCTTCCCTTTCCTAGATTCTGAAAACCAGAAGAAAAATCACAGCAAGCTCAACCTGCTCAATAGGCAAGATAACCCGATCTAAATTTTTATATTCTTTTATTAAATATTTTGCTGAATATTTAAAAGCAGTTAAATGTTGTCTAATAAATTACAATACTAAAAAAGGTAATAAGAGCATGACAGATACCCAATTATTAAAATAATAATACTGAGCAGATAAATAAATCAAAATTCATAGAGCATTTCATACCATAAAGCAGTTCATATCAAATATTTTGATCCTAGATAGAATCTCAAAAGATTCCGACCTCTTATGTCTCCTTTTTGTGCTTATTGCCACCAGAAAATGGCTTATAACCACAATAATATGACTTTATAGTCACCAGAATATACCTTATAGTCATGGAATATTCCCTGACATTGACAATCTCAAAGGATTGTCCCTTTGAGAAATAATCACATCCACTAAAAGTAGCATATACTATTACTATGGAAACACAACATACAATTGCCATAGTAGTTGGAGTATATCCAAATCTAAGACAATTACAGCCACTTCGTTTGGGGGACAAAATTCTAAAGTTATAAGTGCAGGTGGAAAGACACGGATAAATTTTCTAAAGACTTATGTGAGGTTAATTATGACTTTTTAAAAATATGTACAATAAAGAATCTTAAAAAAAAAAAGAAGTAGCACAAATATTATTATATGATTATGATTTTTCATAAATGTGCACTCATCAATGAATTTCAACTCTCTTGGACTCTTACAATACATAAATAGGCAATTGCCCCTGCAAATCAACATGCTCCTTCCCTTTCCTAGATTCTGAAAACCAGAAGAAAAATCACAGCAAGCTCAACCTGCTCAATAGGCAAGACAACCCGATCTAAATTTTTATATTCTTTTATTAAATATTTTGCTGAATATTTAAAAGCAGTTAAATGTTGTCTAATAAATTACAATACTAAAAAAGGTAATAAGAGCATGATAGATACCCAATTATTAAAATAATAATACTGAGCAGATAAATAAATCAAAATTCATAGAGCATTTCATACCATAAAGCAGTTCATATCAAATATTTTGATCCTAGATAGAATCTCAAAAGATTCCGACCTCTTATGTCTCCTTTTTGTGCTTATTGCCACCAGAAAATGGCTTATAACCACAATAATATGACTTTATAGTCACCAGAATATACCTTATAGTCATGGAATATTCCCTGACATTGACAATCTCAAAGGATTGTCCCTTTGAGAAATAATCACATCCACTAAAAGTAGCATATACTATTACTATGGAAACACAACATACAATTGCCATGGTAGTTGGAGTATATCCAAATCTAAGACAATTACAGCCACTTCGTTTGGGGGACAAAATTCTAAAGTTATAAGTGCAGGTGGAAAGACACGGATAAATTTTCTAAAGACTTATGTGAGGTTAATTATGATTTTTTAAAAATATGTACAATATAGAATCTTAAAAAAAAAAGGAGTAGCACAAATATTATTATATGATTATGATTTTTCATAAATGTGCACTCATCAATGAATTTCAACTCTCTTGGACTCTTACAATACATAAATAGGCAATTGCCCCCCCCCCCCCCCCCGTATTATGCGTGGTTCCGCACTTGCCTATACATGTATGAATCATATATGATTTTGCAAATGGGTTGCCAATTTGATTTATTCTATGTTGAACTTTTTTTATGTGGTGTGTGCAAAGACTGGGTTGAATATAAACTTCATAGTCAAAGTAATAAGGCTTACTATTTTATAGTACTTTAAAATAATTGGACAGTTAATTAAAACTTATATTGTATGGCCTCAAGCTTTAATAAATATTTTTTTAATTTAAATATTATTTCATGCGGATTAAATATTTTTATTAAATAATCAAATTACTTAAATTTTTATAATTAATTTAATTCAGATTATCCATAAAGAAGATTGGCATGCAATATGGAATGCAAATTTGTGAAGAGTCTATTTAGATTTTAACATTCTTACTTATATGATGAATTTATTTTTTAACATATAGATAAAATTTGTTTATGTAGTAGCTCACTTTTCATAATTTTTCATTATATATATATATATATATATATATATATATATATATATATATGCTTCTATAATCTTATGATATGAAATAAGAATAGTCGTAAGTCCAATTAATTACAAGTAATCTAACGAACCAAACTGCAACATAGTGAGCCAAAAACTACCACAAACAAAGCATCACTGACTGAAAGTAATGATCAGAACATGATAAGCTGCAGGATAACATACCAACTCCACCACTTATAATCATGCAATCAGTAGTCTGAAAACTTTCAAATATCAAACCCATAAAATTATATTTGAGGATATTCTCCACTCATGCTTACAAGACAAGAATATTAAACTAATTAGTGAGCCAATGTATGCATATATGGCTTATGTTAAGGATTTTATGGAATTCTTTACTATGATGAGGGTTTTTGTTACTAAGTGCAAATATTAAGAATTTAAACTCAGACCATAACCATTCAACATTATCAAAAACTATAAGTTCTTAGCCTAGCTTAATGTTAACCTAAACCTTCCCCATGCTTATTTTGTATATCCCTTATTAGTAGATTCTTATATTGTTTTAATTGTTGGATTATGTTAAAGTTCTAACTTGAGTTAGTGATGTCTATTAGTTCAACCCTTTTTGATAAAAAGGGCACATTCATTGTGCTTCCTTATACATGTAAATCATACTTCTTTCTGTTTACTCTGTGTGGAATCTGATTATGTCGACCAATCAGATTGTATTGTTGCCTCGGAGCTCAAGCCAATTTTTTGTGCTCACTGAGGGGGGGGGGGGGGTCCTCCCTTAGCTTGAACTCAATTTTTTTCCCATATAACTCCTCGGTGTTGTGTGCCACAGCGCCCCAATGTTGTGTTCCCGAGTGCCTTGGTGCTGCAAAGTTTGATAGGAAACAGAGAGAGAAGCACTGCAGCGCTGTGTATTGCAGCGGTGCTGTGTAGTGCCGCAACGCTGCGGGTTTGGGCATCGCAGCATCGTCAAATGGATCGGGATTAGAGGTTTGAGCGTTGCAATACTCCAAACTGACGGTTGTAGTGCTTCAAGGGGGACTGAACAGTTTTCTCAAGGGCGGAGTCCCTTTGTGTTATTTATTTAATTTTCTCTTGTGTTTAGAGTGAGCTAATGGTGCAAGATTGAAGAGAATCAAGAAGAGAGTGGGAGAGAAGAGAGATATGTATTTATTTCTTCCAATTTTTATAGTGAATTTCTTGATGTGGTGTGACTCCATGATTTTTTCCCGATTTTAGATTTTTTCATGCTAAATATTTGTGTCCTTAACTTTCCGCTGCATTCCTATTTTTCTTATTTGTTTTGTTGCATCCTTTTACTTCCATCCCCAACACTCTCAACTGTTTGGAGAAAGTTTGCATCCACTGCATGCCAAAAATATTCAGAAGCTTCAAAGTTGATTGCTGCATTTTTTTATAGACAATTAAAAGTCTGATTTTTCTTACTTTACCTTTTCATTGAAAACATAAACAAGATGTGCTTTGCGAGTGTTCATTTACTATTCATGTAATTTTTTGGCTATTTGAGTGCAAAAAATTAGTCATCAAAAAATGCTTTTTATGACCTTTCTGAACCAATCAGCTTTTTGATTTTGTAGTGTTTTTGAAGCTGCAACTATATTCCTATGTCAGTGCCCTTAACATTTTATTTTATTATATCTTCTGATAACGCACCATGTAATTCAACCATTTTACACTCTTTTAGAAGTTTCTCCTTCATTGGGTATTAGCAATATACTATTTCTTGATGAAGATGTTGTAAAGATTGCTGATTTTGTTCTTTCCAATTGATCTCCTTATATGGCAGCTCGTCTGCACTCGACTGGGGTGCTTCGAACTTTTGTATATCATGCCCCAGAGTAAGTTTATCTGGATTTTGGTGGCAGGATTGTTTCAATTTCCTGCATATATAGCTTACTGTCTGTGTTTCCTCATTGTGATTTTAGCTTCTCTGATTGAAATAATTCCAGTTCTAATATGCAATGGGATGTGGCAGCGGGTATGCAATAACTGGGCAGCTTAGTGCCAAGAGTGATGTTTATAACTTCAGAGTTGCGCTTTTAGAACTATTGACTGGCTATTTAGCCTGTCAATCATACAAGAAATTATTACGTGCGGAGTCTGATGGGAGAATCATCTGGATTCTGTGAGGGTACATAATAAGTATACAGTTTTATTTTTTACTATGTATTTATTATGTATTTGATGTGTACCCTCACAGAATCTGGACCGTTCTCCCGCCGGACTCCGCACATAATAATCTCTCCATTCATACAATACCATGGGGCCAACAAAATCTCGTCAAATGGGTAACTAGTATTTTCTAACACAATTAAGTTGTTTTTAATAATCTTTAATATGATTTGCAAGCCAGTTGCTGCCTTATGTGTACATAAAGATGAGATATTTCACCCCTCTAAAGTTTATGGCTTTCAGGTACCATAACACCTGATATCAACTTCAAATTTCTCAAACGTGCACACAAACTCTTGTGACCCACCTGAAAATGTATTCAACCATTCACACACATGCAGATCATTTTCAAACACATGCAAGAGGTGATAAATGTAGAAGTTCAAGAGGTTATCTTTATCATATCGGGTCAAAATAGGTTATAATTGTACGCATATTCAATAGGTGCTACAATTTCCTCTTGTAATGTATTATATATTTTTTTGGCCATTTTAGTGATTTTTTTATAATGTTTTATAAATGCATTTATTATAATAAATTGATCATGTTCATTTGAAGCTTGAAATAGACTATTTTAGATGGTGAATGGTTCAAATACTATGTAATTTTAGATTTATGAAATAAATTTATTTGTTTATTTTAGAAAGAAAAGCTTATGTAAGTTCCCGTACTTGTGATCTTTAGATATTTGATTAGAGATTGATTATTGGAAATTGAAATAGTAAACGATGCTATTATAAAATGTCCCAATAGATAATGTGTCATAATAGATACCTATTATGGCACTTCAATGTACCCTAATAACTAGTATTTTTTATAGTGAAAGTAATGCTTTTATTCTTTTTGAATCCCTTTTAATATTTCCATTCTAGAATTATTTTCATTAAACCGTCGAGTTTATCACTCTACTATGAGATTTGAGCATCGTCGAGTTAAAAACTTAAGAAATTTTTTTAAGACAACATTTCATATTCTTAATGGGTAAGCGCCCTTGCATACTGTTGTTGCTTTACACTGGTAAGTACCCTTACATTTCATTACTATTACTTTATATTCATACTTAGAGGAGTGCCTTGCATGATGCCGTTGCTTTATACGGACGAGTGCCTTTGTATATTACATGAAAGCGAGTCCGACACTTAGACAAATTATGAAACAATAAAAACATACATGTATACAAAATAGAAAGAGACAACTAGAGAAAAAATCTATCATCTCATTTTGTTCCAGTGCAAGAAAATTTTATATACAACTCGCTCCTTAGGAAAAAAAAATTACATAACCAGTCACACTAGCCTCATCACTCTCCTGACACTCGGAGAATTCCTAAAAAAATTATTTCAGCTCATCAATCAAAGGTCTTAGAAAAGTATTTATTAAAATAAGTATTTGTTATGTATGAATGTCACACTATTTGTCATATATTTTATTTTACATATCTAATTTATTTTACATAATAAGTATGAATGTGACACTATGTCATATATGTTATGTATTTAAGAGAAGAATATGCATATTATTTTCTGAAATATTGATTGTAAATTAGGACCTTAAATAAAGTATTGTTTTAGATCTGTAATTGATTTTGAATATTGTGATTTACTAAATTCCATTTTAAAAGTAAATTCGGAACTATTTAAAAATTATTTAATCAGTTAAAATTATGAGAAATTACTTTAAAATATAGTTTAGTCAAGAAATTAAATATTCTGGAATAACTCATTTTTAATTAATTTTCTCATTTCTTATAAGTTTTTCGTATATTTTGATCAACGGCATCTAATTTTTAATATATAACTTGAATAATTTAATCATATCCTTTAAGATCAACTCACGTAATTTTTTTGAAGCTCACAAAATAATATCAAAATTTAAATTATTAAAATATTAATATAAATTTTAACTCAAATTAGTTCAAAATTATAAAAAAAATTGAATGTATATTCCTCATAATATATATAATTAGGTAAACATATTTGGAGGTTCATTTTGGAGGAAAATTTATGAAACAAGAGACAATTTCTTAATAAAGCTAAAGCATTTGAAATTGAGAATCAGAGTTAGATGAGATTCATTAATGTATGAAGGGAGATATTTATGATCAACAATAATAGAAGCCTGATGGGGGAAGCCATGGACAAGAGTCAAATAAGTCAATGCATATGATAGAGAAGAGTAGTGATTTACGACAGGAGCTCATTGAGGGAAGATATCGACGAAACTAATCGCTGTTATGTACAAGAGTGGTTAGCAATAGGAGCTTGCTGGGGAAGGCATTGATAGGTCGAACGACCTATGAAAGAGAAGAGGGGCTAATAATAGGACCACATTGTGGGATGTCATGGGCGGGATTGACAACATTAAGTAGTGTTCAAAATAGGAGTTCACTTGGGAAAGCCATATGATGGACTAAGGGCCTCTGCAGGAGAGGATGGGTTCATGTCGAGAGCGACAGAGATGTTCGAACGTGATTCAAACGATTAGGATTTAAACAAAGTTGCGAGTTTAAATAACTAATTCAATTGATGAATCTAGATCCGAATGGCAATTCAAACTATATTTGGAACTCTGATTCGAACAAAGACCCTAAACCCTAAATTTGAATTGGGATCAAATTTATGTTTGAAACATATCCAAATTCAAATAAAATTGGATCGATTTTGAATGCTTTAACTTTAAAATATAAAACTGTGATATTTTATAGTCCAAATTTCCTAATAAACTGAGGGGCTGTTTGGTTTGCTGCATTTAGAGTGTAAAGTAATCCAAATGCAAGGGTTTTGAGAATTTTGATGTTTGATTGAATGAAAAGTAAATTCAACGTAAAATAAAATAAATGCAGTGTATTCTGTTCTAGTTCATTTTTGGTGCATTTAGAATTCCTCCGATTTGGGCGACTTCTAAATACATTATAAACTCAAGGGCATTGCAACCCCTTGTTGGCCACCTCCGACTGCCGGCCACCACCTTCGCCACCACCGGCAACCACCTCTGACCACCACCTTTGACCACCACCACCGGCCACCACCGCCGGCCACCACCGTCGGCCACCACCGCCGGCCACCTGCTCCGCAACAACGGCAACCACCTCTAGCCACCGTCGACCATCACCTTTGACCGCCACCGCCGGCCACCACCACCAGCAACCACCTCTGGCCACTGGCGACCACCACCGCCGGCCACCACCTCCCCCACCACCAGCAACCTCCTCCGGCCGCCACTGCCGACCACCACCGCCGGCCACCATCGTCGGCCACCACCGTCGACCACCACCTTTGACCGCCACCGCCGGTCACCCTCGGCTACCACCTCTGGCCACCACCTTCGCCACCGCCGGCAACCACCTCTGGCCACCACCGTCGACCACCACCTTTAACCGCCACCGTCGGCCACCACCGTCAGCCATCACCTCCGCCACCACCGGCAACCACCTATGGCCACCACCGTCGACCACCACCTTTGATCGCCACCGTCGACCACCACCTCCGCCACCGCCGGCCACCACCGTCGGCTAAATTAATATACAGTAGAATATTATATCTTATAATCTCAAAAAAATTTATAATAAGATAGTGCAATAAATAAATACACTAGTTTTATTTTATAAAATCAAATAATACTAATTATTATAAATAAACTGTTTTTATAAATACACTAGTTATAATGCCAAAAAAAATTATTACAAATATACCGCTTTACTTTACTCTGGATATACCTAACCAAACAAAGGAAATAGTTCTCTTGCGTTTACTTTACAGACAACCAAACAATCTCAAAGTATTCCGAATACACTATATTTACTTTACATTGCATTTACTTTACACTGCATTTTCTTTTCAGGCAACCAAACAACACCTGAATAAGTTCGAAAGCCTAATTTTGCGAAGGGATCAGCGGACCATCAAAAACGGGTTATATTTTTCCCCCGTAGACAACGATTGTCATATTTCTCTTTTTTCTCACAGAGAACAGTTGCGTGGGGCTGAAGAAAAGGTAGGAAGAAGGAAAGGGGGGTGATGGGTTTAATCCGGAGCTGCTTCACCTTTCTTATGGGAACCACCTGTGGGATCTACATGGCCCAGAACTACGATGTTCCTGACATGAGGAAGCTCGTTCTCATGGGGCTTGCAATCGGAAGGCAGTACGAGGAGATCTACCGCAAGCCTAAGAAGAAGTCGGATTCCGATTGAGAAGCTCAAGGTGCTTCTTCCTTCCTTTTTGTTGTGATATTGACGGCGGCGATTCTTCATTATTTTATTTCAAGTGGTTTAGAATAGGATTTGGTCCGATTTTGCAGTGTTGGCAAGGATTTGATCGGTTTCTGTGTCAATTTTGAATTGTTATATAATATTTAAGTAGAGGTAGCTCTTGTCTTAAATATAGTTTTCTTCGTTCCAAATCTATTTATACGGATGTTTAATTAGGATTTTGTTTATGTTGGTAGAAATTGATTGATCTACCTATTTTCATTGTTTGAATCGGTGCCTGTGATTGTCACATTCTCGATCATTGTTTTAGAGGGCATGCTCATTTGCTTGCTAATTGATGTTAATTGAGATTGTTTTGTTTACTCAAAAAAGTAAGTAGTATCACGACAGTAGTATGGCATTTTATTTCATGCCAATTGTAGAGTGTTCTAAATATAAATGTCTTTGTATACAGGAATTCTCAATAGGATTTAAAAAAAAAAACTGATTCACATAGTTTTTCCAGTCTTCATTCTAGATGCTTGCATATCTGATTGTAATAATGTTCTGATTCAAATATGTAGATTTTTGTTTAATAAGAGAATAGGAAAGGAATATCATCACTCAGACATATGAAGCACGTGGAATCTTGACGCACGGGGAACAGAGGTTGCAATGAAAAGGCTACTAGCTGTTTTTGGGATTCAGAATATAGAGTTTAGCGTTTTCAGATAGATATTTTGAGGGTTTATGGTTGTTTGCGGTAGACGTTTATGCATGCGCATGGAGGGCTTCATGCAGATTGGTTGTTATGGTTTAAGGAATGGGGAGTGGGACTGTGTTCCTACAATGCGGAGAGGTGATGCTCTTGGTTGGGTCCTGAAATGGGCACTTTGTTATATGCAATGAGTGGGAATTCCTTGCAGCAGCGAGGAATGGCTTCTTTGGGTTGCATTGTTGGGCTCTGGGAGGACGGAGAAGGGGAAAAGATGTTTCAACAAGGAGCAGTAAGGAATCCTATAGAAGAACGGCCTCTTAGATGGGAAGAGAGAAGGAAAAGCCTTACCTGGCAATGCTTTTCCAATTAGTTTCACATTGACCAATGTTTAAACACCCATGAATTCTAGCAATGACCATAATGAACATGGCATAAATAGAGATTCTAAAACCAACAAAAATACTTTCACAAATATGAAATAAAAGGATAGAATTGTGGAGCAAGAAAACGAATGGAAGGTACAATGCAAATGTTGATTTGATGAAGTCCTATAATTACACTAATGGCCTATCGTCAATTCTTATGAATTGTAAGAATTTTTTTTGCAAGAGTTGAAGTCCTAGCACTCAACTCAGGGTACTGTTAATAATTGGTGCAATTGATCAATGTTACCTATTAGGCTGATGATAGGTGATATCTGCATCAAATTAGAACTTATTTAGCATCACTTGTTGTGTCAGTGGCAGTGAAGAACTGCCGACATTGATGGTTCGCATGCAATCAAATGTTATCCTAACTAATATGCAGAGGAATTATGTGACAGTGAAATAAACCTTCATTCTTCATTGCCTTTACTTGGTACAATATATCGTGTATATATAGAGAGTATTTGTGTACACGTGTATGGTGATATGATGCAAGGTTGTTATGGAATGAGTGGTGATGCCGTGGGTGGTTTGTTATGAGCAGAGGTTGTGTCAGTGGTATAGTGGAGAGCTGTGTTGATACTCCCCTGCAAAGTGACGGTTCAGGTTGGACGGTCAGTTTGGATCGGAGCTGTTGAAATCGTTTTGTAGATAACGATTTGGTGAAGATATCCGCTGGTTGGTTGACTGTACTGATTGGTGTAAGACTGATATGTTTGGCTTGAATGTGATCACGTATGAAATGGTGATCTATCTCTATGTGTTTGGTTCTTGCATGAAACACCGGATTATTTGCAAGGGCTATGGCTGAGGTGTTGTCACAGTAGAGAGTGGTAGGTGATGCCGTAGAGATGTGAAAATCGTTGAGCAGTCGTCGGAGCCAAAGAATATCTGTAGTGGCTGCTGCAATTGCTCTGTGCTCCGCTTTGGTCGATGATCTAGCGACCGTATGCTGCTTCTTTACATGCCAGGAAATGAGAGTGGAGCCTAAGAAAGAACAATAACCTGAGATGGACCTTCTGGTGGCTGAATCGCTGGCCCAATCTGCGTCAGTCATGGAGACTAATTTAAGCGGAGTGGACAGGACTGGTAAGCCGAAGTTTTTGGTTCCCTGGATGTATCGCAAGAGCCGTTTGAGGTGATGAAAGTGCTGCTGTTGTGGAGCATGCATATGTTGGCATAGGACATTAACCGAGTAGGCTATGTCAGGGCGGGTAATGGTAAGATATTGCAGGGATCCGGTGAGCTGTTTGTAGATGTGAGGATGGTTGAGTATGGGATCCGTGAAGATGGCTGTAGGTGGTTTGATGGTGTTTGGATTGGAAATTGGCTTGCAGCATTGCATGCCGGCCTGTTGGAGTATAGAAGTGGCATAGTGAGTTTGGGAGAGAAAGTATGAGGTAGAGTGGGTTTGAATGTTGATACCAAGGAAATTGTGAGCTAGACCAAGATATTTCATAGTGAATTGTTTGCTGATTTGGAGAATGAATTGAGAAACGGCTGTCTGATTGTTGCCAGTGAGAAGTATATCATCTACATAGATTAAGAGGTAGATGTGTACATTGTCTTGAAAGAATGTGAGTAAGGAGTGATTGGACTGGCTATGAGTAAAGCCAAGGGAAAGAAGATACTTGGAAAAGGTATTGAACCATTGTCTTGGGGCTTGCTTTAAGCCATAAATGAATTTTTGTAAGTGACATACGTGAGTGGGGTGAAGGCTATCTTCAAAGCCTTTGGGTTGGGACATGTATACGGTTTCATGTAGGTCGCCGTGGAGGAAAGCATTGGCAACATCCATTTGATGAACTTGCCATTTGTGATGAAGGGCAATAGTAAGAAAGACACGGATAGTTGGCATCTTGGCAACGGGGCTAAAGGTGTCATGATAGTCAAGGCCATACTCTTGGCGGTGACTCTGAGCCACAAGTCTGGCCTTGTAACGAGCTATGGTGCCATTTGAGTGGTTTGGTGCGATACGTCCAGCGACACCCAAGGATGTTGGCTTTGGGAGGAGGTGCAACAAGTTTCCATGTCCCTTGCTGTTGCAAGGCAAGAAATTCTAAAGCCATAGCTTCCCGCCAGTGGATAGATTTCACGGCTTCCGAGTATGTGGTAGGATCAGGATTGGAGTTGGACGTAGGAGATTGAAGTTTGTGGAGAAGGTTGAGTATTTGTTTGGGTTTAAGGGAACCCGTTTGAAGTCTGGTGACCATGGGGTGATGAACATGAGGAATGTGAGTAGGTGGGGATGATGAAGGAGCGGGTGATGACTGGGAGAGCATCTGAGTCGTGGAAGGTGTGGGGGAGGTTTCATTGGGTGGAGAGGATAGTGTGGAAGTTGAATTGCTGGTAGGTGATGTTAGGGACGAAACAAGAATGAGGAGAGACGGATTTGTAGTGGTTGGGAGAGATGAGATGGTGGGCACCTGGGTGGTGGAACTGTTGGAGAATGGAAATGAGTCTTCCAGAAATTGGACATGCCTGGATATAATGATTTTGTTTGTGGTAAGGTTGAGGCATTTATAGCCCTTGTATGACTCATAATATCCAAGGAACAGACATTTGGGGGCACGTGGGGCAAGTTTATGACGATGAGAAGGTGGCAGCCACGGATAGCATTCACAGCCGAATGTTTTTAGGTGTGAGTAGGTGGGTTGTTGCTTGTAGAGAAGCTGAAATGGAGTTTTGTGGTGAAGGATAGGTGAGGGCATTCGGTTTATAAGATGCACTGCTGTGAGAGCAGCGTCAAGCCAGTAGGTGTAGGGTAAATTAGTTGTATGTAGTAATGTTCTAGTTGTTTCGGTGACATGCCTGTTTTTGCGTTCAGCTACACCGTTTTGCTTCGGTGTATATGGACATGAAATTTGCTGATGTATGCCGTGATGTTGAAGAAAGGAGCGTAGCTCCGAATTTACAAATTCGGTGCCACCATCGGTTTGCAGACGTTTTATTTTGTGAGTTAATTGATTTTCAATAAATGTCTTGAATTGAATTATTATTTTGGTAGCTTCAGATTTCATGCGCATCATAAACAACCAGGTAAAGCGAGAGTAATCGTCAGTGATAAGAAGATAATATCGATAGCCTTGAGTAGAAAGGGTTGGGGATGGACCCCATACATCAAGATGAAGCAACTCTAAGGGAAACGAGACATAAGATTTAGAAAGAGAGAAAGCTAGCCTATGACTTTTGGAAGCCTTACAAGCTGAACAAAAACTGACAGTTGCTGGAATTTTGAGTTCTCTATTTTGAGAGGAGATGGCAGCAATCACTTGACTGTGAGGATGTCCGAGTCGATTGTGCCACTTGAGAGAGGATGATGATGTGGCGGAGAGCACATGAGAAGGAATGGCAGTGGTGGGAAGCTTAATGGTGTACAAACCATTGCGACATGGGCCCTGAAGAAGTGTTTCCTGGGTCTTCAGATCCTTGATAGAGAAGCCAGAGGGAGAGAATACAATGGAGACATTGTTATCATGAGTGAGATTAGAGACGGATAACAAGTTGTGAGAGAGATTCGGAGCATGATAGATGTGAGAGAGAGATAACTTATGATTTGGGGTGGGTAGAAGGCCGGGGCCAGAGTGTGCGATGGGAAGGCTTTGTCCATTGCCAACAGTGATGCTGTCCACACCTTGGTATGAGCTCGGCTGTGAAATGTTGTCCAACGAATGAGTGAGGTGGGAGGAGGCTCCTGAGTCGACGTACCAGTCTTGTGAGAGGGGTGTAGAATCTGTGACCAGGGCTTTGGTAGTGTTTTGCTGAGAAGATGGCGTGTAGTGAGCGTTCATGCGATGCCAGCATTGCAGAGCTGTGTGACCCCTTTTTGCACAGATTTGGCATATGAGCAGAGATGAGGTGGAACAACCACCGGTGTTGGTATTATTGGTGAATCTGCCGCGGCCACGACGTCCTCGACCACGCGACACATATAAGGCAATATTAGGATCGGCGGAAGTAAGATCTCTGGAGGATTCAGCCGTTAGATTGATTTCTTCAGTGAGCAGGTAAGAGTAGAGTTCGTCTAGAGTGATTGGTGCCCGTTTGGTGTGGATTGCAGTCTTGAATGCCTGATATGCAGGTGGTAGTCCATTAAGTGTGTATAGTATGATATCTTCAAAGTCAACCTACGATCCAGCTGAGGCGATATTATCAACCAGTGTTTTGATGGATGTAAGATACTGTGCCATAGAGAGGTTTCGCATTGAGATGTGGTGTAACTCATTTTTCAATTGGATAACTCTGAATCAGTTGGATGCTTGAAGTCTTTGTTCCAATGTATGCCAAATATCAGAGCAGGTTTCCAGATGGAGCACGTATGGTATGATCGCAGGTGAGATAGTTGAACATAGCGCAACTGCTAAGTTCTGATCTATGAGAAGCCATTGGGTATGCAGTGGGTTTATGGAAGTACTTCCGTCGTTTTGTTGAAGAAGTCGAGGGGGATGAGGTGCAGAGTTGTCCAGATGATTCTCAAATCCGTTTGCCTTCAATAATTTAAGAATCTGCGACTTCCAAATAGGGTAGTTGTCATTTGAAAGTGCCGCTGGGACGATGGTTTTGATATGAGAGAGAACTAGTTTTAGAGAGCCCGGAATGGATGGTAGAACCGCTGATTGAAGATCGGAAGGATCTGCAATCTGTGAGGAGAAGGATTGTGCCATTGTGAGATAGCTGAGAAAAAAAAAAATTTCTCAGCCCTGCTCTGATACCATGAAGAACTGCCGACACTGATGGTTCGCCTGCAATCAAATGTTATCCTAACTAATATGCAGAGGAATTATGTGACAGTGAAATAAACCTTCATTCTTCATTGCCTTTACTTGCTACAGTACATCGTGTATATATAGAGAGTATTTGTGTACACGTGTATGGTGATGTGATGCAAGGTTGTTATGGAATGAGTGGTGATGCCGTGGGTGGTTTGTTATGAGCAGAGGTTGTGTTAGTGGTAGTGGAGAGCTATGTTAATATTACCTATTAGGCTGATGATAGGTGATATCTGCATCGAATTAGAACTTATTTAGTATCACTTGTTGGTGGAGGGTAGAATTGGCATCGGAACTTGCAACATGGCTCTGGGAGACAAACAAACCAGCTGCCATATGACCAGCAAAAAATAGCAAATGAACTAACTCGATTAGATAGGTCATTCTCAACTTTGAATGTAGGTTTAATAGCCATGTTAAGCGACAAGCCAAGTATAAATACAACATGTCCTAGCTTTCTAAATATGCAATGTTGTTTTGGCGCTCAAGAAGGTTATTTCTTCTAGTCAAATGCAAGAGGGAGATAGGCTTGACATTAGTTGAAGGATAATATTCATCACTATTGCCCAAAATTAGGATGAAAATAAGCTAAATATGAATTCTCTATTTTTAATGGAAATTAAATTTCTAAACTCATCAAATAACTCACGTACATGAATAATAAGTTAGGCAACACATTCAAATGATACATGCATGGGTGATAAAATAAGATATAATCGTTTGAGTGGAAGTATTTCAGATAATCTTATTAGGAACAAAAACTTTGGAGCTTATGTTGCACATCTAAGAAATTCAAAGGGGTCTTGATGTAATAGTAGTTATTTTTCAACAACTCCCACTATGTGGGGTCGACTACATGAATCCTTTTTCTCCATTGTGTCCTGTTAAGGGCCAAATTCTCATCTAAATCTAATAAAGAAAGGTCATTTCTAATATTTTCTAACCATGTCTTCTTAGGTGTACCTCTACCTTTCTTAATATAAGTCAAATCTAATACATCTACTTTCCTAATCGGGTCATCAGAAGGCTGCTGTTTTATGTGACCAAACCATCTAAGGCTACTCTTCTAATCTTATCTTCCACTGGAGCTACTCCAACCTTTTCACGTATATGCTCATTTCATATCCTGTCTTTAGAGTAAAGCTACTCATCCACCTGAGCATCCTCATCTCTGCAACACTTAACTTAATATTATGCTTCTCTTTTAATGGCCAACATTCTGCACCATAAAGCATTGCAGGTCTCACTACCATTTTATAGAATTTTCCCTTAAGTTTGAGAGGGACTTTTCTATCACATAACAAGCCTGATGCATTCCTCCACTTCAACCATCCAACTTCAATTCTACTAATAATATCCCAATCTATTTCACCATCACTCTGAACAATAGACCCAAGATATCTAAAGCGTGTGCTCTTATTAATGACTTGATCGACCAAAGTCACAATCCCCCCACTAGATCTGTTATTGCTAAAATTATACTCTAGATATTCAGTTTTAGATCTGCTCAAACAAAAGCCTTTAGACTCTAAAATTGACCTCCATAATTCAAGTCTGCCTTCAACTCTCTCTAGTCTTATCAACAAATTAGAATATCATCAACAAAAAGCATACACCAGGGTACAACATCTTGCAAATGTCTAGTGAGAATGTCGATGACTAAAGCAAAAAGATATGGGCTTAAGGCTGATCCTTGATGTAATCCAACTGAAATAAGAAAATACTTTGTCAATCCACCTTTTGTTTGAACACAAGTAACAGCTCCTGCATACATATCCTTAATGACTTGAATATAAGCATTATTAACCCCTTCTTATGTAGAACTCTCCATAGCACTTCTCTTGGAACTTTATCATATGCTTTCTCTAAATCAATAAAAATTATATGTAGATTGATGCAGGACATATAATGATGCACAATGAATTAAAAGAGTTTGCACGCGTCTTTGTCGAAAACAATATTAAATATTACTTTAAGCAATTAAAACGAGGAAATGAAACAAGATAGGGGTGATTTCAGTTTATGCCAAGCTACACATGTTAAGTTTAGATCTCTAATAATCAATAGTTCAAAACATAGCATACGGAGAGATTTCAACAAGATATCCCTATATTAACAATGAGTTTAGGCGCTATGAGAATCCACTCACTCATCTCTCCAATTCACAAAGTTTAGCGGAGAAAAGATTAACATATCCTTCATGAATCAAGATATTACCACAATCGAGAAATAAACTAGGAAGATATAAGAGTTGGGGGGGGGGGGGGGGGGGCGAGTTTTACCCAATGGGAAGACAATGTGGACTCCCTGATTGCTGTTGGATAGCAGTTGGCCCTTCTCTGGTGGATTGGACAGCACAATACGTTGTTGAAATGCTCTGGATTGCAAGCCAAGAACCCTGGACAGCACCCACGGAAGTCTGGCCTGCAGGTTTTGGTCTTAGGAGCTCTAAACAGCAGGTCTAACGGCTGCAGAATCCCTGGACAGCCATCTACACGGCTTAGGAAAACCTTGGACAGCTGCTGTGGGACGTTTGGGGCTCCTGGACAGCAATTAGTGATATTCAAGGGTGCAGGGCAGCAAGATGCTTTGCTAAAAATTGTTGACTGAGAGCAGAAATTTCCTGGGGAGGAGAGGGAGGCGTGAGGGGGAAGGCTTGCAGGGTCGGCTAGGGCTGGGAAGGAAGATGGAGATTTGATTTAGAGGAGGAAAAATGTAAGTAGGAAAATCCTGAATTTAATTTATGGTTTCCATTGAGAGAAAGGGAATTAATTTAAAATTCAAACTAATCCCAAATTGGAACCAATAGGAGGGGGCCGGTGGTTAAGGGGCTAGGAAGGGAGTTTAATTGGCATTAAAGGGTTAATTGGAGAGAGATAGGGAGGGAGAGGGGGCGGCCATATGAGGAAGAGGATTAGGTGTCTAGGTTCAATGCATGTGGGCCCCAAGGATTCAATTACATATTTAAATCAAATCTGAATTTTAATTTCAGATTTCATTTAATTGAGAGAGTTTTCCTAATTGGAATTTATTAATATGGAAGGTATTTGAAATTCAAATATTTATTTGAATTCAAAGTAAACCTTTCCAAATTAATAGCAAATTAAATTAGGAAAGTAATTATGTGTGAATTTAAATTTTGAAATTCAAACATGGAAGAGGAGGGGTTGACAGTTTGGAGGGTTAGGGGGAAAGAGGTTGGCGGGTGGAGGTGGTGTATGGGCTAGGCCGGTGAGACGTGACTGGATGAGGGGAGGCCGGCGGTTGGGGTGGCCCGTGGGAAGGTAGGGATGCAGGGAGCCGACGATCTAGGGAAGAGGGGGGGTTGCCGGCGGCTTCTAGGGAAGGGAGGGGAAAAAGGAAAAGGGGAGGAAGAAGAAACCACGAACCCGGGCACGTCCAAGGTTGGTGGGTGTTGCGATTCCCTCTCCTAGGGATTTTCTCAAAGAACTCTCAATTCTCACAAGAACTCAAATGTGTAGAAATTTTCATAATAATTCTTCATTAATCTCCAAAAAGATACAAGTGGCTTATATATAGCCTTACATAATGAATGAAAATAAAAGACCTATTTGCCCCTAGGGCACGCATACGACTAAACCCTTTAAGCAAGGTATAAACAGAAGAAAATAACAAAACTCATAAAATATAAAACTAATACAATAATACAAATGAAAAACTCAAAAGTAAAGCGGCACAATCGTGGCCGTAGATCGACGGCCACGTCTCTGATAGACCTTCCAAGGTCGGATGTCCTCATCATAGATCCTCCTTATTCTCTCTATACTTCTCCATCAAACCTCTCAATAAATGTATAGTTGGCCATAATGAGTATGAATTACCTCAAATATCTCATTTAAGCTCATCAAATCTATAATATATTTGGTACTAACAAATGAGAAATAAGATATATAGGGGATATTTGGCACACAGCTTTTTGCAAGGATTTATGCAAGATTGATCATTAATCCTTTAAACAGTTTTTGGGTGAATTTAAATCTTGCTGTATTGTTAAATCTCATTATACCTATGTTTCTGGCTCAATGTAGGATTATATCTGGCTGTAAGTAGGATTTTATAGATCTTGTTAATCAAGATTTTGTAAATCTTGAGAGGATTAAAAAGATGCGTTTAGGCTAGATGATGAAGACATTTAAGGAATCTAGTATGGGCATAATTTTTCTTCTTTTGTGAATTACCATTGTCATGATGATATGCTGTGTCCGTCTATATACAATGAGCATGCAATGAGATGGCATATCAGTATGCTGGATGGGCGAAGACACAACTAGTAGGAAGTGCAACCTAAAGGGAATGATGTGAATGAGTTTATAAAGCTAAATACATAAAAATTTCATTTTCATTGCTATCAATGGTCAACCTAATTCATTCCAATGTCCAGATAAGAGAATAAATTCAACTGGTTTGCTTTCTCGTTCTCTTAGATAACACTCTCAACATGCAGGTACAAAGCATGCAATAGGATTAATGTATTTGGGGCGGAGAGAGAGCAAGAGAGAGAGAGAGAGGGCGGGCGGAGGGAGGGAGAGAGGGTTTCCACTTTTTTTATCTTTGCATTTTTACCTCTCTCTCTCTCTCTCCTTCTCTCTCTCCCTCTCTGATTGAGAGTCAATTGGATTTTTATTTCACTTCTTGGACAGTTGGAGAAGAAGGTTAGGAATTAAGGATTTTTGTGGGGTTTATGGAAGAAAATGAGATATATAGAATAAAAGGTATGAGTTAAGAGATTTAGGGATCTTGATGAGGTTAAATGCATTTTGAGCGAAGATAATATGATCTAGGTTAAAGAGAAATGCATTGAGGAAATATGAAAATGTTATTTTAAGAAATTACTTAACGAGAATTCTATTAAAGAAGTTTTTTTGGGAATAACACGACGAACAATATAATGTATTATATCATAAATTCTTCCCAAAAAAGTGAAATGTATTTTGCTTCGTAACTATGCATAAAGGTAAAGCTTTAGGGGCATATGAGATATCCATTAAGATTTGGATGGTTATTGGGGAACATTGTAGTGATTTGTTTAGCTAATCTTTTCTATAGAGTTTTGAATTTTAATAAGGTATAGAATGATTGAAGAAGTTTTTTGGTATTAATATTTAAGAATAAAGATGATGTTCAAGATTGTATTAACTATTGAGAGAACAAACTTATGAGTTATACAATTAAACTATGGGAGAGAATAATCTAACATAAGCTTAAAAAATAACATCAATTGTAATCAATTTGTTTTCCTTCTAGGAAGATCTACAATTGGAGCAATTTTGATGTTAAGAAACTAGTGGAGAAGTATAGAGAACAAATAAATAATCTTTAGGTTAGTTTTGGTAATCATGAGGCGACATATGATCTAGTATCATGAGATATTCTTTGATTTGCTTTAAGATGTAAATATGTGTGCAAAATATGTTAATGCTAATAAAGATGTGTTGATGGAGCATTGAATATAGTTAAAAGTAATTGTTTAATGACTAAAGAATTTTCAAATATTATAGGTTTACATCAAAGATCAACATTCCTTTTTTTTATTAGTTAAGATGCTTATAAATGATATTCCAAAGTGATAGTGCTTTGATACACGCTTTTTGCATTTGATATGATTCCAGCTAGTGAGACATCCACTAAATAAAGTGAAAGAAAATTAAAATAGTGAAGGAAAAATTAGAAGAAAGAGTTCCTAGAATTAGTAGAATAAAAATTGAGTATATGATATTAATAATTATCGTTTAGGGGCTATTTGGTTTGAAGTAAAAGGGGTGTAAAATGTTTTAAATGAAGGGGTTTTAAGAATATTGGTGTTTGGTTTGAAGCAGATCAAATGCAGTGTAAAATTTTGATGTATTTGAAATTCCTCATGTTTGGGCACTTTCCAAATACACTGGAATTTCATTACCTACCATTGCTGCCTACCACTATCGCCATCACCCCCCCTCCTGTCGCCCTTCGCCCCGCAGACCACTTCAGATCGCAGTTGCAGCCGCCGCCCACCACCACTGTCGCCTTTCGTTGCCATCATCTGCAGCCAAAGTTGCTGTTGTATGCCACCGCTGCCACCAGCCGTTGGCAGCCTTAACCGATTGCCATCATTGCCAGCCACCCTCAATCATACTTAACACTGTATTTATTTTACTTCTAAGTCAAATTAAAAAAAAAATCCCACATTTATTTTACAGTCATTTAAACAACTCTAAAGTATTTTAAATACACTGCATTACTTTTACACTATATTTCTTTTACATTACATTTTTTTTTTCATCAAACCACATAACCCCTTAATATTATTAGAATATAAGGTGATACCTTGTTGTGATTGCTAAAAATTAGCATAACAAGACCGAGAAGAAAATCTGTTAGATCTAATGCTATATTGATAGAAGAAGCTCAAAACAATTTTTCGATGAATATGATTGATACCTCGGGTATAGTGAGTAAAAAATGAGGATTCATAATTCCTATCCCAAATAATCGGGATAGGGCTAATGATTATGGGAGACTAACAAAATTAAGATAATTGTAGAATACCTTGATTGGGAAGTAGGAAAAAGGAAGAGGAAATATGCATACAGAATTTGGAGTTATCAACGCACACAACTCGTATCAATTGGGGAGAAATTAAGCCATCAATATCAATCAACAATGGTCAATCTATGCAAAAAGTCTATGTAAGTGGTTTCATGTATAAAAAAAATAAAATTATTATTAAAAAAAAGATATTCTTCTCCTTATTATATTCAAATTAATTAAAAAAATAAAGATAAATGTTGGAACTCATTTATAAATAGTAAGGGACCTTAAAAAACATAAAATGAGACATCTATTTTGGTCATATTATTGCCTAATTTAGCTTATTATGATTGTCTTGTGAGAAATTGAATTTATCTTAGCTGAATTAATGATATATTATTATTGACGGCAGTGCAAGTCGTCTCCCTCTGCTTCTTTTTTTTCTTTAGGACGTTTAAGTCAATTAATATAAACTCACACACATATCATATACAGAAGTTTCAATATCAAGACTTTTTGGTTGAAAATATCAAGATATGTTGTGTTATACTTCTTTTCTGACTTTGGTAAAATTCAGCTATAATTTCTTTTTTTTTTTTTAAAATTGAGTGCCAAAAGTACAAATCTACTACAAAAATAATGGAATTCAATATATATATATATATATATATATATATATACATGATATTTAATTTTATGTAATTTAGTGTTAAATAATTTCTACGTTATATTTAAATCTGAAAAGGGATAATGTTAAAAAAATGCTTAAAATTATACAATAAAAAATAGTGATATAAAACTGTCTCAAATAAAACTTAACATTATGCATAATGACATCATATTGCGGCCTGTTGGTCGACCAAAATAATTCCTCCCAATGTTTCCGCATTCAAATCTCCTAATGTGCTCGGAAAAAAAAATATGTATCATATTATGATTAATAATGGAAGGGTATTTTAAAATTAAAATTATGCCACAAGTAATATGCAGAATATTATGACCAATTTTTAATATATTTATATTTAAAGTCAAATTTATGTAATGTGATGAATCATTTTTTTAAATCATGTATAATAATATATAAACTAAAAAATGTATTCAAATTTATTTTATTTTATAATTTGTCACTTAAATTTTTAAATTTGCAAAAATGAAATGTACCGACTTTATTGATACTTTGTATAATTTTTATAGAAAATTAGAATATTTCAATTTAATATTTATAATAAAATATAGTGTAATTATTAAAGTGATGGTATTATGATTGTATTTTAAATAGAATAGAAATCATTATTTGGATAATTATTTTGTTAGAGAGATATGCCATTTGTGACATATTTTAAGATCATATATTCATTAACAATAATTAAGTTGTGATCAAAATGCAAAATATTTCATCGATTTTTTTTGAGGGATTTACATACCTATCATTTTATTTTATACTATTTATACATTTAATATTTAAAATTTTAATATTACATGTATATCAGTTATAAAATAAATATGAATTCATGAAATTAAATATTAAAATTTATAGGATGATATAGGTGGTAAGAATAAAATATAGGAGTAATATATTTGATATTAAAATTTATATAAATGTTAGTAATATAATATTAAAATTTTAGATATTAGATATATAAATAATATGAAATAAAATAATATGCATGTAATTTTTTTTTCGAATAATATTTAAAAAAAAATATTATTTTTCAAACCATAACATAGGATAAAATTATATAGGGTTTTAAATATTTTACAATGAAGGGGAGACAGCGAAAGGTGTCCGTGCACTCGAATTGGACGAGCTCCCTTCATAGTCGGCGGGCGTCAACGAGAGGAGAGGAGAGGAGAACTGGGGATGTGGCGATTGTTTAACTGAACTTGAAAAGAGTTCCTAGGCGGCGAAATGGCGATGCTGCTGGCGGGGGCTGCCGTGATGCTTGCATGCGCGGCGGCGATGACTGTTCTTTGCTCAGCAGCAGACCCGTACGCATTTTTCGACTGGAATGTGGGGTACATTAAAGCGGCGCCGCTGGGAGTGGAGCAGCAGGTGTGCGCCGCCGTGTTGTTGTTTGGTCTTCTTCCGGTTCTCCTCTTTTTGGATCTGCGATATATTTTTCCTGTATAAAAATAGGGCGCCTCGTGGATATTCTTTCTCTTTGACCCGCTCTTTCAGCTCTTTTTACCTTTTGACGCGGTGGAGTGTAGATTTTCGGCTTTTGGATTTTTTTTTTTCTGGGTTTGTTATTAGTTATCTTTCTTATCGGCATCTTTAGGTGATATCGATCAACGGCAAATTTCCTGGACCAGTTGTCAATGTGACAACCAACTGGAATGTGGTGGTGAACGTCCTCAATAGCCTGGACGAGCCCCTCCTGATTACTTGGTAATGTTTTTTTTAATAAATAAATATAGATTTTTTCTGCACCATTGATGCAAAAACTTGAGAAATTTGAGTTTTTGATCGTGTTTGGAAGAGCTAGGGTTTTTGCTCGGGGATTCTGATTTGATTTTGGGGTCTTAGGGAAGGAGTACAGCAGAGGAAGAATAGCTGGCAAGATGGGGTTCTGGGAACAAATTGCCCAATTCCAGCGGGATGGAACTGGACTTACCAGTTCCAGGTCAAAGATCAGGTTGGCAGCTTTTTTTACTTCCCTTCAATTAACCTCCAGCGTGCTTCTGGAGGCTTTGGAGGGTTCACTATCAACAATAGGGAAATCATCCCGGTGCCCTTTGATACGCCGCATGGAGACATCACTCTCTTTATTGGTGATTGGTTCAATAAGAACCACACGGTGAGTCCATGTGGAAGAATAGCTTGATGAAGCAAATTAAAAAAAAAAAAAAAAACAAGCGAATGTCACTTTTCAATTAAGATCGCTGAGTATAACAATTGGATTGTCTAGGACTTGAGGACGGAACTTGATCAGGGAAAGACTCTTGGAGTTCCTGATGGTGTGGTGATAAACGGCAAAGGTCCTTATCGTTACAATGACACCCTTGTTCCTGCCGGCATTGAGTATGAAACCATCAATGTTCAGCCGGGTGAGATTACTCATTCTCCACACAGTCTGCCTTTTTTGTTATCTATAGCATTTGAAATGTTTATTCAGGTATTCAGGTGATAGGTAGTTATCAGTTCAAGTAATATTTATACAGGGTCAGTTCTTGCAATAATGAAAGTATACCGTTTTATGTTTAACTGAATTTTAGAATGAGTTTCTGAAAAGCTCTAGACAAGTGCAATTGGGAATTTGTATCTACAGATTTTTAATCTTTATCTCCCAGAATACATAAAATTGCAAACATGTTGCTCTTTCTCTTATTTTTGGAAGGATAAAAGAACAGCTAATGATATCTATTGATGCAATTTTCTTGTATCAGGGCAAACTTACCGGCTACGCGTCCACAATGTTGGGATATTTACTTGTTTGAACTTTAGGATCCAATCTCACAACTTGCTTCTTGCCGAAACAGAGGGGTCATACACTGTGCAACAAAACTATACCAATCTTGATATCTTTGTAGGGCAGTCATACTCCTTCTTGGTCACTATGGATCAAAATGCAAGCAGTGACTATTATATTGTTGCAAGTGCTAGGTTTGTGAATGGTTCAAAGTGGGACAGAGTTGTAGGGGTTGCAATCCTACACTATTCAAATTCCAAAGGAAAAGCATCCGGTCCTCTTCCTGATCCTCCCAATGACTTCTATGACAAAACTTACTCAATGAACCAAGCAAGATCCATTAGGTTTGTGCTGCAATTTTGTGTATTGTGTAGCATGCAGGGTAGTTTACTTGTTGCATGTTAAATTATTAACATTCTACACATTCTTTTTTTCATGCTTGTTTAATAACTTACATTCTTAGCTAAGTCTTTCTTATGGCCATTTTGTTTTGACTAAGTGTCTAGAATTTCTTGCATCTTATTTTCTTGAATTCAAGTGTTTATTTGGTAAAATGCAAAGTCTATTCTCATTTCTAAATGTAGATAATTTAGAATTGTTATGAATTAATGGAGTGATGTGATAAGAAATATGATAAGCAGCCATAGACTCATAGATTGGTTAAATAAATATTATTATGTTCATTAATCTGTGTCAATTTAATAATTAAATATTAAATAATCTAATTAGACTAATTAGAGATTGTTTTAGCTAATTAGTAAGTTTATCTATTCTGTTTATGCTTTCCTTTAGTTTATCATTTGCCATGGCTAGTTGTTAACTTGCGCTTCTCTCCAAAAGGAGAGGAGAATGACCTAAGAGCTGGAAGTCTATCGAAGTGCTTCTACTTTTAGGTTGTCCAAGAATTCTTAGTCGGTGTTGCTCCTTACAAGCCAACCTATTTGATTGATTGAGTCTAGAGGAACAAGTAGAAGTTTGTTTTTATTTATTTATTTTTAATTAGAAGAGTTATGAAATATTTAGCTAAGTCATTGAATTTTCCCAATTAACTAATCATATAATTATCTCTCATGTAGTGGGATATAGACTTGTTGTTGTTGTAGCTAATCATATAATTCAAAAAATAAGTAACTGTATACTTAAAAAAAAAAACTGATCTTAATCATATATCTATAATTTTAGCTTTTTTCTAAAATAAAAGCTTACCAATTCATTAAATTATTGAGTAGCCAAATCGAGCTAAATCATTTAATTTTTTAATTTTTTGTCCAACCTCTATATAAAACTCATTATAAATATTTAAATATAGGACTTTTTATATCTGCTAAGTAAGATCAATAATGCATACATAATGATTGTTATATTCCAGAAAATGTTGCTTTTGTATAATTGGGGGCTTTTATATAAATCTTTGTTATATTAATTCTTATTTGTTAGATGACAAATTTAAAACATAAAAACATAAAGAAAATGCTTAGATGAATATATTAATTGCAAAACTAAATGCTAAATGATAAAGTTAAAATTTAAAAGGAGTATACTATGCATCCAAGCTTCATGCACTTGATGCTCATCATTTTAACTAGTTGATGCCATAGTATTTTGTCAATTAATTATGCACTAGTTAATAATTATTATATCACATTATATTTTATTATATTAGTTATTAAAATAATTGTATTATTCAACAAAGAAGTCATTAATTAATCATCATGATAATGAGTTAATATAATTGTCATAAATTTGTTAAATTAATAAAATATTTAAATTTATCCAAAAAAACTAATTAATTATCTGGATTTGTAATTACTCTAAATGGCTATAATTAATTATTGCAACAACAACAATAACAACAACAACATCAAGCCTTAATCCCACTACGTGAGGTTGGCTATATGAATCCTTTTTCTCCATTGTCTTTTTAAAAGTCAAATTTTTATTTAAATCTAATAAAAAAGGTCATTTGTAATATTTTCTAACCAAGTCTTTTTAGGTCCACCTCTATCTCTCTTAACATAGGCCAAATCTAAAACATCTACTCTCCTAATCGAGTCATCAAAGGGCCGACATTTTATGTGACCAAACCATCTAAGACGACTCTCTCTAGCATTATCTGCCATTGGAGCTACTCCAACCTTTTCACGTATATGCTCATTTCACATTCTGTCTCTAAGAGTAAAGCTACTTATCCACCTATGCATCCTCATCTCTGTAGCACTCAACTTAGTTGTATGCTTCTTTTTTAATGGCCAACATTTTGCACCATAAAGCATTGCAGGTCTCACCACCATCTTATATAATTTTCCCTTAAGTTTGAGGGGTACTTTTCTATCACTCAACAACTCGATGCATTCCTCCACTTCAACCATCCAACTTGAATTCTACTAATAATATCCCTATCTATTTCACCATCACTCTGGATAATAGATCCAAGATATCTAAAACGTGTCCTCTTATTAATGACTTGATCGCCCAAAGCCACAATCCCCCCACTAGATCAATTACTACTAAAATTACACGCTAAGTATTCAATTTTAGATCTGCTCAAATGAAAACCTTTAGACTCTAAGTTTGACCTCCATAATTCAAGTTAACCTTCAACTCCCTCCCTAGTCTTATCAGCAAGAAGAATATCATCAGCAAAAAGCATATACCAAGGTACATCCTCTTGCAAATGTCTAGTAAGAACATAAATTAGGGGTGTCAAAACAGGTCAATGGGTTGGGTTCGGGTTTAAACCGAATTGACCGGATTCAAACGGGTTGACCCTGACCCGACCCAGTTTTGCCAACGAGTCAGGTTTTCCAACTTGGACCCTATCCGTACGGGTTATGGGTTGACCCGACCCGACCCGAGAACCCGGACTGCTGGCAGCAGGTGAAGCGGGTGCGGATGAAGCCAGTGCGGGAGGGCGAAGTTGACCGCTGGGGGTGCGAGGCATGTGAAGCGGTGGCGGGCGGGGGAATCGAATCACGAATGGACGCGGCTGACCGCTGGCGGGTGCGGTGCATCGGTCTTGACCGGGTCAGCCGATGCAGTGCAGGGCCTGCGGACTGGGTGAGGCTGGCGGACACGACAGACAGAGCCTGTGATGCAGGACATTATTGAAATTATGATTTAAATAAGGAGTTTGCATGTTGGAAAGATTAAGAACAACTTAATTAGGCTTGATATTGATTCACACAATGACTCGAAACATAAAGAGCGGTAAACACTAGCTTAGGCCAAGCCACTTGCGTAAAGTAAAAGCCACAAACAATCAATTATTCGTAACGGTGCATGCATAATGATTTTCAACTAGAAATCCCTAATCTAACAATAAGAGTAGTGCAATGAGAATCTCTTACACTCTTCCTACTAAGCACTAAGCTTTTAGCGGTGTTTGGCAAGATTTTGCATGAATCACATAGAACCACAAACAAGGATCAATGAAGAAGGTAAGAGAAAAGGGAAGAGTTCACCCTTATTGCAACCCGGAAGTGATGATCCCTTGGTCGGAGAAGAGTTGCTCTTTGTCGGCTTCAACCATCCATGCCCGAAGGGCTGTTTTGCTCCACTAAGATGTTGGACAGTAATGTGGCCTTCTTGGAACAGCGATGTTGTAAGGTAGAAGGCAGAATTCTCAGGAAAAGAGGCCCCAAACTCCGGGACAGCATAACAACAGCAGGTGAAGTTCTAAACAGCAGTTTGGCACTTGATTTGTGTCAGATAACAGCCCAAACAACCTCCAGAAAAATCTGCCAGCAGTTTACTTGATTGGAGGATCCTGGGACAGCAAAATAATGCTCTCGGGAATGCAGGGCAGCCGTTTTGGTTTTGGGGAGTTGCCGGATTGTTGGGAGAAGCCTTTCCAATGGTACTACAGTGAAGGAAGCCGGCAGGAACTGATGGACAGCAAGCTATCCTTCTAGGACAGCAGTTGAGCACCTCTGGTTGGGTGGAAGAACCCAGGACACGTGTAGGAAAATTCTGGCAGCAGCCTTGGAGAGCAGGAGAACACCATCCAAGAAGAGTTTAGGAGAAATTTGGAGAGGGCAGACCCAGCAAATCTGTTAGGGAGGAGGCGGATAGGTCTTGGCCATATTTTGGAGTTATTTCCAACTTGAGGAGGTGAAATCTGTGGACAGAAATTAAGTGGGGCCTTGGAGATTACGGTCAAGAGAGGTGGAGGGGATTTGGAAAGTTTCCAAAGAGAGGAGATTGGGATTTAGGAAACAATTCCTAATCTAATCCTTAATGGGGTCGGCAACTTATAGAGGGAAGGAGGCATTTAATAGAGCAATCAATGCTTACTTAAATTATCAAATTAAGTTTGGAAAGAAAGATCTCATCCCTACTTAATTCAAATTTAAATAGGATTGGGATAACTAAGTTTCCTAAAATAAGATTTTAAATTAGGTAACTATTTCAAATTCAAATTGATTTGAACTTAAACATTAATAGAGTTACCAAATTTAAGGAATCTAATTTAGGAAAGGATTAATGGCTAGTGTGGGTGGAGGAAGGGCCAAAGGGGTGGCCGGCGGTGGAGGTTGGCCGTGAGTGGGGTGGCGGCAAGGTGGAGTTGGCGGATAAGTGGGAGGGAGAAAGGGCGAAGGTGGCCGACGGCTTTGGTAAGGGGGAGGGGCCGGCGACAAGGTGGTGGTGGCTAGGGAAGAGAAGAAGAAGATAAAGAAATAAAGCCACGAACCCGACACGTCTAGGTTGGTGGGTGATGCACCATTCTCCCTCTCCTAGGGATCCTCCTCAATAGCTCTCAACTCTCAATCTCTCAAACAAGAGTGTAGGAAAAATTTTCTTTCATTCATTCATTAACCTCTCCAAAGGAAGAGGGTGGCTTTAAATAGTCAAAAACATGAGGGAAAATAATAAAGACACTATTGCCCCTAGGGCATACATAAGACAAAGCCCTCAAGTGAGGGTAGAAAAGGAAAAGAACAATAATAAATCAAATACATGAAATAGAGCAAAATAAATAAGCGCAATCGTAGCCGTCGATCTCTGATGTCCTCATCAGCCTGGAATCAGGATCGAGCGATCAAGCGCGACAGAGGATTTCAGGTTTTCGGGTCATTCGGGTTGATCTCGGGTTTCTGGGTCAACCCATACCCAACATGGTTTTAGAAACGAGTCGTAATCTTGAACCCGAACCCAACCTGTATGGAAAACGGGTTGACCCGAACTCGAAATTTTTCGGGTCGGGTCAAATTTTGACACCCCTAACATAAATTATTATTTTTATTTACGTAGGTATTTATAGTGATTAAGATATATAGTTATCATGAAATTTTAAATCAGCTTATTAGGTATTTGTTGGTGATTAAATATTAACCTAAACAAATATGTGTTTTGAAATTGAAGAAGTCAAACTCATTTCAAAATAGGCAAACCACTAGAACTCATTTCAACGAAGCTCACTTGTGAAAGTCAACTCAACTTTTTATGAATACATGTGTTGAAATAAATTGGGTTTTTTAATTTATTGTAGCAAATGCTTGTTGATAGCCATATGTGATTCGCAAGTGAATATAATCAAATGAAATGGCAAGGGCTGAAATTGATGCAATTTTACAAGGAATTGACTTAGAATGCTCCTAATTTGTTACCCATTTTGTTAAATGGAATATCTTGATGTGCCTACATGCCAAAACTATGTGGACAAGCCCTCCCATATTTGCTCGAGTTTTGGCACGAGTGAACTACCTGGATGCACAAAGTGAGAAATTTAGTGGGGGATTTTGCATGCATGCATATTAAAAAAATATTTGCATTAAAATAATGAATAAATAAAAAAATCATAAAAAAATATATAATAAGATTTTAAAAGATAATTATAAAATAAAATAGAACTAAAATAAAAATAAATAATAAAAGTTATATAATGATGATGATGATCCCTCTTTCCCTCCTTTTGCTGGTGCTTTCAACGCCTTCAAAAGGTGCTATAATGGAATACACGCCCTCTTTTTATTAAAAGAAGAAAAATATCTTCATTCATCCTACCTCGCATATTGTAATAAAAAGAATTAAATAAAGTTTAAAAGTAAAAATATTTTAAAAACCTATAAAACTCATTTTGTTGCGTGAACCCTATTTTCTAGATTCGAAAACATAAAAAGCCCTCTACATTCCTAAAAATTAAAAAAGAAGGGTACAATGATCCTCGACATACTAGTTGTGAAGTCGTCAAGGGCATGATTGTTTAGGTAGCACAATAATGATTGTTATCCTTCTCCCCCAATCAAATTTAAAATGCTTTGCTTATAATTGAAATAATAAATCTATTATGAATCATGCAAAAATATTTTGGAATTAATTTGCATAATACCTTCCAGGTTTTTCATGATAAAAATTCATTTAAAGGAGAAGATCATCATGTTGCCTATAAGGTACAACTATAAGTTCAAATCTTTGAACCTGATCCTCTACATATGGAGGTAGAGTAGTCATAGTCTTTAACCCAATAATTGTGTGAGGCTTGATCCTTTACATATAGGACAACTACCCATGTGGCAAAATAATGGTTACATGCACTAGGCTTGCTTAAATATGTTCACATTCATTTGTATTAGGCTAACAATGCCTTTATAATGAAAATTCATTTTTATATGCGTGGGCCATGCTCTCTACATTTAAATATGCATAGTCAACACGATATCATATTACAATCATCTTCAAATAAAGATCAAAGTTTAATTGAAATTTTTGGGCCTTCCTCATACTTGTAGGTTTTAAGTCTCACCACTGAGCTTGATCTTTTGCGAGTAATAAAATAGTCAATAAAGCTCATGGCATAAAAATATTTACGAAATAATAAGAACAAGTTTCATCCTTCTGGTGGATTTAATTATTTGAACACATTATAATCCAAGGGGTTTACCATCAAAGAAAATCCAGTTCCCGATCATAAAGACAAACACTTCATGATGCCAATATCATATGATGATTTAAATTATCAAAAAACAATACCCGGTAGGTTACATTCTTATATTCAAGTTCCTAAACATAGAGACAAATATGTCAAACCACAGCTTCTATGGTGGGTAAAATTATTATCAATCATAATTAGAGAGGATCCTCGTCCTAAAAAATTAATCTTTTATTCCAAAAAAGATGTTATGGGCGCTATTTTGAATGATGACATGTTTTTGCAAATCATTATTAATGGGAAGTCAATTACAATCTAACCCCTTTTAAAAGAATTATAAAAGTAGAAAAAAGTAGTAATAACCGGTTGTTTCATGCTCAGAGTTGTCGCGCATCCATCCTCTGCACTAATTTGTCAAGGATAGCAATTTTAAGCATGATTAATACTCACGAAGAGTTAATGTCATATCAAATGAATCCATATAAGCACATTAAAAAAATCTCATGTAATTAAGGAAGTTGAATGTACCCCCCTAACTGGGTGGTTGTCCTTATTGCGATGCCATCACTATATTACAATTATAACCCAAACCTAGATGTTTCATAATGGCTAAGCTTACAAGTTGTGAGTCATAAGATACACTCGATATTACATGAAACCCTTTGTTAGTTATGGTCGGTTTTAAATTGTTTCCTTCGATAAAGTTTTCCCCAAATCCATAATGTCTCTTTAGTGAACACAATCCATGTATCTAACAAATATCTTTTGATTCTGCTGGATCAATTACCTTTGATGAATGGCTAGATTGTGTTCCATGACAACCTGGAGCGTTAGAATTATGAGATTTTGATTGAGTTTGTCATCATTCCCCCACCATATACCTTGAGCCAATAACTACATATTCCTTCCACCAATTCAATTTTCTACTAAATCCAAAGCATCATACTACTATTGATTGGCCTTAATTGAAAGCTTTTCTCATGATCGAGATGAGTAATTAAGTAATTAAACATATGCACTCAAATTTATAGAAAGCCTTAAATCAAATTGTAAAATACTCAAAAGATGTCAAAATTCATGAGCACTATTTTATTTAATATTTAATCTATCTTCTAAAAAATATACCTAGAATTAGTCGAGTATGAATAGTGCCAAATGAGGTATTTCAAAGCCCACAATGTTTCGTTTAATTTATGCACATAATTATATTTTTATGGCATCTTCATGTCCCTAGATTGTTCCTCTCATATGGCTCTTAATCATTTATTTGGTACAGAGTAGCCATGCTTAACTTATTATTTGTATTCATATACCTTATAGATATGCAATTTCATTTATAAGGTCAATAGTCTACTTTCTATCTTTCATAATGCTATGAATTCTCTAAATGAGTTGTTGTAGGAGAATTTATGTATCATCATTATGTATCTATTTTTCTCTTATTAAATAAGTTTAATTAATGAAGAATTAAGTAAAAAAATTGTGATAGATTGAAGGTAATTTTGATGCAGCTTTGCAACAAAATAAGTTTAAGAATCTATACAACCATCAGTAGGGATGACTAGAGAATAATGAGTTTATATAGGTGATTTCAAATACTTGGGATAAGTTTATTGAATGATGGGAAGATGTAGGTTTAAATTACCGTTGGTTCTTTTCTCTAATACGCTCTTTGTGATTTATCAGGTGGAATGTGAGTGCAAGTGGTGCTCGCCCCAATCCCCAAGGATCTTTTAGATATGGTTCCATCAATGTGACCCAAGTGTATGTCTTGAAAAACAAGCCACCAGTCCTTATTAATGGAAAGCTTCGCGCCACACTTAATGGAATTTCATATTCTTCTCCTGAGACACCATTGAGACTTGCTGATCAGTATGACAAAAGAGGAATATACCAGCTTGATTTCCCCACCCGTCCAGATGCAGTATCACCAAAAATAGCAACCTCTATAATTAATGGCACATACAGGGGTTTTATGGAAATAGTATTTCAGAATAATGACACTAGGGTTCAGAGTTATCACCTAGACGGATATTCATTCTTTGTTGTGGGGTATGGACAATGCAATATCTCAGCTATACCTATAGAAATAATGCAGTCCTATGAAGCAAATTAGCTTAATATGCATAAAAATAAGCACATTTCATGTGTTGTCTCAAATTGCTATCAAATGGTCTATCTTGAAATTTACAGGATGGATTATGGTGAGTGGACTGAGAATAGTAGGGGCACATACAATAAATGGGATGGTGTGGCACGCAGCACGATACAAGTGGGTAATCATTTTTTGTTCCTATTTTTCATGATACTATTTTCAATGTTCATTGGCAAGTTCCACTTCCCTCTAACTAGTTAGTTGTAATGTTCTCTATAATTAAGCTTAGTTGGAATGTTGGATTCTTTCCTGTTTCCATTCAGAAATGCAAAAAACGATCTTATCATTGAGCAAGAGCGTCTTAGTCATCCGTGTATAATTTTTCCTTTGAAATGATACAGTAGTCTTTATAGGCCAATATCATATAGTTGCTAATTTTATTTTTTAGGAAGCGAGACTTGGTGATTGTGTCGCTATCAAATAGCTTACTGGTTTTGCATGTCTTGTGTGCTGTTCAATACTGCGTAGACTTATTATAAACCCATCGTTATCCTTGTTTATGACAAGTTAATTCTTAAATTATCCTATAAATTTATTTGGAAATGCATTCCTCTAATATTGTTTAGGTTTAGCAACAACTTCATCAAGCGAGATTATTTAGATCAAAATTTTTATTTGGTAGCTCCGCATAGCATCAATTAACTAATGCCATTTATTAAACAATCTATTGATACATGTGATTTTTAGAAAGCAAGCTAAAGAGTTATCATTTTAAAACAGGAAATACTGATATTAAAGTTATCATTGTTAGCTTGGATGCTTAACTTTATATTCTAGAGTGAACTCTCCTTTATTGATTAAAAGCAAAATGAAAGATTTAAAGAGCATGTAGGTGGAGGGGAAACTTGCATCAATTATTTCATTTGAAATTATACTCTCCCTGTTCAAAAAAAAAAAAAAAAAACTTTGTTGCGACAGGTGATTGATGAAAAACAATATGTGTGCATCATAATAGATAACTTCGAAGTAGGAGATAATTCAAGCAAGAATTCTCCTTATATGGATTTAAACTCAAAGGCAAACTTATCAAAAATAAGTTTAAAAATTTAAAACTCATTCTTACCTAATGTATTTTGGATTTTGATGCAATAGTTCAACCTCTGTGACCTTGATCTCCCTCATATGATGTGTGATTCACAATTCAATAGCCATATAGATTCAGGATGACTTCCACTTCCATCTAAATGATGTGATATGAGAATCAATACTATCGAAAATCTCTATAGAAAAGTTTGATGGTCATAAATGACCTGTCTCGATTTGTTGATCTATTTTTGATCTGATGAACTAATTATAAGAGTTGCTTTGTCTTGTGGGCTTCTTGCAAATGGATATCAGTTGACTATCCCCTTCATGTTTTGATATCCAAAATCATTTGCCCTTTCTAGGAGGAATTCAATCTTGTGAATTTCATATTTCTAGATGAAAGAAAGTTTGTTGCCCAACTTCTCTGACATTACCACTTAGCTTTGCCTTATAATTGATTTTTTAGTAAAATTTTGGGAATTTTAGAAACTTCTAATTAGAAAATTAATAGTTTAGGAGTTTTCTTTATTATGGAGTTTAGATGGCATGTCATCTTTAGGAAACTCAACTAAATGTTTAAAAGTCATACTATGGGAATACTACTTATGTTTACTTGTTTTCATGGTAATATCTCATCTTTACAGTTTGCCAAAATTGATGAGGTACTGTTTTTTCATTCTTATCTTGCCTGAATTGACAAGTATTTCGTCCTTTAATCTCTTTAATAGTGGAGCTACCGAGCTAAAGAGATAGAGGCATGTAAAAGTAAGATAATAATCCTCATAATGTATTATCCTTATAGAACTCGGTAGCAAATTAACCGCCCAATAGTTGCACATTGCTAGTTTCAACTACCTCCTTGCATGACCTACACACATACTATTTTCCTCACGTCTACGTTTGCCTGTCTCTCTGCCCTTATGCATCTCTCTCATATCCAAGCTAGCCCATATTCTAATCGCTCCCATAGCACATTTGACTTCTCCTGATTCCTCTACCTATGACATTGCCCATCCACTATCATGCTTAGACTCTTGCTCCCATGAAATCTCCACTTAGGATCGCTCGTCCTCTCCCAGGCTCACTGGTACACCACAATACCCGTCTCTTTTGTCTTCGGTTAAAGATCCAACACCTTCCTTGTGATGCTCCCTCTCCCATCTATTGCCCAACTCTTCAATTTATTCAACCCTAGTCTTTTCCCTCACCTGAAGGAATTTTTATCCTGTGCGAACTCCGGACGTAGCTCTATATCCGGAATCCAGTAATATTGCGCCACATGGATCCCATGACCCCACCATGTCTATTTAGCACGTTTTTCCCACTTACAACGCGACCCGATGACCCGACCCGTGCCATTCGCAAAAATTGAAAAAAAATGTGGCAATATCTAGGGTTTTGTTATGATGGCGTGGACTATTTTCCTCACTTGAGACAGGTTTTCTCCTCGGAAGAAAGTTGAGAGAGAGAAGAGAGGAGGCTATGAAGATGGAAACCGGTTTGGAGGACGTTGAATATTACGAGGACATGGAAGGCGTTACACAAGAGATGCAGCAAACTAAGGAAGAAGTACCACAACAAACTATAGAAGATAAGTCGGTGATATTATCAGTAAATATACTACTCCGAAGAGATTTTACTCTTTTTCCTTCAATAAGCTTTATTATTATTTTTATTTTTTAAATCTCCTTAAACTTGTGAATGCTTACTTGGAAGGTTGAAATATTTTTTTGTTGTGTAATATCGCTCGTGTGTGGCCGCTTTGTACTGCTAGGTACCACTAGGTACCGCTAGGTACCGATGCTGTGTACCAGTGGGTATCGTTAGTGTTTTTTTTTTCCATGTTTAAATCAAAGTGCTTAATTAGTTTTTTTTGTTCGCATGTTGTTTGTAACTGTGAGAAGGAAGTATATAAGATGTACTGCAACTACGCTCATAATGTTGGTTTTAGCGTTCGCAAAGAACATCACAGTTACTGGCCTAATTCGAGAAGAATAAGATTCAAAGACTTTGTCTGTTCGAAAGCTCGATTCAAGAAGGGTATTGACTTAAACTCCAAATCAAAATATAAAAAATTCAATACTAGGACCCGGTGTCCCGCTATGATTAGATTTTCAGTGGACTTAGATGAAGTAAGGACGGTGCAAAAATGCATAGAGAGCCACAATCACGAATTAGCTAGGCGTGAAGATTAACATTTGCTTAGATTATGTAGGAATCTTAGTGATGAGAAAGCATTTGTTCTTAAATCAATGACTGAAGCCGGGATAAAAACTGTTGATGCATTTATATTCCTAGCTGATGAAGGAGGTATGGAAAATCTAGGATTCTTTAAAAGGGATGCATATAACTACATTCAGAAAGAGAAAAGAGCGAAAATTAAGAATGGGGACACCAATTCCCTAATTGAACTTTTCAAAGATCGACTAACTCATGATAACATGTTTGCATCGGACGTCCAAACTGATGAGGACGATAGATTGTTGAATTTTTTTTGGGTTGATGGGTTAGGGAAAATAGATTATGTTTGCATCGGACGACCAAACTGCTTTGGAGATGTGATAATTTTTTATATTAGCTATAGGCTTAACAAATATAATTTTGGTGTGTGCACCCTTTGTTGGAGTTAATAATCATTGACAGAATGTTCTTTTAGGGGTGACATTTCTATCGAAGGAAACATTTGAATCATTTACATGGTTATTTAGAATATTTTTGCGAATAATGGGTGATAAACATCCCATTATAATATTTACTGATCAGGACCAGGCAATGGCTAGGGCAATAGAAATTGCATTATCTCAAACACGACATAGGCTGTGCCAATGGCACATCTGCAAGAAAGCATTGTCCAAGGTGTGGTGCTTCAATAGCAACAACAAAGTTAGAGGCCTTTTTTTACAGATGTTTAAGTAAGTGTGATTCTGAGGAGGAGTTCGAGAGAACCTGGGCTGAAATGATCAACGAAGGGGACCTCCACAACTATGACTGGTTGAACGAGCTTCACAAAATACGGAAGAAATGGTCATCATCATTCAACAAGAGTTGTTTTAACCTTGGTATTCTTTCAACACAACGTAGCGAGTCCACTAACATGGCCTGCCATGGCATTTCTAAGCCAAGAAGTAGTATAACTGATTATTTTTTGGGCTTAGAGAAGGTCATGAAGACATGGTGTCGGAATGAACAAGATGAAGATTATGAATGCAGCTAGTCCGAAACTGTACCTTTAATTAAAAGTAGTCAAATACTCAAGCAAACTGCTCAGTTTTATTCATGAAAATTGTATTCATTCTTTGAGGAGTTCTTACAGGGTGTGGGTGGATTGTGCATGGATCATGCCTCAAGTGACTCATCAACATTTTTTGTCAAAACTGTCGAGAAGATTGATCAGTCGTATAATTGGACTGTTCATTTTGATGCAAATGAGGGTACTATTCAATTCAGCTGTGGGAAGTTCAATATGATGGTGTTACTATGTTCTCACTTTATGAGAGTAATAAGGCAGTTAGATAAGTTAATATTCTCTCCAAATACCTTCTTCTGAGATGGTCAACTAGAGCTAGAAAAGACATATATGCTGGCCAGACATTCACATGTATGGGAAACAAAGTGATCCCATCTCATGAGGGATTAGGAGGTATGATATTTAGAAATCATTTAAGCAAATTTGCATATCAAATTAGCTTACAAGCTCAAGGGAATGAGGAAGCAGCACAGTACATGTTAGCTGTAATGACTGACATGGCTGAAAATGTCGACTTGATACTGGATGGCAAGAAAAAGAATCATAGGTTTGTTGCGAATACAAGCGGGGCAAAAAAATTGGAAGACCCACTAACGTGCCGGCCTAAAAGTATCTCTAATACAAGGTTGAAGAGTCATGGAGAGAAGAGGAAATATAAGAAAAAGAAATTTGAACAAGCTACTCCAACAACTGATCAATATACACCAGTGGAACCAATTAGTGAGGTTAGGTTTGCAAACATACCATAATGCTTCACAGATGAGTACGCTCTCCGTCGACCAACCAGCCAGCCAGCCGACCCCTGAATATCTCAGGAAGATGATTGGAATAATTGAATCATAGAAACAAGATTGATTTATGATTATTTCAATTTGTAATTGTTAGTTTTACCAATTGTTACTCACTTTTGACTATTCCAGTTGTTAAATATCTCTCATTTGTTAAGCCATTGTACAACCTAATTGTTTGTTGTACCAATTGTTAAGTCTCTGTTATTTTCCATATGACAACAGCCACTCGGAACCTCTCGGTTTCGATCGAAATCGTTCGGTACCGCTCGGTATCGCTATGTATCATTAGCTTCTACTAACTAGGTACCTAGCGGTACCGCTCGGTACCACTCTATCGTCAGCTTCTATTAGCTCGGTACCGCTCGGTACAGCTATGTGATTGTGTACTTATCATTAACTACCAGTAGTTGCGACATTTGGTATATTAAATTTGGTTTGTTGTGACATTTACAGTTGGTTGTTGTGGCGGTGCAGCTATTTAAGAAGGGTTGTTGTGATATTTACTATGGTTAGTTGTACTTATCATCTATATAAGTTGGAATTTTCAGTTTTGCTATTCAAGATATTTTGATTATGGTCTACAAACTGCGTTGGCCGGATGCTAAGCTGCATCTAGGCATGCCTATGAAAGTTTATGTCGACATTGCCACCATTAGGATGCATGAATGTATGGCAAAGTGTTCTAACGGTTGTCTTGAGCAACAAGCTAGGGCAAATGAAATATACAGATGTTGTGTACATACATGGCAAGAACATTGTGATTACGTGGTTGAAGAGTCATGGAGAGAGGAGATGGATGTTGAGGCCAACATAACAAGAATTTTCCTCAATGCAGAAGGATGGCGATGTGGGGAAAGAAAAATTTTCGAGAAATATCATCACCTAGCTAGTGCTCATTTTCTGCAGCAGCGTCATCATGAGCTAACACGTTGTAAAGGCGAATCTGCCTATCCAGATTTTGTTGAATGGCCACCTTGTGATCTTTATCACCCTTTGGATCCAGTTGAGGATGCATTTATATTAGACCTGTATAAGCAATTATTGAAGAAGCATTTGCATGGAGGTAAGCGAAAGAAGTTCCTAAACTTGGGGGATTGGCAAGATTCACAGTTTGAGTTGATGACAACATTTGGATGTTATCCTACACAAATTCAACTCCAACAATGTATTCGTCATTTACAAAAGAGGCAATTCTGTGTAATGTTATTATGTACAAATAATGAATGTTAAAGTTATCATTACAATGACAAACAAAAAATGTATGGACAACAGAAGAATAATTTTTGAAAATATATGTACAATTTTTGATGGATAAGTCCATGATTTAAGTTTGACTCATTATTTTATCGTTGCACATAGAATTGCATATGCGAATTCGACTCTAAATTTAAGCATTTCATCTTACCAATGTATTAACTCTTCCCACTTGACAGCACGAGGGAGGATAACAGCTTCCATATATTTACAAACAAACATCTCGCAATCAAAGCCATTTTTCTGGGTTGGAATACCATTCGCAACATTGAGCGACCAATTCTGTATGTCACTTTCAAAACAATCTAGTGTTTCCTCGTACAAATGATTTATCTGCACAGAATGTTAAGAACTTGTTATATTTAATTGTGTCCAGTGTACATTTGATGTTGAAGTATATGCGAATTTTTACTTACAACATCTGGAAGCACGGCTCTATGAGTCGGATTAGGCAAAGAATCGAAGAAAACCCATCGGTACCGAGCGGTACCCAGCCGTACCCAGTGCTACCCAGAAGGGAAATTCAGATGGTACACAGACGCTACCCAGACGGGGTACACAGACGCTACTCAGACGTACCCAGTGGTACCTAGAAGGGAAATTCAAATGATACACAAACGCTACCCAAACGGGGTACCCAGAGGTACCTAGTGGAACCCAGAAGGGATATTCAAACGGTACACAGCGGTACCCAGACGGGGTACCCAGCGGTACACACAGATACAAACCGGTACCTACTACAGAATATACAAAAAAACCCTAACCCTAAACGTAGCATTTACAGAACGAATAGAACTTATCCTAGTAACAAAAAATTGATATTAGCCATGCATTCCTGTTTCAGCAATGAACAGAGAGGTACCTAGACGGGGTACCCAGCGATACACACCGGTGTCCATAGGTACAAATTGGTACCCATTATTACAGAATATACAAAAAAACCTAACCCTAAACCATTGACTGAATGAATGTAAGTTATCCTGCTATGAAATATGAAAAAACTGACCTTAGCCATGACTTCTATTTCTGCAACGAAAAATGTGGAGTAAACGGAAGGGGCCTTGTGTAGAAGATGAAGATCGCATTTTGAAGCTGAAATGCTCGTTCGATTTTGCAAAACTGAAACACTTCGGGTCATTTTGAAAAATTGAAACGACTCGATTTTTTCAATTTTTGCGAATGACGCGGGTGGTGCTGGTCGGGTCGTCGGGCCGCGCTATAAGTGGAAAAAATGTGCTAAATAGACATGGCGGGGTCATGGGATCCACGTGGCACGATATTATTAGATTCCAGATGTAGAGTGACGTCTGGAGTTCGCACCGAATAAAAATTCCACCTGAAGACCTTGAGCTCTTCCTGACCTTGCCAAGACCATTGTCGCCCTAGTCTACGTTACACACGAGTCCTCCCGCATCCTAGTTTTTAGCACCATAGAACTCGATTTCCCCTTCAACCTAAATGATTTCGCATATTTCAGCAGCCTTTTTGATATAAATAAAACTAGCACATTACTCAATCTGCTTTGGTTAAGCGCTAAGACTTGGGAACATGGCGTTGTCTTGTAGTGTTTTGAACTTGTTGATTGATTCTTCTTATTTCCAAGAACTGCAATTCCCACCGTGCCCATAGGATATTTGCTTTTGCACTCCAATGTTTGTTTTTTTGTGTGCGCGTATTGTTACTTTTTATTCAATTTTGGTGGGTTTAATTGTGCATGCCAAATCATTTGGTTGGATGTAGTATACATCATTTATATTAAGCTCGACAAATCTTCTTAAAACCCTCTTATGCATGCTATAGACCCATTTGACTGCTTCATGAAATCATGTTTTGAATGAACATGAATTTTAATGGATACATTGCGTGTTGTTTGAAATCAATTTAATAGTAAGCTTCACATCCTTGAAATAGATTTAAAGCGAGCTATCGGCCCATGTTTTAATTGATTCATCGTTTGGTTAAATATTAACCTGAATAAATTCTCTGATAAACCCTCTTAAATTTAATGATTTCATTTTATTCATAACATGATTAATATTGTTTTTCCCCTTAAAATTTCTCTATCTACAAGCAACCAAATGAGCCCTGACTACATTTAAAGTTGTGTGACCGATTATTTTTTCATGTGTTGATGAAGGTTTACCCTGGAGCTTGGACTGCTATATTAGTCTCACTGGATAATGTTGGCACTTGGAATTTGCGCTCTGAGGATCTTGATTCGTGGTACCTTGGACAAGAGACATACATTAGTGTTGTAAACCCCGAGGGCACTAACAGAACTGAATTGCCTGTTCCAGACAATGCTCTGTACTGTGGAGTCCTCAAGGACATGCAGAAGTATATAATTTAGTCTACCTCAGCGTGTTTTTCCTCTTCCTTCTTGCTATAAGTTCCTGATTTAGCTTGTATTTGTATTGAAAATTTTCAGACCGCAGTCACCTCATGCCCAGGGCTCAGATTCCTCTTCTACAATTCCAACTGGAAGCTTCTTCCTTCTTGCGGTAATGATGTTCTGGGCTTCATTGCCTGTATTCCTGTAAGAAGATTACGGTTGCTGGGAGTTTTTCAGACCCTTTGGAGCTGACTAATTTATTAACTGTCAGGTTTCTTCTAGTATTATAGCCGTGCAAATGTGTGCTGTTATGAATCTAATTCATTGTTTTCCAGGATGTTAATGAAGTTGCTTTTATTTTATTTTATTTATTGTTTTATCAAATGTTACTGACTTTGGTGTTTGGCCATTCATTTATGGAAACTGACATATCAATCGATCGGATTCCCTTTCGGTGTCTTTTTTTTTTTGTTTGGTTGGATGGCCTTTAAATTACATTATGCTTATAACCTTTAAGAGCACATTTGGAAAGCTTTACTTAGATTGAAGATGAACCAAAATGAGCTCATTTTTGTAGAGAAAAGTGTGATTCCCTGTGAGGTCGGCTCGAGTATGTGCTCCGACAAATGTGCTAAATACTTATATTTAAAATCTGATAATATTGTGCAGACATTAACATAACACGTGACCAAAAAATTAAAAATAAAAATTCATAATATAAATATTTAAATTATATTATCATTATTAAGATAAAAAAATTTATTAATATAAATAATTATAATCATTATAATAAATTTTATAGGACATGAGTTTTCTATTATTCATGAAATATTGTGATATTAAATTTTGTTTATTAGTTAATAAATAGAAAATTTATTTTTTTCAATCGAATATCTTTGAAAGTTATAATTTTTTTTAAATTGCACGTTAATAAAATTTTAAACATTAATATTAAATAAAAATATTTAACATCATAAATTTGAGTGTGTTGACTGGAGCATATAGTGAACTAAAGTAATAAAAACGACTCACCGACTAAATTTAGACGGCAATAGAGAAGTCAGGCTTTAGACAAATTAAATCAACTCTGCAGCATCGTCTGTATTTAGACAACATTTTTCTACTCACAAAAACATGATTATGTTTAGATTGATGTCTCTCAATGATGTACTTAGGTACAACAATGATGTACTTAGGAAAAAAATTTGTTGTCTTACATTCTTATCTAGATGACAAACAAAAAGGAGAGAGCTGTTGCAGTTTATTGTTGTAGCTAATTCTCTTTGGAATTTTGCAGTCCATCATTTCATCATGAAATTTTCAAATTTTTTATCTCGGTTTTTCATTTGAAGTTGATTTCCAGTGGTGAAGTTATCAAATTTTTATCATTGGCTTGTTAGAGGCAATTGCCATAATTTTCTTTCCAAAAAGATCATTCATGTATTTTTTCCCACTCTTGTCGGATGACAAGAGGCTTTCAATGTTTGTGAATAACCCATCAATATTAAGGAGATACTCCATATTAAAGGGCATTCCAACCTTACAGGCGGTGGAACCTAAATGCCTGATACCATCTTGAAAATTAGATTGAGAAGATAAGAGAAAAAAATTGGAGATTATGAGACTGAATTTTATATAACTATTCTCTATTAAAAAAATAAGATGAGAAGTTGTACATTAATAGGTAGATAAAATCAAAGCAATAAACAAATCTGAAAGCAATATTTTAATTTTGGAACATATTAAATCAAAGACTTAGATTAGAAGTAAAATGCAAAGTTTAAGTCCTGAAATCCAAAGATTAAAACCTATCTTATCTCAACCAAAAACCCTTGCAGATTCCTCCATGAAAAAAAAAATCATCTTAACTGATTTTCCCAGTTTACATAAAATACTTCTGTGAAAATTTATTAGTCTCCTTATAATAATTCCATCCAAATATGTATCAAAGAAACTAGCCATTCACATAAAGTTGGATCTCAGATATGAAATGGAAGAAGGCCACCAAATTCCGGATCATCCATCTTTCATGTATATTCACAACATATGACTGAGAAGCACATTGAATATTGCATAGCTATAAGAGTTGGACATAGAATTGATTTTCTAAATTGTTATTAGCATAACCACCTAAAAGTTCATCATCTTTAGAATGCTAAGACACACTCAGATGTTTCAGATAAAAGTGAAATATCTTGGCTATGTCTTGCAAGAAAATTTTGAACTTACAACAAAGCGTCCAGTTCAACTATATACCAAATAGAGCATCTATGAAAGTAACAAATAAAGAAACCTTATTTTAGATACTCTGGAATGGTATCCAGAAGTCAACTGAAAGTCATGCCCAGTTATCAAGTTAAAAAAAGCATGGCAGCAAATTATTACTCTAACAGAACATAAGCAATAGGAAGTACAAACTTGTGTCACGATGAAATTTCCCTAGGAACTTCCATGATTACTTTCTAAACGACGTTAATTCCTGTTATGCATAACAAAAAGCTATGAAATGTTTGCTATGATGTCCATACATATATAGACTACTGTAGTATTATGATTAAAATGAATTATTTATAATAAAATTGGTTAAAGTGATAATTATAATAAAATTATTATATAAGTTTTTTCCCAAAAAAAAAAGGTCAATGCTCAAAATATAACACAAGATTTTGCTCAAATATTATATGAAGCATAACACATCAAGTATTTCTTCTAATGTCATAAACACAATAAAACCAAATTTCTGAGGCAGCACTATAATAAATATAAGGTGGAGTTTAATGGAAATGGCACCTCTCTTGGAGCAGGAAATATATAGATCATGCATGGCTTCTAAGATGATAAACGTTTATTTCTAACAAACATTAAAGAATCAAATATATCTGCCTTAATCTGCCACATTATTTATACAACCAAATTTGTTAATATATTCATGTCTAGCATCTTGACTTCGTATGTGTCATCCATCTTCTATATTATTCAGGGAATTAGATTGATACTATTCTTTGCATGATTTATAACACTATACAATAACTCATCATATTGGATATATATAGAAGATTTAGTACTTTTAACGGTGAGAAGGTCCAAGAGCAAATTAAAACTCTGCTAGATATGTTCGTTTATCTAGAAGATTTAGCAAAATAAAATCTCTATCAAGTATAAGATAATCATCCAAATACAACAACAAAGCAAAATTTTAGTAAAAAATATGAGACATTCACTACATAGAAACAGAAACCCCACATAAATAAGAGATGTAGCTGAAATAAAACTCCACTTAACTCATAGAGATTCACAACAAATTATTAGAAGACCAGCTGTAGCAACTCTTCGTCTAGGTGATAAAATATCAAGAATCGCAGCACTTAGATACTTAGAAAATTAAAAATTGCTCCAATATGATCTCTCTCGGAAGACATCCAGAAGTGCAGACAACTAATAATTGCCATAACATACTCAGCGATCTCAATATAAGTGAACCAACGGTGTTGCTAATGGAGCCATTGAGAAGTATCGCCTCCTAAAGAAAGCAGAGTATTGAGGAGAATGATGACCTAGTTTCATTTACAATAAATAAGAGATGTAGCTAAAACAAAAAGCTCCACTTAACTCTATAGATTCATAACAAATTATTAGATGATCACCTGTAGCAACTCTTCCTCTAGCTGATGAAATATCCAGAATCGCAGCACTTGGATACCTGAAAATTAAAAATTGCTACAATCTGATCTCTCTAGGAAGACATCCAAAAGTGCAAACAACTAATAATTGCCATAACATGCTCAGCGATCTCAATACAAGTGAACCAACGGTGTTGCTAATGGAACCATTGAGGAGTATCGCCACCTAAAGAAACCAGAGTATTGAGGAGAATGATGAGCTGGTTTCATTTCCAATAAATAAGAAATGTAGCTAAAACAAAAAGCTCCACTTAACTCTACAGATTCACAACAAATTATTAGAAGATCACCTGTAGCAACTCTTCCTCTAGCTGATAAAATATCAAGAATCGCAGCACTTAGATACCTGAAAATTAAAAATTGCTACAATCTGATCTCTCTAGGAAGACATCCAGAAGTGCAAACAACTAATAATTGCCATAACATTCTCAACGATCTCAATATAAGTGAACCAACGGTGTTGCTAATGGAGCCATTGAGAAGTATCGCCTCCTAAAGAAAGCAGAGTATTGAGGAGAATGGTGAGCTGGTTTAATTTCCAATAAATAAGAAATGTAGCTAAAACAAAAAGCTCCACTTAACTCTACAGATTCACAACAAATTATTAGAAGATCACCTGTAGCAACTCTTCCTCCAGCTGATGAAATATCAAGAATCACAGCACTTGGATACCTGAAAATTAAAAATTGCTACAATCTGATCTCTCTCGGAAGACATCCAGAAGTGCAAAAAACTAATAATTGCCATAACATACTCATATGCTAGAAAGAATTAGGACATTTTATCAGGAGATTTATTGCAATCTGTTATAGGTACTGAATTTATCTGTATCAAAAGCTGATAAAGATACAACGACATAAATTCAGTAACTAAAAGTTGGGGTCCTTTGACCGAAATGCACTATAAGCAACTCATGGTATCAGATTTATATATTGATTGCTCATTATGAACGAGTGCAACAAAGCAATTAAGCAAGATAAATTCAATACCTAAAAGTTATGAAATGGAAGGACAAAAAGGCATGTTTAGAGCAAACAAAGGGAGGCACAACTACAAATTAGTAGTAATTAATCTCTCATTTGAATCATATTTTACGAATTTCTCAACAAAGGATCTTGTGAGATATAATTAGCTAATTATATCTCAAACATTTGATGTGTTCTTTCTTTTTTGCACCTTACATGGCTCTTGTGAGAAAGAGGTAAAAAGAAAGCAAGGGTTCATTGTCCTCAGATTGGAAAAAAATCAATAATTTCTCCAAGATGATTATAACCTATATCTTGTTCCTTAATGCTGAGACATATTTCGAGGAGATATTCAAATCATTTTCCGGTCAATAGTAGTACTATTTGATTTGAAGGCATGATTCAAGTACAGATTTAATTTTAGTTCTCAGTTGTTGTATTCTTTCTTTTCTCTAAGTTCAATGTACTTTCATTGCACGATATGTTGAATTTTATTTTCCAAAAAAAAAAAAATGTTGAATTTTATTTAAAATTTCTTCCATTTGGCTTTAATACATGTGCCTGTTTTTGATTAAACAAATTGTGCAGAACATAGTTGCATGCAAAGTGCTTCTCGATAGTAACAGTACTTTCTCAATTGAAACTTAAAGCAAGATGTTGAATGTATTAAGGAGAGTAATCAAACACGATGAAAATCAGAGCATAACAGAGTGCGGTGAAGATAGATTCAGAAATTAGCTCAAAAATAAATAAGCTATTAGCTCAAACAAAAACTGCAGATGAATTCAGTACCTAAAAGATGATATCCTTTGAAGCCAAAAGAGTAGCCTAAAGTGTAGAAATCCAAAACCTAAGTGCAAATCACGAAAGGAAAACAGATGAGGACAGCTTCAGGTATTATATATGAAGGAGAGGGTCGTTTCTGATGTGTACCGTTTCACAAGGATGGAGAGGGATAAAAGCTTCCACGGTTACATCTGAGGGATTTGAGCCGTTGCCGATCCTTTTATTGCATGGAGAGGCGTTGTAGAAGTTGAGAGATAATGGAGAAGCCGATTGTGGGTCGAAGCTAGGGCAAAATCGGAGTTCTCGGAAGTTACCTTAAGGATTCGCGAACCGTTTCTGAAGGTGTTCGACAGTTTCTTCATGGGAAGAGAAGGCGTGGAAGTGACCGAACGAAGAAAAGGCTTGTGGGAAGCTAGGGCAGACGAAGTAGCGCCGGCGAGCGAAAGAAAGTTACGGATGGAAAGAGGTTATATGAATTAATAATATAAAAGGTTATTAAAAGCACTCATGAGAATAGAGCCGATTCAAACATAATTGGCCAATGAGAATAGAGCAGCACTATTACGTTAATAAACACATATTAAATTGAATTTATTATGGCCAATGAGAATAGAGCAGCACAATTTCGTTAATAAAACTTCTTAAATTGAATATTAATTAAGCAGCATTATAATATAATAATTTATTAAAGCACTATTACGTTAATAAAATTTGTTAAACTGAATATTAATTAAGCAGCATTATAATATAATAATTTATTAAAGCACTATCACGTTAATAAAACTTCTTAAATTGAACATTAATTAAGCATCATTATAATAGAATAATTTATTAAATGTTTATAATATAATGAATGGTTAGGATAATTTTTTAAGAATTAAAATGAAAGGCTAGGATTACGTAGGGGTGGAAACTCAAGCCCCTTTTATAATAGTAGTATTGTTGCGGACTCAAATATACGCGGCGATAGAGTTTAAATTTCCGTCTCAGCGTTGTACGTATATCCAGCACACAAACAGAAGAATGAAATAACACCAGTATTTGTACGTGGAAAACCCTGGAAAGGGAAAAAACCACGGGGCCACGCCCAGTTGAAAGAGTTCCACTAGTGTTGTTTGAAATACACGAGGCTGATTCGTCCTTTAAATTCAGGACGATCAGATTACAATGAGCATTAGTTACAAGGCCAAGCGGAGTTCCGACGTCACTCGGGTGTCGAGCAGAATTCCGGTGTCACTTGGAAAGAAGTCCGGCGTCACTCGGGCGTCGGGTAGAATTCTGGCGTCGGGCAGAATTCCGATGTTGCTCCGGCGTCGGGCAGAGCTCCGGTGTCCCTTGGACGCCTGGTGGTGCTCCGGTGGTGATCCGGCGGAATTCCGGCGAAGTTCCGGCGGTGGTCGAGGAGGAGCTGTTCCCTCCTACACTTTTCCTCTTCTTCTTCTCCTTCTTTTCTTCTTGGCTTGGGTCCCCTCTTAAGAGAAATGAGGGGCTATTTATAGTTTTTCTGGAGTGGCATAGCCCGTAAATAGATGAGGGATCAAGGGCAAATAAGGAGTGATCCGGATGAACGACCGATATTAAATCCCTTGATCGTGAACCGTTTATCAAGCATTTGAAGGTCTTAATGATATCAGAATTCTGCGATCTTGGGCTCGTTGGATTTGTCTCGTCGAGCCGCTCGATTCAACTAAAAGCTCGTCAAAATCGGAGACCGTTTGGTAACTCAAATTGCTGTTCGATGCTTCCAACAGCACTTCGGGTACTTGATTTGGGCTCATTTGGGCTCGGATTGAGTCGACTTTGGTGTCGTTGGGCTCGTATTTCCGAGACGCTCAGTTCGACTATAAGCTTGCTTAAATCGGAGTTTAAATGGTCTCCGAATTAATTTTTGAAGTTTCCAACTTGAGTTTTTCCTCGAGATTCGTGCCCAATCAAGATAATTTTTTGGCGATACATCAGTTGCCCCCCTATTTTCGGACGTCGAAGCTTCACGAGTCCGAAAATACTTGTTCCGGCATTTTGCATTGGCCGAATTGCAAAAAATTGCGTTCCAAATATCAAATGTTTGCTCGAACTTGATCATAGAGGCCCCGTTGAGCTCCGAAAGTGTCAAAATTGAGTCCGGAACGTCGAAAAACGTGTCCGGGGATCCCAAAAACGTCGAATTTGGACCGTCCGGGCCCGAAATTGGAGTCCGGGAACGGGTAGGCGGCCGTACCGGCCGAACCGGCCGGCCGCCGCCGCCGCCACCGCCGGCGGCGCAGAACCGCGCCAGAGCGCGCTCGGCCCGCGCTGGGCCCGCCCGCGGCCTGCTCGCGGCCCGCCTGGGCCCGCCCGCGGCCTGCTCGCGGCCCGCCTGGGGCCCGCCCGCGGCCCGCCTTGGCCCGCGCCTGGCCCGCCTTCGCGCCTGCTGGCCGCGCCCCTTGGCCGGGCGGTTTGGCCGGCGGTTAGGGGAACCGCCGGCCGGTTTTACAATATAATATTATTATTATTATTTTTTTTTTTTTGAATGGGGCCCGAAAAAATCCCAAAAAATTCCGAAAAATTTGAAAAATTTCAGGGAATTTAATAGAATTTTGGAATCCTCCCCCCCTTGAGGAAAACTATAAATAGACCCCCCAAGGCTTAGTAGAAACTCGCCCCTTCTTCCCTTCTTCCTCTGGCTTTCTAGCTTTTGGCATTCTGAGGCTTTCCGCCATTTTTAAGTAGGTGACTTTCCCTACTTGATTCGGCGCCCCTCATTTTGCACAGAAGTTAGCGGTTTTCCTCTCTTCTCCCCTCTAGCTTCTGGCATTTTGAGGCCTTCCGCTGTTTTTGAGTAGGTGATTTTCTCCACTCGACTCGGCGCCCCTCTCTTTGCGCAGAAGTTAGCGGCTTTCCTCTCTTCTCCCCTCTAGCTTCTGGCATTTTGAGGCCTTCCGCTGTTGTTGAGTAGATGATTTTTCCTACTTGATTCGGCGCCCCTCCTTTTGCGCAGAAGTTAGCGGCTTCCCCTTTTCAGGAAGGGGAGCGGGATGGGAGTTGGAAATTTCTCTCCTTTAAGAGATCATGTGGAGGTGAGATTTAGTCGGAGAGAGTCTGACGGCGGTCAGCGGCCGGGTGGTGGTCCGACGAAGGTCGGGCTGAAGTTCGATGGCGGTCCGCGACCGGGCGGTGGTCCGACGAAGGTCGGGATGAAGTCCGGCGGCGATCAGCGGCCGGGTGGAAGTTCGGCGGCGGGAAGAAGTACGGCGTCAGGTAGAACTCCGACGAAAATCTGTCGGCCAGAAGAAGTCCCACGACGGGTAGAAATTTGGTGTTGGGTAGAAGTCCGACGAGGGTCTGACGACGTGTAGAAGTCCTCCAACGGGAGGAAGCTCAGCATCGAATAGAATTTCGATGTTAGTTTGTTGATGATGGACGATCGGGTGGAAGTCCGTTGGCAGTCAACGACCAAGTTGGGAGCAGGAGGAGAGAGTTCAACGGTGCTGCTATCAGCAGTTGAACGAGAAGCCGATGATGGCTGATATGAAGTAAAGGACCGCCGGCAGATATCCGACGAAGGGTTGATAATGGCGGGTGTCCAGTGATATTGTGTTAAGGCAATATTCATCCATACTGAAGTGTGCCAACATCAGATATTACTGGATCAAGGGGCCGAAGTAGTGTGATATGCCAACATTTTGGCAATACACTAACACTGAGTGGAGATCTGATGATGATCCAGTTATGTCCTTTCTTTGAAGGAGCAGTTGTAGGAGATGCTTGCGTGCAGTAAGGGAGAAGTCACTTAAATCCACCAAGGATATTTGACTGTGTTAAAGTTACTTGCTGCTTGATGATACTAGCTTGTATGAATGTCACCAGTGTACCGTTTGATTTCAACTTCTGGTGAGAAGAAATATATATTTGAATCTGAATTTATGTAACTCCAATGATATTGTATATGAAATGAGGATTTGTCCCCTAGAGGGACCTGAATTGTTCTTGTATCTGTAAGACATGCTTTGTGCTTTTGATGTATTATTAGTCTGAACGAATGTGAGAGACATCCTTTTTGACATATTTGAGACTGTAGGTCAAAGCCCTTGCTTGATGACGTTAACATGTATAAAAAAGGTCGAGAGAATCCACCAAGGATGTGAGACCTTTCCGAGGTTGTATGTCAGAGCCTTTGCTCGACGACATTAACTTGTATGAAGGAGGTCGAGAGAATCCACCAAGGATGTGAGACCTATCGGAGGTTGTATGTCGGAGCCTTTGCTCGACGACGTTAACCTGTATGGAGGAGGTCGAGAGAATCCACCAAGGATGTGAGACCTATCCGAGGTTGTATGTCGGAGCCTTTGCTCGACGACGTTAACCTGTATGGAAGAGGTCAGGAGAATCCGCCAAGGATGTGAGACCTATCCGAGGTTGTATGTCGGAGCCTTTGCTCGACGACGTTAACCTGTATGGAAGAGGTCGAGAGAATCCACCAAGGATGTGAGACCTATCCGAGGTTGTATGTCGGAGCCTTTGCTCGACGACGTTAACCTGTATGGAAGAGGTCGGGAGAATCCACCAAGGATGTGAGACCTATCCGAGGTTGTATGTCGGAGCCTTTGCTCGACGATGTTAATCTGTATGGAAGAGGCCGGATCGAATCCCCCTGGGATCGATCTTCCAGTGATTGAGAAGCAATAAAGACTGCATATTTCTCAGATCATGGATAAAGAGATCATATTTATCGATAGTTTTCATTGTCATTTGTATTCTTTTTTAAAGAAAGAGACAATATCAAAACTGGACGAACAACACATTATATTACTGTAAGATAATAATTCCCTTGTACAACAGAAGAGATACATATAGGGACAACCACATCATTCGACTTGGTAGAAATACTAAGGACATTAGAATGACATCATACTGATCATAGAAGAGATACATGGTGACACATGACAAGTAGTATTACTAACACAAAGGTTCAAGTTGCAGCATTACTCAATCTCACCAACCATTTGAATATTATTCAATGGTTGTCTTTGTTGTTGTTGATTTTGCCCCCCAGTGGGGCGAGCTTCTTCTCGGGTAGGTGGGTTCCCAATAAACTGTCGAAGATAGCCCTGGCGGATAAGTCTTTCAATCTCATCCTTAAGTTGCCAACATGCTTCAGTAGTGTGGCCACGACTACGATGAAAGTGACAATACTGATCTTGATTTCCTGTATTTGGCTTCGAAGGATGCGGCCATTTCACTTTGTCCTGATTTTGAATCGCCATTAACACATTTGCTTGAGATGTGTTGAGCGGAGTGTACTCTTTCTCCTGCCGAGATTCTCGTTGTGGTAATGGGGGCCTAGAAGGTAGATTGATATTCCCTTGCTTTTTCCGTTGTAAGGAAGAATTATCCATCCCAGGAGTACCTTTGCGCTTCCCATTTGTCTGCTCGAACTGCTTTCTGTGAGCATTTATGGCTTCATCTGTGGAGATTTGTGCCTCCACACGATGAATCAGGTCGGCGTATGAATGAACCGTATCTCGCATAAGAGCCGAATAAAAGGGGCCAGGACGGAGGCCACCAAGAAAGACTCCTCTCAATAATTCAGGATCTACTCCCGGAATTTGTCGAGCCTCAGTAGAAAATCGCTGAAAATACTCTTTCAACGATTCTCCCTCATTCTGACGGATTCCAGATAGGTGGGAGGAATCCTTAGTGATTCTTCGATTGGCTACAAACTGTTCCACGAACACTTTAGCCATTTTGTTGAATGAAGGGATCGTTCTAGACTGAAGCGAATAGAACCAAGTTCGTGCTTGTCCCTTGAGGGTAGCAGGAAAAACCTGACATAGGAGTGCATCCGATGCTCGCTGGATATGCATGATAGTTCTGTAATGATCGATGTGCTCGTACGGGTCGGATGTCCCGTCGTAGGAATCGATGCTTGGTAGTTTAAATCCTGCCGGAATAGCGTGTTGAAGAATAGTTTCTGTCAAGGGTGACGACTCCTGCAAGTCCCACTGACGAAGGGGTTGCCTTATGCCTCCTGTAGGGAACTCTTCTCGGACCAATCGTCGCAGTTCGTGGCGAAGGGCATTGCGAGGGAGCTCAGCAATGTGTGGTCGGGCTAACTCTTCGGGAAGGTCCAAAGGAATACGAGGTTGCCGACCTGTGTGCGAAGGATGGGTAGAACTTGCTGTATCAGCCAGTTTATTATCTTGATGCGACTGCGAACGCCTCCTGAGTGGAGGAAGAGGAATCTCGTCTTGAAGATGTTCGATTTGAACAGCTTCAACACGTGGTGGATCTCGAGGGAGAAGAACCTCCTCCTGTGGTGCTAGTTCCTGTGGTGCTAGTGCCGGTTGTCGAGTCTCTCGCAGGAGTTGTAGGATCTCGTTCTGAGACTCCTCCATCTTCCTGATGCGGTCTTCAATGGACGGTCCTGAAATTCCTTCTCCCATAGCGTCTTGCCCCCCAGCATGAAAGGAGGCGGATACTTGGGGTCTATGATTCATAGACTGATCCCGAGATTGATGTGAATTGGAGCGGGAGGCTCCCAAGATGCGATTGCTACGCCTGTTGGCCATCAAAGTGGTGCTTAGGATAGTGGGATTTGTTTCCCACAGACGGCGCCAAACTGTTGCGGACTCAAATATACGCGGCGATAGAGTTTAAATTTCCGTCTCAGCGTTGTACGTATATCCAGCACACAAATAGAAGAATGAAATAACACCAGTATTTGTACGTGGAAAACCCTGGAAAGGGAAAAAACCACGGGGCCACGCCCAGTTGAAAGAGTTCCACTAGTGTTGTTTGAAATACACGAGGCTGATTCGTCCTTTAAATTCAGGACGATCAGATTACAATGAGCATTAGTTACAAGGCCAAGCGGAGTTCCGACGTCACTCGGGTGTCGAGCAGAATTCCGGTGTCACTTGGAAAGAAGTCCGGCGTCACTCGGGCGTCGGGTAGAATTCTGGCGTCGGGCAGAATTCCGATGTTGCTCCGGCGTCGGGTAGAGCTCCGGCGTCCCTTGGACGCCTGGTGGTGCTCCGGTGGTGATCCGGCGGAATTCCGGCGAAGTTCCGGCGGTGGTCGAGGAGGAGCTGTTCCCTCCTACACTTTTCCTCTTCTTCTTCTCCTTCTTTTCTTCTTGGCTTGGGTCCCCTCTTAAGAGAAATGAGGGGCTATTTATAGTTTTTCTGGAGTGGCATAGCCCGTAAATAGATGAGGGATCAAGGGCAAATAAGGAGTGATCCGGATGAACGACCGATATTAAATCCCTTGATCGTGAACCGTTTATCAAGCATTTGAAGGTCTTAATGATATCAGAATTCTGCGATCTTGGGCTCGTTGGATTTGTCTCGTCGAGCCGCTCGATTCGACTATAAGCTCGTCAAAATCGGAGACCGTTTGGTAACTCAAATTGCTGTTCGATGCTTCCAACAGCACTTCGGGTACTTGATTTGGGCTCATTTGGGCTCGGATTGAGTCGACTTTGGTGTCGTTGGGCTCGTATTTCCGAGACGCTCAGTTCGACTATAAGCTTGCTTAAATCGGAGTTTAAATGGTCTCCGAATTAATTTTTGAAGTTTCCAACTTGAGTTTTTCCTCGAGATTCGTGCCCAATCAAGATATTTTTTTGGCGATACATCAAGTATAGATAGTATAGATATAAACTCGGCAATCGTTGGAAGCATACGGTTACCCCAAAAAGCTTCTAATAACTTTAAAATCTCACTAACTCCTATCAAAGTTCAATTAACTATTAGACAAACATGCTTTCAAGTGAGCCGCTCTGTCTATAAAGCAGAGTCATAAGTCTTATTGCAAGAATTGTAGTTAATGAGATTAAAATATCATAAAAAGATGTCCAAGCAGTAAGTTTTGAATAGTTTATCATAAATCATGTTCTCATAAATGAATATATAGCTGTAAAATTTGCGAAGATGTTTGATTTTACATTCATTTTAGGCCTTAAATATTATTTACCAATAAAATTCATAAGAAAAATGTAAACTCTTAGGTTTACTGTTATTATGATAGCTAACAAAATTAATACTTGAAGTGATAATAAGTGGACAAAGTTGAAAGGTTCATGCAACAAAATAAAATCAATAAAAAACCCTTATGATAGCTAGGGGAAACACCAGAGCGGGGGTGAAATTATATCATTTGAAGTGCCCTCATATTCCTATCAAGTTACTTCGGGTTTGAGCATTGATAACATACAAAAATCTCTAAATTTAGAGAATATAGAAAAATTTAAGAGAAATCTATTACTCAAATATAAAGTTTAATTCATCTATTCTCCGCAATCGAGATTAACAATTTCAAGGATATTCTCAACTCACAACGAGTCATTTCTTGTCAAGTATATCATAATGAATCATTCTCAAATAATTTCTTGTCAGTAAACATGTGGCATGTGCCATATAACCGATACTTTTACTATTAAATTGCACCATAGATAAAAGACACACGGTGAATCTTATCTATTGCTTTTGAAATAATAGTGGCTTTAATGCGATTTATATCACAGATGAAGCAGTTTTTTAGTCATAAGTCTTACCCTTCAAGTTCGATTTTGATGGCTGTGTATATAGAAGTTGAAGAACTTCTCACATCACATATAGAAGTTGAAGAACTTCTCACATAGGAACTTAATAAAGGCGATCATTCTCAACTCCTTTTCGAAGTTCCAACACTATCAACCCAAGTGTGCATGTACTAAATAAAGAATAAACTAGTTACATGAATAATTACCTCAACAAAAGATGATCACACTTAGTTGAATATACTTTTTATATGCTTGTTGCGTCCTAGAATATTCGCGGCAGTAGAGAAATATAAAGTTTAACGTTTTAGCTTTGTATGAAGATCCAACATGCATACAGATAAAAAGAAAGGGTGTAGTATTCATAAAAGACACCAAGATTTTTACGTGGAAAATCCTGAAAAGGGGAAAAACCACGGAGTCTAGCCCAGTTTGAATGAATCAACTATTATTTGCAGTCGAGTACAAATGAGGCCCTTCCTTGGGGGAAGGCCTTAGCTTAATGAAACAAATATACATCATATAGCGTGTATTCCATGACGGGACTTGAAATAATTACTATTGATACATCTATTTTGTCGGTAGGACCATAGTTAGCGGGCGATGGAGGTCGCAAAGACCATAGTCTAGTGACGTTGGTCAGAGGGACCGTAGTCGGCGGGCGATAATGGTTATAAAAGATCGTTGTCTGACGACATGGGTCGGAAGGACCGCAATCTGGCGATGGAGGTCGAAAAGATCATAGTCGGCGGGTGACAATGGCCAAAAAGATCATTGTCTCGCAACGGATGCCGGAAGGACCATAGTCTGTAGACAACGATAGTCAGAAAGATTGTTGTCTGGTGAAATAGATCGAAAGGACCTTAGTTGGTTGGCGACGGAGGTTGGAAGTTCAACAATGGGCGAAAGTTTGGCGTCGGGTAGGAGTTCGATGAAATTCCGGCGACGGACAGAAGTTTGACAACGGGCGGAAATCCGACATCCGGTAGAAATTCAACGACGGACGGAACTTCAGCGTCGGGTAGAAGTTCGACAAAAGTCCGACAACTAGCAGAACTCCGACGTCGGTTGGTGGTCGGGTAGAACTCCGGCGTCGGTCGGCTGTCGGGCAGAACTCTGGCGTCAGTCAATAGCCGGGCAGAACTCCGACATCGGTAGGCTGCCGGGTGGAAGTCTGACAATGGTCGAGGAAGAGTCTGGTGGCAAGTGAGCTCTCTTCCTTTTTTTTTCCTTCTGTTCTTGCTTGGGCCTCCCCCTTCGCCCCTTTGGGGGGTCTATTTATAGTTTTCTGAGAGTGGCATAACTACGGCTGCAAACGAACCGAGCCGAGTCGAGTATGTGAGTGTTCATGTTTGTGTTCGTTTATTATTACCTTGTCAAGTTCGGTTCATGTTTGATTCGAGCTTTATTGTTTGTGTTCATGTTTGGTTCGTTTAATTTATCGGTGTTCATGTTTGGTTCATGTTCGGTTCATGTTTGGTTCGTTTAGTGCTTATCGAGCTATGTTCATGAACATATTGAACAAACAATCTATTAAACAAACAAACCTTAAATTTGTTCATGAACATCTTAAACAAACAATCTAGCAAACATCGACAAATGTGAAATATCTCTTATTCATAAACAAATTCATTCTATTGGTAATTATCAAGCTTGTTCACGAGCTTCAAATGATGTTGTTCGTGAACATAAATGAACCGAACACATTAGTGTTCAAGCTTGTTTATTTAAGGATCGAGTATTTAAAATATTGTTCAAATTTGTTTGTTTAGTTAGTTAAACGATCACAAACGAGCTTTAATCGAACCGAACAACGAGTAGCTCATCGAATGTTTGGTTCGCTTGCAGCCCTAGGCATGACTAGTAAATAGGAGGAAGATCAAGGATAGTTTGAGAGTGATTTGAATGGACGGTCGATGTTGAATCCCTTAATCTTGGACCATTTATTGAGCATTTGAATGTCTTAATGATATCAGAATTTGGCGATCTCAAGCTCGTTGGATTCATCTTGTCGAGTAGCTCGATTCAACTATAAGCATGTCACATTTGGAGACCGTTTAGTAATCCAAATTATGGTTTAAACATTCCAAAAGCGCTTCGGGTCTTTGATTTGGACTCATTTGGGCTCGGATTGAGTCGAATTTGGTGTCGTTGGGTTCGTATTTATGAGACGTTCAGTTCGACTATAAGTTTGCTGAAATCAAAGTTCAGATGATCCCGGATTTAATTTTTGAAGTTTCTAACTTGATTTTGCCTCGAGATTCGTACTCGATCAAGATAATTTTTTGATGATATATCAATGCTGAAGGCCTACTCTATTATCGATGGATCTAATTGATGTTGGTTGTTTTAGCATAGCTGACCAACCGATGATCAACTTATCTTCGATTAAAAATACATACTTTTGATTAATTTATAAACTAAAAACAATCTCTGTTAGCTAATGTTATTTTCCTTGCATTTTTCTAAAAAAAATGCTAAAACATTTTGCAATTCTACAAAAATGTCAAAAATTTAGAACCATTCAATTTTTGATTGCAATAAACCTAAAATTGGACTTAATGTCTTGTTGAGATAAACCTATTGATGCCAAAAGTGATCCAATCTAATTTCAAATAAACCCAAATCAAACCCTTATAATATAATTAAAAACATGTAAACATTAATTAGATGACAAAACGATCCCCAAATTTCATATGTTTATAATCAAATTAAGTGTCTGAACGGGATGAATCTAACGAGCTCAATATTACTTAATTCTAATATTATCAAAGCACATAAATGTGACAATAATAGTCTATAATTAAGAAAATCAATATGGATCATTCACTGGAGTGTTATGAGATTTATTTATATTTTTGCGACATGCTACTTTTATGAATCTATGAATATGTCCCCACTTTTACATGAATTGGATAACCTTTGATTGAGATTCAAGAGAACTCAAAGGGGCGAGTGCGGTTGGGACCCCCCAACCGATGCTTGATTCCCCTCGAGCGGCAGCGCCTCTTAAATAGGGCCCAATCAAGGGCGGGCCAGGAGATTTCTGGGGTGGGTGCCTCTTCTAGGTCAGCCGAGGATTAGTCACACCGTCAAGCGCCCTTTCAGGGGTGGCAACGGGAGGATTAGTCATGCCGCCAAGTTCAAATTATTGCATTTAGTAATTCTTTATTTTATTTTTATGTGAGTTGGATCTTTATATAATACTAAAATAATACTCTTGAGTATAAACTAAGAATTACAAGTCATATAAAATTTTATTAAAATTCTTTTGCATTTATAAATTTATAAAAGCCTTAACACCCCATTCAGGATATTTTAGATCGACTCATGCGAATAAAATTCAACTGGAAGGCCATAACCCTACACGTGCCCCGTTGTACCGGAGCTCTCACCGACCGACCCATTATTCTACGTCTCGGGCGTCTCGGGCGGCAGGGCCACGCCGTCGAAGAAATCCTCCGGTGCAGTAAAGGAGCGCAGTGGAATCTAACTGAGCGTTCTCCGCGGCATTAGAAAGTTGGGAACGGCTTACTTTCTTAGTCGTGATTCGATACTTGAATCCTCCATTTCAGGTGATGATTGTTGTCTATTTTACTTCAGGAGACGGACAATTAAGCGAAAGAGGACGATAAGGCGGCAGAGGGGCAAGGATCAAAGATGAGCGGGCACGATTCCAAGTATTTCTCCACCACCAAGAAGGGGGAGATTCCCGAGCTCAAGGAGGAGCTTAATTCGCAGTACAAGGTAATTATTCTGTACTCCAATTACTTTTCTGCGGAATCCGATGGCTGGTAGAGATTCGAGCGGTTAGTCACGAACATACAGATGCAGATCGGTTGACATGATATCAGATCTGCTAGAAAATATGAGTTGTCTTCAACTGATGTGCAAATTTTTGCGGCAAATGTGAACGGAACTGCAGGATTCGAAGTTTAATTGGAAGTGAGATCTATAGAATGAGATGTAGGAGGTTAACAACAAAAGTGACTGTCTGTCGTACTCTCTGATGAACAACGTAGAACCACGCTTGTGGATGGATGCTGTGCTTGGTCTTGAATAAGAAGCCTTCGGCCAGTGTGAGTTTTCTTGCCGCATCGTAATTCTGAAAATGGCGGGTGCGTCCTCAGGGAGGGTCGAATGCTTGCGGCCTGCCAAAGAGTCGGTGCCAATGCCACTCAAGCGCCCTCTGGAAAGAGAAATTATTCTGTCCGGAATCCGGACGTCCGGATTACTGCGTATGAGCTGTGTATTTATTGTGTATTTTTTGACAAATTTTTTTTTCTGTGCGTATTTAATGCGTATTATTGATTTATTGCTTATTTACTGCTTATTTGCTGTGTATCAAAAAATACACAGTAAATACGCAGCTCATACGCAGTAATCCGGAGACGTCCGGACAGAATAATTTCTCCTCTGGAAAGCTCTTGTAATAGAGGAAACAACGACAAGAACACTCTGTGGCAAAAAGTCCAGTGGCGCAAGAGGAGCTCCTCTATTCTGTTTTTGGAAACTGCAATCTTCGGCAACTACATACAATAATGGAACCAAAACCCATCCAGGCTCAAAGAATTTGGCAGGGAGGAGGGGAAGAAAAATAGAAAAGGAAATAAGGAGTTTCTCATTGCTTTTTCTACATAATTTCATGCCTTTACATAGACTATTACAATAGAGATAAGATCTAGTCTATACCTAAACAAAGTCCACAACAACAACATCAAGCCTTATCCCACTATGTTGGGTCAGTTGCATGAATCCTTTTTCTCCATCGTGTTCTATTAAGAGTTAAATTTTTATTTAAATTTAATAAAAAATGTCATTTCTAATATTTTCTAATCAAGTCTTTTTAGGTCTACCTCTAACTTTCTTAACATAAGCCAAATCTAATGCATCTACTTTCATAACCAGATCATCGGAAGGCTGTCGTTTTATGTGACTAAACTATCTATGGTCACTCCCTCTAATCTTATCTTCCATTAGAGTTACTCCAATCTTTTCACGTATCTGCTCATTTTGTATCTTGCTCTAAGAGTAAAGCCACTCATCCACCTAAGCATACTCATCTCTGCAACACTTAACTTAATATTATGCTTATCTTTTAATGGCCAACATTCTGCACCATAAAGCATTGCAGGCCTCACCATCATCTTATAGATTCTCTTAAGTTTGAGGGGGACTTTTCTATCACACAACAAGCCTGATGCATTCCTCCACGTCAACCATCCAACTTGTATTCGACTAATAATATCCTCATCTATTTCACCATCACTCTGAACAATAGACCCAAGATATCTAAAACGTGTACTTTTATTAATGACTTGATCGCCCAAAGTCACAACCCCCCATTTGATCAATTACTACTAAAATTACACTCCATATATTCGGTTTTAGATCTACTCAAACGAAAACCTTAAGACTCTAAGGTTGACCTCCATAATTCAAGTTTATCTTCAACTCTTTCAAGTCTTATCAACAAGAAGAATATCATAAAAAAAAGCATACATCAGGGTACAACCTCTTGCAAATGTCTAGTGAAAACATCCATGCCATTGCCAGGTCCCAAGTCCTTGATCAGAAAAGTGGAGAGTTGCGTTAGATAGTACAATTAGCGTAAAAATTGTTGAATAATTATGGCATGAATCCTTTTATACCTAAACAAAGTCCAACAAGAAATATTCTAGTATTGAATTACAAATTCAAAAACAAGCTTATCCAATCAAGTTTAAGTATTCTGACCCATCATTTTCCGACTATAATTTCAACTTTTGATCCAATAGTTCAACTTATATGGTTTTGATCTCACTCATATAATGTACGGTTAATGATCTAATTGTTCCTAAGGACTCCTAGCGACATCCTCTTCGATCTCAATGGTGTAATTAAAAATCATGATCGTTGGCAATTTTCATCAAGAAATTGAATCTTTAAAACTTTAACAAACACAATCCCTTAAATATTTCAATGATGTGATGCCCAAATCGTGTTCATTGATGATCTGATTGATCACCTACTATATTTGATTTTAAGATCACGGGTCCCTCATTTAGGAGGATTTCTCTCCGTGAAATTAAAATTCCAAATGAGGGGAGTTTCCTGCCTAGCTTCCTGGTGTAATATTTAACTTTGATTGGTACTGGCATTTTTTGCCAATATGAAATATGTCGTTTAACTCATATCTGGTGGTGTTAACCAAAGGTGCAACTTTTAATTTATATTCTTTTTAAAAAAAGGCTATTTTATTATTATTATTGTTATTTTTTCATATATATATTCCTATGTAAATAAAATTTACTATTTATTATTACCACTATTACATACTATTATTATTTATTATAATTATATAATTTTATTATATTTATTTATTTATATTTTCTTTTGAGAAGTGCGGGTGTGTGTGACCTTTCAACAACTCTATGCATGGTGGATTTTAATTCCCTGCCCCACACAACCTTGAGTGAAATTTAGGGATTTTGGATGGATGTCCAGACATCAGCCTGCGATTATGAGCCTTTTAGGACTAGATAAGATTAAACGCCCCAAGCCCCATATCATTATTCCCTTTATTGGTGTTGGAATCATGATGCATATATTGAGGTTATAGTAGATAATAACCATTATATCTCTTGATTTCACAGTGACCCAACAAGTCATGTACCTGCATTTTACCATGATTGACAATTTAGTAATACGTAGAGTGGATTCACAATGCCCATGGTTTGGGGGCATCTAAACCTTTGACTAGCTGTCCTTGCATTTTATTTATTAATTTGGGATTTTGGAGTAGTTGGTTGCAGTAAATGGTTCTACATCATTTATTCTCTGTATTTGATTTGAGCTTCTGTTGTTTATTTTCTTTCATTTGTTGGCTAATAGTAGGGATCACATTGTTTATTTTTTAGGATAAGAAGAAGGATGCAGTGAAGAAGGTGATTGCTGCAATGACAGTTGGAAAGGATGTCTCATCGTTGTTCACAGATGTTGTCAACTGTATGCAAACGGAGAATTTAGAGCTGAAAAAACTTGTTTATCTGTATCTTATAAACTATGCAAAAAGTAATCCGGACCTTGCCATACTTGCTGTGAATACTTTTGTTAAGGTAAAGCTTGTCTACTTGCTTATAATTCATCGTAAATAGCAGTTTTATCAATTGTGCATCAATAGGCAGTAAGTTGGATAATTGATTTACTTGTTGGTTTTTTGAAATGTGACCTCATTTTTATAAGATGATTGAGATAACTTTTGTGATTAACTTTGTAGGATTCACAAGATCCCAATCCTCTTATTCGAGCTTTAGCTGTGAGAACCATGGGATGCATCCGTGTAGACAAAATCACAGAATACCTATGCGACCCTCTTCAGAGATGTCTAAAGGTTTATTTAACACGTGTTTAATTTTGTTTAGCTGATACTCTATTTTTCTTTCATGTTTTTATTGTTTTGCTTCTTATTATTCTTTTTTTTTGTTTAATCTGGTCTATTATTTTATGTAAGTAGAGTAAATTTCCATCTCATTTAAATTTAATATGTTTTAAAGTTCAAGATTATGACTTTTTGGTTTATTTACAGGATGATGACCCTTATGTCAGAAAGACTGCTGCAATCTGCGTTGCTAAATTATATGATATAAATGCTGAGTTGGTAGAAGATAGGGGATTTCTTGATACTCTTAAAGATTTGATATCTGACAATAATCCAATGGTGGTGGCAAATGCCGTTGCAGCACTTGCAGAGATTCAAGAGACTAGTGCTAGACCAATCTTTGAGATCACTAGTCAGACACTTTCAAAGCTTCTTACTGCATTGAATGAGTGCACTGAGTAAGTTCATCTTTGCTTTCTTTTGCAAAATGGTTCAGTTGCTGGTATGCCTTTTTAACGTATGCTAGTTATCTCATACAATCATGTGTCTTTGAATTTTATTTTCATGATCTGATTATATTGGTGAACTATTAATTGTGCTTCAATATTTTTCATTTTTCTTTGTTGATGTGAAGGAAGGATCTTTTCGAGATATTTGTGGGTTGTAAAAATCCCACCTGACTCTATTTTATATGAGAGATATTGAGTTAACTTTTTAGAATATAAATTGGATATGAGATAGAAATATTATTCAAAGATTTAGCTCTATTGCAAAGACTTTATGGTTTAATTTGAGATTTTTCATAAGTGCAAGCCTCTATGATTAATTAACTCTCGATAATGAGGAAAACTTGATGTTAAGCCTAGTTTATAGGCTCTACCTTGTTTTGTTTTAGTAGCATAGTTTAAAATTGCGCAATTAGAGGTCTGCCTCAAGATTTCCCTCAACGCAATTTAATAAAAAAGGCAATAAGGCATACAACTCACGCTTGCCAGATGAGGCTTAAACATCTATGTGGGTGAGACGCATCTCAATACACCTCTCAGTGTAATTTTAGCGCAATTTGAAGAGGCTAAGCCTTAAAATTTTAAGTTTAGATAATTTAAAATTTTGATTTATAAACTTTATATATATATATATATAATTAAACATATTTATTGGACATAAATAAAATCAAACTCAAGAAGAGCCGTTCAAGCTCAAACTTATATTACATGTCATAGGACCCTTACACTCGCATTATGTCTAGCTACGTCGCATTACTGCTACGCAATTGTTGCTATTGCATTTTCGCTCTAATGACTTTCTTGTTGTTGGAAATCTATTTACTTATTTTTAGTACGAGGAATAAGAAAAACAATTAATTATAATAATGATTCTATTAAAGACCAAATGATGAGAAAGAGAAAAATATTGAATTTTTAAATTATGGTCTTAGACCGCTTGTTTATGTTGAACATAGGGTAAGAGAGACTATTTATTTAGCATTATTTGTAGCCTTCTATTACTTTTAACGACCCTCCTTTGACCTTTTATGATCTTACTTTGACATTGTATTTTGTTCTTAGTATATTACTTATTATTTCATATTTTTTAAATAATTTAATGGTTTAATTCTGTGGTTTATTCCTCAAAATGCCTTGAGGTTTATGCCTCACCTCACAAAAAGAGAACACCTTGCTCAATTTCAAACTTTGTTTAGTAGAAACAAATTTGATTGTGGGAAGATTATAACATTATTAGCTTAGCGGATGGCTTTGTTGTAGTAGCAACAATTTGAATTTGGAAAAGAATACATTGTTATTAGCTCATAGCGGATGGTGGGCAAATAATGTCAAGCTTGATCATGATCGAATGGCTGCTTTGCCCATGTTATCATGTTCCCTAGTTTATTTAGTGAACAAAAATACTTGATCCAGCCTGACTGGAGAATTCTTGTTAACAACTATGGGTTGCATCATCTAAGAAGACCTAATAGATATGAGGTGAAAGCTTGTCGATGGGGCCAATTATAATGTCGATCTTGGGTAATACAGTGCTTCATGCCCTATCAAGTGCATTTTATTGCTAACAACTTGATGTAGGACTAGGTATGCTTAAATGATTAATGTAAGAATTTGCACGCTTTCAAGTAAGAGCAATAAGAATTGAAACGTTAGCTATTTAACAAAAATAGAAAACAAGAGAACGATGCCTTAGCTTAGGCCAAGTCACACAATAATAGTTAGGATTGCAAAATAATTAGAAATTTCAGCATAAGCAAACATAGTGGATTTTCAATAACATTCCTAGTCTAACAACGAGATTAGAGGCATAGAAGTCCATCACTCATTCCCTACGTTTACTAAGCTTTGGCAAAGAACGATTAGCATGATCTTCATGAATCCAACTATAACCACAAGTGAGAAGTAACTAGGAAGATAAGAGAATTGGAGGAAGAGTTTACCCAAAGAAATAGAAGATATGAAGCTTCGGTGGCTGTTTGGGTGCTGGAGAGGACGTGGGTGGCAACCAAGCACCTTCTTGATGTTGTGGGCAGCAATCCGAAACTTCAGGACAGCACACAAAGATTCCCCGACCGGCTGGACAGCAGGAAGAGGTGCAGAATTTCTCTGGACAACAATTTGCAGAGTCTGGACAACAACTTTCAAGGCTCCAATATTCAGGTTAGCTTATGGAACCTGTCCAGGAATCTGGACAGCAAGCTAGAGAGGGGAATTCCAACGATTTCCTCTTGTTGGATGCACAGGAACTTTGGAGAATGAAGTGGAGAATTATGTGGGCAGCTATGGAGAAGATCTTGGAGTTAATTTCCCTTGCTTAGGTGGCATGTTTAAGCAATTTCAAATTAATTGGAAGGAGGGGAGCAATTTCAAATTAATTGGAAGGAGGGGGTTGGCGGGTAAGAGAGAGGGAGAGGTTTGAAATCTTTCCCAAGTGAGAGGCTTAACTTTGGAAAGCATTTAAGTGGAGGGGACAAGGGGCGGGGTGCCGCGGGGGGGGGGGGGGGGGGGGGGGGGGTGGGGCTTCAGGAGAGGAATAGGGGTTTGGGGAAAGAAATCAAACCTGCTTGATTTGGAATATTAAATTAAGAAGGATGAATCTCATTCCAATCTAATTTAAAATTCAAATAGGATTGGATTTGAAAACTTTCCTAAAATAGATTTCTAATTTTAAAAAGATTTCAAAATTCAAATTTGATTGAATAATTGAAATCAAGTCTTTCCAAAGAAGGTTTGATGAAATAGGAAAGCAATGAAGAGGGTTTGAGCTTTGGAAGCAAGAGGAATTGGGAAGGGGTTGCCAGCGGCTAGAACTAGGGTTAGGGTTTGGTGGAGATGGAGGGAATTAAGTGGATCAACCAACCAAGGGGTGGGTCACCTTTAGATTGCCGACGGCTAAGTGGGGTGGGGTAAGGGTATTGGTCGGTGGTGGGGCTTGGCCTTAGAATGGAGGTCGGCGGAAGTGAGGTGGGAAACCCTAGGCCACGGCTAGGGAATAAAAAGAGAGGAGGGAGGTAGGGAAGGATAGGGAATAAAAGAGAGCCACGAACCCAGACACTTCCAAAGTTGGCGGGTGATCCGCTTCCCTCTCCTAGGGTTTCTTTTCCATAGCTCACAAGCACTCACAAAACATAAAGATGTAGGAATTTCTTTGATAATCATTCATTAACTTTAAAATAACATGAGGGGGCTCATATATAGCCTCATACAAAGAAAGGGAAATAACGACAACATTGCCCCTAGGGCTTACACACGACAAAGCCCTTAAGTAAGGGTAAAACTGGAAATGTAAATAAAACAAATACATAATGCAACAAATAAAACAAATACATAATGCAACAAATAAAACAAATACAAATAAAGACTCAAAAATAGATCGGCGCAATCGTGGCCGTAGATCGTCGGCCATGTCTCTGATATACTTTCCATGATCTGATGTCCTCATCACAACTCATAAGCTTGGGCATCGGGGAACTTTCGAGATTGGGCTATAATGATAATATGGTTACACCATTGCAATCAGGCTAATCACCCTATCAAGGTGCACATGCCATGGCTTATTGACATGTGATTTGATTTTATTGTATGGATAACGTTTATATGACATTGATTTTTTATGAACTTTGGTCAAGCTTAAATTTAACATCCTTGATGAAACATGAAAGCTGATTGGTATCACGGCATTTGACTATCTACCTTAGATTTCAAACATAACTTGCGTTGAGTTATGTTTTTATTCAGAGGGCTTGATATAGATTAAGTTGCATAAAATTTTGATCTTCAGTAATTATGCCCATTAGTGTGAAAAGATCTTGAGCTGTATTTTCTTTGGAACTTATGAGGGCATTCTAATGATGAGGATCCCTTTTAGATATGATGGGTAATAAGTTTACCCATTAGAAGGGATATTGCTTGAAGTTTATTTTCTTTGTGGTTGACAGCTTAATCCTCTTGTTTTAATCTTTTGATAACCAAGCCATTATCGGGGGAGGTGCCTTGAAAGTGCTAGTAAAATTCTCGGCCTTATGATGTTTTTTCTTTCATGACAGAATAGCTGGAACATTAGCACACGAATTGAGGCAAACATGTGCTCGCTCTTATTTTTTAACATAAAGATTATTGTACCATGAGAATTGTCAACTTTGTTACGTATTTGCAGTGGATCGAGTTTAGTACTGAGACTTTACAATCTGTGAGTTTGATTTAAGTCCCGAAGGTTGGGACTAATGACCCTGATTTATGGCAAGTCAACTTTGCCGAATATTTATTTTAGTTTTTGTATGATGGTAACCAGTTTTGGCGCCTTGTTGATCCTGCTTTCTTGCTTGTTGAGGATTAGACCCTCCAAAAAAGTTCCATATTTTCTCATCATTTGAGCTTGCAGAGGGCCCTTGGTGAAGTTGATTGTTTGAAAGGGTAATGAAGTTAAAATGGTATTTTGTTTATTTGATGGGTTACATTGGTTCTATTGTGTGCGCTTGTAGTGTTTTAAGGTTTTGGATGGTCATGAAAAAAAGATTGAATTTCCTTACTCTTGTATTGATGTGTTTCAAGAACAAATACACTATCATGTAAAAATATCCAATGCAATGTATTGCTTTGTTCTTGTGCATTCGGATTTAATAATTTACTCTTATTGTAGATGGGGCCAGGTATTTATTTTAGATGCTCTATCAACGTACAAAGCAGCTGATGCATTGGAAGCTGAAAATATAGTGGAACGAGTAACTCCCCGTCTCCAACATGCCAATTGTGCCGTGGTTCTTTCTGCTGTGAAGGTAGCTCTGTTCAATGTTTTTCATTTGGAAGCATTTACCCTCCTAATTTTGAGGAAACCGAATTAATTTTTGAATATGAATGTTAGAGTTTGAAAATTACTCCTTTGATACAATCAATCATATGCTGTATGTTGTGATAATACTTAATTAGATATACATTACTGCATTACCGTTTAGAAGATGTGTTTCAAATAGAGGAGATCTTGCAAAAAGAATATGCTTAGAGGCTTTTTTTTCTTAAAAAAAAAATTTGTAAGTCAGAGAAAATGACACTTTCCTCATCATGAAATGGAAGCTTAAAATGCGGATCCTAAAAAAGGTTACTTGATCATCCAACAGACTAGTAACACTTTTTATTTCTACTTTTTGGCTGTTTAGGAAGTAAAATTTTCCAGTAAATTTAATAAAATTGTAATATATGTAAATGAAATAACATGTATATATACACACACACACAAGCACATACATGCATGCATAATATGTAATTTTATAAATTCATAGCAATTAGATGATATTTATCCCAAACATTTTATTGATTGAAAGTAGGGTAAAATGCTAGTCATAGATAAGTAGGCACATAGCCAATTATAAATAAGGAAAGCATAAGATTAGTTATAGCTTGAATTCCACGTAGGTTCACTTTATATATAACTTAGATATATGAATTAGGATAGTAATGAACTTGTATACTCTTCTTGCACTTTCCGTGTGCATGAATTTTATGACTTCTCCTAATCCAGAAAAACTTTGAGAAGACCTACAAACAATGCTTATTAAGTCTAGCAGAGGTTGGACCTCACACACCCATGCACACACGCTCTCTCACCCTCTCCAACAACAACAACAACAAGCCTTTATCCCACTATATGGGGTCAGCTACATGAATCCTTTTTCTCCATTGTGCCCTATTAAAATTTAAATTCTCAATTAAATCTAATAAAGAAAGGTCATTTCTAATAATTTCTAACCAAGTCTTTTTAGGTCTATCTCTACCCTTCTTAACATAAGTCAAATCTAATACATCTACTTTCCTAATTGGGTTATCGGAAGGCCGCCATTTTATGTGACCAAACCATCTAAGGCGACTCTCTCTAATCTTATCTTCCACTGGAGCTACTCCAACCTTTTCACGTATATGCTCATTTGTACAAAATTAGATACTAGGAAATGGATAATGTATCCTAGCACATTTCCTACACTATTTTATCTATAAAATATAACTAATCAGATAATACAGACAAAAGAGTTATCATAGTATATGAATGGTACAAGCCGCATGAAGATTGGTGCGACTCTTCAATGCATTACAGACTCTCACAGTCATGCAAAAGTCAATGGAAATGGAGAAAGAGTATTCATAAAATCTAACCTCAAATAGATGGGATAGGGCTGATAATGATGACAAAAGAAGAATATTTACCAGGTTTTCAGTGCCGAGTGATCTCAATCATATCGGGAATACTAAATCTTAAATTTTAAATGAATTTTTTTTTTGAAGAAAGTGTCCTTTATGCCCTGTTGTAATGCTATTTTCTTTTTAGGTAAAAGTACTCTAGAAATAATAGTTTTAATCAGCGAATAGATAAGGCAGATGTTGATGAGGACATCTGACCTTGGAGAGTTTACCAGAGACGGGGCTGACGATCGACGACCATGATTACTCCGCTTTATTTTTAAGTTATGCATTGTATTTGATTTATTATTATTTCTTTTCTGATTTTACCCTCACTTGAGGGAGTAGATGTTTGTGACCCCAAGGGGTACTATTGTCTTTTGTTTTGTCTTTGTATGTGGGGACTATTTATAGCCTCGTCTTATGCTTATGATGGTTAATGAAGATTATTATCAAAAATTTCAGAAAATTATCTTCTCATGAGCTTTGAGAGTTGAGAGAGTTCTCTTGAGAGTGAAACCCTAGGAGAGGGCAAGTAGTATCCACCAACCGTAGGAAGCGTTCGGGTTCGTGGTCGTTTTCTTTCTTCCAATCCTTCTTCTCTCCCCTCCTTGAACCGCCGGCTATCCCTCCCCTTCTCTATCTCTCGGCCAAACCCCCACCACCAACACAACCCTGGCCGGCCACCCCATCTTCCACCTCCAAGCCGCCGGCCATAAGGCCCATCCCCTCCTACCCAAGCCGCCGGATCCAAGGTCCCTCCCTCCACCTAGCCGCCACTAAAACCCTAACCCTAATCCACTTCCTCCTCCCTAAGCCGCCGGCCAACCCATCCCTTGTGTCCCAAATTTCAAATTCCATTATTCAATATCCTTCCTAAATTAGCTCCTCCCAACTTAGGAAACTATTCTAATTCATATTCAAATTGAGTTTGAATTTGAATTATATTTCCTAAATGAGTAAACCTATTTTAGGAAAGTCCCTTAAATCTTGTCAATTTAAATTTTAAATAGGATTTGATTTAAAACAATCTTTCCTATTTCAAAATTCTAAGAAGGCAAGTTTTAAAACCCCACCTAAAGTCCCCTCTTGCCCAAGTATGTCGCCGGCCCCCTCCCTCCCTCTCTCTCTCTATCCCACATTAATTCCCTTCCCCCTTTGGAGCCCTAATCAATCCCCTCATCAAAGGAGCACCTTCCCTTTCCCTACTCATTTTAAAACTCAAAATTCAAAAACCCTAAACCCCTCCCAATCAAATATGAAATTAAAACTTAGATTTTGAAAAATACCCCTCCCCTTCTCCATTAGCCGCCGGCCCCCTCTCTCTCTCTTTTGCCCTTCCTCTTTTCCCTTTTGAAGTTTATTTCCCTCCCAACTATTCCTCCTCCGGATTAATTTCATATCTTCAAATTTCCGAAATTAATTTCAGATTTACTAAGTGGCATCTTTCCTACCACACTTTCATAGAAATTTGAAGATCCATGTTCTACTTCCTCTCTCCATTGCACGGCGGATCCTGAACAAGACCCACGGATTTGTCTATGACGACCACGGGCAGATTGATATACTCCAATCTCCGTTCTTCGACGTCAACTTGGAGATCGATCAAACCGTTGAAGGCTACGTTGAAAGGATTATTTTCTCCCTCGCCGCCGCTATCGACTAACAACTCTCTCCTGCTCCTGCGCAGTGAAAGTTCATTTCCAAATCCTGATAAAGATGAATCTCTCCTCCAAGTCTTTTACTATTTCAAGTCTTCCCTTAATTTGTGTCATCATAAAGATTATGCAAACTATCTCCGTTAGCCTACATCAAGAGTGTGAGTGAGTGGACCCGATTAGTGACTATTCTTATTGTTAATTTAGGGATTTCCGTTGAAAATCCCCCATACTAAGCTAATCTTGATTGGAATTGGTTATTCATGCTTCTAACTTTTACATGTAGTTTGGCCTAAGCTTTAATCATCTCTCTACTATTTTAATATTTGTTTAAATTATTAGAAGTAAACATAATTATTATTGCTCTAATTTAAAAAGGCTTGTAATTTTAACATTGCATAATTACCCATGCATATAGTTCTACATCAGATGTACCCTCAAATATACAGTCGTTAGACTACAACTATTTTTGTGCTTGTCTAATAAATCCCTTATTTGCTTATTTATATAGTGAACACTTAGTTTCCTAACGCTTGGTTTGGGAAATTATACAAAACTGGCTTTTGAAACAACACAGCATTACTAGATGCTGTGGGAAAGCTGGGCTAGTCCTGTATCCTACCTTGATTTTGGTAGTTATTTATAATCACATAAACTATAGTGCAAATGTCTTTTCAAAAATTACTATTTACCTGGAAGATTGATAAATCAAGTGATAGCAAAGACGGCTATTGTTTACTAAAAATGATAGTGCACTTAGAGTTCTATTTCAAATCTGTCATAGTTTTCATTTTTTTGCCTCATTTAAGTTTTTATGACATTCTGATATTTGATGAAGATTCGACAATCTGGGCTTGATTTTGCTAGATGATCCTTCAACAAATGGAACTCATAACTAGCACAGACGTTGTGCGGAACCTTTGCAAGAAAATGGCACCTCCTTTGGTGACTCTCCTCTCTGCGGAACCTGAACTACAATATGTAGCTCTACGGAATATTAGCCTTATTGTACAGAAACGACCTACAATTCTAGCGCATGAAATAAAAGTGAGTTAAAATGTGAAAAGATATTGTTATTCTAAGTTCATGATTTGTAATGCTTACTAGAATCTTGCCCAATTGTGCTTTAGGTCTTTTTCTGCAAGTACAATGATCCAATATATGTTAAGATGGAGAAGCTGGAGATTATGATAAAGCTTGCTTCTGATCGAAACATAGACCAGGTTCAAAAGTGTAATTATATGTTTTTGTTTGTTTAAATACAAATCCATTTCTTGAATATTTTTAGTTGATTATCAGATTGGTATCTTGAGTGATAATGGGTGCGTTACGTTCGAATTTTCTATCTTGTGCTTCTGTCAACTATAAAACCTTGGGAACAAATTAATCTGTTTTATTATATGCAAGCTATCCATGTAGTTGTCTACAGACCGCTTTGATTTTGTCCTCAGTAATATAAATATTTGCCAGACAAATAAGGAACCGCTGTGATGCAGGTTTAAAATACATATAATTTTATAAGAAATAATTATTTCATGGAATTATTTTGTGCAAAAATAATACTGGCTGACACACCTTCATTACTCTATCTTCCTCATGAATCGTATTGTGCTTACTGGTTTTGTTTTTCAGTATACTGCTTTGATAAATTTAGCATTATGCTTTATAGATTATACTTCACATGAGACTATAAGAGGTTCATGTTTACTTGATAAATATAATGATCATTTTTGTATACTCAATTTATTATTTCATAAAACATTGGAATAAAGGTAAACTTAGCCGTGGTAGTTGATGAATTAAATGGCCAAGTATGATGGATTGAAGATGGATCAAATAGATAGTTTCTCCAAAATCTTATTAGAAGAATAAAAATATGGTATTTAGCGGTAAATAAATTTCAATAAAAAAATCATACCAACAGTTTAATATTATTTCAAAGAATTTAAAAGCAAGAAATATATCCCTCTTAAACCATATGCTGTAAAAACATAGACTTTCTTTGTCTTTCCACGTTAATCTATAAATCGTAAATCTATAAATATATTATTCAGATAAATACATTTTTAAAACTCTCTCTCTCTCTCTCTCTCTCTCTCTCTCTCTCTTCATTGAAGATTAAATTAGCAAGGAATTGGAGGAGGCCCCATTTTAAAATTGAGACCCCTCCCCAATTTATGGCTTTTGAAAATGGAATTTCTCTCTCTTTGTTATAATGCCATACACTAATGCCAAATCAATTGATATCATGTCTTTTATTATTTTTTTATATGCTTATATAAAAAAAATTGGGAGAGAACTCTATTTTGAAATGAAACATTCTCTTTGCTTGTTTATTTGATATATTTCAAATAAGAGTTTTTCTATTTGATTGTGGCTTACTATATAATCTATAAATATGAAACATGCCAGATATTTTAAAGGTGATGTAAGATTTTCATAGTAAGCTAGAGGAAGAAAGATTCACTTGAGCCTAAAATTCTAAGATTCTCAGGCCTGCTCTGTTCTTCGTTTGTCATCTCTACTTTCTTTTCCTCTTCACCACTCTTTTGTCCACTTCATTTACAAAGGTTTTTCTAATTTTAATTATCGTGCCCCTTTCTATCCATTTAGGTCCGAAATTGTTTCCCCGTAGAAGATTTAAGTTTTATTTGGTTCTAGGCCTTCTTTGACAAAGTTTTTCTTTGATGGGCTTTATTTTTCCTTTATATGTTTCCCCTTTGCCTTTCCCCTCATGCATTTTGCTTGTTATTTTTTATACCATTTCCCCACTTTTGATTTTGCTATCCTTTCCCTCCATCTTTTCTCCCTATGGGCTATGAAATTCCCTACCCAACTCTTTTCTATTAAATATTTGGGTGATTTTGATTAATTTTCAAAAGATAAATTTGATTATTGGATAAGAAAAATACACATAAATTTCACATTTTTTTTACAAGGACTTAATGATCTAGTTAGACCGTTAGAGATTCCCATACACACAAACCTTTATGATTACCTATCTTGACTGCGAGAGAGAAATTTTGATTAAGATGAGTTTATAGGCTTTATAATATTTTTCTTTTGTAGCGCTACTTCTGATTGTAGGAAGCGATACATTGATTGCTATTAGCTCATAATATATAGCCGGGGAATGAAGATGAATTTGATCCTGATCTTATGATTTTGTTATCCGTTAGATGTTGGTTCTTATTTGACATATTAATTCTGTTTTTAGTTTAAGTCTTTGTTTTTAGGCTATTTTATTTTTTGTTCTTTTGGATTGTTTAGTATAAATAATAGTGACTTGTATTGTTTAAAGAAAAAAAAGGTGAATAAAGAATATAATCAGTTCTGTTTTCTTCTAAAAACCATTCCCTATATTTTTCCATTATCTCTCTCAGTGGAAGTAGCCATAGAGCTGTTGGCTCTTGGTTCAAGCATGGAAGAAAGAAGGTTGTAGTGGAGGTGTAGTTGCCAAGGGGGACTGGCAGGGAAGGAGGATGGTGCTGTTGCTGGACAAGGAGGGAAGGAATTGGTGGTGGATTCAATTCAAAACAACAAGGTAGGAATTCAAGATCTCTTCCTTCAAGGTTTTCAATAATTGGTATCAGAGCTTGGCCAAGAAAGATCAAGGGGAAGGAGGAAGGTGTCTCTTGAAATCAAGAAAAGGAAATTCCAGCCAAGAGGTGGAGTTTCTTGGCTATTTTTGTGGACAACAAGTGGCGGAGAAGAAGGTGACCGGCGGTGGAAGATTTTCCAGGCTGTTCTTTGTGGACAAAAGGTGGAGGAGAAGAAGGTGATCAACGGTGGAAGCCTTTTTTGGGCTGTGTTTTATGGACAACAACTGGACTGAAGAGCTGCCGCAACATTCTTGAAGGAGAGATGTCCATGGCTAAGCTTGAAATTGAGAAATTCACAGGTCTCAATGATTTTAGCTTATGGAGGTTGAAGATGAGGGTTCTAACTCATCATGGTCTTGATGCAGCCTTATCAGAGGAAGGGATCTTGGGGATAGAAGAAAGATTGTGCAGGGATGTGCTTAACAAGGCACATACTGCAATGCTTTTGAGCCTAGGAGAGGAAGTTCTAAGGGAGGTTGCTGATGAAGGAACTACTATAAATATTTGGGCAAAATTGGGATATCTATATCTCAAAAGCTCTCTAGCCAATAGGCATTCCCTCAAGAAGAAGTTGTACACATTGCTAATGGATGATTCCAAGCCCTTGAACAAGCACTAGGATGAATTCAATTGAATTATCTTGAATTTGAAAAGCATAGGACTGAAGATTGAAGATGAAGATCAAGCAATCATTCTATTAAGCTCATTACTTTTTAGGTTTAAGCATTTTGTGGACACCTTGTTGTATGGGATGGAGACTCTAGCTATGGCTAAAGTCAAGGCTGCACTCAATTCCAAGGAGATTTAAAGGGGGTTGAGGTGAAGCATGAAGGGGTGGTTGATGCCCTTGCCGTGAGAGGTAGACCCAAGAAGTGGGAGTCCAAAGCTAAGAATCATGCTAGATCCAAGTCTAAAGGCAAGGTGATGTGCTTCTTTTGTCACAAAAAAGGCCTCTTCAAAAGGCAATGCCCGAAATTGAAGAACAAACATTAAGAGAAAGTAGTGGATATGCCTCATGCGATGAGGAAGGGTATGAAAGTTCAGATGCATTTGTAACCTCAAATATCGAGATTAGCAAGGAGTGGATATTTGATTCCGGGTGCTCTTACCACATGTGTACAAACCATGGGTGGTTTGAAGAGTTGGAAGAGAAGGATGTTTGGTATTTTTAGGGAACAACAAATCATGCAAGATCCGAGGGCAAGACAATATTCGGTTGCAGCTCCATGATGGATTGGAGAGGATTCTCAAGCAAGTGAGATATGTACTTGAATTTAATAGAAATCTGATTTCTTTGGGAGAATTTGACAAAAATGGTTACTCATTTAAGTGTGATGGAGGAAGTCTCAAGATGTACAAGGGTTCACTTGTTATATGCAAAGGTGTGAGGATGAATGGTGTATACACATTGCAAGGCCAAACATTGACTGTTGGACAAGCTAGCTTGATGAGTTCTCAAGTGGATGAGACTATGTTATGGCACCAAAGGTTGGGACATGTTAGCCCAAGAGGGATGGAGGAGTTGCAAAAGCAAGGAGCATTTGGGAGCTTGAAACCCAAGGAGATTAACTTTTGTGAGTAATGTGTAGTTGGCAAAGCAAAGAGGCTGAAATTTTCAAATGCAGAATATGATTCTAAGGGAGCTTTGGATTATGTACATGCTGATTTGTGGGGGCCAACCAAGCTTGAGTCTCATGTAGGAGCAAGGTACTTTCTTTCTCTAATTAATGATTATTCTAAAAAGCTTTGGGTTTTCTTTTTAAAAGGCAAGAATGAAGCCTTGGATAAGTTCAATGAATGGAAGGTTCTTGTGGAGAATAAAGTAGGGAAGAAGGTTAAAAAGCCTAAAACTGATAATGGATTGGAGTTTTGCTCCAATGAGTTCAAGGAGTTTTACAAGATGCATGGCATATCAAGACACCTAATTGTGAGACACACTCCTCAATTAAATGGGTTAGCCGAAAGGTTCAATAGGACCATTCTGGAGAGGATGAGCTATATGTTGGACAATGTAAGGCTTCCTTAGTCATTGGGCAAAGGCAGTTAGCACGATTGCATTCCTTATCAAACCTTTAAGTGCAATTGACTTCAAAACTCTTCGAGAGATGTGGAGTGGATAGCTAGCATGTTACAAGGAGTTGAGGGTGTTTGGATGTATAGCATATGCTCACATCAAGCAAGGAAAGCTTGAACCAAGGGCTATCAAATGCATTTTCATAGGCTATCCTGAAAATGTGGAGGGCTATAGACTTTGGTGCTTGGAACCAGGATATCCTAAGTGCACAATTAGCAGGGATGTCACTTTTAATGAACATGAGATGGCTGATATTATTCCTAAAAGGGTTCAGCCGGTTCCTATGGTTGAAACAGAAGTTCCTACAGCTATTGGAAGGTGTCTAGAACCATAGTTCTAGTTCATGACAACAACATCATGTGGAAATAGAAGTGCTGGACAACAATCTTAAAGGTGTTGTTGCTACTGAAAATGAAGAAATCAAGGAGGAATCCATTGAGGAGTTGCAAAGGAAGAGTTATGGACTAGCTAGGGACAGACCTCAGCGTGTAACTAAGGCTCCTCAAAGGTATGGATTTGTTGATGTGATTTCTTATGCTCTCTTAGCTGATTCTATGCAATATGATGAACCTACCTCATATAAGGAGGCAATGAGGTGTGAGGAGAGAAGTGAATGACAACTTGCTATGGAGGAGGAGATGACCTCTTTAAGGGAAAATCACACTTGGGACTTGATGGAGAAGCCAAGAGAGAAGAAGCTAGTCACTTGTAGGTGGCTATTCAAAAGAAAGGAAGGGGTTGGTGTTGAAGATAAGCCTAGGTACAAGGCTAGGCTTGTAGCAAGGGGGTTAACTCAACAAAAGAGGGTTGATTAAAGAAATCTTCTCACTAGTTTTAAGGAACACATCAATTCGTGTGCTCCTTTCTTTGTTTGTTTAAATGGACATGAATCTTGAGTAATTGGATGTCAAAATCGCATGCATGGAGAATTAGACGAGACTATCTATATGGAACAATTGGAAGGGTTTGCTGAAATTGGGAAGGAAAGCTTGGTTTGCTTGCTAAGGCGTTCTCTATATGGATTGAAGCTATCTCCAAGGATGTGGTATCAAAGGTTTGATACCTTCAAGTATGATGTTGGCTTCAAAAGGAGTAGACATGATGCTTGTGTCTACTTGAAGGCAAAGGAAGCAAATAGTGCCATTTATTTACTTATTTATGTTGATGACATGCTGTTGGCTAGCTTAAGCATGAAGGAGATTCAAAGGATGAAACTATTTGCTCAAGGATGAATTGATATGAAGGATCTTGGGGCAGCTAGAAAGATTCTAGGTATGGAAATTGAGAGGAAGAAGGTGAGTCAAGAGTTAGTGTTATCTCAAGGCTCCTACATTGAAAGTGTGGTGAAAAGATACAACATGGAATTGTCAAAATCTATTTATACTTCTTTTGCATTTCATTTCAAGCTTAACAAGGATCAAAGCCCCAAGGAGGAAGAAGAAAATGCATAAATGAGTATGGTTCCTTATCAGAATGCTGTGGGAAGCATTATGTATACTATGGTTTGCTGTAGGCCGGATTTGGCCTATCCTCTTAGTGTCATTTCAAGGTTTTTGGCTGATCTAGAGAAGTCTCATTGGGAGGCAGTAACGTGGGTGCTTAGGTACTTCAATGGAGCCAAAGATTTGGGTTTGAAGTTTACAAAATCATAATTGAATGAAGATGTAATCTTTGGATATGTTAATTCAGATTTCGCAGATGTAATGACACTAGAAGATCTCTCACCGGTTACATATTCAAGGTATATGGGAATATCGTGAGTTGGAAGTGCAAGCTACAACCTGTTGTGGCCTTATCTACTACTGAAGTCGAGTACATGGCTGCAGCTGATGTAGGAGGCTAGTTGGATCAAAGGCTTGTTGACAGAGTTGGTTCATCCTATTACCAAACCGGTAAAGATTCTTTGTGACAATCAAAGTACTGGTTTTTGTCTAAGAATCCCATGTTTCATGAAAGGACTAAAAACATAGGCATCAAGTTTCACTTTCTCAAAGAAACTTTGTCAAATAGTGTGGTGGAGACTGTGAAGGTATCTACAGAAGATAATGCATTTGATGTGTTGACCAAAGCTCTTCCAAATCCTAAATTTTAGCATTGCTTAAACTTGTTAAGGATGGTAAGAGAGAAATTCTAGCATTGGATGTTCATCACATTTCAAATCAAGGTGGAGATTGTTAGATGTCGGTTCTTATTTGACTTTTTAATTATGTTTTTACTTTAAGTCTTTGTTTTTAGGCTATTTTACTTTTTGCCCCTTTGGGTTGTTTAGTATAAATAGGATTGACTTGTATTGTTTAAAGAAAAAAAAAAGGTGAATGAAGAATAAAATCGGTTATGTTTTCTTTTAAAAACTGTGAGTTCTTCTTCTCTCCCTCTATTTTTCCCTTCTCTCTCTTGGTGGAAATAGCTAGAGAGCTGTTGGCTCTTGGTTCAGGCAGGGAAGCAAGAAGGTTGCGGTGGAGGTGCAGCTGCCAAGGGGGACTGGCAGAGAAGGAGGAAGGTGCTATTGCTAGACAAGGAGGAAAGGAATCAGTGGTGGATTCAATTCAAAATAGCAAGGTAGGAATTCAAGATCTCTTCCTTCATGGTTATCCTTGGTTTTCAGGAATGCCAATATACTTAATGGACTTAGTGTCTGTTTGGGACAGCTTTTTGGCTATTTTGTTTTCAGATAACAGCCACAATTTCATTTGACTACTACTTTAATCTCATTGCTTTTGTTATCCTTGCTTTCTCATGGCTTTTTAAGAAATTTTTGGGGTAGAAAGCTACTTCTGCAACCATAGTAGCGAAGTTGCTTTCTCCATAATAACTTTACAACCAACTTTATAAAACTTTGCAGCTGTCCCAAATAGACCCTTAGTTGAACCAATGTGACTAAAATGTTATTCTTAGTTACCACGAGTTGTATTGTCCAATGAGATCTTATAAATCTAGGGGGTAAGTTTTTGAAGAGACCAATTTTAAACTGATCATATATATCATATGGCTTCCGACCCCATTGGGTGTCTTATGGCTCACAACGTATTGAGTTTACCATTGGGTAATGGTTGAAAACAACACTTTTGAACATTGACAAGTCAACAAACCCAATAAAATAGAGAATTTGCCAAGGACTTTGATAAAGCCCATCCGCTATGAGGTCCAGAAGTTGTTTGAGAATAATTGGCTGCTCTGTACTGTAAAAGTTGCTGAAGTCTTCTCATCAACTATGTTGCGTGAATCAACAATGACCAATAATGCATCGTTGATGGAGGCTTATCCTGTATTGAATGTTTATCACTATTGGAAGATTTGTAGCAGCAATTGGACTGTGATGAGTAGTGGCAATTGTAGAATATGCACATGATGAGTGTTATGTTACGGTGGGAGCAGGTTTAATTGGCGGAGAATTATATAGAGGATGAAAGTTCAACCAAAATTGAAAATGGGCTCAGAAGGTCTTGTAAATTGGTCCAGTTCAACTGCTTATAGCTTGTTTCGACTTTTGTTTGGCTAAAGAATAATAGTTTTTCTAGGCTAAATTAGCTGAATTGTGCTGCATCACATAGGTTGAATAGTTGAAATACAGAAGGCTCACTGCAGCTATAAGTTTGTCGGGTCATTCATTATCGTAAGGATTACGTCAGTGTATGGCCATCTTTTTAATGCTATCATTTTAGTTCCCTTCTGCATTATTGAATCTTTTTTAGTATCTACTTAGAATATTACCAGTATAGCACTTTGCTTTCCCATAGCCCATATTAGTATTAGTATTAGTGTAGAACTCAATTTCAAAGCAGATATTCAGCAGTCTTCATGTATTGAGGTCATTTTGAACAGGTTCTGTTGGAATTCAAAGAATATGCAACAGAAGTAGATGTGGATTTTGTTAGAAAGGCAGTTCGAGCAATTGGTCGCTGTGCTATCAAGTTAGAGAGAGCTGCAGAGAGGTGTATTAGTGTTCTTCTTGAGCTGATAAAGGTAAAAGTAAACTATGTTGTGCAAGAAGCTATCATCGTCATCAAGGACATTTTCCGGCGCTATCCCAACACGTAAGTACATATGGTATTTCTTGTTTATTGTGATGGCTTTCTCTACTGAAAATCTGCTTTGATCATTGAGGCCTTCTCTTTTCTTCACTCTGCCTGTACTTTTAGCTATGAGTCCATCATTGCTACACTCTGTGAGAGCTTAGACACTTTGGACGAGCCAGAAGCTAAGGTGCTTAGCCTATTCTTGGCAGGATATGTTGATGGACTTGTGCATTATGCATCTTTCTTAATGTTTATGGTTGTTTCAGGCATCAATGATCTGGATTATTGGGGAATATGCAGAGAGAATTGACAATGCTGATGAGCTTCTTGAAAGTTTCCTTGAAAGTTTTCCAGAGGAGCAAGCTATGGTACAGCTGCAATTGCTCACCGCAACTGTCAAATTGTTTCTTAAAAAGCCAACTGAAGGACCTCAGCAAATGATCCAGGTTTGTCATATTCATGTTCATCATTGTTTCTTTTCCGCTCCTTCTGTTCCTGCAGTCATCCTAAATGGAATCATCAGTGGTTCTGCCATCACTCCATGTTAAAATTAATAAAAGATAAAATGGCCGTTCTAAAACATATTTTATTGGGTTTAATAATCATTCATTTTGTTACCATACATTTCATTCTTTTGACTTCTTTTTGTAATTTTGTTATGTGTGTTTGGGTTGAATAGTCAATTTATAGGAAGAAACCAATATTTTGGGTACTTTTTCTCATGTTTCTTCATTTTGTGTCTCAGGTTGTACTTAATAATGCTACTATGGAGACAGACAATCCTGATTTACGTGATCGAGCATATATCTATTGGCGTCTTCTTTCTACTGATCCTGAGGTATTATTAACGTTTGCAACCCACTTGGGATATCTAAAAAGGCCATTTTCTTATGACTAATCTTTTGTCGGTACCAGGCTGCTAAAGATGTTGTTCTAGCTGAGAAGCCAGTAATTAGTGATGATTCAAATAGTCTTGAACCTTCACTTCTTGATGAGCTCCTTGGAAACATTGCGACCCTTTCTTCTGTTTATCATAAGTTGCCTGAAGCATTTGTGAGCCGTGCAAAATTAACTTTTGCTAGGCCAGATGATGAGGAGTATCCAGCTGCCGTTGAAACGGGCAATTCTGAGTCGCCATCTTATGAAGTAGACGGGGCAGCAGCCACCTCTAGTCAAAGTTTCACTTCACATGAGACAGCCAGGCAGCCGGTACCAGTTGCAGCAGCACCAACGCCATCATCAGCACCTGCTTCACCTCCTGCTCCTGTGCCAGATTTACTTGGTGATTTGCTTGGCTTGGACAATGCACTCGTTCCTGTTGACCAGCCAATAGCCCCTTCAGGGTGAATATTCTACTTTAGTAATAGAACAAAAGAACTGAAGAAAAGAATGAACGTACTAATACTATTTTGCCACCAATAGCCCCTTCAGGGTGAATGTTCTACTTTAGTAATAGAACAAAAGAATGAAGAAAAGAATGAACATACTAATACTATTTTTTCCGTTTCTATTTTCATATTTTATTGCTGAAGCGGCATAGTTTTTTTAGAACTATTGTCACTAATTTTTACAGGCCACCACTCCCTGTTTTACTTCCATCGACAACTGGTCAAGGTCTGCAGATTAGTGCACAGCTTGTCAGGCGTGATGGACAAGTATTTTACAACTTGTTGCTTGAAAACAACTCTCAGGTCGTTTTAGATGGATTCATGATACAATTTAACAAAAATACTTTTGGTCTTGCAGCTGCTGGACCATTACAGGTAATTGTGTTACAGGGATTTGGACAGCATCAGCAATTTAATGCATGGGACTAATTGTCGTTTTTTGTCCTTCCAAATTTTATAGATCCCACCTTTACTACCCCAGGATTCGGCAAGAACCCTTCTTCCTATGGTCATGTTTCAAAATCTCTCTACTGGTCCACCGAACACGCTTCTACAGGTTGCAGTGAAAAACAATCAACAGCCTGTCTGGTACTTCAATGATAAAATCTCATTGCATGTATTCTTCTCAGAGGATGGTAGAATGGAACGTGCAAACTTTCTTGAGGTAAATGAAGTTATATTGTTTGCATGGTTTTTTACTGTTTTTTTGCTTTGTAATCTTGGATCTGTCATACAATAATTGGTTGTTAAAATTAGTTTTACTTAAAACCATGTTTACTTGAAAATAATTTATACCTATTAAATAGGATTGATAAGCTAAAGCCTAAACCTAGTGAGGCTTCTCATTGAAGCCTACATTCACTTCCCCAAGCTCCATTTTAAAATTTACATGAAATAAAAAGTTCTAGATTTCTCATGCAATCTGGGTACCTGGTTTCGTGAAGTTTTGTTCTTTAGCTCAAATGACATGCTATTGTGCATTTGTAGAATGGCCAATGAGGTGAACTCCTGCCATATACAAAACTCAATTAGGGCATTTTTGACCATTTGAAGCTTCATACGATTTATCCTTTGGTCAAAATCTAAGATGCACCGACACGGACACGGCGACACGGACACGACACGACATGGACACGGGACACGGCATTTTTTTAAAAATATAGGACATGGGTGCGGCGTGGACACAGCATAATAATTTTTTTAATATAATATATAGAAATAAAGGTGACACCATATTGGAAATGGTAAGCAATGATAAATCAATATCATGAGAACTTGTTTAGCTTATAACATAAAAATGTTTAGTATAAAATGTCTAGTACAATCACAAAAATATAAGCAAAAAACCATTTAGTACAACATGAATGTTCAACTACTCAATAGAGGGAATGATAGAATTAGATTCAGAGGTTGGTCTTTGGCCTTCAATATCATCATCATTGAATATCATTGCTTCCAATTCTGGTTCATCTAGAGAAAGATTTGCAACCTCTAATAATCCCATATCATCAAGGCACTCGAACCCATCTCCAACAACATCCCACATCTTGTTATCACCTGTCATATAAAGTGGGGTCTTCCTTGATAGAAGACGAAGATTTGTATGCACATAAACTAAATCTTCAGCTCGTTATGGAGTTATTTTATTCATCTTCATCGATTGAATAAATGAGTATGTGCTCCAATTTTTCTCACAACAAGAAGAGGATGATACTTGACCAATAAGTTTTATTGCTATTATTTGAACAAGCGGTGCTGAAGCTCCATGAATCAACCACCACATTTTTGGATCCATCCTCCATTTATCAACCAAAAATTCTTGATCACCAAAATCCTCTAAATATCCAAAGAACTTTGCCAGTTCTATATTAATCTTTCTTCTCTCCTCCTCATTTGGAAAATATCATTTCAAGTATATCTTTCTCATATTTGACACTTCTAAATCTTTTTGTGGTGAGACACGTTGAGGGTCTTCTTGAAGCCATTCTTTACTTGAATACCTTCAAATAATACAAAACATATAAAATTATTTACTTATTTATTAAGAAATTTAAAATTAATTTAAAAGATGAATACAAATGTACCTTAGATTTAATGAATGGGCCAAACAATGCAGAGGTGTGTTGCTTTTGGTCCACCTATCCTCAAGAATGGTATAGACAATACTCAAAAAATTTGAGTTTTCATTATGTGACTTTCTTTCATGTCTGTATATAATTTCTTTCACTTTTGCTAACATAGAGTCCCACATCTCATAAATCAAATGTCTCATAAATCAAATGTAGGCATGATTTATTTGTGTCGGCCTCTCTCAACATATCATAAATCGGATCAGTAAAAGCCAAAATGTAATCTACATCATCCCACCACAAATCATCTAAGGCTTTTTCTTTCACATACCTTGCCTTCCCAACATCATCTTCTCGATAACAAGACCACTTCTCACTAATCACCATAGATTGAAGATTTTTTTTATTTGTTTGAATCTTCTCAACATGATTATTACAGAGGCAAAACGAGTTTCAGCAACCGCTAACATTCACAAATGTGAGAAATCATTAAACATTGAAAGTCTCATTGAGGGGTTCATAATGAAATTTCTGATTAAAACAACATCATCTGCAACCACTGTTATCCAATGACATTCAGTATATATGATTTAATTTGCCTCTGTATTTTTTGCTGCACAAATATTTTTTTTGAGCTAGATTTAAAGTGTACACAACACATGGAGTCCAGAATATATGAGGATAAGTTTGCTCCACCATATTCTGAGGATAAGTTTGCTCCACCAACAATCCTGCAGCTCTACACATCGGTGCATTATTTGTAATAACCTGCACAACATTTGAAGGCCCAATAATGACTATCATCTCTTTAATCAAATTGGCAATGAAATATTTATCGTTGTATTCTCCTTCACAATTCACAGCTTTAATAAACATTGGGTAATTCTCTATAACGGCCATGAAATTAATGAGTGATCTTCCTTGAGGATCAGTCCAACTATCACACATTAAAGTGACACCTTTTTCTTTCCATACTCCTTTTGTTGGTTCAAGCAATGTTTCAATATGTGCTCTTTCCCTTTCCAATAATTTTAATCTTATTGCATTGTAGCCAGGTGGAACATAACCTGCAAGGTTGTTATTACATGCAAAAGTGAATGCATTTTTGTAATGAGGATTTCTTGCAAGGTTGAAAGGAAGTCCCGCTGAAAAAAACATCCTTGCAATTTCACCATCCAATTCTTCCCGCTGCTGCATGTTAAAAGCCTTCTCTAAAGCACTACTGGGAGCTCCTTTTCTTTTCTTTGAATCATATCCTTCACTTCTATATGATAATGAATGATCAACTCTAACAAATGAGGAAGAAGTGTCGGATGAACCATGGGTAGATGGCAAAGGTATCTCTTTAGGAAGTGTCCTTTTGATCCTAGATTCAGCTTCATCAACTTGTCTGTTCAATTCAATCAACTGCGACGTAGTAATCTTAGGACACATTTTAATTTCATGACCAGAAATCTTAAGTAGATGTGCTTTCACTCTAGAATAAGATTCTTTGTAGATGCCACCACAATAATTGCATTTGAATGACACATTCCCTCCTCCTTCAGAAGTTTTTCCTAACTTTGTAACATGAATCCATAAGGGCTTATCAGTTTCTACAGATGGCTCTTTTGAACCTTCACCTAATCCACTCCCACCAGCAGGAGAGCTCATTTTGCTTTCAAACACACTAGTGAAATGGAAAAAATAAAGGCTTAATAAATTAGTGCAATATATCAAACCCTTAAACATAATGCTTCACTTATTCTAAAGATGATGAATACAACAATATGCCGGGCAGCGCCCCCGGAACAAAATTTTATTGTAAGATTAATTTTTATTGTAAGGGGCAACTTTTATTTGGTACCCCTCAGTAGTAAGCCTCAAAATGATAAAAATACACAGTGAAAGCACAACAAAAGCGCAGTGAAGGGAAAAAATTTTATTGCAAGGCTTTTTTTAATTGTAAAAGCCCATGTATTATTTACTCTTTTTGTTGCGCTTTAGTTGCCCTTTTGTTGCGCTTTTGTTGAGCTTTTGCAAAAGGCCAGCTAAAGCGTAGCAAAAAAGGCAGCTAAATGAACACAAATGACGAATGGAGAAAAAATGGCGAAATCAACTTACAGGTTTGAAAAATTTTATGCAGTTTGGTGTCGGCTTCCCTCGGCTGCGCACAGAAACTAAGGAGGAAGGCTTGTTGCTTACAACTGGAAGGGAAGACTAAGGGTGCGATCTCCAGGCGACCGCTTCTCGCGGGAAAGATCTCCAGTTGACCGCTGCTCGCCTCAATCGCTTAGGAAGACCACGAATATGAATAGGAATACTGGTAGGGCGAAGATGAAGACTCGGGCATGAATCGGCTAATATGAAATAGCGGGAATAGAGTTTTTCTTTTTTTCTTTTTAATTTAATTATCAAATAGCCGGACACGCGTGTCCTATTTATTTTTTTTTTAAATGGGACACACTAATAACGTATCCGACACGTGTCCCCGCCGTGTCGGATGCGTGTCCGTGTCTGACATGTGTCCGACACTGCATACCCTCTTAAAACGGAGTGTTGGTGCATCATAGGTCAAAATGCATATTTCGAACATTTTTGAGGGAAAAAATTGTTTGTAAAATTTTTCATCAGCTAGCTTATGACTTGTAAAGTTCACTTATTTTTGACAGCCCGAGTGATACGTGCCTATGTGCACTTGAGTGCTTTGATCAATTTCAATGAAATTGGGTAAGATTGTTAGAGTCAATCTTTGTTTATCTAAAGAACTCCGATGAAGTTTAGGAACTTGGCCAAGATTTTGATTTATAACTACTTATTTAACCAATTTATTGCAATATTTTAACCAATTAAGACTTAGTTACATGCCAAAAATATTTCTATTCATTAATTGATGATGCATTAATGTTAGCTTATGAATGCCCAAACATTCAAGAAGAGATTAGAGTTTTTAGATTTTTTAAAGTCAAAAACCATTGGGCCTAGTTCTTATGTCAATTTTTTTCTATAAAAAATTTAAAAGTATAGGATTTATTGTGGTTGTAGGGTATTAGAGATGTCAAAATGGGTTGACGGGTCGGGTTCGGGTCCGACCTGAAATTGACCTGACTCGAGTCTGGTCAACTCAAATTTGACCTGTTTAATAAACGGGTCAAAAATACCAACCCGAACTTGACCTGCTAGTAACCTAAATGACCCAAACCTGACCTGTTAATCCGTTTTGATTTAAAACTTTCTTTTATAACCTATTAACTATAAAATTTAAGATATTTGATAAAAAATGAGAATATTTTACCTGCAAATAGAAAATTAAGGAAAAAAGATATCAAATTGGTCATTTTTTGGTCAAAAGTGAGTTCGTGGGTCAACATGAACCCCACCTGTTTATTAAATGGGTTGGAAAACCCAACTCAAATCCGACCTGTTTATCAAATTGGTCAATCCGAACTTGGATTTTTTTGGGTCATGTTGGCGGTTTGGATCATTTATTGACACCCCTAGAGGGTATGGATGTAAACGAGTCGAGTCGAGTCGAGCTCAAGCTATATCATACTCCAGCTCGGCTCGTCTAAATTTTAGGTGGCTTAAAATCGAGCTCGAACTCGGCTCATGTCTGTTAACATTTAGCTCGAGCTCAAGCTCAAATGCGCTGCTCGAACTCAACTCGATTGCAAGAAAGGAAGGCATTTTCGCATAAGAAATTTGCATTGAGGAAGAAGAAAAACAAGCTAAACCCCCGTCGCCAGAACTGGAGCCATGAGTCTTGATTTCGCTGATATAAGAAAGGTGAAATTTTTGGGGTTCTTAAGGGAGGAGTGAAGATAGCATGATAGACAAGGAAAAGCTCAACATACTCGAAGTAATTTTTCGCTTGCAAATGCTACATTGCGGGAGATGACGACCAAATGAAATCACAAATCCTTGGTAGACATCCTCACTTAAACCATTCAATGAAGAAGAACCTTGTTTCGCAGTTCGCCTATGTTTGAACTGGGATTTAGGTATCTACTCTTATTCGAGTCGCTCAATGAGCCAAACGATTCGAGCGGCATCCAAATCTAACTCGGGCTCGATGATTCAATGGGCTTTAAAATCTGCTCGAGCTCGAAGCTCGATAAGCTCGACTTGTGAGCTCGTTATCGAGTCGAGCTCGAGCAAGCTTATGGGCCGACCTAACTCATTTGCACCCCTATTGGAGAGAAGTTATGTTAAGATTTTTAACATGAGACTAGTTCGAAAGCTATCATGAGGTGGTGTTCTTTAAAGTTGTAGATATTGACAACATGAAAAACAAAGAAATATTAACTCATTAGAAATATCTACTTTTTATTGGCGAAGATAATCAAGGAGATATTAGCAATAGTGTTTTGCTGGTCATTGATGAAGAATGTTGTTATTGTAATTGCAGAGAAGCTCATTTGGCCATTAGCATGAGTAGGACAAGCATCGAAGTGTAGTTAGACAACCATGCTTTATATGGGATAACTAAAAAATTGCCAAGGATGTTCTTGTTAAATTTCAAAATTCTTTTATAACTTATTGAGACATCATGCTTTTTGGCTTGGTTGAGGAAAAGTTACGATGCAATTCAGACCTCCTCGTGTCATGACCCTCCTAAGACATCAACATAAACCTCCTCTCAAGAATATAATGTAAGATTGATCCTCATGCAATCATAATTATCACCCTTATGGGATGTGTGGGTTATGCTCAAGGTGAAGAATACATTGTGCGAATTGATTGACTTTTATCGAGAGTAGTGAGTGCATGGGAGCAGCAATTTTATGGATGACTTTGGTATACTTTTTTTATGCATGTGCTTGTTAATATTTTTTTCTTGTTAACGAGTTTGTCACTTGCAATTTTTTGTCATTACGTTCTTTGATCCTTTTCATATTATTTATGCTATTAACTTATTATTGTTGGAATTATGCAACAACTGGCTTTGGAGAACTTTCCTAGCTAAATTTGTCATTGCACCATTTGCATTTTTTTCGCAGAGATCCACAATCACATCATTTGTTCTCTATAATTTTTTCATGGTTGGATAAGTAGCAATTTTTTATAACATTCCAAATACTAGAATTATCTTTTGCATGATCCCCCACAAGAATTCTTCCATAAAATTTTTATGGCCAAATTCATCAGTTTTTGTAGGGCCAAATTCTATCCGCATAAAATAACAACAACAATCTCAATTGATTTCTTCCATATAGTTTTTTTAATGGTAACTTCAAAAAATCATTATTGTGGTTTGGTTCTATGCCAAAACTAAGGCAGACTTTGGGTTGTGTTCCTGTGGCCGTCCCAAATCCTATATTTCTTTTGTAAAATATCAATGCCTATTCCAGTCGGCTGGATTTTTTATAGCATGCAATCGTAAAAGGTAATTTTTGGATCAAACAAATGAATTTTTGGGTAAAACCTTCAAGGTTGGAAAGATGAATTGGAGCCCTTTATTTTCATCCTTGATAGTTTACCTGCAAATATTAAATTCATGATTGCTTGCTTTTTTGTTTCATGAGTAGAAAGCTATTCCACTGTGATTCAATGCTGCCAGGTTGTGACAGGATTGGTAACAGACAAAGTATTGGCTTCTATTCTATATTATTCTCTTGAAAATAGTGGTTCTGAAATCATCCCATTTGAAGTTTAAATGGAATTTTGGTGAATTTTCAAAATGTCAATCATCAGCTTAAATTATCACGTTCAATGACCTTCAATGCTCAAAATTTTGGATATTAAACCTAGTGATCCACGTTGGACCTTGTGTTTGATTGTCTTGGAGATACAACCCGAGTTTGGTTCATAGAAATTGTTGCACCACCCAAGTTGTGATTTTTCATTGAGGGAGTCCAACATAATGTTATGGTGTTTTCATAAAGATTCTTATCCCAAGTTTGGGTCCGTGATCTTACCTTTCCTCCCAAAGGAGGAGGTGGATTTGATCCATCTAATCTCCCGAGGGCCTTTGGTAAAACTTCCTCTTGTGAGGGAGTTTTTTGGATGCTGCCATCTAAGATTTTATCCAACTTCTAGTTCGTCGCATCAAAGCTGCCAATGGAGTAGCAGACAAAGCCAATTGTGGAACAAGTGTCTAAGCTGTTGAGCGGGCATTACAGCTGCAAAAGGCTAGGTTGATAGGGAGGCTTCTTTTTTGTATGATCTTGACTTTTTTTATTCATGTCTCATCTTAGTGGGGCCTTTTGGCCCCTAGCCAAAACTTGTATTCATGATTGTATAACTTGTTTGTTTTCTCGTGTTGTACTACTTCTGTAGTATAATTTGTGAAAGCTACCTTTTTGAAATTTTACACTTTAGCTCCAATATTTTTCTGGCTGTTTATGGATGTCTTGACGTTCATTAGTTATTTTTATTGTGCCAAACTTTTTCCCGCCTCCAGAATAGTCTTTCTTCGAGTCAAGATGGAAGTGAGGTTTTTCTTGGAGCAACAGGCTGCTCTAAAAGTTTGACTTGAGTGGGAAACATAGAATTTTCATGTGAAATCAATGGCATTGGAATGATAACTACAATTTTGAATGGGGAGTAAAGCTTTCTTTTTCTCTTATAAATATCTCCAATGCTACTATATGCATTTCTCCAGACCTGGCTCTATAGTATTTTAAAGAATTGACTACACCTTCAGGTTACACACTGGCTTCTAGATACCATCTAATCATCCTTTTTTTCCTTTTTTCTTATCATACTTGATGATTATTTAAATGTTTATGAACACTGATGAACTTAACCCATAAATATTTTTTTATAAAAATCATGATGTAATTTCAAGTTTGAAGGCTATGTAAAACGGTAGATGCAAAAATAAATAATAAACTTATGAAGAGAATACTCGGTCTACTCCCAGTAGGAGAAACATTCATATCAAGTACATGTAAATTGCTTTTAGTGACCCGCATTTTGCCTCCTACATATGATGAGTTACCGCTGTTGTGAAAAGTAAGAAACGCTTGTTTCTTACTGTACTGATAAACTGCCCACCTAACATATCCATTTCAATTGGTTGCTGTGTTTTATTGTCTATTGTTGAAATTTATTTTCCTTGATCTCGTCTTTTTGGCATGCAGACATGGAAGTCTCTTCCTGATTCTAATGAAGTTGCAAAAGATCTATCAAGTGCCATTATCCACAGCATAGATTCTACAGTGGAGAATTTTGCAGCTACCAATGTCTTCTTTGTTGCAAAGCGGAGGAACGCAAACAAGGATATCTTATATATGTCTGCCAAGGGCCCGCGTGGTATACCATTTTTGATTGAGCTCACTGCTTCAGTTGGTGCACCAGGCGTCAAATGTGCAGTGAAGACGCCAAGCCTAGAAATGGCTCCACTCTTATTTGATGCAATGGAGGCTCTGCTCAAATAAAATGGGGTAACTGATGATCTCGTTTCTTATATGAATGCTTAATGCTTCATCCAGTATATTGCTTTGTATTGAAATGGGATTGGGAAGGTTTGTGTTTCAAAGCAGTTCTGATCATTTTTTGTCAGCAGTTTTCTTGTCTTTGCTGCGTATAGTATTATATGCTGAATTTTCAGTATTTTGTAGTCTTAATTTTTTTTTGTTAAATATGCCATCCATTTATTTTGGTAATATGTAAGCATTGTCTAAAGGTTTCTCATTCAACCTACTGGTTATGTGATACGACATATGATGTCCAATCTTCTTAAAATGAAGTTCTTTGAATGCATTATATTGAAAGAAGCTTGTGAGCTCTTGCTGGTTCTTTCTTATTGATGCAGAGTTGAACTTTTTTTTTTGTGTTTTTTTTTTCCTCAAGTGTTAGTTTCAGTATTAACATACATTCCCCAAATAAAGTTTGTTAACATGACATGTATGTGGATCCATATCATATCCAATTACCAGGGTGATTGCACAATTTCTCATCCCAATCATCTGATCTATATTGAATGTTTGGGATTAATACTTGCTTTTTTTTTTTTTTTAGAAAAACCAAAATCACTAGAGTTATGAATAAACTAGTCCCAGCTATCCAATCTCCTTTGGCCATAGAGCTATGTGGCTCCTTCCAGAGATTGCGTAGTATAAGAATAAAAAACTTAGGTTTAGATTTATATCTCATGGCAAGGCATGCACTCTAAATGTCGATGAGCAATATCAGGTGTTGTAAAATTGCATTTTCAAGGTGTCCATTGGTATTTTACATGCAAGCTTGTTTACGTTCTATTGCCCATGATAGGTTAGGATTTTGTATAAGCATGTGATAATTGTGATGTAGATATGGTGAGAACTTTGATAAATCTTGTTTCAAGTTTCATGCTTTGCTAGATAGGGAACTTCTACGAAAACCATCCATTTTTCCTATTACTAGAAAGAATTGTAGTCCAAAAAATTGAGCACATGTTGGTCTGTTGAGAACTTGGGTCGTCTATCTAAAGGAAAACTCAACTGAGTATGATAGTATTTTGTCGATTCCATTATTAGAAGATACTTAATATAGTAACTAAGGTGAAGTTGCTCAAGCCGTGGGAGAACAGTGGGAGATTTTGTGGTGATCATTGAACAGTTGGTAATTTCTTAGCCATTTTTTTCCATCATTTTTGCATTTCTAAAAGTTTTATTGATTGGAGGACCACCCCTTCTCATCTTATTGATTCCCTTAATGATTTGATGATTTAAAATTTGATCACTCCATGCTCCTTTCCTCTTATTTGGTGGTTTGTTCCCTTTTCCCTTCCTATGAATGTCCCTTACAAGTTATGGAGCATTATTCGGTTATCACTAACTTTCCTTCTTGAGTTCAAAAAAATTCTTGTTGTATTGAGTTGTTCTTTGCAAGGGTTCCATCAAATAGCCGAATTTTTCCTTGATTTTTTCTTTAAAACCATAGTAGCCCCGTATATTTAAAAATATATTACTCTTTAGGAAACCATGTCATCATTAGCCCAAAACCTCACTGCCCCATGGTATCTAACTCATGCAATGGTATTCTATAATTTTCTATGGGGGAAGATAAAACTCTGAATCTTTATCATGATTTAGATTGGCAGCACAGATGAAAAATTGCAAAATACACGTGTGCTTGATCTATTGTATAAAATGATAAAATAATCATGTGAACAATTTATGCCTTCATGCATATGTTCATATTACAAACAGTACATATGACAATTTTAAATAATATAGTAATATCTAAATACATCCTCTGTAAGTATAAAAGAATCATTACCTTGATGTTTATATTCAAAATATTGCCAGATAAAAAATTGTACATGTATATGTAACATTCGTCCTTTGTATATTTCTCTAAATATAGACAATTTCAAATTATCCCGTGCCCTTGTTGATCCGAGTGCATTAGTCAATAGCATGGCTCTTAAAACTCTCGCATACTTACAAGTGGATGCTCACAAACTTAATTCCGACAAAATGATGTTGCGAGAATTCAATGAAAAAGGAGAGCGAGCTTTGGGTTCAATAACCCTTTTATAAATAGGAACCCTAAGCAATCATCATTTTGATATTCATCCAAATAAACATCATAATTTTATGAATCTGATCGCTCATATGAACCAAACATGTTTATAACTAACTCTATACAGTAACCATATATAAACATACATAATCAAGTGTTCTCCCCATCATTCATACACTTTTTTTTTTATGGCTCATTGTTTCATCAATGACTTCCCTGAAAAAATGACCAAAAATTAATGCAGTTAGTAAATATAAATATATAACAAATGGATATATCATATTTCTAAACATGCATCCTATCTTGTGAGCCCTAGTAACAATAATCCATAATAAATCTAACATATCACTATTTGGTATACCTTCAATGATACAACACAATGTAGTTCTCATATCTATTATTGTCTTTGAAGGAATTACATCTAACTACGGGCTAAATACATTCCCTATCAATATAGTAGGGCACGACTCTTATATCTGGTGTTTTTAGTAGAGGAGATGTTGGTTCATGAACATGACATGAACATCCTCAACTACTATCATAAGTTAGAATCCTTTATCAACATGCCTATGCAAACATTTATGTAGGCTTTTTTCAAGTAATGCTTTATCTATGGGTTCCTTTAACATGGAATTGTATTTTGAAATAAAAACATTAGCCTAACATTTGAAATCATTGACATAAATATCATAACATTTAAAATCAGTGACATAGCAGTATCATGGCATTCATAAACATTGATAAACTGTAAAATTAATTGGAATTTATGATCATAATAATAGCATGACATTTATAGTCATAAATATAACAATATCTTAGTATTGGATTCATAGGTATAACACTAAGATATCATATTGAAAATATAACCATAATAATGGCAATATTTAGAAACGTGGGCATAAATTATAAAACAAACAATAATCGTAGTTGCATAACATTAAAAAATTATAGACATTACCTAAAAAATGATCATATCATTTTATGAAAATTCTAAATTAGTGTACCATCATGTGCATAACTTACAACAGCGGAGGTGGGCGACAGCGGCCGATAGTGGCGGGTGGCGGAGGCAACCAACGACAATAGTGATAGGCGGTCGGTGCGTGCAATGAATTCTAGTGTATTTGAAACTTTGCCCAAATCAGTGGAATTTTAAATATACAAAAAATGAACTAGATGGTGAATTTCAAATGCATCAAAATTTTACACTGCATTTATTTTACTTCAAACCAAATACTAATATTCTGAAAATCCCTGCGTTTGAAGTACTTTATACCTCCTTTGCGGGCAACCAAATAGCCCCTAAATAATTAATATAAACTCATATTATTACTTAGTATAATGAACATTCTATAGAAGGAAGCTTCGATAAATAAGTGCTATATAATGCAATAGGTTTAGAGAAAGGAAACATTAATCTTAAATAAAAATGCAATAAACCACTTTTGTAGCTCAGATTCAAAGCACTCAAGTTTCTCTTCATTTATTTCTCTCCATTATTTCTCACTCACTGGAGAGCACTCAAGTTTAGAGAGAGTTTCTTAGGATCAATTTTAGGCGTAAATTTAATGCTTAGATTTTTAATTGAATTGATGGTGGATGATTTTGAATATTTATAATTTATGATATCGGCACAAGCATTAGTGCATCAGCACTTCAACCACCACATCATTACCAAAACCACACATCAACTCATACTTCACCCGTCTACACCACCCCATGGATACACATAACACAGTTTCATCCATATTCATCATCTCATATTACCATCATCATCCATATACACATCAACTCATATGATGCTTGTTGTCCTATTAAATTATATATAAAAAAAGAAAAATCCCATGGACAAATATATAAATATATCTGCTAATAATTTATTTTGTAAAAAGAAAATTTAAAATTAGGTATAATTGCCAGCAATGCTATCGACTGGTTGGCTGAGATGGACAAGAAGGGGCAGAAGCTAGTCGCTGAATTGTTCAGCAATTGATTTTACTAAAATTTTAAAATATTAAACTTGTAGCTGCTCGGTACTTTTATATTAAAAAAAGAAATAGCAAAAAAAAGGAACTAATATAAAGCGAAAAATAAAAATAACAAAAGAAATAAATTAAAAAGAAAAAAAAAATAGTGTAATAACCATGGCTATTAAAACTAAATCGGATCGGTCGGCTCAACTGATTGAATAAGAAACCGGTCGGCTAACCGGTCTGTTAAACCCTGAAAACCGAAGCACCATCAGACCAAGAAAAAACCAGTTGAACCGCCAGTTGAACCGAAAAACCAACGAATCGGCCGAATTTTAAAAAATCATCCGGTTCAGAAATAATGCAAGCACTGGCGTCGATTGCAACACGAATGACCGAGGTTCACTTCAGCACCGTATAACCCTAAGCTTCGATATTTATATTTCGTTATTTTCTTTCCCACTCCCAGGTCGCTGGTCTTCGACTCATCGTTCGCGTACAGGTTTCTTCGCATATAGCCAACGATCGCTGACTTCCTCCATTCAGCTTCCTCCGACTGGCGCTCCCAACTCCCACCGGAAGCAAGGAAAAGGATCAATAGTAAGATGTGAACCAATTACTCCTCTATTTACTTCGTTCATAATCGTTATCCATGAAATTGTTTTCCTGCTTTTGCAAGCAGCCGCACTATGAAATATTGGAGTTATTAGTTATTATACAAAAATGATAAAGTGATATAAAATTTACGAAGGAGATTATAAATAACTATCCAAGAAAAGTTCTGTAAGCTACTTGAAAAAAAATCTCCTGGTGGGAATACACGAAGTCTCATTCAGGGATTTGATTCTTAAATAGTAAATATTTTTTGATAGCCTCCCAGCAAAAAAAAAAAAAATTGCAACTTCGCATAAAGTTCCATAAATATTCGAGAAATTTTATCGGCTCTCGGTTTCATCTCCATTGCTCACATCCACTTGTGAGCCTAACCTGATGATATCTTCAAGAAGAATTTTCCCATCTGAAATGAAAATTTTAAGGAAATTATGTTTGAACTTTTAAGGAGAAAAGGAGAAATCACAAGAAAAATTGTTGATAGGTAGTTATAAAATAAGATTTGAAATTATACCCGTGTCTTTTGAAAGATTGGTAATCAGCTCTTGCACGCCTTCTTTTGTTTATTTCATTTTTTAGCAGTTTTACATGCTAGAGAAAGAGAACTAAAGATGATATGCATTCCTCAACACCCGACACACAATAGTGCTCAACAAAAGGTATGCATTCCTCCCCCAATGCAATGTTGTTTGGTCATCCTATGAGGGAACCGGGAGCCACGGGATGGCCAGACTACCTCGTGCGGGAACCTGGAGCAGCAGACATGTTGTTTGGTGAATTATTTGTGAAATATTTGTTTATGTTTTATAGAATTACTTAATGCCACATTTATATTATGTGTTATTTGTTTATGTTTTATAAACTTAATTGATGTCATATTTAAATTCTTTGATTAATTCGTTATGAAAACGGAATTTAGAGTGAAGGTATTAGAGGAAAATTTCTCATTCTTTTATAAATTTTAATAATAATATTATTATTTATTACATCATCCGGTTTGAGCGGTTGAACTGTGAACCATTTTTTCTTCCAATCTGATTTTCACAACCTTAGTAATAACCAAATCTAAAAAACAAATAAACAAAAAAATGAAAAAAAAGAATTAAAATAACCAAAAAAAAAAAAAAGAAAATGAAATGTATTCATCTATAGCTAGCAGGGCTAGCGACTAGTTATCACTATATATTTTTTGTTTATTCTTTTTTTTTAGTTTTGTACTTTTTATTTTTTTATTTTTTATGTGTTCTGATCATTTATTTTTTCGCTGGTTACTTTTTTCATTATATATTCTTTCATATTTTTTTTATTCATCCTCATTAGTTTTTTTGTTTTATCCATTTTTCAATTGTTTTTTTATTAGTACTTTTGTTTTTAGCTTTTTTTATATAAAATTATAGTTTTTCATATTTTAATATAGTATTTTTCAAACAAGGAACACTTTAGGGTTCCATCAAGCAGATTCGTAAAGCCAGATTTATCCTCATAATGGCATTTTATCATTGGATATGTTGAAATGATAAAGCTACATCCTATATTTGTGGTTTATCTCAAAATAGTTGTTAAGGTTTAGGGTTTAGGACATTCGCTTGTCGCCTTTTGCATCTACTGTAAACTGGTGAATGCCATTCGACTTGAGATTGTTAGGGTGTATTCTTCAATTTTTTTATATTCTAATGCCCGGAAGAGGCATGCTTTTGTATAGAAACCTTGTAAAACTTTATGTAAAGTTATAAATTTTTGGAAGTTCAAAAACTGTGCAAAACTTTATGCTTTTTTGAAAATGTTATTTTTATCCTAATACATAGCTGTATTCTGTTATTTTTGTTCATTTTAAAGTTTTTAGAGCTTGTTCACAGTTGTGTATTAGAAATTTTTTTCAGAAAATATTGCTTTTATTTTAATACACAACTGTGTATTTCTTAAAATTTTCAAAAATTAATATTTTTATCCTAATACACGGTTATATATTATTGTGTTTTGATGTGTACAAATTTTGATACAACGATATAAATAGATTTTTTTATTTTTATTCATTTTAAATCTTTTGGAGCTTGTACACAATTGTGTATTAGAAATTTTTTTCTAAAATTATTATTTTTATCTTAATACACAGCTGTGTATTGCTGTATACAAGCTATGACAAACGATTTCAATAATTTCTTGATTATTTTTTCCATTTTAAATTTTTTGGAGCTTATACACAGGTGTGTATTAGAAAATTATTTTTGAAAATTAACTTTTAACATAATACACAACTGTATATTGCTGTGTACAAGCTTTGACATAATGATTTTAATAGTTTCTTTATTGTTTTTGTTCATTTAAATCTTTTTGAGCTTGTACACAACTATGTATTAGAAAAATTATGTTGGACATGTTGTTAACCCATGTACACACGTTTACAGAGGTACACTCCAAACATCATTTCCCTTATAAACAGCTATATACAGGCTCGTATCAAAATTTGTACACAACAATACATAGTTGTGTATCGTGAAAAAAAATATCATTTTAAACATATTTTTTCTTATACATAACTGTATACAAACTTAGAAAGCTTTCAAATGAACAAATAACACTGAAACTCTTGTGATTATTATATCAAAGCTTCTACATAGCAATACACAACTGTGTATTATGAAAAAAAAAATAATATTTCAAACATAATTTTTCTTATGCACTGATGTGTACAAGCTCAAAAATCTTTCAAATAAATAAACACAACATCAAAACTCTTGAGATTATTATATCAAAGCTTGTATACAGCAATACATAGTTGTGTATAATGAAAAAAATAATATTTCAAACATAATTTTTCTCATACACAACTGTGTACATGCTCAATATGCTTTCAAATGAACAAATACAATATAGAAACTCTTGAGATTATTGTATCAAAGCTTGTATATAACAATACACAGCTATGTATTATGAAAAAAATAACATTTCAAACATAATTTCCCTTAAACACAATAAAAATAACATTTTAAACAGATTTTAACTTTCTATGCATTTTTGCACCTTCCAATTTCCTGCTTCATCCACAGTAAATCAGTAAATCTAATCATAGATGGACATCTCATTCTAATATTTGATTTCTAAAATTTTGATTGAGAATATAAATCAAGATCCTTCTTGAAACCGGATTTTGAACAGGCAAAATCCTTACATCTTATTTTTCTAGAATTTGGCCAATAACTGTGATGTTCCTTGCGAATACTAAATCCAACATTATGAACATAATTGCAATATATATCGTATGCTTCCTTCTCACAATGATACACACCCTGTGTACAAGAGAAAAAAAATATTATACACAACTGTCAACTGTGTACATGCTCAAAAAGCTTTAAAATAAATACAAACACAAAATAACCATTGACATTATTGTATTTAAGCTTGTACACAGCAATACACAGTGTGTGTTATGTAAAAAAAATCACATTTCTAAAGTAATTTTTCTTATAACAACTGTGCACAAGCTCAAAACACTTTCAAATAAATAATTACAAGACAGAAATGATTGAGATCACCAATATAAAGCTTGTACACATTTCTAAAATAATTTTTCTAATACAGGTGTGTACAAGCTCAAAAAACTTTCAAATGAACAAATACAACACAAAAATGATTGAGATCGTCAATACAAAGTTTGTACACAGTAATACACAGCTGTGTATTAGAAAGATTAACATATTTCTAAAATAATTTCCTTAATACACAACTGTGTACAAGCTCAAAAAGCTTTCAAATGAATAAATACAATCCCAAAATAATTGAGATCACAAATATAAAGCTTGTACAAAAAAATACACAGTTGTGTATTAGGAAGATTAATATATTTCTAACATAATTTTTCTAATACACAACTCTTTACAAGCTCAAAAAGCTTTCAAATGAACAAATACAACATAAAAATGATTAAGATCGCCAATACAAAGCTTGTATACAGTAATACACAGTTGTGTATTAGGAAAAATAAATATATTTCCAACATAATTTCTCTTATACACAGCCGTGTATAAGCTCAAAAAACTTAAAAAAAAAAACACAAACTATTGCGATTGTTGTAATCTAAGCTTATACATAGCAATACACAACTATGTACTATGAAAAAAAACTCATATTTTTCACATAATTTTTCATATACACAGCTGTGCACAAGTGCTAAAAGCTTTAAAAAGAGAAAAAATAAATATAATTAAGTAAAAGTATGTTTTTTTCACAGCATTCGACATATGAATAATTGAAGAATACACCATGAACCCTAAAAACTAACATTTACAAGAAAAATAGTAAAACTTGGGAGGAGTTTAAAATTTATGGATAATAACCCAAATTATCTCTCATAGTTGGTTGCAGTCCGGTTATCTTCAAGTCTTCCTGGACGTTTTGCATACCGCTTTTCAGCTCCTCGAAGAATACAATATCATCCAAATCAATTTCTATCTTCATCGCATATTTCTCGTTTATCTTTCTCAGTAGATATCAAAAGTGATATTCCTATTTGGACGCTTTTATAAAAAATATAAATATTAGAAATCCACGTGTCAACATTTAATTGGTGTCCAGATACAAAGCTACATCCGTACTCCGCACGTAATAATTTCTCCCACTAGTGAGTACTACACCTAATTTTAAAATTTCTTTTTTACATATTTATTTTAATAAAATAAATTATTAGACAGATGTATTTATAAAATTTGTCCAAATCCCATGCCTACTTCATACTCGCTGCCCATTCCCCCACGTTGAGCTTGGCATGTTGTGTCTTGCCCGTACCCACGCACATGATCGCGCCTCTCTCGAACTCCTCTTCACACATGAGCCTTCCACTCCTGCAATCTTCCTCTCATTTTCTCTCAATATCTGGGAAAATTATTAGCTCCGGACACCTGATGGGTCCGGATCTCTCTCTATCTACAGTAAAAGCGCAGGTACTGTAGCACCTGCACTTTAACTGCGCTTTAGGTGCGCTTTTACTGTAGATAGAGAGAAAACCGGACGGATCTCTCCGTCCGGTGTCCGGACCTAATAATTCGCCCAATATCTGACTCTATCCCACTCTCTCCGACCGTTAAAAACCTCGAAACCCTCAGCGATAAGGAAGTGAAGTCACAGGAGCTTACATTCGAGAAGCCATCAAAGGGTTCAGCCACATTTAAAGAAGTTGAGGGACCTGTGATTGGCTTGCTAGAGAAGATTCGGCGAGATCAACAAGGTGTGAAGAAGCAAATGAAGTGATGCAGAGAGCTGGCTAACAGGAGACATCAATGAGACCAACAACACGTGAGGGAGAACAAGAGCTCGTGAGACAAGCAAATTCCACTACCTCGACCTTGCCACCGCCATTGACCTCCTCGACGCCTGTCATTGCCAACTTTGCCAGAGCTCTTCTCCCCTCTTTTCTCTCTTATTCTTTTCTTTTCTTTTTTCTCTATCCCCCCTTTCTTTCTCTCCCTCTTTACTATCTTTCTCTCTCAATCTTCCTCTTTTTTTTTTCTTTCTCACTCTCCCTCCATCTCGCTTTCTCTTACACTCTCCTTTTTCTCTCTACCAGCATTTGCAAATGAGAGAGTGAGTGGCATTCCCAATAGGAGGTGCTTGTGGAGTGGCCCAAGTTGCCTCCAATAAAAGTTCCTCACTTCACCAGCAACAATGAGGATGATGAAGAGGAGCCATGAGGGATCATCTTCCAGCCTCAAAACATTCCGGAAGTCTAATAGAAATAAAACAAGCCCATTGGCAAAAGGTGGGGACTAGCTGAAACGGTACATTCTCTTTCTAGAAAAATGATGACAAATTCATCTCCTTAATGAGTGCATAACTGACAAATCTCGATCCTAGGATGCTTCGTTGACTCAATGTCTTGGCCGCATACTAAGTGCCTAGCTATGTAGACAGCGTTGCCGAAGAACTCAAGATATTCAATCATTCCAAGAAATGGAATAATCTTCTATAAAGCAGTACTCACAAGTCCGAGTTTGGAATCTGCCCAACGAAGCTTCGATACTAAGTACATGAAGCTGATGACCATACCCAAGTCGTAAATTGCTTGGCTATGAGAAGCCTGATTGAGAAGGAATTCCTCTCAAACATATACACCTGAGGTGTATATGAGCTTGCTACTTTTGAGAAGCTCTAAAACGTTGATGGTCGCCAGATCCAACAGAGCATAGATAAAATACTACAAAATGTCTAGGATACTCCCAACCTTCATGCCCCCAAGGGGGGGCATGCTAAAGTATGACAGAGGTTGCTAAAGTAGGTATTTCTCAATCCAAAGAGAGCATTGATGACTATCATTTGCTTAATGGAAGCTTCCAATTAGATTGAAGGTGGAGGTAAACCACCATCAATGAGTGAAGTAAACTGAAACTGATTACAACATTTGTCAAAATTATTCAACCAAAAGAGCTAGATGCCTTCTTGACTGACCTAAAAGGATGCCTTGTTCTATGCTAAGTATACGTTATAAAATAGAGAAAATTTATCACAAAAATGCTAATCTGATGTACTCGCTATGAATGGTCTTGATTAGACTAGTATAAGAAAATTATCAGAGATAATAAAATCGGTGTATACATATAAAAATACCATTGACTTCATCGTTTGTAGAATCTGATGTACTCGCTATGAATGGTCTTGAGATCTTCCCATTCCTCCCTATAGGAAACTCCAGGATCAACGTAACATAACTAAAAGCACGTAGTAAGATTAGATGAAGTTAATCAGAATCCACACCAAGCAAGCATATGAAGAGAGAGAGAGAGAGAGAGAGAGAGAGAGACTAAGACCTGATACTGTGGCTTTTTCAGTGTGTGAATTCCTCTTTTTATAAGCTTCTGCCATCCATTATTATCTCTGAGAGTCTTCTCTAAATCTCTTGTCCTCTAAAACCAATTATATAAGACGAGAATATTAACAAATGACGTACCTCCATGATGAAGAAATAATGAAAACAACAGGCCATGTTTACGAGTCATTGAACCTAGGACATGTAGGCGTCGGGGTACATGCTCTACAGTACAAGAAGCTCTATGCCTTAACAATGTGCATGATAAATTTAGCTTACCTGGCCAGGATCTAGAATCAATAGAGAATATCTTTCTTCAGGCCCTTTCACAGACTTCTGCATTTGGATTCCAACGACAGTTCTTGAATGGCCATCATGCTGGAAATACAAAGGCCTGTTTATTGGGGGAAAAAAATTTTCATGTTCAGAAAAGAGTGAGGGGATCTAATAATTTTGGTGTGAAAATGAAATGATCACTATTTGTAAACTAGGATGGATCCCTTGGGATTTAATTGGAATAACTGGAAATAACTTACGTTTTCTGGCTTATAAAAACATCTTGAAGATCATCTAACCTACAGCCTCCCTCATGAGTAAAATAATTCCAGATCCACTCCATGAGAACCTGATCTCCGCTGATATTCTCTCCTTTATAAGGGCTATCATGATCTTGTACGCTGCTGTGCTTCTCACTTTGGCATCGCTGTAAGAACTTGTCCATTGGCCCGTACACTTGTTTTTCAATCATTTTGCATCTAAAATTTCCAGGGTTTGAATGTTTTCCATGTTTCCAACTTGTATAAGATGTTGATGGCGAAGAAGATGGTAAACTATCGAAGTCCACAACCCTAGCCCTAAGTCCAAAGGAACGGAAGAGTGCTGCGCATTCGGTAGTACCAATCCATTTTTTTGAGCCGTAGACTTCCTTGTTAAAAGAATTTGAACCAGGTACATCAAATCCTCTTTCCCAGGCAATCTCAAGCCACCTTTGGAGCGAAGGAATATCAGGAACAAATTCTGAGCCACCAAACAAAACATCCCTTGCCTCTTTTCTTTGCATCAACAAATGAGAGCTAAGCATTTGAATGTTTCGCCAACCACAACCCCAGCCATAATCTTCTGATTCAACACTTTGATAATGATCGATATATCCTGATATTACGCTTATACATTTTCTTTTTTCTAACTGGAGGCATCTCCTCAATAAGTTCATGATGCCACCTTCAACTTTGTAGAAGGTGCTTTTAGTCTGCAAGTCCACTAAACAAGATATCCGTTCTTGAAGGAGAACTTCCCTCAATCCAAGATGATTTTCATTGAAGGTTGATTTGCTAATATCTGAACTCCCTCCGGAAAAACCACCAGAAGGCTCCTCAAGATAAACTGGTGCATCCTGCAAAAGTACCGAATCAACATATTCTATTTTACGTGGCCCTCAACATGTTTTAATCAGAAGTCTGTCAAAACCCATCATAAATCTGAGCTCCATGCTCATTATGAGCTTTAAAAGACTTAGTTAAATGAGCTTGGATAGCCATTTTAACACCCCCAAAATGCACGAAACCCAAAAGAATCCATCAGACATGAAGGGATTGAAAATCCATGATGAAAATTCCTTGCAGCAATTTCACAAATTAATAAAGATTAATTTATATTACAATACCAAAAGAAGGCTTGGAAATTTCGTCATTTATCACCTATGTACATGATTTACCACCAGATGAAAGAAATTTAAATACTTCAAAAAAATGTTGAACTATTAGAAGTGCTTCATAAAATGCAAGTCTACCTTGAGCCTTGAGGTTGGGAGTTCGAGTGAAATTTGTTTTGCTAGTTGCATGTCCTTTTCAAAATCATCTTCTAAAAAATGATTGTTTGCATGCCTACACAAAATTCATGGGAAAAAATAGATATTTTTATAAAGAAAAACAAATCAAAATCAGCCTTTGAAAATGCATTATCAGATATTATGTGTTTTGGGAAATGCTAGAATGTGAGCATACCATTCAAGCTCAGCAGGAAGAACATTACATTGGCAGAAAGGGCAAACTGAAAACATCATCAGCTTTCAGTCTCCTAGTTAAACATTGTACCATACCACATAATTAATGAACAGGAAAATGATCAAATCAAAAGCAAGGAAATGCAAAGATTATCTAGGTTATGCAAAGGTAAAAAGAAAAGATGAAGGCCAACTTGAAGATCCGATGAATAACAGAGTAGTCAATAATGAGTACTGGAGTAACAATGATTCCAATATCAGCAGGATGAAGAAATACACTGAAAACAAAACAAGTACATAAACCAAGTATGACCATACATATTTCATGACAGTTCAGCACATCCACTCATATCTAACCAAACTAGACGACAATCATAGAAGATCAAATACTGCAAGTAGCCAATAAATGATACTCATTTCTAACTTTAATGCCGACAGAGGTATAGGCTTTTCATGTCTGAGAGTTTAAAAACGTTATCACAATAAGTGCAGTTCCTCCATCTGATACCATACGAACCTGCCTATTACAAACTACAAAGGTTGTTGACCTAAAAAATGGGGAAGAAAATCTTACCAACCGCAGCCCATACCCACGAACCTGTTTTGCACTTTGCCCTTGCACAACCCTCACTAAACTCAGGCCATGCCTCAAATGTCGTATGTGCGACCTCACATTCTCATTTCTCCCTCATGCGACCCTCCATTCCTATCATTCGAAAATCTCCCAAAATCCTCTTCCTCATTCGCTCTCTCCCTATCACTGTCACACTCCCTAACTCGCCCTCCACTCCTCTCTATTGCACGAGACCATTGAGTTGGCCACCACCTACCAACAACTGGACAGGCTCCTCCCTGCTTGCCTGCAACTACCCATACCGACAGCGCTGACCCTATACCCTTTTACACCACAGTCATCGTCGCCCTTACACCTATCTAGTTGTTGGTGGCTTCTCTCTCCCAAGGCTGACAACCCTCATAGATCCAAGCCGCCGGCCATCGCCACCTCCTGCCCTAGCCACTGAACTATCCCCCCCCCCCCCCCCCCCCCCACTCGCTTTCACTGTCTTTCACCTTCTTCCACTCTCACTTATTCTCTCTTTCCCTCTCCCCCTCTCTCTTTCTCTCTTTCTCTATATCTCTCACTCTCTCGCTTACTTTCCCCTCTCTCTCACTCTCTATCTTTCCCTTTCCCTCTCTCCCTCTTCTTCCCTCTCCCTCCTTTCTCTTTTTTTCTCTTATTTATCTCTCCCTCAATTTCTCTCTCGACCTCTCACTGACCCCATTTCTCTCTCTTTCACCCTTTCTATCTCCCCTTTCTCCCTCTAGAGAGAGAAAACAAAAAAAGAAAAATAAAGAGAGGGAAGCAAAAAAGAAAGAAAAAAAAAGAATTAAAAAGGTGGAAAATAATTTTTTTGCATACTCGCCTCATCATCGCTTCGCGCTTTAAGGTATAAACTTGCAAACACTTAAAATCTCTGAAATCCGAAATGTGAAACTTTCAGCACAAGCGAAACTTATGAAGGCTTTACTTAATGCAGTAGGGGAAACTTGTAAGATCCATACGCACTTTTCTTATTATGATAGAAAAAAGTTAAGTACATGAGTGTATCTTTCTTGTCATGACAGAGAAATATTGCAAGTTCTAAGCATGTATTTGAAGTGCGTGCATGACTTTCTTAGCATGATGGGATAGAATACCCCCGGCCACGATTTCTCACAACACCGATCATGCACATCTTTCTTGGCGTAGTAGGAATGCCCAACACTCCCAAAAAAGCCCCCATATATAGAAAAAAATTATAGGATATTGTGGAATTTTTTATAAGACAGAGAACTCGAAAAAAACAAATAAAAAAACTTGCGAATTAAAAAATGCAACTAAAATTGAAAATAAAAAAGACTAAACTTATAGCATGAATAATATGAACACTTAAAACATGACATAGGTCGCGATAAATAAAGGCAAAATTTAAACTAAAACAGGACTTATAGGAGACATGCAACGGCTTACCCAAAAGCATGCCCTTTGCTCCTAAAACTCTCTTTAACACTGAGAATATTTAAAAAATGTATTCAGTGATATGAACAGAGAATAAAAATGAACTAAGGGACTCACTCATTTATTGATAGAAAAATAATTCTCAGTGGGTCGCCTAACTAAAATTCAATAATATGAGTCAACAAAAATGATGATTTGAAACACATGTTGAATTCCTATTTGCGTTCCTCGCAACTAGATATGCAGTACACGCACAAGTGGATGAATACAAATCACAATGAACCTAATATGCGAAGTCACGAGCACACCCTCATAATAGTACATTCACAAGAAAAACCACATGTTAGACCCTTATACATCTCAAATAGTCACAGTCGCATGAATGATTTTAAACAAGATGAAATGGTCAAACATATTGTATACCACAAGAGCACAAAAACTCTAAATGACGCACACATTAATTCTTAAAAAGGAAGCATGTACACATCTTATGAATAGGTAGCACGTTTTTTTGAAAGAATAATGCATCTTTTAAACAAAAATTTTCAGAATAAAACAAAGTAGTATGTTATCGTGGGTCATGGGTAGGACAACCATTTAAAAAAAGTGCAGAAGGCCATCAAGTCACTGAAAGAAATCTTATTCATAAATCCCCTAAACATATAGTACAAATGTACTAAAACATGTAAAGGCATTATGCAAGCACACAGAAGAATGTGCTAATGTACCGGTGACTATGCAAATGCACTGTGCGAGCACACTGAAGATCACGCAAGTGTGCAAGTACATCGCGTAAGAACATAAAAAACATGCATATACGCTGTGCAAATGTATTAAAGTGTATGAATACATCGAACTATTGAAATCAACTCACTCGTATGTACTCCAACAAAATGCATTAAACTCTTAAATTTGATGTCAGAGAATGCTGTGCGGGTTAAAAATGAAGTGGATTAAATCTCTCCTATGTTGAGAAATGTGTGATCGCATTATTGTTTTAACATTCACATCTCTTTTAAAATATAAAATACCCATATGTGCTATGACTAATGAATCAAACTCCTAAATTTAGGGTCTTTAAATATTGCACGGGTTAAGATGAATGAAATTATCTCCACTATTAAAAAAACCGTCGGATGGCTCCAAAAGCGGGCAATTATTCTGAAACTTTACAAGTCTCTTCTTCTTGAATTTAAGCTAGCTCACATGTAGTCTAACAAACGTGATAAATGCCTAAACTCAACGTCTAAGAATATCCAACAAAAAATACATTGAAAGTTAATGCAATCCACTCCGAGGATCGTGCAACCCTTATTGAAAGAATGAACAACCATTTTGAAAATTCACAAATAATGTCTCAAATATAAAAATCAAACTTATCATTACATGATACTCTCCATCTGATCACTCTATCTATAGGACAAAGTCATAAGCCTCACTTTTCAAGTATGATCCTTCTCCTTGCAAGGCTTGGAGTTGATAATACTTGAACCTCATGAGAGACATATGAGCAGTAAATTTTAAATAGCTTATTATGGAAGAATTATTTTCAAGTCTTATTCTAATAAATAAATATGAGTCTACAAAATTCACAATGATATTTGATTTTTAAGTTCACATTAAGCCTTCAATATTTTATACAAAGGAGATTCATTACCAAAATAAAATCTTGAATTTATCACTCGTATGGCAGCTCATAAAGTGTATATTTGAACTCTATCTTCTATTAACAAATAGATAGAGTTGACTGATGTGGAGCATACGATGTGATAAGTTAATGGTGAAATAATTTGAAATTTGCTAAATTTGAAATATGCTTAGGTTTTATTTGATATACAATTTATAACAGCCCACTAATCTACGCAAATATACATGTCGAATCAAGTCATAGAGTGATATAGTAGAGTGTCAAACCTACAAGGTAATATTCTACTATACCGCATCAAACTACTACTGCTTACTCCAATTGCATGTACTGAAATGAAAAATAAAGTTTTTGAGTTACTACCACTAAATGAAAATAAGTAATATAGTTGATATAATTTTAATAAAATATTTTGGATTGATGCATGTAAATAACATATTTTTTCCCAATGATACTCTTAATTGTAGATGTGGATCACAGCATGTGCATCCTTAGATCTCTGTCGAGCTTGTAAGAGTCAAAAGAAAAATTGTTAGTTTTCCTATAGTTTTATTATCTCCATAGAATCTAGAATATTCAAATATCTTATGTCTAGGCATGCCAATATTCCTATTTGTTCTTGCATTCCTACGTCAAGGCTATACATCACATTAGGTTTTAACTACACACATAATCATTGTATGTATTAAATGAAGAACAAGAGATATTGAAAACATCACTATTTTCGTTAAAGAATAAGAGTCTACATTAGAACTTAATATGCACTTTACATTATCAACCCAAAACAAGAGATCTAGCCAAACATAAAAGAAATAACAAGCAAACTCATATTCATTTTATTCATAGAAGAACAAAGTACAAGAGAAGTAGTAAAAAAATTTATCACCAAGATGGGTCAAGGTATCTTATCTACACTCCTTCTTCCTTCACTTACAGAGTTACTTATACAAACATTGGCTAAACTCTCCCAGAAATTATATCATGCACTTCTCTAGCCTCCCTTAGACTTTACTCTAAGAGGGAACTAAAGAGATCCACTGAAAAGTACTAAATTTTCACTCAATGAACTGAACTCTACAAATAATAGAATTAACATCTATTTATAGTAAGTACATGATCAAATTCGAGCATCACGGCACTGTACAAGGTAGCACTACAATGATGAAAAATGAACTAACGTCTCAGCACTGTAGTGCCAGCTCCGCTGCGACGCTGGGTGATGTGGCACAATTATGGCCCAAATCGGTGCATCTCTTCATTAAGTCGGTGCGACTCTTAGCAGTTATAACTGTTCCACCGTGACGCTTTGAACGACATTCCGGTACCGAGGCATTAGAAAGGTTGGCACTCCTGCGTGAACTTTTTCGAGACACCTAATGATGGGTGCTAATTTTGCGCGCAGCGACACTTGCAAACAGAGAAGGTCGGTGCTGCCGTGATGAAATTGGTACTTCGGCGTTGATTGATACGGCGCTGCAGCATAATCCTTATCGGCACTACGGTGCTATCCAACACTTGTAATTTTTGCTTTTTCCTGCACAATTTCTGTACAAACACAACTAAAATAACATATTTTTACTAAATTTAATATAACTAAAACAATGCATAGTTTATACTTATCATTGACAAAATTTAAAATAATAAAATAACATATTCAAACACCCCAATGATGGTCATGTTGACAAAAGATATTAACCAGGAAGACCATACTTTTGAGAATTCTCCCAAACCCTAATGAAGATTGTTTTGGGGTCACATGTAGCTTAAGATATGAAAATTATATATATATATATATATAATTTAAAATATTTATTTATTCGAGCATCACGGCACTGTACAGGGTGGCGCTACGACGATGAAAAATGAACTAAGGTCTTAGCGCTGTAGTGTCGGCTCTGCTGCGACGCTGGGTGATGTGGCATAGTTACGACCCAAATCGACGCGTCTCTTCATTAAGTCGGTGTGACTCTTAGCAGTTGTAACTGTTCCGCCGCCGCGCTTGAAACAACATTCCGGCGCCGAGGTGTTAGAAAGGTTGGCGCTTCTGCGTGAGTTTTTCCGAGACGCCTAATGCTGGGTGCTAATTTTGGGCGCAGCAGCACTTGCAAACAGAGAAGGCCGACGCTGCCTCGATGAAATTGGCACTTCGTCGTTGATTGATACGGCGCTGCGGCATAATCCTTGTCGGCATTGCAGTGCTATCCAACACTCGTAATTTTTATTTTTTCTTGCATAATTCTTGTACAAACACAACTAAAATAATATATTTTTACTGAATTTAATATAACTAAAACAATGCACAATTTACACTTATCATTGACAAAGTTCAAATTAATAAAATAAAATATTCAAACACCCCAATGATGGTCATGTTGACCAAAGATATTAACCTGGAGGACCATACTTTTGAGAATTCCTCCAAACCCTAATGAAGATTGTTTTGGTGTCACATGTAGCTTAAGATAAAAAAAATAAATAAATGTAGCTTAAGATATGAAAATTAAAAAAAAAGTATAAAATTTAAAATATTTCAAGTAAAATCTATCACCATAAGCATAAATAAAAATTTACCCACCCTCCGTAACTATTTGTTTAGGGTGACAAATAGAAAATAACCTTAGCTCATGAAAGGTCAATGTCTTGTTTAACATATCATCATAATTTATTCCTAAATGATCTCTTGTCAGTAAAGATGCGGCACATGTACTCTAACTAGTGATTTTGATGTCATGGGGCATCACATATAAACGGTTATGATCGGAGCTCTTAGGTCAAGTAATTTTGCAGCAAAATGACACCAATAAATTGCAGCCATGACCAGAACCCATAAGTTCTTCAATGACTAAAAATCACTTAAGTAATGAATTATAAGGAGCACTTCACAGAGCACAAAGCTCTCTATTAGCTAAAGTTAGTCGACTTAAAATTATCGCTTTAAACAAATATTCACCTAAGTCTACAATATACTATTAAATGAAGAAACCCATGGTTACCAATAAGCATTCTTCAATCATATTGGGTTGATTATTTCTTCTGACTAAGTAGACCATAAACCATGATAACTTGAGACAATAGAATCATGAGACCTCAATCGAGTTTATCATTATTCCCCCACTATCCAGTTTGAGTGTTAAGATGATAAATTTCAAATCCCAATACCAAATTTATTGTTACTATGTGCTCAGTACTTCATGTCGATCTAACAAGGAGCCTTAATCAATAGTTCTCTCTCATTACCAAGAGGGGCAATTAACCATAGGATTTTTATGCATATGAAAAAATTAAAACCAGATCATAAAATCCTCGCAAAATAATGGTGAAATATTTAGATAGTGTTTTATCTTCAATTTAATGTCTTCTAAAAATTTAATGTGGAATCATTCTAAACTCTCCTAGTGAGAGGTTAGGATGCAAATCTTTGGAGCCCACAAAGGTATACACTAAGACACACAATAAGAGAAAAAGGTATAACTAAAATGAGTATATCGAGCATAAAAATTGGAGTAATATGAAGTCAATTAATTATTTAAGTGTTAATTCACTGCAAGTAGTATTTAATTCAACTATAATTTAGTAAATCTTATAAATCCAAATTTAATAAATCCTAACAAAGTTTTGGAAGTAAATTTTTTTGGATAAATTCTAGTAAATTATTTGGCAAGATTTAGCCTAAAATGGGAGAAATTTAGGATTTAATTTCTATTGCTAAAAAACCTATTTGGCAAGACTTAACCTAAATCCTGGCTAAATCTTGCAACCAAACAGAAAAGATATTGTTTCCTCTTATATTGCACATGTTACTCTAAGAAAACATGGTTTTCATTCAATAAATAACTAATAGGCACAAGAAAGCGTAGACACACAGAAATTTTCATTTTTTAAGATCTCCAAGCTACTAGAGCCATTGAACCACCACATGATTGAAGTAAAACATTACTGTTAATACAATAGCAACCAGATTAAAAGTACAGATCCTAGAAACGACCTTATCAAAGAAAAGTGGCAATTCCCTGGAAACCAAACTATTTCTATCCATTGAATAAATGACTAATAAGCGCAAGAAAGCGTAAACGCATACAGATTTTCATTCTAAGATCTCCGAGCTACTGAGAGCCATTGAACCACTACAAGATCGCAGTAAAACATTACTGCAAATACAAATAGACAATCTGCTTAAAAGGATAGATCCCGAAAACGACCTCCTCAAAATAAATCGGCGAATCCTTGGAAAATAACCTATTTCTATCCATGGTTAAAATCGACGGGCATCAAATCAGTTATTTTAAATGTGCATAGAAACTTCTCCAATGGCGTATTATCGAGTAGCCAAAATCTCAGAGTCCGATACACAATCGATCGCAGTTTCAAGTAAAAAAACAAAAAAAAAAAAAAAAGAGGTTGAAAAGATGATACCAACAGTCGAACTAAAGTGTAAAGCCTTTACCGTGTTAAGGGGGAGGAAGAGACGGTATGGTGATGAATATGAGTAGGATAGAGTGCTCTAAATGGTGCGCCTTCAAAGTGAAAAGAGAACTCGCCCGGTTGCGGGAACGCCGGGAAGGCACAGGTTTATGACTTTCTTGGATTATATCCACTGCGCACGCAACCCGCACCAGAGACTTCTTTGGTTCATGAAATTTGTTAAATGTGAAGAGTGCGGTCGTTATATTGAGAACAATTATTTATAAAAATTTGATTTTGTATGTCCTGTAACGCGAAAATTACGGAAATAACCCTATTTGAACCAACGTTCTAACTATGTTCTAATAGAGCTCAACGAAAAGCATTTGACAATAGTAGATACTGTAGAAAAGTGTATTTTAGCATAAATACACAGAGACTAAAACAACCTAAAGAATAAAACTGTACCAGGAAAAAAAGGATGAGGAAGATGTCTATTTTCATGTAAGCTTCTTTTTCATTATCTTAAAGAGTTGAGATACATGGTATATATATAGGTAAAGGTGTATTCTGTTTTACACATGTAAGAGCATCTCCAATCGAACGTCAAACGTGCGTATGGTGTCGTTCGGTCGCTCCAGCTGAACGTCAAATCTTCCGCTATTTACTTGCGGGTGAACAATGCGACATCAATATTGACGTTGCACTGTTCACCTACGCTATTTTGTTCTCTCAACCGGATTTGCCGAAGAAACGCGCGAAAGAGGAGAAGGACCGTTACCTTCACAGAAGCGTGCAAAATGGAGTTCGATTGGAGCAAAATTATCGCATTTTGGAGTTTTGCTGTATTTTACCATGGAAAATGGAGTTCTCGGTTGGAGATGCCCTAAGGTTGAGATGCTTCAAGTTAGTTATGAACTAAGTGTTGAGATTTATATGAGAGGATAGTGGCTGCAAGTTCTGCAGTATTTGTTGGACTTTTAGTTTGGTTCTGAGAAGATGAAATCGTTGAGTTGAGAGCGACTTTGTTAGTATTTCTGCCTTTTGATCTTTGGTGTTGATTGGAACTACTTGGATTGTGTTGGCTTGTATGTGATCATGAATGAAGTGGTGATCGATTTTGATGCACTTGATTTTGGCATGAAAAACAAGATTGTTGGCAAGAGCTATTGCCAAGATGTTGTCACAATGGAGAGTTGTTGGTTGTTTGAGAGGGATATTGAAGTTGCTGAGGAGGCGTTGAAGCCAGATGATATCAGCTATAGCTGCTACCAAGGCACAATATTCAGCTCCTATGGATGATCGAGTGATGGTGGGTGCTTCTTTAAACTCCAAGATATGAGCGTATTTCCTAGGAAGGAGCAATAGCCTCTGGTGAAGCATCTTGTTGTAGGGTCACTCACCTAATCAACGTCAGAGAAGGAGGTGAGGAGTAAAGGTCCCAGGGAGATAGGTAGGCTGTAGTGTAGAATGCTCTTTATATATCATAATAGGTGTTTCAGTTGATGATAGTGTTTCTGTTGAGGATTGTGTATATGTTGATATAGGATGTTAACAGTGTAGGCTATGTACGTCCAGGTGATTGTTATGTACTGGAGAGATCCTGTGAGTTGGCAGTAGATATGAGGGTTGGACAATACAAGGTCGGTTGGTGTGGAGGTGGGTGGTTTAGTATAGTTTGGATTTGAGATGGGAATGCAGTTGAGTAAGCCTGCTGCCATGAGGATGGATGATGCACAAATGTGTTGAGATAGAAAGTATGAGTGTGGAAGTTATTGAATTTGGATACCAAGAAAATTGTGGACTGTCCCAAGGTGCTTCATTGTGAATCAGTGGCTTAGTTTTTTAATTATGTTGGATACAGTGATTGGATCATTGTCGTCGAGGAGAATATCGTCCACATATATGAGGAGATAGATTTGAATATGTTGTTTCGAGAATGTAAGGAGGGAATGATCAGCTTTGCTATGAGTGAAGCCAAGAGATTAGAGATGATTGGAGAAGGTTGTGAACCATTGGCGTGGGGCTTATTTGAGACTATATATTGCTTTGCGAAGTAGAAAATTATGGGTTAGACTTAGGGTGTCTTTCGAAACCATGAGGTTGAGTCATATAGACAATCTCCTTGAGATCACCGTGGAGGAAAGCGTTGGCAATGTAAAGTTGATGGATTTGCCATTGTTTGTTGAGGGCTATGGTAAGTAAAACACGTATGGATGTCATTTCTGCAATCGGACTGAATGTTTCATTATAGTCAAGTCCATGTTCTTGATGATGACCTTGAGCTACCAAACGAGTTTTGAAGGGTGTGATGGTGCCATTGGAATGATATTTGGTTCAATATGTCTATCGGCATCCTAGAACTTGAGCATTGGGTGGGGGTGGTACAAGTATCCAAGTACCTTGTTGGATGGAAAGAAATTCGGTGGCCATAACATTGCGCCAGAAAGCAGATTTTTCTGCATCTGAAAAGTTGGTTGGATCGGGTGGGTTGTGCTACGTAGGTGGAGCATTTTTGTGAAGAAGATTGAGTAGACTGCGGGGTTTAGTGATCCGATTTTAAGTCTTGTGATCATGGGGTGAGATATTTTGAGGGATGGATGCAAGAATATATGTGATTGGGGATGCTTTATTTGAGTTGGAAGTTGAGGAAATCAGGGAAGATGGTAGTGGCATTGAGTGTGGTGGAGTTGATAAATGTTGAGATGTTGGAGGTATGGGATAAGGGGAAGGTGGTGGAGATTGTGATGCTAATGGGAAAGTAGTGGTGGGGGTTAGAAGGGATGGATTGTGTGGTTGTAGTGGGGTAGTGTGGTGAGGAGATTGTTGTAGGAAGGGAAAGGTAGTTTCATCAAAAGTGACATGTTGAGATATGTATATTTCATTTGTGGAGAGATTGAGACACTTGTAACCTCTGCAGGAGTCAGAATAGTCGAGGAATACATAGGGAACTATTTGTGGAGCTAGTTTGTGTCTTTGATTGGGGGGTATCCATGGATAGTAGGCACAATCGAATGTCTTAAGGTGTGAATATTTTTTAATGGTAGGAGATAACATACAATTGATGAGGTAGGTGGCTGTAAGAACATCATCTGGCCAAAGGGTATATGGGAGGTGAGCAGTGTGTAATAGGGTACAAGTAGTTTCAAGGATGTGATGATGTTTGCGTTCAGCAATCCCATTTTGCTCTGGAGTGTATGGGCATGATATTTGGTTATGATTCCCATTTTATTGGAGGAAGGATTGAAGTTCATAGTTAAGGTATTCTTTTCTACCTTCAGTTCGAAAATATTTAATTTTGTGGGAGAGTTGTTCTATAAATGTTTTGAATTTAATAAAGGTTGTTGATACTTAAAATTTATAAAACATAGGAAATATCCAAGCAAATCTAAAAAAGTTATCAATAAAGATAGTATAATATTTTTAGCCTTGATTAGAGTTAATGGGGGAAGGACCCCATACATCTGAGTGGATAAGAGCAGGAGGAGTAGATGTAGACCTTGTAGACTTTGAAAACACTAGTTTATGGCCTTTTGAGGCATTCAAAAATAAGAATAATAAGGTATAGAAAGATCTTTGTGTTGCTTTGAGATGATGGCGATGACTTGACAATGGGGATGGCCGAGGAGATTGTACCAATAAAGCGGATTAACGGGTTGCCAAGGGATTGAGTTTAATTGGGTAGAGTCCATCTCGACGTGGACCCTTAAGAAGAACTTCGTTTGTCCTCAAGTCCTTGATTGTGAAACTAGAGGCATTGAAAGAAATGGAGATGTTATTGTCATTTGTTAGGTGAGAAACTGAGAGGAGTTTGTGAGAGAGTTTGGGTATATGAAGTAGATGTGAAAGATTTATCTTAAGGGATAGAGTGGGAAGTAGACCAACGTGTGAATGATCTATGGGGAGACTTCCTCCATCTCCAATGGTGATGTTGTCAAAGCCTTGGTAGGGAGATGGGTTTTATATGTTGTTGAGTGTGTGAGTGAGGAGGGATGATGCTCCCGAATCAATGTACCAATCATTTGACAGAGGTGGAGTAGCAGCTACCATTGCTTTGGATGGTGTGGGAGGAGGTTGTGGTATGTAGTTGATGTTGAGTTAGTGCCAACATGTTGTAGTCAAGCGCCCTTTCTTGCTGCAGATTTGACAGACAAGCAGTTGAGTAGTAGAGTTAAAGGAGTTTCTGTTGGAGGTTGTTGAGTTATAAGGAAATCTGCCACATCTTCGTCTACCTCGACCACGATAGGAGTAAAGAGCTGACTGGAAGTATGTTGTGGGTAGGTCACATGATGATTCTTTGAGATATTGATTTCCTCACTAGCAAGTAGCAATTTTATAGGATGATGGGTGCGAGTTTGGTTCATATGAAGGTTTTGAATGCTTGATATGATTACGGTAGGCCATTAAGTGTGTAGAGGATGATATCCTCTGTGTCGATGGAGGATGCAGCTGAACCTATGCTGTCAACAATGGTTTTGATTGTTGTGAGGTATTGAGTCATGTTAAGATTATGGAGACATTATGTAGTTCATTCTTCAGTTGAATGACTCGTGAGTGGTTAGATACTTGTAGTCGACGCTCACTGGTTATCCAGATGTCCGAGTAGGAGTCAAGGTGAAGAACGTACAGGAGAATCGATGGTGTGAGTGTAGAGCAGATGGTTGTAGCTAGATTCTGATCTAGGCAAAGCCATTGGTTGTAGTTGGGGTTTAGTATGGTGGTGTCATCTGACTGCTGAGTGAGGCAAGAAGGTTTCATAGCGGTGTGACCTAGAAAATCAACGAAGCCATTTGCGCATAGCAGTTTCAACAATTGAGATTTCCACATTGGGTAGTTCACTTGTGAGAGTTGGGTAGGAACAATGGTTTTCATGTTAGAGATGACAAATTTTAAAGAGGAGGGTATATGGGTGTTTTTTGCTAATGTTTCCATGAGAGGGTCGCCAACCTGCGAAGAAGAAGAGTGGGCCATTGAAGATAGGAAGAAGGGGTGTTACACCGTTTTTGATACCATGTAGAAAGGTGTTTTTAGTAGAAATACATAGAGACAAACAATGTAAAGAATACAATTGTAATAGGAAAACAAGATGAAGAAGAGGTATATTTCCACGTAAGCTTCTTTTTCATTATCTTAAAGAGTTGAGATACATGGTATATATAGGTAAAGGTGTACTCTGCTTTACACATGTAAGGCTGAGATGCTTCAGGTTAGTTGTGAGCTAAGGGTTGAGATTTAAATGAGAGGGTAGTGGCTGTAGCTTTTGCAATATTGGTTGTGGCTGCAGCTTTACATAGTGGTTGTGATTGTTGTCTCTTTTAGATACAATAGACTATACTTTAGTAGATATGTCACTGATTGATATAGCAGAGTGCAATTATAGTAGCTACAGCAACATAACTTTTTAAGTTGATATTTTAATGATAAATCATCAAAAATCGATTTCATTGGGCATGAATCTTAATGCGTATTTCAATTGAAAATTTTCATAATTAAATTTAGGATTATCCGAACTTTGATTTTAGCAAACTTATAGTCAATTTGAATATATCGTCAAAACAAATCCATCAACACAATAGAATAGTCCAACCCAAATCCAAATAAGCCGAGAAATTAAAGCACAATATGAGACTTCATGACGTTAATGGGATGATCAAACAATTTTCAAATCTCACATGTTTATGATCAAATTGAGTGTCTCAATGAGATAAATTCAACAAGCCCAAAACCATCTAATTCTAACATCATGAAGACACTAATCAAAGAATTCAATGCAGGTTGTTTGATGGTATGCTCCGAAATTTAACAATATTTATGGGGAATGCTAGGCATAAAAATTTATAGATAGGTTCCCATCCTCTCTCCGAAGGGCCTTTGCTTGAGACTCAGGATAGCTGAAGGCTTGAAGAATCTCAGAGCTCCAATCGCACCACTAGCAAACCACTATCTTCGAATCACTCCCCAACCACCACCATCACACAACCACCAGATTGCCGCAATCGGTTCACAACCCTTCAAAATATTATTGTGGCATGTGTCTCTCTTCAAGGGTCAATATTTTAGATTAGCTATTAATATGATGATGTAGACTTGATTTGAAATAATTTTCTTATTATTTTTTATAGCAGCTTTTTAATAGAAAATTTTCTTGAATATGACAAAAAGGTATTGGCCAAAAGTTATCCTGAAAAAAAAAAAAGCCATAATTACACTTATGATAATTAATTATATAATATCCTCTATTTGATATACATCTTTTTGAATCCTTTTTGAAATCTAACGAAATTATCAAACTTTTATCATAGAATAGAAATTAAACTTAGTTTCTGCAAAAGCCGATTTGCAGAATAGAAATTCTTTTGTATATTAATTAAGATTTAAGACAGATAAAATATGCATTAGCATTAGAGGAAAATAAGGCAAAAGGATTGATATTTTCTTCAGGGAGGATGAAAGGGGAAAACAAGCACGAAATAAAGAACTTGTAAGATCAGATTTTATAATCAAATTATCTTACAGAAAACAGAGCAGTCGGACGCAAATCAACGGCCACAGATCTATTATTTACATGAAGAAGAAAAAACTTGTGATTTCTGAGGTATTGAAGTCACCTTGCCAGGAATTGTTGCCATTGGAAAGCTGCAATCCTGAAAGAACTATGGAGTCAGAAAAAGAATATCTGCTGCTGCGCTCAGTTCGAGTACTAATTATATAAATAACCTGAATCAATAAGCTGTGAAGACACCCAATATTTAGCAATAGATTTCATTTCATCAAAACTTGGTAAAGGATCTTGTTACTTGTTAGTGCCATTGAAAAGGAAATCGAATAATTGCATTGAAATATGCTAAGGATTATACTTTTTCTGATAGATTTCAGAATGAGAATCAAATTTAAAATCATCAAGACTAGACAAATGGAAGAAAACAAATGTGCAAAATCACTCAGAATTTTTACACAAGTTCACTCAATTGATGATTAATTAATGTTGGTTTCTCTGTAGTTTTCATCATGAAATTTTTACGGGAGAAATTTAGGCTTCATTTGAGACAGTTTTCTTACTGTATTCTAAAATAGTTTTTTAGAAAGCAATAAAAAAGCTGTCCTAAAAGAAGCCCCAATCTCATACACTATGTATGTAATTTTTTTTAATCTCTTTCATAAAACGGTAAGAACAATCAATCTATATACCATCTTTGCGCAAGGCTTTTTTTCATAGGTATCAATTATGCTCCAAGAGCTAACATTAAATACATCCAATAAAGTTTTACAATACTACAACAACAACAACAAATCCACAACATTTGGAAAAGAACGAACGCGAAATACCAAATAAAATCAGAATCACATTGATCCTCTACAGATTTTCTTCCAAAATCATATGAAAATATCAAGATATAGCACACAGACAAGAACAAAATCACATACAAATGATGATCACTTAGCAGTCGAAGCAGTGAAATCAGCTGCAGTAAGAACATGAGTCCTCCTTGTAACGCCCAGTCCCAATAAATGATTAAGGTAAACCTTCCCTTCCTTCACTGTCGCCGAAGTAGCAATGCGATGCAAAGGTCCAATAAATCTTTTTGTAACAGTTGCAGTATTCCAATCATCAAAGCTCTCCAGAATTCTAGCAGAGGGTGTGCCTGCAACTACTAACTTAGTTGGTGACAGAAGCTCCAAGCCATCTCCCAAAAGAAGGGAGCCTGTAACTTCTACAACTCTTACATCCTCTGTTTTGATATCAACCTTGAAGAGATAGCCACCAGCTGTGTGTACGACAAGAAGATAGCCATTTTGGTGGTATACAATCCCATTAATCCCAACAAACGTTCTGTACCATTCTTTTTTTTGGACAAAGATATTGCTCCTTATGATTGATAGCAATTCACCATTCGATCCAACTTTCCATATCTTGTTTGCTTTTGTATCAGTAACGTAAGCATTGCCATCATCATCCACAGCCACATCGTCAGCAAATGAAGGTTCGTCATCTATATTGTATAGCCGAAGTAAGATATATTAGATTTAGTAGGACTAGGAAGGACTGAATATAATATCTGAATTTTTTTTAGAAGATAAAAATCTTTGAAAGTAGGGCATAAAACAGATACAGACCATGCTAGTGAATATTAAGTTTTTAAAGGTGGTCATGTGTGATATTCAAATAATTGATCTCAATCCCAAGAAAGGAGGAGGATACCACTTGAGGTAGAGTTCTTTAGTTGGTGTGTGAAGTTATTCCTTGAACAAATAGTAAGTGGAGCTCCACCCACAATCCAAGCCAATACACATAACAGGAAATTGTAAGGGGCCCAAGGATGCACAAACTCGAACATGACATCATGAACACAAACACAATACATATCAATTATTGAAAATATAAGGTACAAATACAGTTTAGACAATACATCATAATTTTATATATTAAAATAATGAATATAAATTAAATAAGAAGAATATTAAAAATAATAAAGAAAATGATAATTCATTGAAATCTAAAATTAACTTTGTAAAGCTGATACCCATAAATAGTCATCTAGCTTATTATATCAAAAAAAATAAGCATAAACTATTAAGTATAACATCAAGATTCAACATTCAATATTCAACTATACATAAAAAGGAATAATAGGATTAGCTTCTTCATCAAGTATTTATCTTTGGCTTTCAATCTCATTATCATTAAATAACATTGCTTCCAATAATAGCTTATCAAGAGAAAGATTAACAATCTTCAAAATTCTCATATCATTGAGGGACTCGAAGCCATCGGGGGATGTCAAATATTGATGTCGTTGCATCCACGAAAACACCGTTGAACATCATCGTCGTGCTGCCTTTGAGCTTCAAAGAAAAACCCTAGTCGCAAGTCACAAAGGAAATGTTTGAGGAATCAGGGGATGCGGACAAGTGTTCTGTCGATGCATAAGTAAGAAATTTTATTCTTAATAAATTGTATTGAAAAATAAATTTTTAATAATATATTTAGGACAAGCATCTTGGGCATGTGTATCCATTTTTTTAAAAGATTATTTTAATTGAACAAGTCTTTGCCCTGACCAACACACGTGTCTGTGGCCGACATGTGTTGGTGCATCACTAAAGGGTAACATGGGAAATGGTGTAATTATGTAGCAAGATTCCATATATAAACCTTGAGAAAGCACTCCCTGCTAGTTTACCATGGGAAATGGTTTCATTTCATTCTTTTTATGAGTAGGGTTGAAATCATTACATTTGGGAGAGCGTTAGAGTGCTTGTGGAGCCCTTTGTGTGTGAAATTGAAATCATTACAATTGAGAGAGTTTTAAGAGGCTTTATGGAGCTTTTTTTGTGTGTGAATGGAAAACATTACATTTGAGAGAGCTTTAAGAGCATTTGTGGATAAAACCAATATTGATTTCTATCTACACCAAATGAAATGATGGAAGTAACAAATTTCATCATTTTCAAAAGCATGTTTTCTAACTTCAACCAACCAAATGGGGTTTTGGGGCTCATTTGGTTACTTTTAGATAGAAACCGAGTTTTAGAAAATGATAGTTTTGTTATCACTCATTTTGTGTGTGTAAATGAAATCAATATATAGGAGGAATTTGTAAAAGTTTAAAATCAATATTGATTTCTAACATTATCTGTATCTAGCCAAATGATGAAATCCAGTAAATTTACCATTTCTCAAAACATGCTTTCTCACTTCAAGAAATCAAATCCCTGTAGAGCATTGCAATTTCCGAATATACAAATATAGTCAACTGGTAATTCTGAATTTGAAAATTGAAACGGCATAACAGTTTACTAGTTAGCTATACAAGAGAGAAATTTTCCTGAGCATTATTAAGCTTATTTTGAAATGTGAAAAAGGCTTTCAGTAATAAAGATAATCTGATGTACAGAAATAAATAATGAAGGGTAATGATACTTAAATTAGGCTAATCTAAACTATGTAGCCGTAGAAGATGAAAAATATTAGCACTGCGTCATCTTAAATAGCATTTATACAAATAAACATAGAATCGCAATGAATTGAAGATGCATAATTTATTTTTTTTTGGAAACTATGCAAAAATTTGAATGTCAATTTTCAAATTTTATTTCCTGCAGAAATTGAATGAGTGAATGACCGAGAATATGCAAAATATGTGGAACCAAAGCAATCATCACATCAAGTTGTGCATAAGTAAATTACTAGAACTAAGATAATAGCATCAATTTTACCCAAAAGATCAACAAAATTTCATGACCCTGCAGCATATCATCCCTGTAATAAGATCACATAAGTTGAGATCATTTCTCTTCAGATCCATCAAAACAAAGCGTGATAATAGATTCAATCATTTAAATTTAGCAAACCTTTACGGCTTTACTCGACCAAATGATACTAAAAAAAAAAAAAAACCAGAGGAATTGAGCCAAAGCTCTGTATAAACAAGCATTGAATCCATAACCTCTGTTGTTAGAGCCAAAGCTCCCAACAACTTATTGTTCAAGTTTGATTATCTAACTTCTTTTTCTCTCAGCAAAGCCAGCTGAACATAGTAGCATCTGATAAATACATTCAAATCTATCATCCTCATTCATCTGACTTAGATATGGTGCATGACTTATTTTTAAAAAGTGCTTATTGATAGGAAAAAAATTGACAAAATATGCAATAGAATGATTACAATTTAGAAGTACAAAACCTACATTCGTTCGTCTAATGATTAGTTTACACTTGTAAACCGCACATGCTGTGTCCGACAAAGCAGATGCAAAAGAAGGCGCCAGTATTTTATTAATATGATTATTTACCGTCCAGTCCAACCCAAATCAAACGACGCCAGTGAGTTCAGTTTGAAGTAAGAGAAGAGAGAGAGAGGTGGGGTAGGAGATAGAGCGACGCACCTGGACGGCTGAGGCGAGTAAGGAAGAACCGCTCGCCGGACTCAAGGCCGTAGGCTGCAACCGCCGCCGAGGATAATCCCATGACTTCAGCGTACACGACAAGGAGCCGGTCTCGCTTCGCATCGATTAGGATGCCCACCGATGCGTTTCCCGCGACATCAGCGTCGGCGATGAATGTGCGCTCTTGGAGTTCGGAGCCATCGGAGATGGCGGGGAGGCGGATCTCAGCGACTCCTCCGTCGAAGAAGGTGGATATGAGAAATCTGCGACGTGCATGATCCCACTTGGCGCACTCCCTTAGCCAGCCGCCGCTCCTGTACCTGAGGGAGCCATTGGTAGCGGTAGCTGCCCGCTCCAGGGACGCGATTAGGGCGATTGGTATAGCAGTGGCGAGGACGAGAAGTGCCCAAGTGCGGCGCCCGCAGCAGTTACTCGCCATTGTAGGAGGAAGATCGGAGGCGCGTTAATTGCTGATGCGCAGAGAAGCGAAAGATCAAATGGGAAGTTTGAAGAAAGAGACAAATAGGCGAGTGTGGTGGTTTCTCGGTGGAATTCATTAAGCTGTTGCTGACTGAAGAAAAGTCTGATTGGTGACCTAATTCCTGAATTTTTGCATAATGGCTGCGATTAATGGGTAAACGAGAAGAGTCCAACATGAATAAATTTCTCTCGCGGCATCAGCTCCAACTTTATTTATAAGTTCCCAGTCGGCAGCCGGAGACATAATAATTATTATTTACAGTAACTATTATAATAAATGATTAAAAAAAGAGAAATTATAATTATAATTTTTTCATAATTAACCTGAATTTGTTTGCCAAATTTAAAGTGGGATGAATTTAATATTTATTTTTTTTTATAAATAACACTCAACTCGTGGGAAAATTACTATGTACGGACATCGGACGTAGAGATACATCTAGATTCCAATTAAATATTGACACGTAGAATAGACACATGAATTTATTTTTTATTTTATATATTTACTGTGTCCGCAGAACTTTAAGTCAAATCGCATCAAAAGCATAGTAAAAAGGCAGTCAAAGAGCATTAAAAGCCCAGTCAAAGTGGAGTCAAAGCACAGTCAAAAAGTGCAACAAAAACGCAGTTCATATGTCAACTTTTAAGTGGACATCCGGACGTATCTCTACATCCGGTGTCCACACCTAATAATTTTCCCAACTCATGAGCGTGCGAGTGATTACTAGAAAAGATCATGTCGAGTAAAAATATTGTACAAAATAAAATAAAACTTATACACAATAATATAAAAAAATGCAAAAATGTTTTTATGAGAATAAAATCAATCATTTATGTCTATGGTTAAAAATTCTCACAGAATTTTCTTTTAAACTTTATTCTTCGCCATCAAAACAATTTTCTAGTAAAAAATTTTTTTTATTAAAAATCTACCTTAGAAAGAGAATTAAAAAAATCGCAAATGAAGCTTTAATTTCAACTATTAGAATAATAATAGTGTATTATAGTCATAACTAATAATTAATTAAATAGTTTGTGAATTGGTCTATACATCAATTACTCCAACCACTGAAATCGGACCACCATTCAAATAATTAATTTATGATTATTGATTTGTTTGGTTTTTTTTTTTAGTTTTAGCTAAGGATCTACTATATCATTTTCATATTCAACAAGCAACACGATATCATTTAATAGAAGAAGGTACAAACCCAAATTCAAATAAGATGACTTTTTCAATATGAAAGGTTGTTAGGGCATTGACTGCCTTTGGCTGTAAATTATTATTTTGTTGGGGTTGTATTGTAAAGAGCGAACAAGAAAATTTGTAGTATCATACATATTCAAAAATATTTCTATTAATTACATTTCCAATACACACAAAAAAAAAAACTAATGTTTTAACTTTCAAATATATAATAAATATGCTTTGCATATATAATAAAAAAGAAAAATATAACTTTATTTGGGACGACTTTTTTACCGCTTCATAAAATAATTTTTTAATACAAATATTAAAATTTCTATACTTAAAAGTTGCTTTAAGAAGTAGTAAAAAAAATCTATCCAAACGATGCCTTAATCTATTTTGATATGAAGACAATCCATAATTAATCTATTAATCTTTGTATTACACTCATTTTATCGTAAATTCAATCAATTTTTATGCTACACTATTATAAAACAAAGAAAAAAATTTATGTCATAACATTTTGATATAAATTATATGAAAGTCATTGAATTTATTTTAAAATTGGGATAATACAGAATTTTCATATACAACATTGACCATTCTAATCAATTTTGTTTCGGGAGATCCTGATAGGAGGTTTTATCAAAATAAATCCAATGAACAGAAAATTCATCCTAATCAAATTTGGTGAAGATTATCCTGATCCAAATATCCTCCAAGCAAGGGAGGTATAAAGAAACAAATTTAACTTCTGCAATCAAGCAAGAAAAAAAGTCTCGTCAACTCAGAAAGGCAAAGAGGAGAGAAATAATAAGTGAAACGATGACTGGTAAGAACAGCTAGAGCTTATATATCTGAAAGACTGAAACACACCTGTTATGGAGATAATTGAATAGAAAACCAGCTGGTAATTCTAAGTTGCACTTATGCTTTTTTGTCTATGCTTTCTGCCTTTCAAGCGGAGGGTCACTTATATGACGTTATGTGTTGGAACACTCAGATAAAACTTTGTGTTCTTGAAATCATCCAGAAGTGGATTATACCCATCTTTAGTCCTTGTCTTTGATGGCAAGCCAAATTGTTCGATGAAAGCAGCAGTATCAAGCTTAAATGAGCGAAAAGTCATAATTTAGAGATAGAAGATGCAGCAAATATGAAGCATGAGATTATGAGAGATGCAAAAAACTTGATAAAGAATAACTAATGCAATTTCATCTATAACGGAAGGTTGAAGAGAAATTGTTGGGGATTAGGTCAGACCTAGTTCACCAAATTACCAAGAGCAAATAAAACCAAAAAAAAAACATAAAACACCAAAAATTTTATACAAATTTACCAGTTGATGACACACACACTCTCTCTCTCTCTCTCTCTCTCTCTCAACTCTCAAATTTTGGAGATAAAATTTTATACAAATTTGTCAGTTGATATTCAATTGTTGGAAGGAAATCGCTTTCAGTTAAATTTTCTTCCAAATCAGACCATGTTACATAACTCACTTTGCGAGGTAGAGTAAGCAGAGTTAACGAAATATGTTCAACGTTCTTTCACTAGTAATAAGAGTTGAAGTAAAACTTACTATGATACTTCTTCTCAGCTTTATAGGTTTAGAATCTTTAGATGAACCGGAGTTCTTTGGCTCGCTAGTCCATCCAGAGGAGTGGTGATCAATTCTCTCCAAAAGAAAAAAATCTGTTGGGAAGAATATATCAGAATCGCCCTGCAAGCCATTTAAGATAATTTTCAGCATTAATATGATGGCAGGAAAATTAATGACTTCAGTTGGACGGGGTCGAATCTGATACAATTTGGAATGTAAATACAGCAAAAACCTGAGTTCAAAGCCTGTCACCCATTACTTGAAATCTATAAAAAATTGACATGGAAACACAGTACCAGTATGAAACAAAATGGCAAAATGGAATCTCTAAACGATTGAACCACACACAATAAGGTCAGGTTGTAGCCGCTGTACACAAAGCTGAATGTCTGCATGCCATGGATCCATAAATAAACATGTAAAAAAAATTTCTTGCAAGCAGCACATAGAAAGGCATAATGAAAATTTAAGAGCAATTCCTCCTTAGAGGTTAAAGTTTAATATAGATATCAATTATAGAGAAAATCAAAACTAATAGTTGAGAACAGCATATATTTACTTAGCTCTCCAATGTCCACTAAAAAACTTAAAGAACCTCGAGTTTAGTTGGAAACATAAGAACCTTGTATGTAGGTAGCTCTTTAAGAAGAGAAAATAAATATGTATGCATAACTTAACAAACCGAATTGAAATAAGTTACAAGCTCTTGCTCTTGAAAGGATGCAAGTTATGCATCTGTTTAAGGAGAAAATAAGTTTCGTTTCGCTTCTTATAACGAGGGTATCATATTTGCGTGCAAATTTTCAAGAAATGGCGGTCTCTTAACGGAAAAGTATATGCAAATAACATTAATATTACAAGAATTTTTTAATCAAGGGACACTGGCCGCTTTAACCTTTTATATTAACTTATTAAGTTTAACGCAATCCACAGGTTGAAAATATTTACTACGATGGAAATGTGGCTGAGAAAAGTTCTTTTTAGTTAAGTTCACTTCAAGGCTTCAACCATGTTTTAGTCAGCAAGCTAATTTGCTATCTAGAATAACACATATACAACGCATGCAATGCCTTGATAAGGATACAAACTCAAATTACTAAATCACTCCATTATTAACTGGAACAATCAGTCACTTATCGCATCCGTTTCATTAAAATGGCTTTCATAGGCTCAAATAATTTGAATCTGATCCAAGTTCAAGATGAAATGGTGCAAAAAAAAAAAATTGGCCACCTTATTATGCCAAAAATTTTCAAATTAGTTAATAGCTGGCTAAGATGTAAACCATTTCCTGTTATCCCAATTGTTTCATGGACAACAATCACAGTTCAAGCACATTTGTCCAGTCGGTAGAGTCACCTTCAAACATGAAAAGCAAGGAAACAGTAACTTGAACATAGCTGATGAACTTTTGCCCAACTGATCTAATTTAAGAGAATAATAACTAAGATTAACTTCAGCTACCATATAAATATCTTACCAGATAAATTTACCAATCATAATAAGATGTGTATAACAAATTAAGCATAGTTTAAGAAAAACAATCTTTACACTTCTTTTTTTATTTTTTTTTTATTTTTAACAATCTATACACTTTGCATTCAGTGATTACCAGATAACATATAAAGAGATCCTATTAACAAAAAAGACTTAACATAACTGTTCCAGTTGTTAGGAAGAATGTTATTTACAGGTTTTTTGCAACAAATCACAAATATAGGTTCAGTTCCTACGAACAAGATATATGGGGAAGAAAGAACCTACCTTAGCATCGAGGTAGCTTATATGATCAACAGTGATCCCGTCTTTCTGAAAAAAAAAATGCAATTTAGGAGCTTCAAATTACTTTTCTATTAAAATTCAAATCAAGAAAGCTGCTCAACTCTAATGCAAAGTGAAGGAGAAAAAAAAAACAAAGGGAAGATCCCTGCATAGAAAAATTTTGCTGGCATATTTCCACAATAATTACAAGCTAATTACCAAAACAGTTAATTAAGATGGAAGAAGAAGTTATGTAAGATTATTTTGCGAACAAGTCAAAATATTATTTTGTTTTTTTATGAAAAGTTGGCTAAATACTTCTCATATAATTAAAAAGTGATTACAAAATAGTTGCACAGAAAAATAGAAACGCGAGAAAATAAACAGATTAAAGAGCTACAACTAAGAAAAAAAATGAGAAAAATCTCAACATGAATGGAAGGAAAATGTTTCTCTTCCCAACTTCTTCCCTTTAGCGTTGTTGATCCAACAATAAGCAAAACTGACCACATACAAAAGAAGCTTGACCTCTTTTTTCTTATTAGAAAACACCCAACGTTTCTTTCATTGAATGCTAAAAAAGAAAGAAATGAAGAAGGCATCCCATAATTCTCTAAAATCGTTCTTGATTTAAACATTTCTCTATTTAGAAATAGTTGAATCTAACTTACCTATAGGGGAAGAAATGCCAAAAAAAGTATAAAGCTTCGGCCAAATATTTGAGAAAGTTGTTGTGAACGAATTAGTGAAATCCTCTTTCAGATTATCTTTACACATATCACATATGCCATAATTGGTAATTCCTTTTTTAAGTAGACCTTGTTAGAGATTTTCCAATATAAAGAAGACAAACAAGAACCACAATTTTGAGAGTAGCGATGGATTCCCAAAGCCAAGAGCAGTTGGGAGTCTGAACACCCCCATCCATTAGTAATGAATAGAAAGAATTAACAGATAATATCCCAGTGGACTCCTAAAATTTTGCAACTAGCTCTTCTAAAGAGAGTTTGGTTTTGGGTCAAATTTTCATTGCTAAAACTGGGTTCATAATGAATTGTCAGCACCGGTTCTTGAACCAACACGGTTCAATCGCATAAAGGGAAGCAATGGGAGGGAGAAGTGAGCTCAATAGTGTCGGTTCCCTTGCATAAAAAAGACAAAGGGGAAAGAGAGAGAACGAGAGGGTAGGTGAAGCCACCTGCCTTAAAAGCTGCCTTTGATGCCACTTGATGCCTTCAACACTACAATCGATGCTGTTCGATGCCGATGACACTGCATTCAACACCTTCGATGTTGGCCTCAATGAAGAAGGGAAAGCAAGTGTGAGATGAGGACGAAGGAAAGAAGAAGAAAAAGATCAAGAGGGAGGGATCAAGAATAAGCGTCGAGCAAGTGGTTCATAGAAGATACATAAAAGGTATATTGATTTTCAGATTTGAACAAAATAAGAAAAATTGTACCATAATTTAATAAACCTTAGTATAAATTTCCAATGGAATTGTATCACGATTTAGATGTGTTGCAAAGGAGTAAAAGTAAGAAGAATTGGCTTAACAAAAAGAAAGATACGAAATCAATGGTTTTCATTATCTTTAAACAGGAAATTTTAAGTGAAAAAGAGGAGTAAAAGCAAGAGAAGAGAAATTTTCATCTCATTTACAATTAAGGTAAGAGAGTTAAACCCAAATTTCATTATTCTGATTATGGTTAATTCAATCAGAAAATTTAAATGTAAACATTAGTTCTAAATTAAATTTTAGGAATTTATGATATATGTAAAATAGTAAATTGATATAAATATGCAGTGTGAAAAAATTGTTGGACCTGATGATATTCCAATAGAGGTGAGGAAATGCTTTGGAGATGAAAGTATTTCTTGGCTTACTAAACTTTTTAATATTATTTTGAAGACTTAAAAAATGTAAAATAAGTGGAGAATGAGTGTGTTGATTCCTATTTTTAAAAATAAAGGTGATGCACAAGATTGTGCGAATTATAGAGGAAAGTTGATTTGTCATACTTTAAAACTATGGGTGAGAGTTATGGAGCATAGGTTGCGGCGTGATACTAATGTTTCTAGAAATCAATTTGAATTCATGCCGGGTAGGTCTACTATGGAAGCTATACATTTATTGAGAGGTTTAATGGAGAAGCATAGAGAGAATAAGGAGGATCTACATATGATATATATTGATTTATAGAAAGCTTATGATAAAATTCCAAGAGAAGTATTATGGAGAGTTCTAGAAAAGAAAGGGATTAATAATGCTTATATTCAAGTCATTAAGGATATGTATGCATGAGCTGTTATTTGTGTTCAAACACGAGGTGGTTTGACCAAGTATTTTCCTATTTCAATTGGATTACATGAAGGATCAGCCTTTAGCCCATCTCTTTTTTGCTTTAGTCATGGATCTTCTCACTAGACATTTGTAAGAGGTTGTACCCTGGTATATGCTTTTTGTTGATGATATTCTTCTTGTTGATAAGACTAGAGAGGAAGTTGAATGTAAACTTGAATTATGGAGGTCAACCATAGAGTCTAAAGGTTTTCGTTTGAGTAGATCTAAAACTGAATATATGCAGTGTAATTTTAGTAGTAATAGATCTAGTGGAGGAATTGTGACTTTGGGTGATCAAGTCATTAATAAGAGTACACATTTTAGATATTTTGAGTCTATTGTTCAGAGTAATGGTGAAATACATAGGGGTATTATTAGTACAATTCAATTTGGATAGTTGAAGTGGAGGAATGCATTGAGCTTGTTCTGTGATAGACAAGTCCCCCTCGAACTTAAGGGAAAATTCTATAAGATGGTGGTGAGACCTGCAATGCTTTATGGTGCAGAATGTTGGCCATTAAAAGAGAAGCATAATATTAAGTTAAGTGTTGCATAGATGAGGATGCTCAGGTGGATGAGTGACCTTACTCTTAGAGATAGGATACAAAATTAGCATATACATCAAAAGGTTGGTGTAGCTCCACTGCAAGACAAGATTAGAGAGAGTCTGATGTAAAACAAAACATGCGTGGATGAAATGCTTAATGAAATTTGCACGCTTTAATTTTTAGGAAACAAAATAATTATATCCTTCAAGTGAGTTTGAACGGCGAAGTAAAACACAATGAGCGGTAAAACAAGTTTAGGTTAAATTACATGCATAGAAACTAAGATCGTAAAACAGTCAATTTAATCTATCGTTGCATACATGAATGGTTTCAACAATAAATCTCAATGCTAACAATAAGAATAGTCACTATGCAATGGTTCCCTCACTCAACACTCTCTAGATTGCTAGATTTAGCGGAGAATAATTGATACGATTTTTATGAATCCATTAATAACTATCATTGAAAAGTGGACTAGGAAGATAAGTGAGTTAGGAGAAGAGTTTCACCCAAGAATTGAAGTCATACAACGTTCCGGTGGTGTTTTGATGGCTGGATTGGAAGTAGATGGCAGTTGGCAGCTTCTTGGATGATTTGGACAGCATTAATCCACCCTTGAATCCTTGGACAGCAATCGGTAAGCCCCGGACAACAATTCTGGACGGTTCCAGGTAGCAAGGTAGGCTTCCGAAAGGACTGGACAGCAGCAAACTTCAGCTAGGCTGGTCAGGGCAACAAGCTGTTTGGCTCCGAATAACTTCTGGACGTGTAAACTGGGCTGTCCTTGAGATTTGGACAGCAAGTGTAGCTTCTATAGATAGCGGGACAGCAGCAGTATTTGCTGAAATTCCCAAACAGCAGCAAGGAAAGCTAGGAGAGAAGGAATCCCATCTGATTGGGAGGTTTGGAATCATTTTTGGGAAGGTGGGGGAGGGAGATGACTAGGCTGGCGGCATCCAGGAGAGGGATAAATTTTAGAGAAGGGTTTAATTGCTTGCCTAATCAGTGATTTTCATTAAGGAATGTGAAGATTCAATCAATCCTAATTGAATTTGAATTGGACTTAATTTAGGGAGTTAATTGGGGATCATTAATGGCAAAGTTTAATGAGAAAGAGGGAGTGTGTGGGCCGGCCTAGAGAGAGAGGGGGGGGGATTATGTCCACATTCAATGTATGTGGAGTCATGGAGTTGATTTAGGAATTGATTTAAATCTGAAATTAAATTCAGATTTCATTTAATTAGAGGCTTCCTAAATGGGATTTATTAGGGAGGGAAATATTTGAAATTCAAATATCAAATTGAATTCAAATGAATGCACCTTCATAATTGAGGGAGGTTATTTTAGGAAAGTATTTAAGATAGATTCGAATTTTGAAATTCCAAATTCAAAGATCATTGGAGAAGGGGCCGGCGGCTAGTGGAAGCTAGGGGAGGCCGGCGGGGAGGGTTTTGGGGGAGGATGGCGGCGGACGGGTGAGGAGAGGCCGGCGGGGAGGGGGTTTGGGTGAATGGCGGCGGACGGGTGAGGGGAGGCCGGCGGCTTAGGGAGGTGGTGAGGGTGGCAGGTTAGGGAGGAAAAGGGAAGGGATTTGGGAAGCTTAGGCCGGCGGTAAGGGGCTTAGGCTAGGCGGCCGGTGGGGGTGCCCAAAGAAGGAGAAAAGGGGGGATATTAGGTACTAACCGCGAGTCCCCGAAATCCACCGGTGGCTGATGGGTGATGCAAGCCCTCACCAAGGGTTTCTCCTCTCATGAACTCACAAAGAGATCAAAGTAAAAAAAAAAAAGGGAATTTCATTCATAATTCATCATCCTCCAAAATACAAGAGCTAGCCTATAAATAGGCCTCAAGAAAAGAAAAGAAACAAAGACAAAAATGCCCTTCGGGCTACAACACACTAAACTCCCCTCATAGGAGTATAATGGGAAAAAACAGAAAAATAAAATAAGCTCGTTCATAAAACACATCAAAAAATAAACTCCAGATCGTAGCCGTAGATCTTCCGATGTCCTCATCAGAGTCGTCTTAGATGGTTTGGTCACATAAAACGGCGGCCTTCCGATGACCCGGTTAGGAAAGTAGATGTTTTAGATTTGGTTATGTTAAGAAAGATAGAGGTAGACCTAAAAAGATTTGGTTATAAAATATTAGAAATGACATTTATTTATTAGATTTAAATGAGAATTTGACTATAGATAGGACATATCGGAGAAAAAAGATTCATATAACCGACCCCACGTAGTGGGAAAAAGGCTTGATGTTGTTATTGTTGTGATATAATATGCACATGATGTATAGATTGTATATTAAGCAAGAATTGACCAAAGTTAAGTCAAAATTGAAGTAACCTTAACGTGAAAGAATTGAGCTTCTAAAAGGAGTTGAGGTGGGTGATTACAATAATATTTTTGTCAATTTACGGTTCTTATGTCTAGCCTAATGCAATGACTAGCATGTGCTTCCATAAGTTAATGCTAACATTTAATTATTAAAAGAATGGGTCATTTCCATATATAAATATTTTCATATTGTGATGATATTGGATGAAAAACATTTTATTCCAATTAGAAGAATATTAAAAGTACTTGTTTATATATGATAAGAGGCATGAAAGAAAAAATTTAAAAAAAAAAGTATATACAAGTTGAGATGAAAGAGTTCGCCACCTTATGGTACTGATTAAGAACACAATGTAACCTTACCCGTACAATAGAGAAGATTTAGAAAAAGAAATGAAAATAATTTTGCCTTAATTCGAGCAAATTTTAATGATTACTTATGATGACGCCACCCATTTTAAATGAAATGTTTCAATTAAAACTCCTATAGATTAAATGGTTGACAATTGATTGTGGACTCCGAAAATTCGGCCCCGGCCTCTGCCTGCTTTTTTTTTTTTTTTTTTTTTGGGGAGTTTTAACGGATTAAGTTCCAGGGTAAATTTTGGAAGGCAGATGGATTTGTAGATAAGACACTACCAAAAGATTTCGCCCTCATTTTGCGAGGACTTTATGATCTGAGTTCTGGTTTCCTATAGGCGCAAGCCCCTATAGTTAATTACCCCTCCCGGTAATGAGAGAGAACTTTCGATTAAGGCTAGTCATCAATCAGATATGTAAAGATACGTGTTATCTGGCATACAGTAGCAGCAATGGGCATTTGAAATTTGGAGAATTTGGAAGATTGGAAGATTTGGAGATTTAATATTTAAAATCGAAAATTGCACCATCTTGCACTTAAAGCGGATGGTAGGGGAATGGATGATAGACCCGATCAAGATTTCATGGTTCCATCGTCCCGGGCCATCGTGGTCCCTGGTCTACTTAGTCAGAGGAGGTAGTCGACCCAACCTGACAGAAGGATCCTTGTCGGCAGCCATGGGTTGCTTCGTCCAAGGGAACCTCGTAGACCTGAGATGGATCTTTGTCTAAGGGGACAAATTTGAATCCACCTTAACTAACATAAGGCTTTGTGCCCTATCGATTATATCCTATTGATTCATTGCTCAATAATTTGACGCCATTAGGGAGCATACGGGCTCTGGCCATAACCATAATATAATGGTGCTATTTGGCGGAGACCACCTAGTTCAGAGGGCCCCGAGTCATAACCATTTATCCTGCAGTGTCATTTGGCGACGAAACTGCCGGTTAGAGGACTCGTACCACGTCCTTGCTGGCAGGAGATTGTTTGAGAATGGATCCTAGTGATATTTTCGACCAGGCATTAGCTCTATGTGAGCTGAAGTAAATTTTAATATGTCCACCTCGACAAACTGTTGCGGAGGGTGGATGGGTTTTGCCTTAAGTGGTTGATGGTTTAATTTCAATTTCAAATATTTTTGGATTTTGGGATTGTTTGGAGTTTGGATTTTATGGGCATTTGAGAGCACATGAGAAGCATATAAAATATTTAGAGATAACCCCTCCGGTTGAGATTAGCGTTCAACACGGCCATCATCGGGGTGGATGAGATCATTTATATTTTATTGATTGGGCCCTGTCGACTCTATCTACTGGTCGATAGAGGATCGGGTTTTGTAGGCTTTGGACCGTTGTTAGTGAATTCTCTTGATTATAGGCCCTGAAGGTCTAATATAAACTATAAAATAAATATCCCAGTCAATCTCGCAACTGCATATTTATTTAATGGTTCGAGCCGTGTCGACTCTTATCTACCCGTATAGGAGGATCGGGCTCGAACTGGAATTCATTTATTGACCCGCGCAGCATCCCTAGACGTCACGTGTGTACCAATAACACGCTCGTCGGGGCCCATATGGGTATATGTCATTAGATGCATTTCACATGATACATTCGTATGCACGCATAATTTTTGAAATACAATTGTAGTGTCGAATGGCACACTAGAGTGAAACCCTCTACATGTATAGGTGGAGGATTTTGAAATGCAATAACAGTGTCAGATGACACACTAGAGTGAAACCCTCTGCATCTATAGGTTGAGGATTTAAAATGCAATAACAGTGTCAGATGACACACTAGAGTGAAACCCTCTACATCTATAGATGCATGTGGAAATACTCTTGAAATGCATGAGTATGAGCTTTTAGACCTGCACATACGATGTGCTTATATGTAATGCAGGATGATATACATTCATAGCCCATCACGCCTATTATAATGCATGTATAAGGGATATAACGTTTGCATGTAGCGTAGAGGGGTGTCCGGCTGGTTAGGTAATTATTATTGCTAAATCAGTGAAGCTTTATTTCGAGCTTTGTCGGTGCCCTCTATTTGTTTGTACAAGGGTTGCAGATCCAGTGGCATGATGTCATATTTTAATGACCCGTGGTCTTTTACTACCAATGCCCTGCTTATGCTTGTAGATGAATCATCATCCAATTGTCATAAGGCATCTCCTTGTTCTGTTGTAGACTTCCTTTTCCCATTCACCGGAGGCCGGATCTATGGCTCTCATAGGAACCAATAAGCAGCTCTTTCATTCTGGCATCATCATTTTCTGTTGTTAGTTTAAATAAAGAATCAATCATTCCAATCTCAGATGATAATATTCCATAATCTAATCATCATGGGGATGTTGAATGAATTTGCATCTCTTAAAGGAACTTTGGAACACCGGGAAGTTTAGTGCGAATTTGCTCAAACATCTCTTCCATCAAAGAAGAGACTTTGGAACACCAGGAAGTTTAGTTCGAATTTGCTCAAACATCTCTTCCATCAAAGAAGAGACTTTGGAACACCAGGAAACTTAGTTCGAATTTGCTCAAACATCTCTTCCATCAAAGAAGAGACTTTGGAACACCAGGAAGTTTAGTTCGAATTTGCTCAAACATCTCTTCCATCAAAGAAGAGACTTTGGAACACCATGAAGTTTAGTACATCTCTTCCATCAAAGAAGAGACTTTGGAACACCAGGAAGCTTAGTTCGAATTTGATCAAACATCCCTTCCATCAAAGAAGAGACTTTGGAACACCAGGAAGTTTAGTTCGAATTTGCTCAAACATCTCTTCCATCAAAGAAGAGACTTTGGAACACTAGGAAGTTTAGTTCGAATTTGCTCAAACATCTCTTCCATTTTTATAAAAGGTATCTCTTCCTTATGGGAGGACTCTGTCCAAGAAATCAACTGGTATTTGTGCTCACCATGTGTCTTTGTATACATTTGTGCCCACAGGGGTTCTCCGCAATCACAACGTACCCGTTGTTGTTATCCACAAATAGATCGTATTTATTTACAGGGGCCGGTCATATCTAACACAATCTCCTAGAAGTGTTTGTGGAAGGATAATCGTATCATATCCACCTTTCACCGGTCTCAGGTGGCGTTGATTGTACTTGTTGTTTGCAGCTACGGGCCTTCCACTATCAATTGCAAGTGTTGCTTTTTTTCAATCAACAGGCATTACTACTTGTGCTGGGGATTATATTAGTACATGTGGAATACACCTCTGTATTCTGTAATTCGCTATTGTCGTTTGCAAGTACTGTATCTCCAACTTCGTAGAGATTGTTGTAGCAGTCCATTGCATCTATCTTTTATTATTTGTGTATACCGGGATCTTGTTTGTCACTTAATAACGTCGCCGCTTCACTCCACAAGAGGACTGTTGCTTGCATGAATACATGTGGGAAGTGCTTGTACATTTCATAGTTGACTGATGTTTAAGTCAATCACATTTGAAAGTCCACCACGAGTCTCCTGCTGTTAACTTGATGTTTGTTTGAATAATCAAATTTATCACTCATCTTTTGCGTTTTGATTATTATTATACATTTTAGTATTTAGGGTTCTGTTCCCTACAGTTCAATTCAAGTCCCTTGTTTGTTTGGTTCAGATTCAGTTCCCTGATTGTCCGAGTTCTATGCATTTCCGTTCGAGTGTTGGTCCTCTGTATTGTTGCTCAAGTTAGATATTCTTTATTGCCCAGATCTTGTGCACTTCAGTGTAAATTTCGGCAATATCCTGGCATATCCCCCGTTTGGGGGGAAATGTAGGGAGCTGGGCCTTCCCACCACGCTACAAGAGCGTGTATGGTAGGTGTCTTTAGACACCGCGGCCGTATATCTTTCATCCCACCGCGCTACAAGAGCGCGTATGGGGCCTTCAACGGTAACCATACGAGAGCACCAGTGACTTTCCCTACCACGCTACAAAAGCGTGTATAGGGCTTACCCACCTCGTCGTATGCGTCGCACCGGGCTCACTCCTACCGTGCTACAAGAGCGCGTATAGGTGGTTCTCCGGTCCGGCGTAAACACCGAAAATGAGATTTTGGGTGATTCCCCGCCTCGTTGTAGGCACCGCACTGGGTTTCCTCCTACCGTGCTACAAGAGGGCGTATAGGTGGTTTGTCGGTCCGCTGCAAACAACGAGAACAGGGATCTGGGTTCAGAAATTATACCTGCACGGGGTTGAAGGTGCTGATGTCGAGGTCGGGGTCGAGGACTATCCCCACCACGCTATAAGAGCGTGTATAGGGCTTACCTGCCTCGTCGTACCTGTTGCACTGGATTCCCCCCCACCGTGCTACAAGAGCACGTATAGGAGGTCCACCAGCGCATCAAGCACGTTGAGGAGAGGATTTAAAACTTTATACCTTGCAGGAGTCGCTGGCGTTGTAGGCTTGTGGAGACAAGAGAGGAGTATGTCTTCCTCTCCCCTTCTTTCCTTTTCTTTCTTCTTCTCCTTTCTTTTTTTATCATTAATTATAATTAATTATAATTAATGAAAATTCATTATAATTAATAATAATTAACAATAATTAATTATTATTAATGAGGATTAATTATAATTAATTAAAAATAAGTAATTATTATTAATAAAAAATTTTAATTATAATTAATTAAATAATTAATTATAATTAACAAAAATTAATTATAATTAATTAAAAATAATTAATTGATTATTAATAAGATTTAATTATTGTTAATTAATCATAATTAATTATCATTATTAATGATTAATTATGATTAATTATATTTACTATTAAATAATTATAATAAATTAAAATTAATTTAAAATTAATAATAATGATGATAATTAAGCGGGATTTAGGCTTGATTTGAATAGGATTAGGAAACTGTGAAATCTCATAGAGGAATAAGTCCTCTGTTTCTCTCTTTTACTGCCTTAAGGGGCGGTTCAGCAACAGGATTTGGTAGAAGGAGCATGCGAATAGAGAGAAAGTTACCGTTACAGTCAGTGAGCTCCCGTTGTTCGTCTCGATCAAGCAGGAAGGGAAGGTCGCTGGAGGAGCAAAGTCGAGCAGCGGGAAGGAGCCGGAGAAGCGACTCGTGCAACCTTCACGGCAGGCAAGCTCCCTTGTCGCTTTCGATCTAATGCCGTAACTTCCGATCCACTCAGGAAGGGAACGTCGTCGTTAGAGCGAAGTCGAACAGTGGAAAGGAGCCGGAAAAGCGACTCGTGCAACCTTCACAACAGGCGAGCTCCCTTGTCTCTTCCGATCGACTGCCGTAACTTCACAGTGAGCAAGCTCCGTTGTTGCTCCCAATCGTAATGTTGTAACTTCCGATCGACAGGAAGGGAATGTCGTCGTTAGAGGCGAAGTCGAACGACAACAGAGGAGGCGAAGCAAAACAGCAGTGAAGGAGCTGGGAAGTTTTCGGGAGAAGAAAAAAATCCTTCGATCCTCATCTCCTTCGGCATTTAACGACGCGAGGCTGGAGTCGGCTCATTAGCGGAGATCGCACGACGCATTTAAGATGAACGTGGGATTGGCGGCATAGACGTGCGGTCATCGTGCGAAGAATGGCGGGGGACATCTAAGTTGCGGGATTTGGGGGATCCTGATCGCATGGAGTTCGGCGCTACAGGTAAGAGCGGCATTTTTTTTTGTTTTGTTCCTGTTGTCTACACTATGCAGGTCAACATTGACATAAAAGATTTTATATACAAATTAAAGGAGCAAATGAGAATAGGTATTTAATAATTGAATGCATTTAATTCCAATTCAATTATTTTGAACTCTTTGGAGTAGAATTGAATTTTACGTGGTCTAAATTTTGAAGAATAATTAGTGGATCTTTATAAATTTAAAAGTTATTTTATTAGATTATTTTAGTTGTTGGTTGAAAGAAATATCGTCAGGCCATTTATTCTCAACTTGATATTCCAAGTACTCAAGCCGGGCTGTGACATTCAGAAGGCATATTGAATTGTAGATAAGACACTACCCTAGATTTCACTCTCATTTAATGATAACTTTATAATGTGGTTCCAGATTTTCTATAGAAACAAGCTCTTATGGTTAAGTGCCCCTCTTAGTAATAAAAGAGAATTTCCAACTAATGATAACCGTTAAATGATAAATGCTTAGCTTATAGTAGCAGTGATTTGATTTAAAATTGAAAAAATTTACCACCTTAAGATTAAAGTAGATGGTGTCGAGGAGGGGGGAGGGTAATGATGACCCTAATTAAAATCTCATAGTTTCGTCACCCTGAGTTATCATAGAGCCTAGTCTACTTAGTTAGTGTAAGAATTAGACCCAATATGATTGAAGGATTGTCATCAACAACTATGAGTTACTTCATCTAAAGGAACTTTGTAGATCTGAAGTGAATGTTTGTCGAAAAATTTAAAGTAAATCTTAAATGATAAAGCTTTGTGCCCCTATCAAGTGCATGCTATGATTCACAACTCAAGAAGCAGAGCATTGAAAAACATTTGTTTTTTGTTCATGACTAATATAACGGTGTTATTTTATAGTGAAACCACTCAGTTAGAGAGCTCTGATCATAACCGTTATTTAATGGTGTCATTTGACAACAAAATCATCCAATAAAATGACACTTGCTACATCATTATTAGTGTGAGATTATTTGGAGCAAACCATCACAATGTCGGGTTCACAAGAGACAAAAATCCCACTTCCAAGTCAGAGATCAATGAGAATAAAAAGAAGCCAGCAATCCAAGAAATTTCCATATAGAACTTAGCAAACACCACACAAGACCAAGGCACTGGCGCCAGAAGGAACAAACACAAACAAAGATCAAAGAAAAATAGTAAAGTTCGAATGGTGAAATTGCAAGGACAGAGGTTGAAAGGATTTTCAAAAGAAAATTGCCAAAGCAATGCATGAAGAAGACAGAGCACGCAACCCACGTATATTATTCTTACCTAAACAGTTGAGAGAAGGTTAGTGATGATATTGGTGATTACATTTAGCTCCAAAAATAATTATTGGAATAAAGTGCATACTAAATTTATTGTTCAAATCAAACTTAAATCATTTAACAATCTAGGTAAGCTATAAAGAAGTATACGAGGAGCCACGTTACAGTTTTAAACTTTAGTTATAAATATATTCCAAATATATTTAGAGGTAACCATCCAACTAGAAGTCTGTAACAAACTAAAATGATCCTCAGATGCCTGCATAAAGCATAGACTGAAAAATAATGAGAAACATCACTGGATAAGATATTAAATCATACAGAAGAGAGAGAAGAATGATGGACAAATGGAGGTCTAATTTACCTTAGTAGAAACAAGCGGAGCCCGATCACCCATAATTCTAACATCTGGCAGGTAGCTAAAATCAGAAGATACAAGAGACATCTTTGGCAAAGCCCAATGTAGAACTTCAAGGAGTTGCTGCATGTTCAAAAACAAACTCAGGAAAAGAAAACATTTTGAAGGGTACTATTATTGACAGTAAATATACTGACCAGGCAGCCAGTTGGTAACCAAGCTTTACGAGACTTTGGAAAAGCCTTTGACCAAATTTTCCTTGTTGCAGAAAGAAATCTGGTTGGTCGTGTGCTTCCATCCTTATCCAAGCCAATAATCTTGATACATTGAGCAATTAGTGTATCTTGTAATGGCTTATAGATCTCAGAGACTTTTAAGCTGTCTTCGAATGGCACAAATAAGTGAAACATCAAGAGATTGATTGCCTCATATTATATTTAAATAAAAGGCTCCAATACTTTTATTGTTTATATTTCAATTACAGCTATCTCAGCATGTAATTTCAAGAGTATTTGATTATCAATGTGCTTTTCTTGGGACTAAATGTTCCCATTCACATCTACGCTCAGGCATTTCAATTTGGCTGGTGATCCTGCTTGGTGATTTTGAAATGAAGTTTTGGCTCCCTTATTGAGGCATCCATATTTGTTCCTTCAAATTCTTCTTATTTAGAGGTTGTTTGGTCAGAAGTAAAGTAGGTGTAACGTATTCTAAATGCAGAGGTTTTGAAAAATATTGGTGTTTGATTGGATGAAAAAAGAATGCAAAATAAAATAAATGTAATGTAAATCATTTAGTTCATTTTTAAGGTAAACTAAACTCACCTAGTTTTGAGCTAGAACCATTTACACTGTAGGCAAGCTCGCTTGACTGCCGCCACCACCCATCGCCGACACCTGCCACCCACCACCCACCACCCACCACCCACCTCCGCCAGCCACCAACACAATTGGCCGCCACTGGCCAGCACCGTAGCAGGCCGCCACCACCCGCCAACCACCACTAGCGCCGCCGCCACCGGCGGCCAGCACGATCTTTGGACTTACACTACATTCATTTTACTTCAAACCAAACAAAAAAATATTTACCTGCATTTACTTTACACTCATCCAAACAACTCCAAAATATTCCTTTACACTGCATTCCTTTTTTAGCCAACCGAACAACCCCTTAGCTGAAGGGAAACATAAAGCATTTGCGTGCATTTGGATAATATGCTACTGGGAAGGTCACTTTTGGAAGCTATATGAAGACATGGGCATCACAATAAGCACCCTTAGTTATCAGTTAATTAAGAGGAGGCCATGTTTAACAAACTACCAAGCATTCTTGCAAACATTGATGTAGATCCATCTCACACTAGGCTATTGATTACGTGATATAATATCCATCCTAATTAGAAATTTCTGGACAAGCATGCGGAGAGGCAGGTTGAAAAAGATAATTTTATCTTCTATAATGGGTGAAGGGTGCTGAAAAAACAATTGAAAGAAAATATCAAAAGAAGACATAATGGCGACTACATTAATGTAACTTTTGGGCAAGAGAAGTCGACATTAGAACACAAGTCTATAATAAAATTCAGATAATAGAATGATAATTGCAATTAAGTACCATAATAATTTATGTAAATTTGAGTTTTTCACAATGCTACGAACCTTTCTGATTCTTTCTCAATCCAAGTCTCCATCCACGGAGAAACTTGATCAGGGGAATATACAAGGTCATGTGGAAGATTATCAAGGACCTTCATCATTAAGCAATAATAAAGAAAAAAATGGTTAATGGTAGGAAAAAATGTGCAAGTTTTAGATATCAACATGAAAATTTGCTGCCCCTATATACAAACACGCTATTATAGTCAAGATTATGAATGAGCCATGCTTCAACATTGACTTCTAGTGGCCACATTTTGGCGTGTTACACGGGCCTCATCAAACAAAGTTAAATAAAAAGAAAATCGTTCTACCAAAATGAATTGCATTATTCACCTTGCATAATAATGACTTCCATATTTCTGTCCAAAGTAAAAATATATATTCCAGGCACTTTTAATCCAAGGGCATAAAATAAATATGGTAGAAACATCCTACTAAAAAAATTATTTGAAATCCATCTGGACCACATCATTTTCCAACCATATAAAATAATAATAAATGCAAAAAACTGGAAGACTATGAGATGCAATTCTGTAGGTGAGAAGAAACTCAGTGATAAGAATAATAAGTGAAATGGCATCCACCAAAACCAATGATTTTATATGTTGGTGCTCATTGCAAAAAAGCTTAATATCATAAACTTCATTTGTAGAATGCTGCTCGCTCAGAAAAAATGATGCTCAAACCCTGCCTTCAAGGTTAGGGTTTCATTTTTCAATACGTAGATTAATTTTAATTGACCAAATTTCCCTCAATGTTTATGTCAGGGCTTATTTAGATATGGGATCTCAACTTCCTATGAGTGCAACCTCTCATAATTAATTACCCTTCCCACTCATGGGAGAACAGTCTCGATTAAAAAGAGGTAACTCTGACAGTTTTAAATTTAAGTTTAGTATTCTAAGATTTCTTTGGATTAATGGGAGATATTTGTAGGGGATGAAGGAAGACCCGATCAAGACCTCATGGTTCCGTCATCCTGGGAATACCAACAATCTCAATCTACCAATGTTAACGAACGATATACCACAACGTCCAGGGAATCTAATTAGCAACCCTGGGTTACCTCCTCTCAGGGATCCCGAGTAAATCAAGGTAACTATACATAAATTTTTTAATTTCTTACGATTTTTTGGTGGCCATTAAAAGAGAAGCATAACACTAAGTTAGAAATGAGGATGCTCAGGTGGATGAGTGGCTTTACCCTTAGAGATAAGATAAGAAATGAGCATATACGTGAAAAGGTTGGAGTAGCTCCAGTGGAAGATAAGATTAGAGAGAGTCGTCTTAGATGGTTTGGTCACATAAAACGGCGGCCTCCCGATGACCCTGTTAGAAAAGTAGAGGTATTAGATTTGACTTATGTTAAGAAAGGTAGAGGTAGACCTAAAAAGACTTGGTTAGAAAATATTAGAAATGATCTTTCTTTATTAGATTTAAACGAGAATTTGATCTCTTAACAAGACACAATGGAGAAAACGGATTCATGTAGCCAACCCCACGTAGTGGGACAAAGGCTTGATGTTGTTGTTGTTACGATTTTTTGGTGTTTAATTAATTTAGTGGGCTCATAGCATGGAAGCTGGCCCAAATACGATTTGAGTTTAAGCTTACAATAATTTGAATGCCAGAATTTGATTAATCAGAGATTTATATCCACTAGAATACCCGAATTTAATTGGGTTGGAGCTTGTTGCTCCATTTAAGAGTTACCCAAACTATGGGTCTTACAACTTAGCCACCCTATATATAAGACAGTCTAATAGATGTGCATTAAAGTAGGGCATATATCTATGGGAAAACCCAAATTTAATTAAGATGGGGCTTACATCTATTGGAAGGCCTGAATTTGGATGACTTGTTTTGCAGGATCATCTTATACTTTAGTGGGAATTTATTTTATTTTTTTTAAGAGATTAGATAGTTGTAACTATTTGACTTAAGTTTTGTTAGGTTGTGCAAGTATTTCTTGCCTTGAATCTAGGATGATATCTTTTTTAAATACGCATTTTATAACCTTACATTTTGTGCAAAGCGAACTGTTTGAGAATATCACACTAAGACCCTTAAATCGACTAGGATATATCAAGCTTAGATTTGGGTCTATGACTGATAATTTTGATTGACCAAGTCAACATTTCTTATATTTGCTTTCATTTAGTCTATTGTTATGTTTTTTTTTTTTTTTTAATTCTTGGGCTTGAATTAGATACTAATCATCCACTTGAGAAAGCTAAAGTGACTATGGATGATAGTTGTGTTGCCAACTGAGATAATGTCATCATATACATTATATTTTATTCGAGATATTTGAATTTTATCAAGCAAAAGTATAACGACATTTGTTTGTACATAGTGTACATTAAATAGAAATCACACCCAAATAACCTACTATCATAAGTGTCTAATAAAAGTCTCAATAGAAATTTTAATAAAAAATTCATCTTCGCATTATGTTGTACGCTTAAAAAACATCAATGGCTTTCAACCCGTAATGCTGACGATTTTAAGTGATAATCATCACACTCAAGAGAAACCAAGAACATATCAAACAACTAAGTATCAAACAACTAAGTATGCTGATGTTACAAGCTACACAAAATTCATTTAATTGATAAGTGGTTTGATATTATTTGCAAATGCAACTTGCACTTATGCCTGGTATAAATTTGATGATGTAAACTCTCAATATCATATATATATTTGAAATTAGATGTTTTCATTGACCTAAGTTATTAATTTCAATGTAACTTTAAATTTGACCTAAAGAAGGATATTTTTATGTTCAAAAATCTATTTTAATTTTGCAATTTGAGGGTCCCTTGTTGATCAAAATTTCGACAGCCTCCCCACGTCTCCCCCGCATAGGGGGCATTGTCGGATAGCTAAAGCCTTTTGTCTTTCTCGGCCCGATCAAAGATCAAGGGAACACAGAGTCTTCATATAGTTCTTGTTTTTCCCAGCCAGATCAAAGATACAATGGACGCGGGATCTTCACATAATTTTCAGTCTTCCCAGTCAAATCTAAGATCAATGGAACGTGGGATCTTCCATGTTCCTTGTTATTCAAGTGTGAGAGAGGTATGTATACCCTGTTCGTAGTTTTCGTGCTTGCTTTTTTGGAGTTTACTAATTTCTAGGGTGAAAGGGTGAGTTAGAGATTATTTGTCTCTTTTAGAGGGATGTTGGGCCAATGAGAGGAGTTCTCAGCCATGGGTAGTCAACAGCTTGGTTCACCAGCAACTATGGGGCAATCAATATGTTAGGAAACAAGTGCAGGAATTGAGAAAACCTAGGCTGAAATTGGGAATTTAAGCAATCTTCAAGCTGATTTTGAGGTAAATCCCTTGGCAAACCCAAGAGAAACTTGATAATACATGAAAAGTAGAAGAAAACAAGTAGGATATAATGGATCTTCAATTCGAGAGGAAGATCCGGCTCTCCCAATCTCTAGCCAGTGGCTAGAGCCCAAAACACCTAAGAGAAAACTCAAAAACAGCAAAATAACCCATTACCCTAACCCTAATTCTCCCCCCTCTTTAGAGAATACAAATTAAATGCATAATTACTAAACAATACTCCTTAATTAATTTCCCTCCTAATTCCTCCCCCTCCTATTTAAAATTGCATTTAATTCATGGGCCCACAAAGGGGGTCGGCGGCTCCCTAGTCTGATGGTGTAAACTAGGTGCCGGCCCTGATTAAGCCTATTGGATTGATCCATTTTGGATCGGTCTAACATTACTCCCCTCCTAAAGAATCACCTTATCCTCAAGGCGGAAGGACGCAAATTGATGCTTCATCCGCTCATACGGCTCCCAAGTAGCATCGTACTCCACTAAGTCCTTCCACTTAATCAGCACTTCCTTACTTCCTCCCCCTGTCGCACTCCTAACAACTCGAGTGGTTCCAAAACCACCTCCAAATCCTCTATTAGTGTTCCTGGTAACTCTGCAGTGGAGGTGTGATCCCCTATAGCTATTCGCAACTGTGACACGTGGAAAACCGGGTGTATGGCTACAGTCGGAGGTAGCTTCAGTCAATATGCCACTGCCCCGATCCTCTCCACTATCTTGAAAGGGCCAAAGTACCGTGGTGTCAGCTTCTCATTCCTTCTACTCGCTATTATCCTCTTCCTATAAGGACGAAGCTTCAAAAACACCCTATCTCCGGCCTCAAACAGAATGTTCTTCCTGTGTTCATCAACTTGTTTTTTCATAATCTGTTGAGCTCTCAACAGATGTCTTTTCAATTCTTCTAGCATCATGTCCCACTCTGCCAAATACTGCTCCACTGAGAAAACTGATGTGTTACTCTACCCAAAGTGCACCAGGTGAGGCAGATCTCTGTCGTACAGCACCTTCAAATGGGTCATCTAGGATTCCGAATGATATGAAGTGTTGTACCAGTATTGATGTAGGCAAAAGGTTCTTTGGGCATTTATTTACGGGCTGTTTGTCTCCTATTTGGCTTGGCCCATTTACCCTTGGCTGTCTGGTGTTTGGAGTTCTCAGCTGTGGGTTTTTTTGGCTAGCCGTGCCTCTCCATGGTAGTTGCTCAGCTGCTGGAAGCTTGGTTCCTGGGCTGGCCGTACTTTTCCTTGGTGTCTGTTGGGTTCTTAGCTGTTTGGTTCTTGGGGCTGGCTGTTGGGCTGCTTGTCCGTTCGATTCTTGGGCTGGCCATTCCTTTTTTCCGGATTTTTCCCTCTGTTTGGTTGGCTGATGTGGGCGGCTGTACCCTTTGTTTGGTTGGCTGATTTGGGTATGAGGCATATCAAAAATATAATTAGTACATGATTAAAAACTTTACTTGGAGCATTCATGTCACGACCCGGCCCGGCTAGCCCGAATTAACGGGGCGGGAACAGAAGGTCGTACGGAGAAACATCAAAACATTAAACTTTCAGAACATACACTTACACTTCACATATAAATTTCATCCAACATATGAATATGAAAGAGCCGCTAAAAACTTCCAATCATAAAAATTGTTCAAACTTTTTCAACAATATCCAAAACAAGAAAACATATATATAACCTTAAACTTAAACTTAAATAATATCTGAGTTTACATCAATAACCACAAAGTTCATCACTCAAACCTTATACTCAAAACAGACTCAACATAAATAACCATATAAGAACATTTCTTCCTGAGGCCCTCTACGACTGTAGGTGTACTGTCGTCTCATTGCCATCACTTCCTAGATGATTCTCCTGAAAAGATTCCCACAAATAGGGGTGAGCTTGCACACTCAGCAGGTAATTCATACAATTCATAAGAATTTGCATAAAACCAAGATAAAACATTCTTTTTATAATGAAAAGTTTAAACAACGATAAATCTTGCATCGATTCATAACATTTACATAAGAAATTTTTCATAGAAATTCTTTCATATCATTTCCTCAATCATAAACTTTCATTTAACTTTTCCTCAAACATTATATATAAATGATATTATGCATAATGAATATTTATCACCTGTCTCGGAGGTGCCCATAAATTTTGTACTGATCAGGTACACATTTTCATATCATTTGGCCATTCCTTTACCATTGACTCTTTCGAGTCCCTTTACCATTTGGCTTTTTCAAGCCCTTTTATCATTTGGGCACTCCGTATCAACATGCACAATCTTAAATCATAATTTATAATCTATGTTCAGTCAATCATATGCATAATGAAACTATCATAAATCATTTCATTAGCTTAAAACATAAAAACTCCGAATTTAAAATATAGCATGAAAATTTACTAACATCTTGAAAGAATCTTTTAAAAGGAAATAATTTCTTCTAACATAATATTTGCAAAACTCCAAATTTTTGAAAACCATAAATCTTCAATTTCTTCAAATTGGTATTCCAAACTTATCCCTACACATATATTAATAATTACTCTGCTTATTTTCGGATTTATTTAAATAGAGAATTATAAAAAATGAAATTTCTTACAAAACTACAAATTTTTGCATTAGGAACCTTCCTAAGACCCTTAGAAATCATTTCTGTGAAAGCACTTTAAGAAAATTTGATTTTTAGGAAAAACCCTAATTTTTCAAAACTTATTAGAATTTAGTAAAATTCATTTTCTACCGTTAAAATACTTCCCTAAACTTCCCCTATTGATTTCGTAAAGAAATCTCAAGTTTCGGCGAAACCCTAAAACTCTTCGATCTCACAAGTTTGGAAAAACATTTCATTTTTACCGTTAAAATACCTCCCTACATCTTCTCTATTAATTTCATAAAGAAAACTGGAACAAAAATCACATTTTGGAAAAACCCTAGAAATTCCTTTTGTAAAAATCTTGAGATTGAGAAGAGAAAACGAAATTCTAAAACATACCTTCTTCTCCCCTTGACCTCCTCTTCGATTTCCCCTAAATTTTTCGCCGGAAAAGCGTTGCCGGAGCCACGCCCTAGCCTCCCCCATCGCCTCTCCCTTCCGTTTCCGCCCCCTTGCTTGCGTTCGATTCGGCCGAATGAGGGGGAGGGGTTTCGGTTTTCCTCATTTAGGGAGAAGGGATTTCCTAAAAGATAATTATGCCCTCACTTAAAACCTTTCCTCTTCTTTACTTAATAAGGGTAATTTGGATATTAATTAACTTCTACTAATTTTAATTTCAAAATTAAACGAAATTCGATACAAGTTCTATATATCAAAACGATCAGAATTTTGCGTAGGATTTTATAAAATTATTTTCGTTACATTCCATTAACTTCAAAAATTTCACTTAAATTTCGTCGCGACGCATCGAGATGCATGCGAGGCCTATGATCGTCGAATTTTCGGGTTTTACAATTCTCCCCTCCTAATAAAATTTCGTCATCGAAATTAAAAGCAAAACATAAAAGGTTAAAACCATACATTAGCTAAATAAATGAGGGTGATTCTCCCTCATTTCTGACTCCTTTTCCCAGGTGACAATCTTCTCTGAACTGTGCTTCCACGGCACCTTAACATAAGGAATAGCTCTGCTTCTCAACTGCTTAACATCATAATCAAAGATTCTCTCTAGTTCTTCCACAAAAGTCAAATCTGACTGAATATTAACTGATTCAGTACTGATCCTCTGAACTTCATCTGAAAGATATTTCCTTAAAACAGAGATATGGAATATGTTATGTACTCCACTCAGGTGTTCAGGTAGGATCAACCTATAAGCCACATTTCCAATCCGTTCTGAAATCTCAAAAGGTCCTACATACCTTGGACTCAGCTTTCATACTTTGCCAAATCTCTTCACTCCCTTCATTGGGCTGACTTTAAGGAATACAAACTCTCCAACATTAACCTCAACTGATCGGTGTTTGGCATCATAATATTTCTTCTGTCTATCCTGTACTGCTATAAATCTGTCACGTATCAACCTGATCTTTTCTGTAGCATCATCAACCAGATCTGCACCAATAATTTTCCTTTCCCCTGCATCAGCCCAGTTTAAAGGTGTCCTACACCTTCTCCCATATAATGCCTCATAAGGAGTCATTCCAATACTTGCTTGGAAACTGTTGTTGTAGGCAAACTCAATCAAAGGTACATATGTCTCCCACTTACCACCAAAATCCAAAACACATAACCTGAGCAAATCTTCCAAGCTCTGGATGGTTCTTTCTGACTGCCCATCTGTCTGAGGATGAAAAGTTGTACTAAAGGTGAGTTTGGTACCCATAGCTTCCTGAACCTTCTTCCATAATCTGGAAGTGAATCTTCCATCCCGATCTGACACTATAGATTTAGGTACCCCATGTAATCTGACAATCTCACTGACATATTGGCTTGCCAACTTTTCAACTGGATCAGACTGTTTGATAGGTAAAAAGTGTGCCGACTTAGTTAACCTATCAATTATCACCCATAAAGCATCACATCCTCTTCTGGTTCTAGGTAAACCAACCACAAAGTCCATAGCAATATCTTCCCATTTCCACTCAGGTATAGGCAAGGGCTGTAGGAATCCTCCTGGCTTCTGATGTTCAACCTTCACCATCTGACATGAAGTACATTTTGATACTGTGTCTGCCACACTTCTCTTCATTCCTGGCCACCAAAACACCTCCTTTAAATCTTGATACATTTTGTTACTGCCTGGATGAATGGTGTAACTGGAATAATGAGCTTCTTGAAGGATCTCTTTCCTTAAATCACCAACATCTGGAATACATAATCTACCTATGTAACGAAGCAGTCCTTCACCATCAAGCTCAAAATCTTTACTATGTCCCACACTAACCATATCCAGTATCTTCTTAAAATCTGTATCAAGTGGCAAAGCTTCTTGTACCCTTTCTGTAAATGTTGATTGGATAATAGTTTAATTCAACATTGCAAATTCTGCATCATTGGGTTGAACCACTGTGATCTCTAGCTTCTCTAATTCCCTTATCAATTCTTGTTGTTGAGTAATCATCCAGTTTGCACTACCTGAATTCTTTCTGCTCAAAGCATCTGCAACTACATTTGCTTTGCCCGGATGATACTGAATGTCCAACTCATAATCTTTAATGAGTTCTAGCCATCTCCTTTGTCTCAAATTCAGTTCTTTTTGTATGAAGATATACTTCAAACTCTGGTGATCAGTAAAGACTTCTCACCTAACCCCGTATAGGTAATGCCTCCATATCTTTAAGGCAAAAACTACAGCAGCTAACTCCAGATCATGGGTCGGGTAATTCCTCTCATGATTCTTCAATTGCCTAGAAGTATAGGCAATGACTCTCCCATTCTGCATCAGTACACAACCCAACCCTTTATGTGAAGCATCGCTGTAAAGCTGAAATCCATCTGACCCTGAGGGAATAGTCAATACAGGAGCAGTCATCAAACACTGCTTTAATCTCTGAAAAGCTTCCTCACACTGAGCTGTCCAATCAAATTTCACTGCTTTCTTAGTCAATCTGGATAGTGGCATAGCTATCTGTGAAAATCCCTCAACAAACCTTCTGTAGTAGCCTGCCAATCCCAAAAAGCTCCTAACCTCAGTAATTGTAGCTGGTTTTGGCCAATCTGCTATTGCTTGCACTTTATGCTGATCCACAGCTATCTTCCCATCAGTAATCACATGCCCCAAAAATTTCACACTCCTTAGCCAAAACTCACATTTGCATTTGCAGTTGAATAAAACGAAAACAAAATGATACATGAAAGTCTTATGATAGATATGAATACCTACCTTATGATTTCCAAGTGAACTTCTACAACGTCGCTCAGTCACTTGACGCCCCTTTAGCGATCCACACCTAACCTTCCAACTGATCAAATAAGTCATCTATTCTTGGGAGAGAGTACTTATTCTTCACTGTCAATTTGTTCAACTCTCTGTAGTCTATACAGAGCCTTAGGCTTCCATCTTTTTTTTTCACAAACAGTACAGGAGCACCCCAAGGGGAGGTACTAGGTCTGATGAAACCCTTCTCAAGCAGCTCTTGCAGTTGCTCTTTCAACTCCTTAAGCTCCTTAATTGTCATTCTATAAGAAGCTTTAGCAACAGGTTCAGCTCCTGCCACTAGCTCAATAGAGAAATCTATTTCTTTATTTGGAGGTAATCCATGTAAATCATCTGAAAATACTTCTGGGAATTCCTGAACAACAGGGATATCTTTCAGCTCTCTTTCAGCCTTCTTCTCCTCTTTAATATAGGCCAGGAAACCTTCATATCATTTCTTTAACATCTGAAAAGCCTTCAAAGATGATATGATCACAGCAGTTACCCCCTTATCCCCTTGAAATTTGAATTTCTCCTCTCCTGGCATACAAAACTTAACCTCCTTTTTGTTACAATCTATAGTCACAAAGTGGCAAGATAACCAATCCATGCCTAAGATTGCATCAAATTCAGTTAAAGGTAATACAATCAGATCCGCCTCTAAATTCTTATCACAAATTCTCAAATTCACTTGACATCTCTGCTTAGCTTCCATATGATTTCTGTTAGGCATTAAAACTGACAATGATTTAACCATAACTGATGGAAGTAAATTGACTGATCTAATAAACTTCTCGGAAATGAAAGAATGAGATGCACCAGTGTCAAATAAAACTCTAACGGTTTTGTCACATATGAGAATTGTCCCTAATCATAAACAAGTCACAATATTCATAAGACATAAAGTATTGTTCATTCATATTCATTTAGAGTTCATTTATATTCATTCATATCATAAAAATTATTCATTATAATTAATTAAATTACGCACATGTAACCACATCAGGAGATCCCTTAGCTTCCTGTTGGGACAATCCATAGACTCTGGGTTGAACATTCTGACGAGTCTGACCTTGAGAAGGCACAGAAGCTGTAGACTCCACAGCTCTTGGTCTACCAGCTGTCCTCTGAAAATTATTGCCTGGCCTAACCTCTGAAGCAGATCTCTGTCCCAAAAGAGGGCAGGACTTCGTCATATGTCCAGGCTGATGGCACCAGAAGTAAGTATTAGTGCATGAGAGGCACTCTCCCTTGTGCATTCTCCCACACTTGCTGCATAAGGTAGCAGTTGAGGCACTGCTGTCAGAGTTGTTGGACCTGGGCTTCTTCCAAGTAGAAGTCCCTGACTGAGAAGACTGAGTAACCTGGGTATGCTTTGACTTGCCCTCTATTTTTCTTTTCTGAAAGTCTCTTCTCTTCTGAATATCTTGCAGATCTGATTCAACTCTTCAGTGGCGGACCTATAGAGGCTGAGGACTGGCTAATAAGGATCGAGAAGATACTGAATGTCATGTCTTGTTCAGAGGATAGGAGAGTGACACTAGCTTCTTATGCTTTTGATGGTGAGGCTGAAAGGTGGTGGAGGAGTCAGTTAGAAGAAACCTTTGGAGGGAGACTAAGCAGTCAGATTTCTTGGGAGGAATTTGTGAAGGTGTTCAGAGGCTGGTATGTGCCTATGTCAGCCAGGAGGCAGATGTAGGAGAAGTTCAACAGATTGGTTCAGGGCGATCGATCTGTTTCTCAGTATGAGGAGGAGTTTATAAAATTGTCCAGGTATGCCCATCACCTAATACCTGATGCTGAAGAGAAGTGCTATCGTTTCATACATGGACTGAAGGACTACCTTAGATAGTCTTTAATTCCGCTTGGAATTGAAGATTACCCCACATTAGTGGAAAGGGCCAGAAGAGTTGAATCAGATCTGCAAGATATTCAGAAGAGAAGAGACTTTCAGAAAAGAAAAATAGAGGGCAAGTCAAAGCATACCCAGGTTACTCAGTCTTCTCAGTCAGGGACTTCTACTTGGAAGAAGCCCAGGTCCAACAACTCTGACAGCAGTGCCTCAACTGCTACCTTATGCAGCAAGTGTGGGAGAATGCACAAGGGAGAGTGCCTCTCATGCACTAATACTTACTTCTGGTGCCATCAGCCTGGACATATGACGAAGTCCTGCCCTCTTTTGGGACAGAGATCTGCTTCAGAGGTTAGGCCAGGCAATAATTTTCAGAGGACAGCTGGTAGACCAAGACCTGTGGAGTCTACAGCTTCTGTGCCTTCTCAAGGTCAGACTCGTCAGAATGTTCAACCCAGAGTCTATGGATTGTCCCAACAGGAAGCTAAGGGATCTCCTGATGTGATTACATGTGCGTAATTTAATTAATTATAATGAATAATTTTTATGATATGAATGAATATAAATGAACTCTAAATGAATATGAATGAACAATACTTTATGTCTTATGAATATTGTGACTTGTTTATGATTAGGGACAATTCTCATATGTGACAAAACCGTTAGAGTTTTATTTGACACTGGTGCATCTCATTCTTTCATTTCCGAGAAGTTTATTAGATCAGTCAATTTACTTCCATCAGTTATGGTTAAATCATTGTCAGTTTTAATGCCTAACGGAAATCATATGGAAGCTAAGCAGAGATGTCAAGTGAATTTGAGAATTTGTGATAAGAATTTAGAGACGGATCTGATTGTATTACCTTTAACTGAATTTGATGCAATCTTAGGCATGGATTGGTTATCTTGCCACTTCGTGACTATAGATTGTAACAAAAAGGAGGTTAGGTTTTGTATGCCAGGAGAGGAGAAATTCAAATTTCAAGGGGATAAGGGGTAACTGGTGTGATCATATCATCTTTGAAGGCTTTTCAGATGTTAAAGAAATGATATGAAAGTTTCCTGGCCTATATTAAAGAGGAGAAGAAGGCTGAAAGAGAGCTGAAAGATATCCCTGTTGTTCAGGAATTCCCAGAAGTATTTTCAGATGATTTACATGGATTACCTCCAAATAAAGAAATAGATTTCTCTATTGAGCTAGTGGCAGGAGCTGAACCTGTTGCTAAAGCTTCTTATAGAATGACAATTAAGGAGCTTAAGGAGTTGAAAGAGCAACTGCAAGAGCTGCTTGAGAAGGGTTTCATCAGACCTAGTACCTCCCCTTGGGGTGCTCCTGTACTGTTTGTGAAAAAAAAAAGATGGAAGCCTAAGGCTCTGTATAGACTACAGAGAGTTGAACAAATTGACAGTGAAGAATAAGTACTCTCTCCCAAGAATCGATGACTTATTTGATCAGTTGGAAGGTTAGGTGTGGATCGCTAAAGGGGCGTCAAGTGACTGAGCGACGTTGTAGAAGTTCACTTGGAAATCATAAGGTAGGTATTCATATCTATCATAAGACTTTCATGTATCGTTTTGTTTTCGTTTTATTCAACTGCAAATGCAAATGTTTAAAGTTTTAAAGTTTATATGGTTTGAATTTAGTTTTGCAAATATTATGTTAGAAGAAATTATTTTCTTTCAAAAGATTCTTTCAAGATGTTAGTAAATTTTTATGCTATGTTTTAAATTCGGAGTTTTCATGTTGTAAGTCAATGAAATGATTTATGATAGTTTCATTATGCATATGATTGACTGAACATAAATTATAAATTATGATTTAAGATTGTGCATGTTGATGCGGAGTGCCCAAATGGTAAAAGGGCTTGAAAAAGCCAAATGGTAAAGGGACTCGAAAGAGTCAATGGTAAAGGAATGGCCAAATGATATGAAAATGTGTACCTGATCAGTACAAAATTTATGGGCACCTCCGAGACGGGTGATAAATATTGATTATGCATAATATCATTTATATATAATGTTTGAGGAAAAGTTAAATGAAAGTTTATGATTGAGGAAATGATATGAAAGAGTTTCTATGAAAAGTTTCTTATATAAATATTATGAATCGATGCAAGATTTATCGTTGTTTAAACTTTTCATTATAAAAAGAATATTTTATCTTGGTTTTATGCAAATTCTTATGAATTGTATGAATTACCTGCTGAGCGTGCAAGCTCACCCCTATTTGTGGGAATCTTTTCAGAAGAACCATCTAGGAAGTGATGGCAACGAAACGACAGTACACCTACAGTCGTAGAGGGCCTCAAGAAGAAAGGTTCTTATATAGTTATTTATGTTGAGTCTGTTTTGAGTATAAGGTTTGAGTGATGAACTTTGTGGTTATTGATGTAAACTCAGATATTATTTAAGTTTAAGTTTAAGGTTATGTATATGTTTTCTTGTTTTGGATATTGTTGAAAAAGTTTGAACAATTTTTATGATTGGAAGTTTTTAGCGGCTCTTTCATATTCATATGTTGGATGAAATTTATATGTGAAGTGTAAGTGTATGTTCTGAAAGTTTAATGTTTTGATGTTCCTCCGTACGACCTTCTGTTCCTGCCCCGTTAATTCGGGCTAGCCAGGCCGGGTCGTGACAGTGATCAACAAATTTTGTGTGCTTGTTGCATGATTTAATGCATCTAATATTACATTTGCCTGAGAAAACCCTAAATCCAAAGATACCATACATCGAAAACTAGATCCTAAATGTCCTGCATCTGCGTGATTTTAATATTTTGGATTTTCCAAGTAAAAATTGTATTACCTCTTATTCGATTGTTCATGTGCTAGAGTACCACTTAGCCAAGACCATTGAAGTATCGCATCACTACCAATCATTAGGAATGCATCCAGCATGAAATAACATTAAATTTTTAACAATATCAGGTGTCATATCCTTTGAATTGCAAGTAATTTCGTAGTCCATGTGTTGTTTCCATTTATCATCTACAAATTATATATCATGTACAAGTACTTTGATTCGTAAAGCAAAGATGCATTTCGAAATGAATCATTTTTCATCTGTAGTCACAGTACAAAAATTCACATGCGTGACAGAACTACAGTACCATTCATGCGCTATAAGAGCAGCACGTAATGCAAATAATACCTCAAGCATTATAACCCAACAAGGATTGGGGTCAGCCTGCCCTGCACAGATTAAAAAAGCAACGAGTTTCAAATTTTCTACTTCATATTGTAGAATTGCACAGATAGTAAAAAAACTAATACACCTTCAAATTTCTTTTTTTTTGGTTAATTATTTTAAGATCTTAATAGTTGATCTCATGATGATTAGCCATATTTTTCACTAATATCATAGCCTTACAAATAAAGCATTGTAAGTTCAAACTCATGGATTGCAGTATTTCATCTACATTAAATTTTACAATAGTTATCAATCAAATAAATTTCTTTTTATTTTTTTTACTTCAAGAATTTAATAATCATTTGAATCTTGTACAAGAGTAAGAGTTTGTCCCTCATGTAATTTACTCAAATCTGAAATACTATTGATCTAACAAACTCTTACAAAAGATCCTCCGGTGTCTTATCTTGAACTTGTACTCAGTTTTGGGGTTTCCCCGTCCCCTTTGGGCTTTGGTGTTATCAATCACTAGTAACCAGAAAAAACAACCGAACTAAAAAAGTAAATGACCCGATGTAACACCTTAAAAGCCTTTTTAGAACATAAATCACTTTCTACAGTTCACAAAATATTAGAATTTCTTTCATCTGGTAAGCCAGCTAAATTTCATATTATATTAACGAAGAAATTTTCATAAAGCAGTCGTTAGTACATAATCTCCATAAAATATTTAAAATTTATTCTTAGAAACATTCAAATTAAAAATATAATAGAAATTAAACTGATTGGGATTAAAGCAATGAAGTTTATCCATGCTTATGGTATCAATATCTTATTCACAATTCCTTTACTTGCCTAATCAAAAGCTGAAATAGAGGAAGAAAAGGTAACTCAAGAAGCTGCAGCTTACTCACATCCACTTCTGTCTAATGCATCCCGGTTTTCTACTCTGTACCGATATAGATGACTTGAAACTTCTCCAACAGTCTCTAATTGTCTTTTGGCAAGGGAAGGACTAATCTCCACTGAACTGCATTTGAAAAAACCCAACCAGTTTATATGAAAGTTAACAAATATTATTAAATAACTAGAAGAGCAGGCGCTACAGAACCAAACTCATAGAGAGAACGCACCTAATACACTGGGCGTCTGCAGGAGAGGATTTATTTACACAATTTTAACCTGGTATATGGGAGATGCTATTTTCATGATTTAAACCTATAAACAGTTCACAGTCAGGCAACGGAGCAGTTACCATGATCCAAGCTTATGACCAGATCAGTCAGGCAACCTAACCAAAGACTGAGTCTAGAAAGCCTAATCAAGAGAGAGAGAGAGAGAGAGATACCTCTTATAATGTGCTAAAGCTCCTATGAAAAAATAGAAAATCAACTTTCTGCCATTAAGATATTATTAATTAATATACTTAAAATATCCTTCTTAAAGCAATTTTATTCACGTAATGCACCAAGTAGCATGGGCACACTAATGCATACGGTGGCTTGATAATTAGAGTATCATAAACTTGCTAAGTTATGCATCCTATTCCGTTGCAATCAATATTGATTTGAAAACAAATACCACTTTTCCAAATTCCTATTTTTCATGGCTTTTAGAGTCATTTATATCCTTTTAGACCTCATGATAATGTCATCATTTATTAAGAATATTTAGTCTGTCATTAGTTTGCTAGTAATTTGTTAGCACTTTATCAGCAATTTCTTAACAGTAAGGCATTCCTTATGCATTTAATAGATCCATTATATCGAATCTAAGATAGTATTTAAAGTATCAAAAAAATAATTATTGTAGATGTGAAGTGATGCAATAAAAAAATAAGTATTGCAAACTCAAGATACAACAAGATTGCCTAAAAACAAACCTTCCTTACAATATAATCATAACAAACTTACAACCATATAACTTATATGTTGGCTCAAGAAAAACGGCACGAACGCATGAATCCCGCTTTGCAAACATAGGATTCAATTTCCCTTAAGTCAGATTGTAGTTAACCAGATTTTCCCTGAGGGTAGTGTCAGGGTTTAATTAGATCTGGGGTCCTCACTTCCCATAAGCGCAAGCACTCATAGTTAATTACCCCTCTTAACACATAAGAGAGAACTCTCGATTAAGGATGAATAAATTTTTGGGTAATTTAGTCTCAATTGTGGGAAAATTGGAGGTAAACCCAATCAAGATCCCATGATTCCGTCGTCCCGGGTATACCGTAGGTTTCAATCTAGTAACACTAACAATCATTGTCTATTAGTGTCCAAGGAATCTGATTAGCAGCCAAGGGTTGCCTCCTTTCAAGGATCCCGAGTAGACTGAAGTCGTTAATTGTAAATTTTTTATCTTAATTTTGTTGGGGATTTGGGGTTTACATCTATTAGAATACCCAAAAGTTGATTTGATTTAGGGATTTATAACTTCGTTTAGAAGTTACATAGAAATTTGAATTTGGGTCGGTACTTACAACTTTCATAGAAAGTAGCACGTAGGATTTAATTTGGAGTGAGGCTTACGACTCTATTTATGAGTTGCTCAAAGATGGAGCTTATAACCTAACTCTACAGCAAGGCTGCCCGGGGATTTATTTGGATTTGTGGTAGGTCTTATGACTTCCCTTAGGAAGTTGCCTAAAAGCGGGTCTTACAACTTAATCCTTTTAAATTAAGATGCCCATAAGTTTGAATTTAATTGTTTGGATTTTAGGATCATTGCAATTTATTTTAGCAATTTTCCTAAAAAGTGGGTCATATGACTTCACTTGGAAGTTGCCCGATAGCGGGTCTTACAACCTAATCCTATGGACTAGGATGCCCAATGGTTTGAATTAAATTGTTTGGGGTTTAGGATCATTGCAATTTATTTAGCAATTTTCCTAAAATGTGGGTCTTACGACTTCACTTAGAAGTTGCCCGATAGCGGGTCTTACAACCTAATCTATAGACTAGGATGCCCAATGTTTTTGCTATTTTGCAGAGGTAGAAATTTTACATGCCTTCAAAATTGAATCAGTATCGTAATTACTGTATTTCAAAGCATTATTTAAAGATGAAATTCTATCTTGAAACTTTGATTTTTCAACAAGAGATGTCCGTGTGATTAGATTTGGGTAGGAACTTATGACTTACATTAGAAAGCAGCCCAGTTAGTGGGACTTAGGGCCTCTACTAAGGGTACTTCGAAGATTTTAGTTGGATTAGGTCTTATTGCCTCTTTAGAGATTGCCTAATGATGGGTCTTACGACCTAGCCCGGTAAGCTAAGTGGCCCGAATTGTGGGTCTTACAACCAATCCCTATAGACTAAGATGCCCGAGTGAGGCGTCTAGGTTTGTGTTATCACCTAAACATCTCCTTCAGAGATCGGACTTATAGCTTCTATTAGAAGTTGCCGATGTTTTAATTGGGGGTTAGGGTTTAGGTCAATTTTTACCTAAAACTTTCCCCTAAGGTCGGGCTTACGGCTTTCCTTTGAAAATTGCCGGGTAGTGGGTCTTACAACAAAGTTCTAATAAACAAAGCTGCCCAATTGTTTGTTGAATTAACATCAGTGTTTTTGAGAGATTTTACACCAGTGTTTTTGAGAGGGTGTCGGTTGTTTAGGATTTGTTACTTGGAGAGTTTGAAAGGTTTGTGAGTTGGTTTGAGTTTATGATTTTGACACTTCGGGATTTCGACACTGGCGTCAGTGTTTTTGTTACAGTAGCTCTTTTCCTGTTTTAGTAGTTCTGCACTTTACTCTTTTTCTTTCAGCACTGTTCTACTTTTTTTTGTCTATAGCATTTGTTGTTTTTTATGCATTAGCATTTATTTAAGTGTTTAATTGATTTCATTTGCTTATTTGTAGGAGCTCGTACAGGAGAGTTGGAGGGTTGTTCTATTTGGAGAGTTCTGTTTGTTGTGTTGATTAGTGAAACTTCCCTCCCTCCTTTTTATTGCATTTATTTTATAATTGTTCTAATTAGTTAATTTCAATGCTCTCGAATTTTAACCAAAAGCTCCTAGATTTAAATTATTCTCAGATTTTAAAATTGATTTCGTATTTTAAATTACTCGGATTTTAAAAAAAATGCTCTCGAATTTTAAATGCTCTCATTTTTTTAAATGTTCTCGAATTTGAAATACTCTCATATTTTAAACAGCTCACAAATTTTACATAATTAATCAATCAATTAATTTCAATTAATTTTAATTAATTAATTTTAACCAATTAATTATTTCAACTAATCAATTGATTAATTAAAATTCAAATTGAATTGCTCTCTAATTGCTCCAAAAAGGGAATTTCAGTAATTTTCAGAATATATCGGCAGCTTCCCGGCGTCCTCTCCCCACCGAGGGAGAAATCGGGACGGCATTTGCTGTAATTTCTTCCTACCTGGACCTATGGTCGACGCCGTAGGGTCTTCGATTCAAATTCTTACCGGCCGGATCTAAAGATACGACGGCCCGGGGTCTTCAAACATAAAACCATCCGCCCAGATCAGAGATCAATAGCGCGGGTCTTCAAATTTTTAAATCATCCCACCAGGATCTAAGATGAACTGCGTGGGGCCTTCGAATTAAAATCATCTCAGCCGGACTTAAAGTCGACGATGCGAGGTCTTCAATTAAAAAAAATCATCCCGATCGGATTTAAAATCAACGACGCAAGGGCTTTCTTAAATTCTTGTTGTTTGCTGACATAAATATTTAATTGAATAATAATATATTTAAATTAATGTAGTCATTTGGCATTAGCAATGCGGGCCAAATTAAAAATTTGAACCAAATTTAGAGATATTCTCTTACATAGCAAAACAATAATTTATATTTAAATTATTATAAACTGCAGCAAATGAAGCAGGCCTGAGATTACACTAGACGTAAAGGCAAGGGAATCGAGCAAGTATGTTTAAAGGTAGAAGCGAAAGCGAAGTCTTAGATATCTGGCTCGCATGAGTGGCGTTGGTTGTGGGAAGTCTATCTGACGTGAAGGCGTCGGATGTGGTCGGACGTGGGAGGTCGATTGGCATGTGGAGGCGTCAGAGTCAGACGTCAGGGTCGGATGCAGCGAAAGTGAAGGAGGAGGGCTCGAGCAACACAGGTGAAGGCAGGGCTTCACATGGGAGGCGTCGGAGCAAAGGTGACAAGCCGGCATGAGTCAACTGGAGCAGGCGGAGGCATTCGCGTAGGGAGGCCTTCGATCAAAGGTAGGATCTGAGCGTGGGATTCGATTTCCCTGAACGAAGGTAGAATGGGGCCTGGATGTCGCGGTTGAGAGGCGGCTTCGTAAACAGGAGCTTCACCCGGAAGGAGGCATAGAGCAATTTCAGAGAAACTGAAAGTGTTCGTCCCTTCTTCGATTTTCTGTGTTTTATCAACTGCCTCATCAAGAAGCAGCTATCGAAGCGAAGAAGTGCGTCTTTTGACAAGGTGGGGCCATAGAAGGCATCAGAAGAGATGCACTGTTTTGTTTCATTTGTTTGTTATTTATTCCAAAATCGATAGTTTCCGATCGAGACAAGGTGTTCCTCAGTCACTTTTGGTGGGAGTTGTTTAGGCTGCAGGGGATTGTACTAAAGAGGAGCGCCACTTACCACCCTCAGACCGACGGGAAGACGGAGGTGGTCAATAGGAGCTTGGAAACATATCTGCGACACTTTGTTTCAAAGACACCTCGACAATGGGCTAAGTGGCTGGCGTGGGCAGAATACTTGATGTAATAAAAAAATAAGTATTGCAAACTCAAGACAGTACAAGATTGCCTAAAAACAAGACTTCCTTACAATATAATCATAACAAACTTACAACCATATAACTTATATTAATTCAGAGAAGATGGATACAAGTGAGGCGGGAACCATGGTTAGAAGGAGGTAGAAGTCTGAGACGAAATATAGAAGAGAAGGAAAAAAGGTTAGCTCGCAAGCTAACACAAACCCGCAGGTTTTTACATTCCAAATATTTTCACCACATATCTCTTTTAAACAGCAACAAACAGCCCTATAAATAGGGAAAGGAAACCAACAAACACTTAAAGCAGCCGCCCAAATCAGCCAACCAACCAGAGGGAACAGCCGCCCAAATCAGCCAACCAAACAGAGGGAAAAATCCAGGAAAAAGGAACGGCCAACCCAAGAACCGAACAGACAAGCAGCCCAACAGCCAGCCCCAAGAACCGAACAGCCAGGAACCCAACAGACACCAATGAAAAGCACGGCCAGCCCAGGAACCAAGCTTCCAGCAGCTGAATAGCTACCAAGGAGAGGCACGGCTAGCCAAAAAACCCACAGCTGAGAATTCCAAACACCAAACAGCTAAGGGTAAATGGGCCAAGCCCAATAGGAGACAAACAGCCCATAAATAAATGCCCAAAGAACCTTTTGCCTACATCAATTCTCCCTTGGCGGAAGAATCTCATCTCCTGATGAGATCATATGTATAGAAGTTTGACTTTCACCATCGGCAGACTCCTCAGCATCCTGATGTGGAACTTCGGCCTGTTGAGTGATTGGCTTTCCATTTTTTTTATTTCCTTGATTTTTTAAAAAAGAAAGGAAAACATGACTTACAACCTAGACGCTCTGATACCAAATTGATGCAATAAAAAAACAAGTATTGCAAACTCAAGGCACTACAAGATTGCCTAAAAACAAGACTTCCTTACAATATAATCATAACAAACTTATAACCATATAACTTATATTAATTTAGAGAAGAAGGATACAAGTGAGGCGGGAACCATGGTTAGAAGGAGGAGGTAGAAGTCTGAGATGAAATATAAGAAGAGAAGGAAAAGAAGTTAGCTCGCAAGCTAACACAAACCCGCAGGTTTTTACATTCCAAACATTTTCACCACATATCTCTTTTAAACAACAACAAACAGCCCTATAAATAGGGAAAGGAAACTAACAAACACTTAAAGCAGCCGCCCAAATCAGCCAACCAAACAGAGGGAAAAACCCAGGAAAAAGGAACGGCCAGCCCAAGAACCGAACAGACAAGCAGCCGAACAGCCAGCCCCAAGAACCGAACAGCCAGGAACCCAACAGACACCAATGAAAAGCACGGCCAGCCCAGGAACCAAGCTTCCAGCAGTTGAACAGCTACCAAGGAGAGGCACGGCTAGCCAAAAAAACCCACAGCTGAGAACTCCAAACACCAAACAACCAAGGATAAATGGGCCAAGCCCAATAAGAGACAAACAACCCACAAATAAATGCCCAAAGAACCTTTTGCCTACATCATGAAGACTATTCCAGATTTTGAATCTTGAACAGATGTGTGACATGCCACCTTTTTGGGAGACACAATCTGCTATTCAAGCATGAGACTAATTTATTTTGTTAATTTTCTTTTTTCTTTTCATATTTATCATCTTTTCTAATTCTTTCATGATGGCCCTGCGTCACTTTCTCATTCAAAACGCATGCATGTCTCCACTCTAAAGCTCAAACTACAGTTCACATAAAAGCAAAAGTTACAAATTTCAGATGGTAAAACTAGCATGTTTGTCAAATTGTAGTCAATGATCTCCAAGTGTTAGCTTCCCTACAATCACTGTATAGGATTCATCCAATAGAGTTCTAGTATTGAAAAAATAAACTTACCAGAATTATAATGCTAGATTTGGAAAAATCAAACCTCATCAAGCATATTTTTTTAGCATGAAACAGGGCACTTTAGGAAACCTATAATACGTTAAACCAAATTCTAATTTAACTTGATTTCATTGAACTTGTGTCTAGCATGCCTGAAAGGCTAGAATGACCTCCAGCTAACTCCGAAAGGTCAAACTAAGTCTACGCATGCCTAAATAGGAAATTGCGCCAGAAAAATCCTACATGGCCTACATCACCCAAACCAGCACAGACTAAGCTGGTTTGTCTTCCTATTGACCTCTATATGTATTCCACAGTTAATCGAGTGTGACAAGAAGAACGACAACCGACCGATGCGATGTTACTTGCAAGAAGTTCGAAATGTCTTGATCCTGACCAAAAACAACTTAGACGTCGTCCATTTGCAAGTGGATTGTGTTGACACGTTCAAAACGTCGAATTTGCTAAAGAACAACCACTCATGTAGAACTCGATTGAGCAACAGTGGAAAAAGCAACTCTCTACGAGCGCGATGTTACGTGAAATCGCTCGAACATCATCCATTCGCCCCATTGCATTCGAAACATCAAATTCGCATGTTGACCTCCTTTTTGCACAAGTCGCCCGCATGAAATTATTGCACACTTCGTAGGTTAATTTACCTCTTATACACATATTCATTCAATACATAAAATTTTTCGATCGAGACCTTATTTTGTGAAATGAATTACATCGTTGCGTCCGGCTCGTTGATACGAATCAAAGGAGTTCATTCATGCTCGAATTGGATATCATTTGATGCGTGTCGAGGAGAGAGAACATTTGGAGCATTTTCTTAATAAATTTAATAATCAACATAAATTAAAATCATTAAAAAAATCTTAAAATAACTAAGACAATTGTAATAAATAAAATCTGTTATTTAAAATATAAAAAAGTAAATATACATACATATATATATATATATATAAAAGAAAAGAAATAATAAAAACCTTCATTCAAATTTAATTCCAATTAAGTTTGGATACAAAGCATTTAATAAGCTCCACCTTTCCACATCCTCCCAAATCAAACAATCCCTTCATATGATGGCTTAAATTTGTCAAGATTACAACACTTTTTAAAAGCTTTTCAAGGGCAATAGGAGATGTGATATCAGCCCTTGGATCAAGGGCATCAAAGGGCTATATTGTCATTTCATTTTTAGGTTTCATTTCAGGTTATTCAAAGAAGCTAGAGCCAGTGCGGTTGAAGGGATCTCCTCTCATTTTTCGTGAAACCCCTATCTCCCTCTCACGGCTCTCCCACTCACACATTCTACAGCAGTTCGGGTAAGAAGGGAAAGACAAAGGCTGAAGGAGATCGATTCTTGCTTCTTCCTCTTAAGCAGGCCGAACCAAGCAAGAGAGTGGGGTGAAATCTGCTGCTTGTTCCTCTATTCAGCCAGAAGAAAACATGAAGGTTGCTTGCTGGTTCGTTCCTTCCAATAAGCAGAAATCATATATGAACGGCTGCTTTTGATTCCTCTAACATAAAATTAAAAGGGTGAAATTCTTCTACTTTCTTTTGTTCTAATTTCTAAAAAAAATGCAAACAAGGAATGAAGAATATATTCATTTATACAGATTTTTGTCTTGTAAAAGAATGAGAAATTACATTTCCTTGAGTTCCATTAATATAAGGGTGTCCATTTATGACACAGCCCAAAACTCCGACCCGAAAATTCCAATTCCGGGTTGACCCGTTTAACAAACGGGTCAGGTTCGGGTTTTAATTCTCGACTCATTTGAAAAATCGAATCGTGTCTGGGTCAAACCGCTAACCCGAAAACGACCCACCCACACCTCTCGCCCACTCCTGCTTGCATCGCGGCCGCTTAACCGCGTCAGCCCGCACGGCATCCCAGCCTCTCCTGCTAGCATCACGTCCATGTGAGTGCATCAGCCCACATTGCGTCCTACCCACTAGCACGCGTCGCACTCGAGCCCGCAGTACGTGACCACTACCAGCCCGCAGCTCATGACTGCATCCAGCCCAGCTATGCTCGCACTCGATGTCGCTTGCTCTGCCCTCACCCGGGTCGGCGTGTCGGGTCGGGTCGACCCGAATTGGGGCAGATCAAGTCCGAATTCATATTTCTGATCCGTTTGTGTAATCGGGTTAGATTCGGGTTGGACTTGTCAAGAGCGGGTCAGTTTCGAATTGGATCTGAACCCGACCCGAAAACCCATTTTGACACCTTTATTTTTTTCTTTTATGCGAATATGAATTTAGTTTCTTTGGATAATTGTTGTGGTTTGCAATCCAAGCTTGTTATATAAAATCTGAGATCAAGAATCCTCCAAAACTACCACTGGCCACTCCCTAATCTGTCCCCTCAACTTCATGGTGTGATTTGGAGTAAATCTCACCACTAAGTTAAGGGATACTTCCACCATATCAAGATGTAGGTGCTCTCCTCCCGCTTCTGCTTCCTCCACCAACTCCTAGTAGTTGGTCTCCTCCTCATCAAAAATCATAAAGAACCTGGAGTGTGTGGTCCTTGCATCGATGGTCTGGTGCATACTTCTCATCACATCAAAAGCACAAACCCTTCACTCTCTTGTCCTGAACCTCTGCCTCTGTGAGGCGCTTAAAGTTGGCCCTGGGGTGAACTTCCCACTCTATCTAAGATATTCCACCATCCGGGCGAGCTCCATCGTCTCCCTCAACCCCCTCGGCCTCAACAATCGGAGGTCTGCCCGTATGTTAGGCTTTAGGCCCTTCATGAAATTTTTCTCTAACTCAGCCTCCAAAATCCACCTCAACCGCCCCGACAGCAACTCAAATCTCTCCCTATACTCCATGACAGTCCACTCCTGAGTCAAGACAAAAAATTGCTCATGTAGATCTCCTTCCTGAATGGCCTGGAAATGCTCCAACAAACAATCCTTAACTCCTTCCGAGAGCGGATCGGATATTTAGCCTCCCTCCACTGGAACCAAACTAGGGCTTTACCTTCCAGACATAGCCCTATGACCGTAAGCTTCTCCTCCCCGTTCAACTCATTCATCACGAAATACCTCTCCACCCGGTACACCCACCCATGGGCATCCTCCCCCTTCAAATATCAGCACCTTCAACTTCCTCACCCTGGCATCTTCGCTCCAACATCCTCTTCCTATCTAATCGAGGGTGAGAATCACACATTTCTTCCATCCTCCTTATATGACCCGATCGTAATGGCTCAGCTCGAACCCCTCCATCTCCAATCGTCCACTCCCCTTGCCCGAAATGCCTCCCATAATGGTCGGCCACCACACCACCTCCACCACAAAATTCCATCCTTGCTATCCCCCCATCCAAAAACCTTGATCTGCCACTTATCGAAGCCCTAAAGGTGGCTCTTGATGAAAGAAACTCTCCTCGTAGAACTCTTCCCATCTGATCTCCTTTCCCTTAAATTCAGCCAAGGGAATCCTAGTAAAATCTTGGTTAGGATTAGCAATCGAAATCGCCAGTAGAGTTTTGGATCGCTTTTCCATGAGCTTCCTCATCATCTCCTCCAACCCTCCAAATCAGCTCTCCATTTGCATCTCCATGGCTGAAAACCTTTCCTCAATGGTTGAGAACATCTCCATCCCGGATTGGATTTGCTCCCCTTTGCCTTCCAACACATACACCTTCTTTGTTGTCATCTCTCAAATACCTCGCTCTGATACCAATTTGATGCGTCTTGGAAGTAAAAAACAGCAAAATAGATACAAGAAAAATGGAAGAATACAAATATGAGGGCTGATTTTTTATTACTTTTTCAACAATAACGAAAGATACAATTCTTCTACTATTCGATAGGTAGATCGGCTCTCCCACAAACCCTAGCCGCCTCTAGGAAACTCACGTCAAACCCTAAAAAATAAAGTCAGCACATATATGATGATAACCCTAGACAAAACTCCTACTTAAATAGTCCTCACACATAATAAACACAATTGGAACCTTCCTAAATAGCATAAATACAATTAGGAAACCTTCCTAAACAGCATAAACATATTTAGGAAACTTTTCTAAACAATTAAAACTTTCTTAAACAGCATAAACATAATTAGAAAACTTTCATAAACAATTAAAACTTTTCCTAAAAACATAAACAATTCGGAAACCTTCCTACATAGCTCCCCCTTAACTCCTCCTTACATAATGAATACTAGCTCCTCTGGGCCCCATAAGAGGGGCCGAAATCTCCCTATCTGCTACCCTTGGTTCAGCCCAGCCAAAGGGTTGGATCGGCCAAGGCTGGGTCGATCAGCTGGCCTGGCCTGGGCCGATCTGCAACATCGAGAGGCTAATAAAATCCTATCTGAACACATCTTAGACAATAAATTATTAAAATTACTAGCTTAATTAAAATGCAATGAAACAAAATTTTGATGCACACTAAGGACAAAATTAAAAACAAATAAAATGCAATGTTCGTTGCTTCAAGCGAACAAAAATCAAACACAAGCTTTAATGAACAGGACATCTGGCCTACAAGCAAAAAATGAATATACTAACTCCAATTGAACACACAAAAGTATAATTATATACAAATAAAAGTTTTGCTAAATAAAAAATATGAAGATTTATACTTGTCTTCAATGCTACTGGATCTGCAGCATACACATGAAAGCAGCCATAAGGTGTATTTTAAACCTTAAAATGAAATTTTGCGAGCATTTTAACGATAAACACTCGCGTAGAACAATCGAATATGAATATTTTCAATTTAACACGCATCAAAAATGCAATATTCAAATTTAAGCACATACATATTACCAGCTCGAGAAGTGAGTCATTGCCTCGAAAAATGTACTAATGCCTCAAGAAGTGTCATTGCTCAAAAAGAATATCGCTGCCTTGTGAAGCGCCTTATCTCCTCAGTGAGTCATTACCTCGAAAAATGTGCCAGAACATCGAAAAGTGTATGGTCTCAAAAAGTATCCTATTATTTTAAAATTAATAGAAATTTAGTGAATAGTAAAAGCATGTGAATATGCTATGCAAATGTACCGAAATACGTGCAACTGTGTTGTGTGATTACACTGAAAAGCATGCAAATATATTGAAAGCATGTGAAAATGTTATGCAATTGCACCAAAAAGCATACAAGTGTTGTGTGAGCGTACCAAAAATTGCTCAAGAATGTGCGCAAATGCACAATACAAACGCATAAAAAAACATGCAAGTACATCATGAAAATACATCAAAAAGAACATAATCGACATTATGTAAATGAGTCAAAAAAAATGTATCTCACATAAAAGAAATTCTCTGCATGCGCTCCAACAATCATATTAAACACACAAACATAAAAATCTGAGAATATTAAATAGGGTTAAAAGCAAGCTAAACTAAAATCACCGTTTTAAATTTAGCACCCGCATGTGCTCTGATTGATATATCAAATTCTTGAGCCCAATGTTCGAGAATGTTGTGTTGGTTAAATATGAATTCAAATTTCAAGTCCAATCCTCCTTCTTGAAATGACTAAAGTTGATAGGACTTGAATTAATGAATTAATATACCATCCTGAAATCCATGAAGATATTTAATTGTATATTCATATTAGACGTTTAAAGCCTTCTTCAAAATAAATTTATTATAAAAATGTAGACTATTGAATTAAGGTTTGCATGATAATTCAAAAAGTTAACATTTGAACCAGATCATTTGTACGCAAATGGTGCAGATTTGATAAGATTCAAATAAAAAACAACATCAAGCATTTTTCCCACTACATGGGATCTACTACATAAAACATGTTTCTCCATTGTGTCCTGTTAAGAGTCAAATTTTCATTTAAACTAATAAAAAAGTTCATTTCTAATATTTACAAGTCTACTTAGGTTTATCTCTACCATTCTTAACATAAGAAATCTAACACATCTACTCCCCTAATCAGGTCATCGGAAGGCCGACATTTTATGTGACAAAATCATCTAAGGCGACTCTCTAATATTATTGTCACTGGAGCTACTCCAACCTTTTCACGTATATACTCATTTCGCATTCTATCTCTAAGAGTGAAGTCACTCCTCCACCTGAGCATCCTCATCTCTGCAACACTTAATTTAATATTATGCTTCTCTTTTAATGGCCAACCTTCTGCGTCATAAAGCATTGCAGGTCTTACCGCCATCTTATAGAATTTTCCCTTAAGTTGGAGGGGTACTTTTCTATCACACAACAGGCTTGATGCATTCCTCCACTTCAAACAACCAACTTGAATTCTATTAATAATATCTCCATCTATTTCCCCATCACTTTGAACAACAAACCCGAAATATCTAAAATGTGTACTTTTATTAATGATTTGATCGTCCAAAGTTACAATCCCCCCACTAGATCTATTACTACTAAAATTACACTCCATGTATTCGATTTTAGATCTACTTAAACAAAAATCTTTAGACTCCACGGTTCAAATAGAGAAATGAATAATTTAAAATCCATGATAATAGTTTTGTTGAAAGTAAATCTCAATCGAAAGGGTCTATTTTTAAATATCAAACACTCATATTGCAAATATAATTATCCAGAGTACTCTAATGGGAAACTTATGATAGGCATGTTGAAAGTGAATGATCGGAGGGGATTATATTATCACATTGCCACATGAACTCAAATCAAACACGGTCCTCTACCTGCAAGTGGGTAGAGTTGACATGGTTCAAATAGCAAAATGAAAATGCTCAATCTCTCTAATAATGGTCGTGTTAAAAATAAATAACAACTGAAATTGTTGATTATCAAAATCAAATTTTCACTGTCCAAATACAAATATTTAAGCAACTTCAATGTCACTCTGAAAATGATCGTTAGACAAAGAATTTCAACCTCGGGGGGACTACATGATTTCAAAATGCCCCCTATTTTCCAAAGTAAATTACTTGGGCATAAATTTCAATAAAATTTAAATTTTCAATATCTATAAAAATTCAAAAATATTTCAAATAAATCTATCTCTCATAACTAAAAACAAAATACATCCAACCTCTACAATCATTTGTCGAGGGTAATGAATTCGAGAATAACCTCAGCTCACAAAAATTGAAAGTCTTGTCGAAAATATCACGTAGACACATTCTTAAACTATCTTCCGCTAATAAAGACGTGGCACGTGTCCTCTAGCCAATCGTTTTGTCACCAAATGATACCATAAGTAAACGGTTGTAATTGATGCTCTCTGACTAGATGATTTTGCTACAAAAAGACACCATTAAATTATAATCATGACCAGAGCCCGTATATCCCCAATGGCTAAACCTATTAAGTAATGAAGCATAGTGTATACTTGATAGGGCACAAAGCCCTCACCTCACTAAGGTCTACTTGAATTTGTCAACTTAGACAAATACTCACCTAGGTCTATAAGGTACCCTTAGACGAAACAACTTGCGGTTGTCGATAATGCTTCTTCAATCAGGTTGAGCCGACTATCTCCTCTAATTAAGTAAACTATGGATCATGATGACCCAAAATGAATGAACCATGAGATCAGGTTCATCATCATTCCCCCCGACATCCGCTATGAGTGCAAGGTGGCAAATTTTAAATCCTAAACACAAAATATATTGCTACTATACGTTCAGTAGTTAATATATATCTATGAACTAGCCTTTTTTGAAACCGTCACCTGTCACCAGAAGGAATAATTAAATCATGGGAGCTTGCACTTATAAGAAATCTGAACTTAGATCTTAAAGTCCTTGCAAAATAAAGGTGAAATTTTTGGATGGTGTATTATCTTAAAACTAATATACCCTCTAAAATTTTAACTTGAAACTTAGGTTAAAACCATACGAATGTGAAGAGGCTAGGGTGCAATTTTTCGGATCCCACACTTCTGACATGGGTGAGCCTATGCAAAAAAGACAGTGAAAACAACACTATGCCACCAACCATAGGTGGCGGATAATGGTGGTCAAGCTTGCACAAAGCAAGCTCTGGCGAATAGCACAACCTCAATTACCACGAAGTCTCATTGTTTGATGATAGAAGATTCTATCAGTTAAAATATTGTCTCTATTGTTGAGGTCTCAGTGCTCCACTTCATCACAAGTCAAATGTCGCAAAATGGATAATAAGGGCTGAACTTTGTATAAATATGGATGGGCCTTTTATAATTTTTTTGTTTGCCAGTACCAAAAGTTTTCAGCTTCACAACAACATAAATTTTCTACTTCACCATATTACGGTACTTGTTCTATTAAATAGGCAAAAAGCTCGAACAATCAGTAGAACCAAAGTGGCTTGCTTAAACGGCTCCTTGAAATACTTCAAGAAACAAATGTAAGGAGGTATGAGTACTGAAAAGCAAAATAATCAGCTAAAAAATTAGGCTGGTTTGAAGCCGTCAATGATTGAAATAAGAAGCAAATGTAAAACGTTCTCAGGTTCCCTAAAATTTTTAACCTCCAGCTTGCAGTTTCAAGACATTAGTTTAAAAGAAAATTGTTATTCCTAATAAAAGACCATGGCGAATGCAAATAGCACCAACTGCTTATTCATTTTATAATTTCAAAGCGCACTCCAGCCAACTGATAAAGTATGAGTGAAACTAAACTGCGCTTCATAGAAATATTTAGCGTACATGTAATCCAAATTATTGTATACCCTTTCAGGTGCATTTAACAACATGTAATCCAGTATGCACTTTGCACATGTTCCAGAACCACCACCAATTTCATATATCTGAACAACATACAAGAAAGACAAAGTTGAGCAGTTATTAAATAACTAACAATAAAAAAAGAAAAAAGAAGTGAGTTACAAACTACTTTTTAAACAAACGCAAGATACAATCCTGCAAAGGTGTTTAAGTTTAAAAAAGAGAATAAATACAACACCACCACCACCAAGCCTTTATCCCACTATGTGGGGTCGACTAAATAAATCTTTTTTCTTCATTGTGTCCTGTTAAGAGTCAAATTCTCATTTAAATCTAATAAAGAAATATCATTTCTAATATTTTCTAACCAAGTCTTTTTAGTTCTACCTCTACCTTTCTTAACATAAGTCAAATCTAATACATCTACTTTCCTAATTGGGTCATCGGAAGGCCCCGCCGTGTTAAGTGACCAAACCATCTAAGACGACTCTCTGTAATTTTATCTTTCACTAGAGCTACTCCAACCTTTCCCGTATATGTTCATTTCGTATCCTTCTCTAACAGAATAAATAAAAGAAAAAAAAATGTATCAACTGACAAGATTAACTAGTGCAAACAGGAACAGGCAGAAATCGTGGACAAATTTGAGTAAATCATGAATAAAGCATATAATTACAAATGACCCCACATAACTTGAATAAAGCTGATTCGGTGTCGATAATTCCACAATGAACTGATCTACAGTATGAAAGGATGCATAATTGTGTTATAAGGTTGAAGATTGATAATTGCCATAGCACCCTGAAGATTAAGTCATGGCAGAGCCTTGAACAAAAGAGGCATTTTTTAGTTGAAAAATCAACGAAAGGTACTTTTAGCCAAACAAAAGCCGAAAGAATTTGGCAAGAATTCTACAATCAGGCTTTCAAATAATGTAAACTATGCTAATTAAATGCTTATGACATTCTTAAACTAAAACGGCACCATCATTGCCTTTGCGATAAAGCAACAAAAGAGGAAGCCGAAAAGGTAGTTTGACTTTTCTTAACAACAATGAAATTTATCACCACTATATTTTTTTTTGTTAAATACTGATCACTCTTTTAAAAGCTCATCAGCTTACTCCAGTTTCTCGGTCAAACCTGCTCTTTTTTTTAATTTTGACACCTTTCCAATATCAAACCCTTTTTCATTTGATTAAAAACAGGGTCCCTTGGAATCCTTGTCATCCTTGTGATAGAAAACACTCATATAAACCTAGAAAAACCTTACTGAAATCTGAGAAAATCAGCCACTTGCAAACAATTTTTGAGAAGAAGGAAGATGAACAACAAAGAAACAAATTTTATTTGATGAAAGATAAACAAAAGCAAGCAAGATATAATGGATCTTTAATTCGAGAGGAAGATCCCTTGCCAGCGGCTAGAGCACAAGTACCTAAGAGAGATCTCAAATTTCAGCCAAATTCAAGATGCCCTAACCCTAGGAAAACAAACTATTTAATGCATACAATCCAAAAGGAAATCTCTAAACAGCCCCTACTTTCAAATTTCCCTCCTAAACTCCTAAATCCTTCCTAATTAGAGCTTTTGGACTCTGCGGTTTGAGCGGCACGAGCGGGAGGTGGCGAAACTTCTCCACCACTGTTACTTGCGAGCCGATCTTGTATGGACCGGCTAAACCGGTCTAATGGACCGGTCTAAAATACTCCCCTCCCAAAGACCCACCTTGTCCGCAAGGTGGAAAGACAATACCCTCCTCCATTCCCTCATCATCACAAACAGTAAGAGCCTGAAGGGTTTGATCCTTGCATCTGTGCCCCGGTGTATACCTCTCACATCTGAAATAGAGCCCCTTCATCATCTTCTCCTGTAACTCCGTTTTTGTGAGCTTCTTGAAGTTGTATCCGGGTCTTCCACCTACATCGTTCTCCTTTGGGGTTTCCCAAAGAGTACCCAGTGTCAGCTCCTTAGATGCCAAGAAGGTGGTTATCATCCTGTACAAACCTCCTGAGATACTGCCTCCAGTCTCTTTCTCCAGGTGCCTCTGATCCTCCACTAGCTGAGCTAGCTCCATAACATCTCCCGGCCCTCATCACTCTAACTGCCGCTCGAAGCTCTTGTTTGAGCCCTTTCATAAAGTTCCCCTCCAATATAGTCTTCGGAAGCTCGTCTAGTCGGCTGGCCAGGTGCTCAAACTGCTCACGATATTCCACCACCGTCCCCTCCTGCGTCAAGGCAAAGAATTGCTCATAGAAGTCCTCTCTCCTGCTGGTTCGGAAACATTCCAACAAGCAATCCTCAAACTCACTCCATCAGCCTATTGACGGTAAAGTATCTTTTCACATTATAGATCTACCAATGGGCATCATCTCCCTCAAAAATATGCATCTTTAGCTTCCTCACCCTAGGATCTCCTCCATTCCCCCTGTTTCCTCCATAATTTCTCATTTCTCATGGAGGTGGTTCCCCCCAAGCATCCCAATCATCCCTTCTACGCTCATACCCAAACCTTTCATCAAATTACAACATCCTCTTTCAAATGCAGCACCCCTTAGATCATAATAAATCCCTCTCCTCTCAAATTCAGCACCCGTTTGTTCATGCTCTACCTCCTGACACTTCTACTCATACCCTCTACCCGGTTCCTCCATAGGAACAGGCTCTAGGGGAGGTATTCTCTCTTTTCCCTTTTGAGTCCACACCTCCTGATCTTCCCTTTGCCTTATTGGAGTAAAGTTTTCCCCGCTTCCTGGGTTGCTGGAGGCTTCCCTCGCCTCTAACGATGCCATTTTGGATGGCCCTCGAGCAACTACTACAACATCTCCCCCAGGATGGAAAAATTCCTATCCCTCTTCTCGTGGATAACTGAAATTTGACTTTTGACATCTGAAAGTTGAGTGTGGAGATCTGAAATTTCAGTTTTCAATTGTCCGATCTCCCCTTCCAACAATTCTACCTTTCTTTGTGCTATAGGAACCGGGATTTAGGCTCCAATAGCAAAGAGCAACAAGTTTGACGCGAATTCTGGCCTCCAATCAGCAAAAATAAGAAGATCGGATACATAACACAGCAAAATTCATTGATGAAGACTTCTATTTCAGCCCAGGAAATTGCTCTGATACCAATTTGATATAAAACACTTGTATAAACCTAGAAAACCCTTGTTGAAATCCGAGAAAATCAGCCACTTGCAAACAATTTTTTAGAAGGAAGACGAACAACAACGAAACAAATTTTATTTGATGAAAGAAGAACAAAAGCAAGCAAAATACAATGGATCTTCAATTCGAGAGGAAGATCCGGCTCTCCCAACCCCTAGCCGGTAACTAGAGCCCAAGTGCCTAAGAGAGATCTCAAATTTCAGCCAAATTCAAGATGCCCTAACCCTAGGAAAAAAAACTATTTAATACATACAATCTAAAAGGAAATCTCTAAACAGCCATTACTTTTAAATTTCTCTCCTAAACTCCTCCTAAATCCTTCCTAATCAAAGCTTTTGGACTCTGTGGTTTGAGCGGCACGAGCGGGACACGGAACTTCTCCGCCTCTATTACACGCGAGCCGGCCCTGTATGGACTGGCTGGACCAGTGGACCGGTCTAACATCTTGCCATGTAGATTATGAAAGTGACTTCATTTAAAAGGCCAAGATTACAAGATGAGTTCTGTAATTGAAATGAATAGTTCCTGATTCTTCCCTGAGCTATTATCAACATTATGTCACATTTTTCCCTAGTAAATGAAGCCATAACATCGATAAATGGCTAATTCAAATAAATATAACAATCATGAAAGTTTATTTAATGCTATCATAATCCAATTTTGTCAAGAAAAAGAAAATGGGATTTCTGCACAGCAAGTAAGAAACCATAAAAGAGACATTGAGACTGAGTGAGATTACAGTATAGTAGTATTTAATAGGTTAGGCATAATTCTTAAAATTAAAGAATAGCAACAATAAACGATGGCCAAACCAAATTTTACAATAGAACGGCAAAAAAACAGAAAGAATCATATAAGCCGGAAATAAATATAATGGAATGGATGTGGTGTTACCTTTAGTGGCACGGAGAGGTTAGATGTTCTCAATATTGCTTCTGCTATAGCATGTGCATACCATGGCTACATTATCAAGGGTTGAAAACAAAAGTTTAAAACATATTTTACAACAGCAAAACATCTAATAAGTAGGTTGATGAAGATGCTAGAAAGACTGTCCTCTTCAAAAGAATTCTATCACCTTTAAATTATATGATCCATTACCAAATAAATTTCAATGTTTGTAACGCTGGATAATTGAACAAATAATAGTATCTAGTTAATTACAGCAATCAACCCCCTTCAGCATCTACTTGAAAGTGCAAGCATGCTTGCATGTGTGTATGTTTGCTTATATGAGTGTTCCTTCATGTGCATGTGTGTATATTCGTACATTCGTGCCAGTGTGTGTGAATGTGGCATTCATGCTTGTGCATCATGCTTGTGTGCACCTGACTGTGTTCCTGCATGTTTGCGGGTGTTTTTGTAAATGCCTGTGTGCACATGGGTTTGTGGGCGGTGGGTGGGGAATAGTGGGGCAAGAAAGAAGAGATGCATAAGGTGCATGTATCTATGTTTGTGTCTCTATGTGCACGTGTGCACATGTACATGTGCTTGCATGTAGGTGATGCGCTTGAGTGGATGTGCGTGTTGTGTGTGTGAGAGGAGGAGCACACAGAGATGAGAGGGGAGTGGCAGATAAACATGAGCTGCAGAAATTGATCTTGTATGATAATTTTAATTTAGTTTCTTCATTATTATTTTTGTCTTTGAATCATTCATTACTCCCACCTAAAAGTTCTTCTAAAATAAATTTCTGACAATAGACAAGTCCACTACAGAAATGTGTGACTTCTCAAATTTCTGGCATAAACAATAAATCAAAACACCTATTTAATCTCTCAATGCAATAAATACAATTAAGGCGACTGAAAAGAAATGCCCAACTTCTGATGCATTTTTCTAATCCTACCATATCTAACTTCTGATTTACAATACAAACAAAAATAATAATATTAAAACATTCTGAAGAAGGGAAGCTTTTTTCCTGTGTAAACAAAATATTTGCAAATCACAAAACAAACCATGTGAAAAACATAGGTAATAACCTGGATCTATTAAAGGGAGATCTATTGCAAAAATGATTTAAAATAAAGTGATTCCATCATTCCATAAAACACGAATAGATAGTACGAGTTGAGTGTCTTAGCATCAAGCATTGAGTGTATATTGTGACTGTAAAAGTGTTCGGGTAGAAAGCAAGCACCTTGAAAAGTTCAACTGGGGTAAACCAAGCGACATCATGCTGCTTGTAGATTGTATCCAGATATTGCAAGTAAGCTTCTCGGCCTACAATGAAAATGTACATGCAAAAATAGATAAATTGAAATAAAGAAATCACAATCAAAATCTTGAGAAGTTGTGAAAGGACACATTGGTTAAAGGAGATGGTTGTATCTCCAAACTTATGCGTTTGAGTTACATGCTTTGCAATTTATAGGTATGTATGTATATATGTATATATAAGCACACATATGAGGAACTTTGACTTTATGTACCTCATAATACCAGAAATTAGCCAAATATGTCTATTGTTTGCTTTTTAGGGAAAATATACTTGAAATTTCATTTGGAACCAAATTACTCCTCTCAAAGAAATAGGATTCAAAATAATCGTTCAAGAGCTACATGAACTTTTAAATAAGGAGCAGGCCAAAGGTTCCTCTTTCCAAGACCTCCATCTCTGGATAACTTCGAGCACATGCGATCAAATATGCATTAGAGTTTCACGACAATATTTCCATCTCGGTCTCAGCCTCCATCTATATGTTCAAAATAAGTAATATTATACATTGAGTATTTAGGTTAAACCTTCGCAGTTAAAACCAAAACCCATAAGAACATTAGACACCACATACCTAATATGAACATGGAAAATTAGTTTTGAACCTCCAAGAATGCACACTTGGAGAAAGCACTTATAAAGTGCATTGAGAGGGAACAGCGTGGAAATTGGGTTTATGATACCCTGTGGATCGTTGTCACCTCAATCATGACAAAAACAATGTGATTTTTATTCAGATGCATGGCTTGGTTGAAGATGAGAAGGCCTTTTTTAGGTACACCATTGTTAAAGATGAGAAGGCCTTTTTTAGTTACACCTAGGGTAGGATGTCTTTGGAAAAGTGATGTAGGCAAGGATTCAAAAGAACCCTTGGCTACAAAAAGAAAATTAAATAAAAAAAATTTAGGTCTCCACAATACATTGGAGACCTAAAAAAAAGAAATGAACTTTCCATGACATTTAAAAAGGACACTTACAAACTTTTATAACAAAAACATAAAACAATTAGGACTTCATGACACCCTAAAGAAGCTTACAATCTTTTAGAAGAAAGATACAGGTGGGGTGTAAACTTGTGGAGAGAAGGAGGTAAGAAGCCAAGACGAATTAGAAGAGGACAAACTCGCAAGCTTTCCTAGAAGAGAGGAGGCATGAAACAAGCTCGCAAGCTTCTCCAAAGAAGAACAAACCCTCAGGTTTTTGGCTCCAAAAATATCATCATAACACTCTCTTTAAACACACAAAACAACTTATATTTATAGAAGGAAAGAGGGCAGCCAAACAGCCACCAAAAATCTCTTCAAATACCTAATTAAATAAGGGAAATGAAAGGCCAACAGCCACCACACAGCAGCCCCAAAATCTGCACAGGAAACAGAGCTCCAAAGCCACGGAACAAGCCCCCAGCAGCCACGAGAAAGCAGCCCAGCATGGGACCCGAAGATCCAACACAAAAACTGGAAAAGGGGGACACGGGACAGCAACCAGGGAGCAAACCGAGGAGTCAACACCACAAGGGGAGGCGGAACCAACAGCAGACCCCAAACGCCATCCACAAAACATCAACAGACAGTGGAATCCAAGAATACCAAAAGGGAAAGGAAAGGGCAAGTTCCACTCTACTAAATGTGCACACCTCACAATCAATTTCTGAACTAAACTTCAGCTCATAATGAGCTAAACCACCTCTAGAAATCCAATAACCAAAGCCCAAACCGAAAACAGCAAGCAACCCAAGTGCAGCAACCCAAGATTTATAGTCATTATTAATGAATAAAGATATATGTGTTAATCATATTTCAAATTAAGCAAAATACTTTTGTTTATGTGGTGAATCATTAACTCTTACCTTGTTCGATGCAGGCAATTATTCATCCTATGCATATGCATATAGTTGATGATGAGGACTACTACAAATCTGTCGTACATACTCATATTCAGCCTTCTCCAGCTAGAGTTGTAAAAGAGAAAACAAGCACCAACATTTTTAGTAGAAAACAGAAGAGGAAACGGAAGCACTAACAGTGCAAGCCAAACCATGCCATCCTCTAAAAGGTTGAAGTAGCTTTTTGTTATTGTACAAGAATTTAAAAGCGCCAAAATTAGGTTTGAGGAGAATAACAAAAGATTGGAGGAAAAATTAGTTACCCTAACCAATCTTGTCAATAATTGTATACATAGGGAGGAGCAAGAAAGGAAAGAGGAGAACAAGGTGATATATGTTACTGACTCACTCAGTTGAGATTAAGGATGTGGTATAGAAGCAGAAGGCGATGGAGAAAGAGGTGCAAGCAGAGGTGGAGAACATAGAGGACCAATCCCTTGTCATTGTATATAAAAACAAGGAAGTCGAGAAGGTAGGAAATGCAGACCTACTTGCAATTGTACATAAGAGTGAAGCACACTTATTAGGGTTTAAAAGAATGAAGCAAAATAGTAAGTATTTGGCTGGGGATTTTATATATCCATCAAAAAAGAGACAAACTCATTAATCCATACATCATTGATCCTCTATGCCTTGCTGATAAGATGCAATTATCCCCCTTCAAGTCTTGAATGTTGGAACTGATTTACTACTCCAACGAAAAGAAAATAAGAGTAAGCACTGAAACTGCAACATGACTCCAACAGCTAAATACTCTCACAATATGGTTAGATAGCAAGGTAGAAAATATTTTACTTTAATAAAAGTACAGTTCCAACAATTGAATAATCTTTCCACTTACTTCCATTTCCATTCTTACAGAACATTGATTATTTATATTTATTAACATAAATATCCCAAAATAATCCTCAAACTATTCATGCCGTGGTCAATTTAGTCCTAGAGTATCACGTTACTCCAATTCAGTGCCTTGACTATACAAAGTTGATCCAAAAGTCCCTAATGTTATAATTATTATATAAAATTGATCTCAATTTAGTCCCTCAACTAACAAAATTGATACCAATTTAGTAGCAAATGAACCATTTTGGATCAATTTTGTATAGTCGATAGACTAAATTGGAGTAATGTGATGTTCTAAGATTAAATTGGATGTATAAGAATAATCAAAAAACTATTTTAAAGTTTACCCATATAATTTTAATAATCAGGAATATGGTGCTATCTAATGACCAATTGATGCGGACATCCGACGGTGGACGTTAATCAAAGGAAGAGACTACGATCGACGGCCGAGATCACTCTATTTTTATCTCAGTTTATTAATTGTATTTTTTATTTTAATTATGAATTTTCTATTTTTACCCTTATTTAAGAGTATTGTCTTATGTAAGCCCAAGGGGCAAAGTTATCTTTTTAATTTCTTTTATTTTAAGGCATATATATAGAGGCTCTTGCTCTTGTATTAGGTATGATGGAGTTTTAATAAAAAAAATTATTCTGCACTTTTGTTCTTTGTGGAGGACGTTAGTGAGAATCCCTATAGAGGGAATTGTGATTTCCACCAGCCGCAGGATGGGTCCAGGCTCGTGGCTTGAAGTCCCTTGGTGAAGGGCATCGTATCACCCGTCAGTCTTCGGAAGAGTTCAAGACTCGCGGTTTTATCTTTTATCTTTTGTTTCTTTGTTTTTGTTTATCTTCCCTCCTCCCCCTCTCTAATCTAAACATCACCACCCTTTCTTTCCCCACCTCCAACCGTTGGACACTCCACCACAACCCACCGGCCAAGCAATTTCCCCCACCCAACCCGCCGGCTACACCCCCCTATTACCTCCATAGCCGCCGGCCTTCTTTCCTCCATTGGCTCCCACAATTTCATCTTGTATTCAAAACCTTCCTATTATATACATCTTAATTTGGTAATGAATTTGAATTCAAAATTCAAATTAATTTGAATTTAAATTTGTTTCCTAAATTAGGATTCTTATTTTAGAAAAGTTGTTTAAATTATGTCCAATTAAATTTCTGATTGGATTTGATTTAATTTCTTCTCATCAATTAAAGAATTTTGATTAGGCGAGCCATAAAGTCCCTTACCTAATCCCTCTCTCCCTCTTAAAGCCGCCGGCCACCTAACCCTAACCCTAATTCCTAGCCTAGCTGCCGGCCTCTTTTCCCCAATCCCCCTTTGCCTCCAAATTCGAATTCCTATTCAAGACTTTCCTTTTATTCAACGTCTTAATTTAGGAAAGTTTTTAAATTTCAAATTTAAATAAATTTAAATTTGAAATCCTTTCCTAAAATAAGTTCAATTTCATTTGGAAACTTTCCTAATATTCGCATATCTGAAATTAATTCAGATTTTAAATCAATCACCACATTCAATGAACCTGGACATCCCCTCTCCTCTCCCTCTCTAGGCCGGCCCCTCCCCTCTCTCTCCAATCCACTTAATTCCCATTAATCCCCCCTCTCTTGGAGCCTTAATTCATCCTTAATTAAAGGAATAATTTTCTTTTCCATTTAATTTGAAATTCCGGATTTCAAATGACCCCTCCCCCCATACTGTTCTACATCACCAATGTATCCGGCATCATTATCTTTTATGAATTGTTTGACCAGTACTACAAATCAATAACCTCCACTCACAATAAGCTCAAGAGAAATGACTTCTTCAAGTGGCATCAAGAGGCCATCACATATGTCATTTGAGTGGACAAAAAGAATATGAAGTCATGGGTTGATGTAGAATTCAAATGTTCTCCAATAAACTTGAACAAAATTCATTAGATGATATGTGAGATCTACTTCCTATGAAGTTAATGACATTACATGACTAACCCCTCTTGTACTTCAAGGTACACCGTCCAAGCAATGATGAATTCATTATGCAAGTGCATGCTTAGATTGTTTGAGATGTCAGGGTTATTTTACATTGGTCAGGAACATTTCTCCTCTAAATCTTCTTGGAAGCAGAGGACGGCCACCACAAATGGGGGCATCAGATCTACAATAAGATAGGACATTTGAAATTTTAATAAAAAATTTATGCAAACTATCATCACATATAATTTTATGTGCATTTTCAGCAGAGACTGAGGAGTATATGCAACACAACAAATAATCTACTTGATTGCCAAGAAAAATCTTCTAAAGTTACACCTAATTGTATATAGATCTACGAAGGCCATAGATGTATAGACTTATGCCCCAATAATATATATCTCATAATTCAAATGCAATAGAATATTTATATGGTAATTTGTTTTAATTCATTTATATAGCACTCTGGTGTATAGCACTCTATATAAACATTATTATTTTAATTTATTACTATTCAAATTTGTTTTGATATAGCTATAGGATTGAACTTTTTTGTGTTATAATTGTTGGTTTACACTCCATTGTATCTATCTTATAATAAGTCTTATTATTCAATGCATTAAGGCTATTAAAACTCCCTCTGTTGTATATATCATAGGTAAATCATGTGCGAACCTTATTTAAACCATATTCAAGTGAAGTTTAAATCCTGTTCAAACCTAATTTGAACCCTATTAAAGAATCATGTTCAAACCCAACTCAAACCATATTCGATCCAGTGTTCAAACCATGTTCAAAACTTGTTGGAATCTTTTTCAAATAAGGCCCTAACCTCTATTCAAACCCTATCTGAACCATATCCTAATGTGTTCGAATCCTATTCAAACAAAGTTTGAACTTGTTTCGAATAAAGTTGGAACATTGCTCAAATATGATTTCAACTCTATTCAAATAGGGTTCGAACATGATCCAAACCTTATTCAAATATGGTTCAAACCACAATCAAACTTATGTCATTCAATAGACTTTAAACAAATAGTTCTCAGTTAAAAATATAAATATTTTGATCTAAAATATACTTTTAGGCATAATTTCTCAATAAAATAAGCAATGGCATATTTCTCTGATTACAATTATTATGAGGCATATATATATATATATATATATATATATATATATATATATATGTGTGTGTGTGTGTGTGTGTGTGTGTGTTACATCAACCCTTATTAAGACTATAAATCTTATACCTACATGTATGACACCAACCCTGATAAGAGTTTCATAAGTATGATGAATAGAAATGCAAGAGTAAAACTGCTCGAAAAAATCTAACACAAAAATTAAAAATAAAAGAAATATTTTTTCAAGAGGACTTCAGAAAACATACCTCGAGCAACAGAGAATTTTAGACCAAATAAAAAAATTTAAAGAATGGAAGCAGGAGAATCACATCAAGCACCAGGAACTAATAGGAACCCATGTATCAAATTTCAAAAAGAAATTAAGTGATCAATATTTAGCTCCCAAATATACCAAACAAAAAGAAAAATGTCTCAAAAGTCATCCGACAGGCCTACGGTTTCACATGGCACGGCAAATTAGTCACAATTCTTTTCCATCACAACTCTTGATGAAACTTGGCAACTATTTGGTTATTTGTATTATAAGAATGTAGAGTAAAACAAATGTAATGTATTCTGATTACTTAATGTTATTTAATTAATTGTAAAGTAAATAAAGAAAAATCATTTTTTATGTTTGGTTGAATGTGAAGTTTGGAATCCAATACTCAAGGTGAGATTAACTCTTAAGTACCTTAAGAGTAATTTAAAGACAAAACATTGTAACTATTGAACAAATGTAGTGCACTTGAAGGAGTAAAAGTCCAAAAATAAAATTAAAATCAAACGACATCATACATGGATTAAAATTTTAATAATTGAAGCGTTGAATTGCTCTACCTAATTTCTACCATTTTTTGCTCAGCAAAGCATAGTCATTAATTTTTATTTACAAAGTAGCTTCACTCATAGTAGGATCTTATCATCTTAAGCTTTTATATAATTAAATTTATTAAAAAATAATATTCTAATTATATTTCATCCTCAAACTCCATCTTGCGAGGAGAAGTACAGTTAACCATATCCCTGCATGCTCAATCAAGTGAAATATGGATAATAATTCAATATGAGATTTGGCATGCCACATTTTAATCAGTCTCTTCATCACTCATTTACGATGAACTATGGCTTAAGGCTATCCCCCCTCCTTCATACCCCTAATATTATTCATATTGGATACATAGAATAGCTAACTCCCATGGATTTCTTCAATTGTCAGGCCACCTTCGTTGTTGACCAACATCACCCCGCTCCATCAACAGTGGAGTAGAGCTCCTCCATTAATATTTGGGTGGCACATTTGATATGCATGGTGTAGTTGATTTCCAAATGATTTCTTTGTAGTTGTCAACCAAAAATTAGTTTTGAATCGCAAGCTCAATATATCGTAAGGATGGTAACCGCATGCCTCTTTGTTTATTGGTAATTCCAACTCATAATTCAATAGCAACTTTGAAAATTGTAATGTCTTTTTCGACAAGCGTTTGTCCTTATAGTTGTGGAGGAAGCTAAGAGTTTTGAGCCTTGAATGTTCAAACCGGTTATGCGCCATACTTATCAAGTGAAAATCAGTTGAACTTTAATCGGGCCCACTAGGATCATGAAACAGGTATTGGTTTGGGTTTGCTTCGAGAGAAGAGGATGGCTAAGTTGATGTTGGTTCTACCCATAATCCATATGGAGTAGAATTCTCCTTTTTCTTTATTGATATTCACAAAATTTGTTATAAAACGGACTCAAAGAGGATCATAAAAAGCTTAAGTGGCTAAATTCACCAAGAAAGACATTGAAGAGGCTTCGTTAGAACGCTCAACCCAAGGTTCCTAAGAATTATAGGTACTCTTAAGGTCATAGAAAAAATGCATGAAGCCGTAAAGCTATCTAGAAAGATAAAATACAAGTAAATTATCAAAACATAGATCCCAAATAGATATCAAAAGAGGAATCAAAAAAGGGTTTCAAAAGAAATAAGGAAAAGGATCATGTGCTTGGAGCCTCAACCAGTCAACCCCATACATACTGGAGTGCGTTGAGTTTAGTGATATAAGCTGCATTGTATGAGAAATCACTATTGCCTCCGTCGTTGGACGTCCTCATGGTTGGATGTGTGGTCTCGCTTGAATATTATGCCTATTAAAAGGTGGATTCCCCAAGAATAACTCGAGGCAAGTCTTGTAAGGTGGGTATGGCTTAGTTGAATATTGTTTCCATGTACGATTATCATCAAGTTCTATCTAACCTATAAATGTAGGCAACTTGCCTCAGATGGTTGCACTTTGTTAAGTTCACAATTGCTTCTTTTCAATTTTTGTTGACATCTTCTCTTAATAACTCCTCACAGAAAAATTAATCCATTGAATCAACTTGGTTATTGGACCGACCTAGACAACTAGGATTTAATCAATATCATCATGACCTATCTCACTGAATTATGTTGATCAACCCAACCCACTTTAAAATGAGCACACTAGTCCCCCGATTTCTTTGTGTTAGACGGCCAATGATAAGATAAACAAATGAAATGAAAAGACAATATCCAGCCATTATTATATGAATTATAATAACGACAAATCTAGGTTGTGCATTAGAAATTTCAAAGTTGGGGATCATGACACATTGAGTTGCCTCTTTCAAGACAAAATTTTTAAAATCTCTTCTTTCAAATTTCTTCTTCTTTCCCCAAAACCTCATCATTTTGTTTTAATAGCATTTCAATTTTCTTCAATGAAAGGCGTTCATGATATCTCAATCAAGAATATGATACTCGACATGAATAGAAAGTTAGTTGAGAAGCCTTCATTGCCAAATGAATAATCCATAATGGTTGTTTCTTGATGGCAACTTCAACAAATTTTGTTGCTACCTTTCTCTCTACTCCATCTCATTCAACAATGACGATCATTGCTTTTCCGGCTTCCAATGAGTTGGTGGTAAAAAGTTACGAATGGAGTCTAAGAAGGAGATTCGTGTACCTTCTCAATCCACGATTATAAATCATAAAATCATGTCTACTATTAATTATTTTTTCAACATTAACTCCTTGCCTCTACTGGAACAAGAAAATTTGTAGGAAGCAACCTAGTAATTACCACAATACTCTAACGACTAGGTGTAGAAACTAGGTTGAAAAATAGGTACAAGTTACTTGAACTACAAGCGCACAATGAGAGCGTGCATTGGCAAAAAGTTAAGCATAAGAGACAATAAAAACCAAGCCAACTACAAGCTAAGCAGTAATGGAGAAATTTCCATTGCTTAAAAATTCAATGGTGGGAGCAAAGTTCGAGTTATTATTGAGAAAGTAGTCAAAGAGAATATAGAAAACGAAGCAACAATGGAAGTATAATTAAAAGAAGATACAAGTATAGGATTTGTAAATGTGGGTTGCTAACGAAAAATAAGAATATCTGTAACATTGAATATTAATTGCATTTATGTGATGGTTTAGTGGAATCAAGAGACAATGTTTGTCGTTTGCAAAAGAGAGTTAGTTGATGAAAGGATGACAACAAAGCTCACAAAAAAATGATCTCCATAGAAGGATTCTTCAACATAAGAGGTTGCTTGACTCCCTTTCTTCGTATGTTGGAGTTATATTTTTTATTGAAACGACACAAAAGCCTTCCATTGCAGAAGATTATAATGTTTTTGAAGTAGGATGGTAAGATTTTGGGGAAAGAAAAATAGGGAGCAACTCAAAGAAATGAAATAAACTCCTTGCTTTCAAAAAGGCAATTCAATGTAGCAGGGTATCGAAAAGCGGCATTTTGTATGCATAACCCAAATTTATTGTTTCCTTGATCTGCAAAATAATAGTTGAAAATGGGGTCTTTTGATTTTATTCTTTTATCTTGTTGTTGTCTCTCCAACATATGATAATCAGAGGTATAATGTTACAATATCATCATATGCTAAGTCAATCAACCTAATTTAGTTAAATAATCTCAACAGCCAAATCATAAATGTCATGGCGCAAAATGGCGCGCACCATGGCCCATGGCGAGGCACTGCGCATATACGGTGCTATTTACTTGGCGTTGCGTGACGCACATACGACGCTATTTACTTGACATGATGCGGCGCATAAAAATAGCGTGCGGTATTTGCGCCATATATGAGCAACAGCGCATAATGCAAGGCACAAATAGAGCGTGCTATTTTGTTAACATGCTGTAAATTTCAAATTATAATTTACAATTAATTTTTTAAATGTTTATATATTAATATCACAATTAATTATTAATTAATTAAGCATCAATTTAATAAAATATCAAAAAATCTTAAAAAATTTAACTTTTTGTAGGATTTAAAGCTCTCATTTTTGTTATTTGGCATAATTTAGGTTAAATTATGCTTAAATCCTGCTCAAATCTATTGATGAAAGTTTTTGTAGGATTTAAAGTTGTTAGTTTTCTTATTTGGTAGGATATTTATGCTAAATTTTGCTCAAATCAACCCATGGTTTGTTATTTAACAGTATTATATATATATATATATATATATATATATATATATATATATATTTCATATCGGGCGTCATGTTTAAAATGGCAGGCACCACACCGTGCATTATACGTCAAGGATCCCCGAGGAATTTTGCGCCGAGGTGCACCATTCCATAAGTATGAGCCAAACTAAGTTAAGATAGTTGATTAAGTCATCATTAAGGAGTTGTCCACTAAAAGAACTTGAGAAATGGCCAAGAACTCAACAAAGACTAACCATTTAAATCAACTCATCAACCAACATATGGTCAGCCAACACTCAGTATTCATGCCCTATGATAGTATTTGGGTAAAACATATATGCATTTACTTCTCCAAGGGGAACCAACCTTTCGATACTTGCTAAATTCGGGTGAAAGTTGTGAAGCCACATGTATAGCTACAGGGACGTCCAACAACTCAAGTGATAGTGATTTTTCATACAATTCAGCCTATAGCATCGATCTTAGTGCGCTCATAAAATTGGTGGTAAAGGTTCCTAGTGTGGGTAACCTTTTACAATCTTTCTTATCCCTTTTCAAGATTCTTTACTCTAACTTGATTTCTCTATTTTTTATTTTGATGTAGAGTTTAATCTATTTAGGCTCAAAACACTCTACCTAAACCTTAAGAACACATAAAATTTTTAGAAATCACGAAGCAATAGCACCAATGAAACCCCTTGAGACTTGCTCAATGAAATCAGCTCTATAATTTCCAAACGGGGATTGAGCCTCTTTTTAAACTTGCTTATTCCAGACCATAGGTAGAACTAGGATCAATTCAACTAAACTCTTTTTTCGAGTGAGTTCAATCGAAGTCTTGAACCCAATTCCAATGTCAAGATCCTAACAGGCCTGATTAGGATTCATCCATTTACCACCAAACAAGTCTAGGGCATATTCAATTCCAATTGTGAAGTCACAGAGAACACCGAGAGACAAAAGGTAGGTGACACATTGCAAAGTAAAGTATATGTGGCTAAATTGAACGCATCTAGTTTGTAGGGAAATGAGGGGGTCTTGTGTATTTAGAGCACGGTAAAATTTAAATTTTTATCCATTTTGCTTCAATATCAAATACTTACAAAGTTAAAATGCATGCAGAGTTTTTTACTTTATACCCGTTCTCCCTCAAATTTAACAGCCCCTTAATCCTGAACTAGGGCAACTGACAGCCACCGAGTATTGATGTCATAGTGAGTGGTTCAAGTATCTACTGTACTAATACATACCAATTGGTGGAATGAACAGCACTCGTGGCACCAAAATCTTAACGAATACAGTCATTCATAATTGATGCATCATCATCGTAGAAAGGGAGCTCACCTTGGATTTGGCTGAACCTAATACTCTTTTCCAAAACTCCAACAGGCCCTGAAGGCTTGGAGAAATACCCATGTTTCGAATCATACAAGGCGGCTCGGATAAAATCGCGAACCTGTGCTCGAAAAAGTTAGATAGATGTCAGTTAAGACGATATCAAACAGGACAGATATGGCAAAATAATGAAAGAGACGTAGGCGGAAGGAAGGTGCTCACGAGCAAAGGCTTGTCACCGGCAAAACCGGTGGAAAAGAAGGCCACCGGCAAACACTGGATGCGAAACTGGCAACAAACTGTGCGGGAACAGTGAAGCAATGCGAAAGAAAATAAGATTAAGAAAGAAAGACGGACTGTGACAAAGAGAAGGAGAAGGTATACTTTCGGTTGCGTGGGATGCCGGAAGATAGAGCCGTAATCCCAATCGTAGCACCATCTTCGATTTGAAGGCGGGTGTCGTAAGCGCTATCAGTGGTGGCTTCCCTCCTGCCCGGCGCGGCTGGAGGCGCAGGATACAACTAGTAGACTTGAGTGCAAGGGTAGTTTACTATGGGGCTTAGGATAAATTATTCTGTGCGCACACGGGACGCAGAGGCCTGCCTGGCTGGGGGAAAATTATTAGGTCCGGTCACCCGACAGTATCTCTGCGTTCCGACCTTAATAAAAATAAGTAATGTGGTTTTATTTTTTTATTTTAAAATTTTTGTTTTATGTCTTTTCAGTTTTATCGGTCCGACCCAACTCGAAGATGATTTAAAATTTGAAATACAAAAATTGTGCACGAAGCGTTTCTACGTTTCACACGACATTTTCATTTCCATCGGACCGTGCTGTTCTTCATTCGTTGGCATATCCAATCTTGCAAGACATTCTTCCCGGCGGTAGACGACGACGGTTGAGTACTGCATTTTAGAAAAGGTAATGCTGCGCCTTTGTTGCGCCTTCGTTGCGCCTAAGTTGCGTTTATGGTGCGCTTTAAGTTATATTTTTATTTTTAGGGTTTAGTGTTGATTTCATATATACTACTTTGTTCAATGTGATCTTAAAAAATTTATGAATCATATCTCAACCTTTTTCAGAAAAAAGGAAAACCGTAAGAAGCGAAAGCTTTAGTTGAGCTTTAGGTGCACTTTAGTTGTGTTTTAGTTGTGCTTTAGGTGCACTTTTCATGCGCTTTAAGTGCTCTTTAGTTGCGCTTTAGGTGCGCTTTGACTGCGCTTTAATTGTGTTTTCCTAATTGATTTTTTTTTTTCAGATGTCGTATCAAAGGCCAGTTACTTCTCGATGCCATGTTACAACTTTCAGAAAAATTTGTAATATGGGTGTCAAAAGTTGACACGACCCGAAACCTGACACAAACCAGACCTGGAAAAATCTGAGTTCGGGTCAACCCGTTTGTTAAACGGGTCGGGTCCGAGTTCAGATTTATGACCCGTTTGAAAAACGATTCGGGTTGACCCGACAACCCACGGGTCGACCCATATTGACACGTTTAGTCATCCCCCGCGCATCAGCTGTCAGGTCGCGACGTCGAGTCCGCATCACGGTGTGTCCGCGTCAGATCGCATCCGCAGACCGACTCCGCGTGGATCGCGTTCGCTTCCGGCATCCAGGGCTCCAGGCATCTGGCTTCCCGACTCCTGCCGCATCCCGCGTCCGCTTCTAGCCTTCCAGGCGTCCGGCGTCCCGCACTCCAGTCGCGTCCCGACTCCCGCGTCCGCTTCCAGCCTTCTAAGCATCCCGGTGACCCGCGACCAGGTGTCCCGCGTCTACTCTGCAACCTCTAGCCCTCCACTTCGCTCAGCTCCGCTGCCTCCGCTGATGTTCGCGGGTCAGGTCGTGTCAACCTGGTAACTCTCACGGGTCGGGTCCGGGTTGACAAACCTGACCCGTTTGCAAGTCCGGGTCGGGTTAGGGTCAACCCGTTTATGGCCAGGTCAAGTCGGGTTCAACCCGAACCCCACCCGTTGACCCGAATTGACACCCCTAATTTGCGATGTATTTGTCGAGATAATTGATGATGAAATTGAGCAGACGTTTCGGAATCTGAAAATTTATCAATTTCTGAAGTTTCCAGCATTCCAGCAGTGTATACCACATTTATTTGAGATTTTAAAATTTTGGAATTCTGCTGATGAAGGCTTTGTTGTGAATGGTCATTTGCTGAAATAAATATGGAATATCCCGGCAAGGTTTCCTTACGACAGAACAACAAGCATTCATGGATGATTGTTTCAAAAAGTTTAATAAAAAGTATGTTTTATTATTCTTTACCTGCGGTTTACCTGCGCTTTACTTGCGCTTTACCTGCGCTTTTTTGTTTTGTAGGGACGACATTATTTTTCAATCTGGAAATATAGTAATAAATCGAGGTGATATTGATGATATTCTAACAAATCAGTATTTGGCTGATAACCATGTAGATGCATTTACTTTTTTGTTATCTGAAAAGATAAGAATTATGCCAAAAGAATTTTAAAACTATATATACATTTCTCCACTGTACAGGATTAGTAGAATTTAAACTCATATTATATAGTTTTTTAATAACATTATTTTTGTCTAAGATTCATTTTATGTTTAATTATTGCATGCTTATAGAGGTTATAAAAAAGATTTTCAAATGTTCATACAGCACATAAATCATAATTCTGTTAGGGAAAGCAAACTTATTGTTCAACCTATTTATTTCAAAAGTCATTTGATACTAATTATAGGAAGGTTAAATGATAAAGTATGGAAATTATATGATTCGTTACCCAATCCAGAATATAAGGCAATTTGTACTAAAGTTGTAAGTTTAAAGCTTGACTTTATGAAACTATTTTACTCAATATCACCACATGAGTTTAAACACTTTTTTTCAGATTAAATAAATACATGAAGACAAAGCAGGAGTCTTTCCAAGTGATATAACAACTTGAAAATTACAAACTGTCCGTGGAATTCCAACTCAGTCAAACGAATATGACTGCGAAATTTTTGTATGGAAATATATGGAGAGAGCCATACTTTGACAGAAAACGGACTGGGCTTCTTTAAAAGACTGGTAAAAATATATGCCAAAATTTAGGGCTAAACTTGGATATGCTCTTTATCTTACAACAAAGATGAAAAGCTGCATTTTTGTAAATTTAATACATTTCAATATTTATATATAGTCCTTGTGTTGTAAATCTTGTAAATTTTACTATTAATATATAGTTTATGCTTTTGTAACTCTTTAAACTAATTAGAGCACAAGTAAAGCGCAGGTAAAGCGCAAGTAAAGCGCAAGTAAAGCGCAGGTAAAGCGCAACTAAAGCGCAACTAAAGCGTTGGTAAAGCGCAGGTATTGCGCAACTAAAGCACAAGTAAAGCGCAGGTAAATCGCAGGTAAAGCTCATAACAGTACATTATTCGCAAATCCCTGTAAATATCTATTATTAAAATTCAATACTTATTATAATAAATATTCATAATTTGGCAATTAATATTATTACACTGAAAATTGATTAAATTCCAACTCAGAAGTAATGAAATTCATCATCAATCTGGTATACTCAACACCTGGCTGGCTTGTTGGGTGGCCAGTTATATATTCCTCACTGAAATATTCAGGCATGTTTGAGAAGTTCATTTGTGTTGAAGAAGGATCTTCCATTATTTTTTCCCCCACCATAGGTTGCTTCTCTGTAAAAAACCACAGCTTTAATCTTTGGTTAGGAAAAAATATATTTGACAGGTTATTAAAACTTACTTTTAGGCCGCTTCTTCTTTTCCCAATGGCTTTTTAGTCTTGCATTAGATATGCCTTTAGGTCTACGTTTTAGTGGATCTTTCAAATTTGCACTGCCACCTTGGGATTTTGCAGCATACTTCTGATTTGTTTTCTTACCACCAAGAATTGAGTATAAGTTTTCAGCCATGTCTTTCATTGAGGCAAGAATAAACTCCTCTGCCTCCTCATTCCCTTGAGCTTCTGTGCTCATTTGATATGCAAATCTGCTCACTTAGTTCTTGAATATTAATCCCCTACCACCTTCAAAGTTATTATTTCTTTTAGCATTGGCCAAGTTACCTGAATAAATATCTTTTCGAGCTCTTGCTAACCATCGCAGTAGTAGGTACTTCTCGGGGATTTTAGCAATATCCAACTGTCTCAAAACCCTCAAACTGTGAGAACACAACAATCCCATTGTATCATACTTATTGCAGGTGCATTGAATGTTACCTTCCGTTGCATCGAAGTTAACCACCCAAGGATGTTGTTGTTCCTTAGTCTCTATGTAGTTGACTAGAAACTTTGAAGAATCAGTCGAGACGAAGTATATGCTCATTCCTCCCACACCCTGTATAAATTCTTCCTCAAAAAATAAATATAGTTTTCTTGAGTAAAACCTTGCAGCTTGCTTTAATATTGAGCTGGTCCTTATTATAGGAACAATTTCAGACTGACTACATTTGTACTCCTTATCCTGCTCATTTCGCCGCTAATTCTTTAACACCTTTTCTAACCCAAGAAAACAATCAGTTAATGAACTTGTTGGCTTTGAAATGCCATGACACACATTATTAGTACACTTACTACGCTGCGTGGATAAAATGCCCATGCTAAAATAATCCTTATTAAAAGCTGTTAACCACTTTCTCCTTATCTTATAAAGATTCTGCAACCATTCATGGTTATGAAGGCTCCCTTCCTTGATCATTTTAGCCCATGCCTCCTCAAATACTTCCTCAGAATCACACTTCCTCATACACTTATAGAAGAGACCTCTGGCTTTAGTATTGCTATTGAAGATATGTACTTTTTGATGGAACCTTTTTGAAGATGTGTCATTGGCATAATCTATGACGAGTGTGAGGTAAGGCATCTTCTATGGCCCTAGCCATAGCTTGGTCCTGATCAGTGAAAATTATTATTGGATGTTTATGGCCCATTATTCGTACAAATGTTTTAAACAACCATGTAAAACTTTTAATAATTTCTTCTGACAAAAAAACAACCCCTAACAAAATATTCTGCCAATGATTGTTAACACCAAGAAATGGTGCACATACAAAATTATACTTGTTGAGCCTGCAGCTAGTATCAAAAATCAACACATCTCCAAAACATTCATAATATATCCTGCCTCTCCCATCAACCCAGAAAAAATTTAACAATCTATCATCCTCATCAATTTGAACATCCCATGCAAACATGTTGTCCTCAACTTATCGATCTTTAAATAATTGAATCAAAGAATTAGTGTGATTATTTTCAATCCTTGCTCTTTTCTCCTTCTGAATAATATTGTAGGCACCCCTCTTAGAGAATTCAATATTCTCATATCCTCCAACTTCCTCTGTAAGGTAGGCATATGGATCAATGATTCTAATTCCTGCATCTATCATTGATTTTAGGACGAAAGCTTTTTCCTCAACAATATTCCTACATGATCTTAGAAGGTGTCGTCGGCTAGGCTAGCCAATTCATGGTTGTGGGATTCAATAAATCTTTTGACATGCCAGTAACCATCTTCATCAACTGCAAACCTCACCATAGATGGACAACCGGTTCTAACATCTGGTTTAGTAAATCTCTTTGTTGAATTCAGATCAATACTTCTCTTGAAACCAGCTTTTGAGTAGATAAAGTTCTTAGATTTTATCTTCCTAGAATTTGGTCAGAAACTGTGATGATCCTTCCGCACGCTAAAGCCATTATCATGGGCATAAGTACAATAACATTCATATGCTTCTCTCTCGTCTTTATAAACAACTTGAGATGATAACAAAATATCATATCAGAAAGCGCAACTAACGCGCAACTAAAGCGCAACCAAAGCGCAATCAAAGCGCAACTCAAGCGCAACTAAAGCGCAACTAAAGCGCAACTCAAGCGCAACTCAAGCGCATCTTCTACAGCTTTCCCAAATATAAAATCAATATTTTTCTTCTTCCTGAAATAACTAATTTTAAAGCAAAACAATAAGATCTAAGAGTTTATTAACTTTTTTGCCTAAACTCTAGACTAACTGCACAGCTTTGTTTACTTCTAAGAGCTTGTGCCTCTAATGAGCAGAAACCATATAACCTTTTCCTACACAGCTAAACCCTTACAACTTTCTAGCTCGTATTTTCTTCATACAACTTGCGCTGAGATTGAAACTTACCGATATGTTGAAACCTGAGGAAGGAAGATCCAGCTAAGTTAGCTTCCGATTCATTCATACTTCCGGTTTCATGCACCCCTTGCCCCTCTCTCTTTGGTGAGCAGTCCATCTCTTCTCTGCAAATTTCTAGCTCATTTTTTCTTCAAAAGCACGGGTTTCTAAAATAGCGCCAACCCTACGTTTAAAATGAAAATAACACTGTGTTGGGTCAGGTCGATCGGGCTAAAAAGACATAAAGCAAAAAATTTTAGATTAAAAAAATAAAGCCACATGGCGTGTTTCTATTGGCGCCCGAACGCAGAGATAGGTCCGGTGACCGGACCTAATAATTTCCCGTGGTTGGGAGGGCTGCGTATATTATTATGAGTATATGTGTATATTATCTGTATATTATATATACTAGTGTAAATGTATGTGTATATGATGCATGTGAATAAAATTTTAAAAATAAAAAATATGTAACAAAATTAGAAAATATTTTATGATATGCTATATCAAATATATAAAATTCGATGGCATAAGTTCAATTTCTTTATCAAATGTTATGACTTATTGGGCAAGCAGCCCACTGCTAGAGTTAATTTCAATATAATGCATGTCATAAGTACAATGCATTTACTTCTTATCACAATTGCAATCAAAATTGCATTTAACTGGCTCATATGTGTTTGAATGCTATGGCCTAAATCTTGGATCTTGCATTGTTAAATGCGTAAATATGTGAAAATGATCCAAATCAATGTAAACAAAATTAATCAATAAGACATGTTACAGATAAATAACAGAAAGTTATCATCAATAATTCGTTCGTAGTAGACAAATAAACAATCAATTTGATGATACAAAAGTGAAATACTATTAATACTACATTACTCTGTTGCACGCCAGAGAAAGAGTAGATTTGATCTCTTAAGAAAAATAAAATACATGACCCAAAGAAAAAAAAAATTCAAGTCCTTGTGTCAAATATTTGACATCACAACTTCTGATTTCAACTTAAAATTATTGTACATGTATAACCTCTTGTTATCAACTCAATGCAGTTTGTTTATGCTCTCATCACACAGGAACAAGAAGCCAAAACTAAGATAAAAGACTGTCATTCTTCTATGTCACGTTGTTACGTCAGTGTCCTATTCTCACTCAAGAGATAATCAGTTTCCTTATGCTCTAATTTATTCAATTATATCTCTTGTAATATGTGATGCTCGGATCATTGATTGTAATGTGTGATAGCGATTGACAAATAAAGTTCCATGAAAATCTCAGATCGCAAAACTGCTGCGATGATGAATTACTCAATTACGGATATGATGGTCAAAAAACATAAACACATAAAGAAGCAACTATAGATGCAATGACGTCACTAAAGAAAGATAACTAATAACGGCTCATATATATATATATATATATATATTCTTTTACCTGAAACTAAACCAACTTTATTTCATTTCATCAGTTTACATTGCATGAGTTGATATAAAAGAAGACCACATGCTGGTACATCAACATAGCAATTTAAAAATAGGAAGTATAAATGAGCCATGCTTCAGAAAGTTTATCTTTTTTCCTACAACAAAATAAAATTTTATATGGAAATATCAAACATAATTTACACAAATAATTTTTTTTTACAATTCCCAAATTCATAAAAGAAAAATTAACCTGTAAGGATGGTGCAACAAAATAATCATTATATAGTAAGTAATAAATTAGCATTTGAAAGACCTTATGAATAAAATTTATAAAAAAATATGAATTTCCTAACTAAACAAATAAGAGAGACTCAACATACAACTGCCATGAATGAAAACATGCTATTGTAATCATAAAGTTGCATACAACAATCATATTATGTTTAAGATAAATATATTGTTATATACTTATAATTAAAATTTTATTATTGAGTAAAAGCCTAAGAAGACGAAGTAAGAAATTAGTTTAGTAGGAGTTATAACATGTGCCACGTACAAAAAAAGATAATTATTTAGAAAAAATATATGCAACATACTGTTCAAATCTAACAGATGCTATTAACTCTTAAAGATGTTCAAACCTGCAATAAAGAAAAATAAAAATAGAGATGGATAGAGAGAAACAGAGAAATAAGAAGTGGATATCTAGAGGATCAGTAGTAAAATATATATGTCAAACATTAACAATGATGAAATTTTAATGTTCTTCTAATTTGATTCTTTTAGTTTTGATGTCAACAACTTAATCAGAATCTTTCTTTATAGATTGAACTGTAATTGAACAAAAGGTTCGATTGTCATATTGTTTATCTTGAGCCTTTACTGAGAATATCAGCTTCTTATCACAAATATTTGTGATAATGTTATTATAATCTTCTATATTGGATGCCTACAAAAAAAGGAAAAACAAAATAAGAGTATGCATATATAAGTTATAATATAAATAGAATGACATAAAAAATTTAGTTACCTTGATTTTCTTCAAATTTGTAACTGGCATTCCTATAATTTGTTCAACTTAATTATCGAAAACTGTAAATATTGCAGTTGAACTATTATCTTCAACACAATTTTATAAGATACCTGTATAAATAATTTTGAAATATGTTATTAAGTTTAGATTATTTAATTCAAATAGGATAATATTATATAAATATTTTGCCTCAAACTATATTCAGCAAATTTTTTGAACATTTGGAGCATTTTAGAATATCATCAATAATAAAAACTTTTAATTTGCATGTATTGCATGAATTGTATCATATATTTCCTTCTTGATTTAGTCCTTTTATTACTACTTTTGTACAGTAGCACTTTATCTGAAATGTATAAAAAAAATTTATTAAAAAAAATAAGAATAATAATTGATCTGATTTATTACCTCGCCCAATGAATATTCAGATGTATTGATATTTTGTAGATTTGTCATCAAATATGTATAAAAAGTAGATGATGTATGTTGATCAATATTTTTATTAGACCTATAAATTGAAAGATTTAATAAATAAAATAAAGACATTTAAAATAAAAAATTTAATTAGAAAATTAAAATTTTATACAAATCCAAGAGTTCTTTTGATGATGGCAGATTTGGATTAATTTCTATAGTCGTTGATTGCGTTGTTGAGAGTATGAAACCTGATATTATAATATATGATTAAAATTAGAAATATAAAAACATAATATATATATACATATATAAGGTAGATGCACCATTAAAATATTTGCCAATGACGTCTTTTACTAAAATTATTGTTTTTTCATTCTTTGATTCGTCTAATTGTTTCCCTTCTACGGTTGCCAATGCTTCCCATAAAGTAAAAGTATAGACTTCTGATGTATAAAATATACAAAAAAATATTAGATACAATTAAAAATTTTGAATAAGAATAAAAATATGCATTACATACCTTAAGTCAAAAACTTATAAATCTCGTTTGAATTTTTTTTTTTATCAGTATGTTTGTAGATCATTCGCACTTCAGAAACGTTCAAAACTAATAAAATGATATATGTAATAAATATAAAAAATTATAATCAATTCTTAAAAAAATATGTTAAAAATAATAAATATAACTATAGTTACTTAAAGGAGAATTTAGATTTGAATTGATATCTTCAATTACCGACAAAGTGTTTCTTTCTGGTTCTATATTATCGGTCATAGCAAGTTGTATTTCTGAGATGTTGTTTAAAATAATCTCAAAATTTTCATTGACATTATAAAAATCTTTATTTGTAGCTTTGATTTGCCCATTTAAAAAATATAAGTCTTTTCAATCTCTAGTATGTTATAAAATCTGTCAATTATTTCATTGAACATTATGGCATATATTTTTGAACCCTGAAAAAAAAATTTACTTTTCATATAATTTATTAGAAGGAAATAAAAATACATAACAATTTAGTTTTTCTTCAAAACAATATTAGTAATATTCATGTAAATAAAATATTATAAAAATTTAATTACCCCTTTATCCATTAAAGTAAGCTTCTGAATCTTTCCTTGTCCAGATTTGAACATTCTGACAACATCAATTTGAGTTATTACAGCAGTAATACTCCAATAACGTTGATGTAGAGATAAACTCTTGATAAGACTTAATTGATCCATTAAGCTTAACCTGATATTAATAGAATGAAAGATTTAATCATTGAAAATAATTAAATAATCTTTAGATAAATATATTATAATATAAAAGTAATAATAATATAATACTTAATTTAAATGTACCTACATACCTGTTGATTATTTGAAAGATGTGAAAATTTCTTTATACACAATATTTTTTGTGTAAGAACCTTGAATAGAAATATATTTATCTGATATAATAAGCAATTTTGTTCGGCTCATTAATATACCTCTTGATAAGGCGACATATAATTGCCCATGTGAGAAAACATTATGTGGAAGGTAAATCCCAACATTAGGAATTGTTTGACCTTGTGCTTTATTGATAGTCATTGCAAAATACAAACGTACTAGAAATTATTTTATCTGAAATTTAAATGGCATAGCTTCATCATCACTTGAATATAAAGGAATCTGGGGTATCATAACTGTTTTCCCTGAGAATTGTCCCATTTAAATTTGCGCAATAATCACATTATTTTTAAATAATTTGTAAATCAATCATGTTCCATTGCACAAACCATTTGAAGGGTCTAAATTTTTTAATAGCATTATTGGACAATTTATCTTCAGAACAAGACGATGAGGAGGAAGACCATTTGGTGTAAATGAATTTAGAAATTCAACTTGATAAAGATTACAACTATCATCAGTAACACTGTCAAAGCTGAAATAAGTAGACTCATCCCCTGGAAAAATATGAATAAGCTTTTGATTAAGCTTATCAACATACTCATTTTTAGTAGCAAGAATTAATATTTCCATAATGTATTCAGACGATGAGAAATTTTCACTTAGAGAAGGAAAAATAGTATATATTAATGAATCTTCTGAATTTTCATTATTTGAATATTCTATCACCATTTCATCTAGAATATGCACTAATCCATCTTCGATTTTCTCTTCATCCTCATTTCCAATTCTAAGAATAAAATCACAGAATAAATGATCTATTCTTGCCCGCATATTTTCTTTTAAGTTGAAAACTTTCATATCTTGCCATAAGTATGATTTAACCATGCTGTAGCTAATAGTTTCTAATCTTGATGCACGTCTTACAACTGGTAATACTTGTCGGAAGTCACCTCCAAATACAATCACTTTACCACCAAAATAAATAGAACTATTCATAATATCTTTCATAGTTTATATAAAGTTTCAATTGCTGTTCGTTTTACCATAGGAGCTTCATCCCAGAGTATAATACTTGATTTTCTAAGTAACTGAGCAAGTGCACTTTGTTTGGTAATTGTACATAAAGTTGTTTCTGTTGAATTTATAGGAATTTTGAATCTTGAATGTGCTGTTCGACCTTCAGGCAATATTGAAGCGACTACTCCTGATGTAGCAGTTGCGATTGCTATGTGGCCATCATTTCTTAAAGTTGAAAGAAGAGCATGATACAGATATATTTTACCTGTACCTCCAGGAGGACCATTTATAAAAAATATGCCATTACGTTTCTGATTAACATGATTAATAATTTCTTCGAATGCGTTCTTCTACTCTAAATTGAGTGTATGAATTATGTTTATATCTTCAACTGGAGTAATGACATTGCACTCTTTAGATATTTCTTTGTTATTGAGCTCATCATTTAAATCATGAAAGACCTCTTGGACTTGTGGCAATTTAGGCAAGTCAAAATCATCAATGGACTTTCCCATTCTCTCAAGAAATAAGTTAATATCCAGTAATATTTTTACAAGCAAGTATCATAAGAAATATCCTTAATGGTTTGATAATCATAAGACAAATCAATGTAGTAATCATTCCATAATTGTAGAACATTAGTTGGCTCGCAGTAGATAAGAAGAATAGCAAATAATTGTCTGAGCGCATTTGGCATTTGATAATTTGCTGCATCATTTAAGCAATCTGATATATAAGTATTTGTTTCTAGTAAACCATACATTTCTGCAGCTTCTTTAAAAGTAAAGCATTGGATTCCATGAACTCGTAATAAATAAGAAAATGATGTTGGTCCATATACATGATTTAAAAAAATTTTGAGATAATATCTTTCACCATCTGATGGATTTGTTGTATTTACACGACTAATTTGCTCATATTTTTTTCCTCCTTTTTCATATTTTTTTATTTTATCCCAAACATATTTTTAGGAATTTCTCTATACAGATACTTCTTTACCTCTGAATCAGTTTTGTTGAGATTAAAAAACTCGGTCAACATAGTTTTTTTCTCAATGTCGGTTCTTAGTAGATCAAGTAAATTTTGATTTTCTTTATAATAAACTGATTGATGGTCTTCTAAATGCAGTTGTAAATTACACACTGATGGATACATCTCATTTAAATCAAATTAAAAAATTCTACATAGTGCTTCTGGTGCTGATACCCATCTGCCATCTTGATATTGTTGAATTTCATCAAAATCTTGTTCTCCATTTTTATGTGTAAATGCCACTGAAATTTTATTATGTCCCTTGTAAATATACTTATAAATATTTTTCATTGCTTTGATACCGGAACATATCCCAACATTTATGTGACAATTATATATAGATAATAGATATGGGTTGTAAGGAACAACCCAACGATATATTATCTAAGAAACAATTTCTTACTTTTACTTGATGACCATCTTGTCGTCTTCGATAAATTGGATATGAGTCATCCCTAATTATAGTTCGGTTTGAGAAAGATATTGGATATTTATTCTTACATAATTCATTTTTCATGCAAGAATTATTTTTGTTTTAAGTTTCACATAGACCATGCATCATATGTTTTACAATATATTCATGTAGACTCTTATATTTTGAAGGGTCTGGTATTTCTGCAGATACAATTCTATCAAACTGTATTGGAACTGTTATCTTAAATGTAGTATCCAAGATAATTAAAAAATGAGCATGTGGAAGTCCTCTTTTTTGGAATTCAATAACATATACACGAGCAGCTAGCTATGGTTCCAAAAATTAATTTCTTGAATAATTGATCCTTTAAATCCTGTAATTTAGCCCTGAAAATACGTGTTGTTAGGTCGGGTCTGTCTTGTGCCATTTGACCTGGCTTTAACTCATTTTGAATTTTTTTCCAATCATGATTACACGTCATTGTTATTACATGTCATGTTTTTCAAAGCGTTGATAAAGTGCCATTGCATCTAAATATCTTCGCCGCATATCATGAGGTCCGCCAATGAACGAAGGTGGAAGTATAATTCTTTTACCAGTATTATTACTTTGTGTTTCTCTAGCGGCTACACTATCAATAATCCCTTTATACAAATCAGATCGTATTGTATGTTGATTTTTTCTATAGAAGTCTAATCGACTTGTTTCAATTTTCATGTACATGCCGACAACATACTGATGTAATAATCTAACAGCATATAAAATAACTGATTTCTCATATTCTCGAATTTGAAGCTTGTAATTATAATATTCTCTACATGAAACTCTTTCTTTTGATGTCTTCTTAATACCTGTAATATTAAAAATTAATTAAATTTAATTATTAAAAAATGTTTTAAATTATATATCAATAAAAAAAATTAATAACATGCCGTTTTCTTATTGGCTAAATAATTATTCTTCTATTGGAGATGATCTTATTACATGCAATGTTATTTCTTCATTCCTTCCAAATCTAGAAGTTCGCTTTATATTTTGATGCCATCCAACTACTCTATTTGGAAATAGAATTGGATATTGCAAAGGGTCATAGCATCCAAAATAATGCTTGATTTTACGATATGTCCCAGAATGTAAAGTTAAAATGATATCACGTTCAATGAAATATGTAATTTGTCCTTCAATCCAAATTGCTGCAACTTGTGACACTATAAAAGTATTATAAACTCTTTGATCTATTCTTACGCCAGATCTAATGCTTATGTGTAAGTTTTCCAACATATCTTTATCACTCAAAGATCTGAAGAATTGTGCGTATGGGTTTACAGAAAGTATATCCATCAATTTCTTGACCAATTCCTCTGACAGATTTAAATCTTCAATAACATTTATTCAATTTTTTGTTTCAGCATCAGTGTCATAAATATATAATTGAAAGTAGCATGGACTAGTTGAACCTTTTGTAATAGGAGGTAGACTATGATAAATTTGCCCTTGAGCTCTAAATGTGTAAATTCCTTGTCTTGCATTTGCCAGATTTTTATCTATATGGGCTCCGAAAGATGTGAATGCAAATATACTATTATATACACTGATCTTACTTCTAAGTTCTTTTGAATCAGATGAATATGAAGTGAATAATTCATATAGTTGATCATGAACATTTGTCGGAGCAAGCAAGACTTATCTATTGTAACAGGAAAATGTTGATGGTTCAAATTGAAATAATCTTGCATTACAGTAATAACATGAACGTTGTTGTTTGAGAAAATATAATTCTGACAAACTTGATTCATAATCAATATTAACATCGTTGATATTTGATGCTTCTATATCTGTTTATTAAAAGATAAAACAAATTAATTATTTAGAATTATACAATAGAAATAACATAAAATTTTGAGTTTAGTAAAAAAAAATTGAAGATTTTGATGTTGACGGCAAACAAGCAATTTCTAAATTAGAAAACTGTTTTTTTCTTTTTCTAGTAATATTAATATCATGTATTTTTTTATTTTTCTTCAATAGACATTTTAGCATATCGTTGTCTTTGATATTCTTTTTTCTTTTGGGCCTCAATGTCAAATATATCTATGAAAATTCCCAACAATATAAATAGATAAAATGATATTAAGAAAATTGAGAGATAAATTAAATGAGCAATTCTCATAAGCATTCACCAAATAGGTAATAAAATATGTTGCCATTTAATGGACATAAAAAAAGTGGAGTAATAATTGAAAATGTAAATGGAAAAGAAAAAAATATGTTGTAATTCAAAAAATTGTGTAAGCTCAAAATAATGGTTAAATCACAACAAATAACATTAATTTGCATGTAATATAACTCCACCTTATTAGATCTTTTTTTAATAAGTTAAATTATATAAGTAAAAGACAAACACACAGACGTTAATAATCATTCATCTTGTTCAAACACAAAAGAATGCAATTTGCATCAACAGTTAATGCATCAATAAAAAATAAAACAACAACTACAACCGTTTAATAAATTTGGAAAGACAAATTCACTAATTTTATTAGCTCAATATAATTATGGATAAGCTTATATACTTATTAGGAGATATCCCACAAATATGATAGTAAATCTCATAATCATAGACTTTTACCCAAAGATAAATGCCATCTATCTCATCTATTAATAAGAAAAACTAATTCAGCCTTAATCAAGCTTTACAACCTAGTACTTCCCTCTTCATATTTCTTTTTATTAATGTTCTTAACTTTATTCCAATAACAAAAAAAGTTAAATGTTAGCAAAGCTACTCATTTATATCTAACATGTGATCAACTCCAAATAATGAATAACACAAAAAATATATGGACAATCGAAAAATATAAAATAGTAGAATTAGAATATTACATTAGAGACCAACATATGTTTCATGCAAAACCACTTTGTAGTGAAAATTGAGAAAGTACAGAGATTAATAAAAATATAATGAACTTACACATGAAAATATGAAATCCGTTTAACAAAAATTTCAAGTTTGGATAAATAATAAAAATTTTCGTGCAAAATGGTTCCAATTATTAAATTTTTTTTAAATAAGTAAAATTATTGAAATAGGAGACAAACTCACAGACGTTAATAATCGTTTCCTTTGTTCAAACACAAAAGTATGCAATCTGCAAAAATAATTCATGCATTAGTAACAAATAAAAAAATATTTTGTCATCATGAATTAAATAAAAAAATTTTGATTTGATATTATAGGAGATATAATTCGATATAAGGAGAGAATATCAGAATAATATAGGGGTGATATAATTTGGTTTATTTTATAAATTGATAAGTTCATAAATTGTAGTAAATAAACTAACTCTAAGTAAATTAAAAAATCATATGCGTTTAGGTAAAAAAGAATTCTAAAATTTTCTTGTTTCATAATCTTATTGAACCTAATCAATTTGAGAGGTTAATATAAAGGGTTTGTGTTAAGAAAGCCTATTTTAATGAGGAATCTCTTGACACGAATCAATTTATAAAAAAAATTAGTGTATTGTCTATATGGTTCGCCTAAACAAGGAGAGAATTAAATTTTCTAAAAAGAAGATAAATACATATATAAATATATGAGTTACAAAAATGCAATTTCCCTAAATTCAACTATACCATTCTTATGGTAAAAGAGTAAATGAAGAAATCTTAATTTTAATAATATTATAATTCTTTTTCATTCTTAAATAATAAAAATATAGGCTAGTATATGACCATATAGAACATAAACAATTATTATCATTTATTAGAGGGCGTTAGTGTGAAAGTTTCTGAACTCTGGAATTAAAGCTTGTTCTTAAGAAAAAAAATTTTACTTAGAAATAATGAAAGTAGATAAATGAGAAGATGTTTATGGATTAAATTGCAGAAGTTTATTTCTTAGGAATAACAAAAGGAACATTAAAAAATTTTATTTATAAATAATGATAGTAGATAAATGAGAAGAAGTTTGTTGATTAAATTGCATAAGTATAATTCTTAGGAATAATATCATGAACATTATGGTTTGAGGGATAGTCGATCAACCTCTCTTATCGTAGATCACATGTATCTTATTTTCTTATTGAATAGATAATAAGAAATCGTCATATACAAATTTGTTTTGTAATTTGTTCTATATTTCCACAAGATCATAAAGATGATTTAAATCAAATGTGGATTACATTCGGTTTCATTCAACCATCTCGTATTCAAAAAGAATGGTAGTTTTTTGTTTTAGTTTAAAAAACTTTCTTTGACAAGTTTGATGAGTTGAGTATATGGAGATACATGGGTGCAAGATCTGCAATATGCATAAACAATGTTAATATGATCTCCAATCTATAGAAATTTGTATTAAAATATTATAGGGAGTGGGAAACTCATCCACCTTCTTGAAGAAATGAAGAATAGGAAAAAGTGAAAATTAAAACTTTTGAAAGTGAGCAATACAATGATTCGTTAATTCTATTTAGTCTTTTTTAATTATTCCTGAGCTCCAAAAGATTCATATGGATCGTAAAGAAGTGTAGAAAAGTGCCTTCTTTTGGGATGTGTTGATACGAAGCAGAAATAATAAAATGAAGAACAGCGGGATATTGGTTCGTGAGCAGATGGATAGATAACACCGAATGTGCCATTTCAATTTGAAGATGGAATAAGGTATAGAATATTGTTAAAAAATTTAACGATGGATATTAAGTTAATGTTTTTAACGAGCGATTAGGATGATGTATCGGGAGATTCATATGCGACAGTTTAATAGGAAGTAAGTATAAATATAGTTGTTGATAAAATTAATTTTAACATTTTAATTGAATTCAAATTGAATTGTCCTCTAAAATTTTAAGGAAATTTTGACAGCCTCCCGACGTTCCTTCCCCACCGAGGGAGAAATCAGGACGGCATCTGCCGTAATTTCTTCCTACCCGGGCCTAAGGTCGACGGCGCAGAGTCTTCAATTTAAAAACCATCTCACCAAGACCTAAGATCGATGGCGCGAGGTCTTTAACTCGTGTCATTAAAGTTTAATAGCTTTACACAATTACTATAAATAAGAATGTGAGATATCTTAGAATATAAGTAATACAAATTAAACAAGAATTCGTGCAAATGGTGTCTATAAATCAATACTAAGCAATTATATGATTTAGCAAATGACAAATTGTTTATAATAATTAATTTACCTTGAATGATATGTAAGGCAAGAGGAATTTAAAAAAACATCAGGGATCAGTGAGCAGGACCAAATGTTGCGTTGGAGTCGATGGATAGGGGATGCTGCACGATATGATATTAGGCACCAAAAGTGCAAATGAGAAATATGAATAAAATAAAAAAAAGAATAGCACAGTGAAATAAGAAAAATACAAAAAACAACATATTATCTTAATTATCAAAGTGCTAAAATTTTTAAAAATCTTGCATTGAATAGAGCCAAATCTTGCATTCCAAGCAATGGAATATCTAACTTTTTAAAGATAAAAAAATTCATTTACAAGCATTGAATAGAACCACAATCTGCTACTACATTATCTAGTTTCAATTTCCACTTCATGTCTTTCATCGCAATCCCTTGACCTCAATCTTGAATGATGTTGATAAGTTGCTAATGAGTTGTCATATTCATATTTTTTTTTTGTATTTTGTTTACAGAGAAATTATATACACGCAAAGAAGAATTTCAAGCATGCAAGATTTTTATTTTTCTGATAATTATTGTAAGGCCAAAAATATTCAATTTTTTGTCACATATTAAATACAAATTACTTTTCTTAACAACCCGTTGTATATCTCACGCCACCACCAAGTATAACCAGCTAGCTTATCCCATATCAACTTGACATGAAATAAGAAATTCTAATTTAGCTATGTTAGCAAATCATCTTGAAAGAATGGAAATTTCATATATTTTAAGCACCACTATCTTATCCAATGACAATAATTTGTTCAGTTTATATTAGATTGATAGGAAGTCATAATGCTAAAGTCAAAACTAATGAGAAATATAACTTTGAATCAAATAGCTTGCACTTTAAAACTAATACAAACTATAATCTGAATCCAATTTGATGTAAACTTGACTAAATTCATAAATTTTACATATCTTAAAAATGTAGTAAGTGATATATGAGTATTTATCAGCAAAAAGCAGGAAAAGAAAATATATTTGTATATAATTTTAGGGTTCACGAACAGAAATATAATTTCCATGATTCATATCTTTATATTAAAGAGAAACATAATCAAGCAGAAAGACCACATCAAATTCATCGGGAAAACTTTTGACAAATAGATAAAAGACAGGTCATCAGACAATCTAAAGATGAAATTAAAACCATATATTGAAGGGTAAAAAGTACTATGTAGCAGATATTATGTAATTCAGCATAATTGAATAAATTCAAGAAATATTGACAATATTATATAAAATGTTTAACGTGACATGACAATTTCCTTTCTCATCATTCAACGAATTGTTAAAAACATAATCATTCTTGCATTGAATAGAAAAATAGCACAGTGAAATAATAAAAAATAAAATAAAATCTTATCTTAATTATCAAAGTGCTGAAATTTTTAAAATTCTTGCATTGAATAGAGCCAATTCTTGCATTGCAAGCAATGGAATATCAAAATTTTTTAAAGATAACTAAATTCATTTACAAGCATTGAATAGAGCCACAATCTACTACTACATTATCTAGTTTCAAAATCCACTTCAGGTTTTTCTTCGCAATCCCTTAACCTCAATCTTGTATGATGTTGATAACTTGATAATGAATTGTCCTATTCATTTTTTTTCTATTTTGTTTATCAGCTTTAGTTCGAAACCCATCAAATTTAAAAGTTATTAAAGGACATTGGTTCATATCGACCATTAAATTCATTCTTAAAGTGAAATTCTATACACGCAAAGAAGAATTTCAAGAATAAAAGTTTTTTATTTTTCTGATAATTATTGTAAGACCAATAATATTCAACTTTTTTGTCAGATATTAAAAACAAATTACTTTTCTTAACAACCCATTGTATATCTCACTCCACCACCAAGTACAAACAACTAGCTTATCCCATATCAACTTGACATGAACTAAGAAATTCCAATTTAGCTATGTTAGCAAATCATCTTGAAAGAATGGAAATTTCATATATTTTAAGCATCAATATCTTATCCAATGACAATAACAAATTTTATAAGGGATGAGAAAAGTATCATATGCAAAGCATTTACGGAAAAAAAGTTATTGATTTAAAATAATCATATTTATAGCTTATATTATAACTTGAGCATAATTACAAAAAAATTACAAAAGCAACTGGTAAGAAATAAGAAAAACTTAAAAAATTTAGGTTGATAGGAAGGTAAACATGATTTATGCAATTTGATATTTATTAATGAAATGGGATTATGTATTCAAGTGGATAGGAAGGTAAACATGATTGATGGTGGTGGAAGTATAGGTCTCATTGGTTTGATTTCTCAAACTGTCTTTGATGGTGGCTGTCATGTATTAGGGTGTTAACTTTCACCATATCTTATCTTTGTTAATTTTATTTATTTCATGTTTTATCAAACTAACAAATATTTTCATTTATTTGTAAAAATAATTATACCAAGAGACTTACTACCTCATGAGGTAAAGAGATATCACAATTTAAAAAACGCTTCTTCTTAAAAAAAGAGTTATAGAAAAAAATAAATAATTTTTTGTAGATTTTAGGAGAAACTATTGGAGAAGTTAAGACAGTTGCATACATACATGAGAGAAAGTTAGCAATGGCTAAACATGATGATGCTTTCATTGCCCTTCCTGGTGAGGAAAAATGGAAACTCTTTTATTTTTTATTTAAATAATTTAACGTATTTCATTTTTAAACTTTATGTGGATATGGGACAATGAAGGAGCTGTCAGAAATGACAGGTTGGTCACAGATAGGAATACATTAAAAACCTGTGAGTTGTAGTTTTTCTTAAGAAATTTCTCTCTATATATATGTAAGTTTTTAGACGAACAATCAGGATGATGTATGGGAAGAATCACAAGCGACACTTTAATAGTAGTAGTAGTAGTATATATATATATATATAATTTGATTGACTATTTTACTTCTTAAGTCATTTGCCAAAAAGGGAAGAAAAAAAAACAACATAGTTAAAGAACATTGTAAGCATACCTAAACAGAAATTTAAATGGACATATATGATCCAACAAGAAAACTACAATTATGAAGCAAGTATTCATGTTTTTAACTCCAATGTTTGGAAACTTTAAATCGAGTAGATTGAAGAAACATAGCAGCCAGACACCAGAAGTTAGATTCAAAAAATCCCAACTCATCATTCAAACCATAATTTCAACAAAACTTGAATCCCAACTGCCACCACTTTCCTCCACTCCCCATCATGATGGCCAGCATCGAGCATATGCTTGGTACTAATCAAACCACCTATAGATAAATATATAAAAATCTAAAACTACACATATAATGCAATTTCTTATAGGATTAACCCCAAACCTGGAACAAAACCCAATATGATTTCGAATCCAAATTAAAGTGATTTATTTTAAGGTAAATTATAAAATAAGAAAGCTTTGGGGAGTAAGATTGATCACAAAGAAGACCTCAACATCGAACACCAATAGCTAATTTAAAAAAAAAAAGAGCAAAAGCAAAAAAAACCAATAACACAAAACAAATAAAAATAAAATAAAATAAAATAACATTTACAGATATTTGAATGAAAATAAATATATTAATTATTAAAGATCTTGCGTTTGAGATAATAGATAATGGTTTAGTGAACTTACATGAAATGCGATGGAGTATTCGAGCGAGCTGATGGGTTGATAGGTTCCACAAAAGAAAGATGGATGAGAAGTTACGCAATATAGCTGTGAAAAACTACTATACATTTCCTTTCTTCTTACGATTCACTCAAATGCAAACAGGAAATATCACAATAAGAAATGAAGTAGAGGAAAAGCAATACCTAGACAATTTAAGTTGTTTCTCTCTAGTTATACAAAGAAATGGTATTAAAAAATTTTATAAGGGATGAGAAAAGTATCATATATTAAGCATTTACGGGAAATAAGTCATTGATTTAAAATAATCATCTTTATAGCTTAAATTATAACTTCAGCATAATTCAAAAAAAAAAAATTACAAAGGCAAACAACCAAATTACCTATTTGAAGGTACATTATAAAACAAGAAATATTTGAGTAATAACATCGAACACAAAGAAGACCTCACGAAGAAAGCAACTTGATAGAATATTAGAGATTCTTGAGCTAATTTAATAGAAGCAATGCACCATAACTCATATCATATGTAAAAAGAGAACAAGATTGTTTCTCATTTGCTCATCCCTGTCCAAAAACATTTTGGCATATTTGAAGAGTTAATCCAACTTTATGAAATTATAACTTTAGGATAATTCAATAAAATTTATCAAAACCAAAACACCAAATGAGTTAATTCAAGTTATATTATAAAACAAGAAAGCTATGGGGAATAGCATTGAACCAAAAAAAAAACACAACAAACAGAAATTAAAAAAAAAATACGGATATTTGAAAGAAAATAAATAAATCAACTGTAAAAGAACTTGCATTTGAGATAATCCATAATGGTGTAGTGAACTTACATGAAATGCGATTGAGCGTTTGAGCGAACTACTTGTTTGATGGTTTTTGCAAAAGGAAGATGGATGAGTTGTTGCGCTCACTGAGAGTAATATTACGGTGAACCAATACAATACATTCATTTTCTTCTTATGCTTAAGTCAATTGCAAACAGGAAATATCACAATGAGAAATGAAGTTGAGGAACATCAATCCCCAAATGAAGTGGGTTTGCTGAATTCTTAATTAGATTTTAGTGTTCTCGCGTGGCTTTGGGATTCTCAGTTTAGTATGATATTTTTCATGGATCATCGTAATTTTGTTTGCGTGTGCCTTGTTTATATTTCCTTTCGGTATTTGAGTTTTCTAAGGTGTTTTGTTTTTCTCTTTTTTTATTAAATCACATAGGCAGTGTTTGCAAACTGTAAAAGGATTAACCTCTGACCATAATTTCTTTTCATCTACCTCTGCATTTTTGAATCCTTATATGGAAATATCGTAGTTATGGAATGATTAGTTTGATATTCTTTCAATAGCTTTATTTTTTTTCTTCTAAACATTTATACTACAGTTAGATATGTACATACATACGTGGTAAATGCTATCAAGGAAAATCAAGCTTTCTCTTCTGCAAAGTAGTATTCAATATCATTTTATATTTATGAAGGATGATTTTTATTTAATTATTGAAAGGTAAATATTCTTAAGAACAAGTCATGGGATTTCCTTTAGCATTTATTACGATTGATATTTTTGTTTGCATATATTTGTCTCTTTTGGCTAGTTTTGTAACCCAATGCGCATGTGCAGAGTCGTATCAAGTATTGTGTGATATGTTTGATATGGAATAATTTTAAAGGCGCATTAGTATACAGAACTAATTGTAGTGGAATATGATTTTGTCGAATTTTAATTCGAAATTTTAGCTAATATGCTTGTAAGTGATAGTTGTGAAAAGAGCATGATAGATTAGAAGTAAAATGGCTAGATGTTGTACATAAAGGTTTACTCAAACTTGATCTTTCATCTCATGCAGCACTTATATGTGGTAGTGGTGTACATCTATAAAGCTAATCCTATTTAATTGGAATGGTGGAAATGGTGATCGTATTGACTATTCTATTTAATCCCTGTCATTTATTCTTTTGTTCCTGTTTGCTTTTTTTAGTTTAATTAAAAATCATGATAGGGTTGTATTATCTAGACGATGTTACTTTGCAGTGAAATTGATAGTGAGGTTTAGTTAATTTTGCATAATATTATGTTGAGAGTTGGAATCATGTTTAGATTTTATATCTTCATGAATTTGCACATTATCGCAAGCATTTACTGAATAGTTGATAGATTTAGGGCCTTTACTTTAAAGAAAGTATGTTAAATGTTGGGTTGTTGATGTAGACAGTTTAAAGATTGGATTGCTACCTAGTGAACTCAAATTTAGAAGTGCAAGGGACCATACCTTATTGGATTTATATATTTCAAGTTTTGGTTGAGCCACAAGGTGTCATTTGTAAGGAAGATGCCAATTCTTTCGATAAAAATCAGTTAATTTTCATGAAAGTTATGGATTTGAATTAAACTTGCCTTGTTTCCCAAAAATAATCCTGTTGCAGGCATCTTACCATTAACCCTTTATGCTTTATCCTTCTTGTAGGTCATTTTTTTAGCGAAGTGTAATTATTTTTGTAGCCCATCATACAACTACTCGTTGAGCTGGTTCTTCCCCACTTGAATTACAATGAGATTTATATGATGTGATTAAAACTCTGAATCTTCGTGATCAAGATGCTATGATCAAATATTGTTTTTTGAATGCAACATATACTTGAGTCATATTGTAAAGTATTTATTTGTTTGTTTGATTTACTTTGAGACAATTGTTTACAATATATATTATGTGGATGCCATATGCCCACTTAGTAAGGACTTTGAAAGTCATTCCTAAGGTCTCCAGATGGGGATTAAATGAGAGTTGCAATGTTTAAATTTTAAAATTTCTTGCACTGAAAATAGACCATTCTTGTATTCAAAGCAATGGAATATCACACTTCTTTAAAGAGAACTAAATTCATTTACAAGCATTGAATAGAGATGATTCATGAAAGGAAAACCTCTAACTATAGACATCTCAACAAAATAAGCAAGTTTGTTTTAAGAATTTTTTTAAAAAGAAAATAGAAAATAAAAACCTCTTGATTCTCAATCTAAGAATGAAAATGTCATCACCATTACTTCAAAAATCTCATTTTCCTATCTATCAACATGCAAGAGAAAGAGAATTTGAGTTAAATTTTCAAAGAAAATAGAAAATAAAAACCTCTTGATTCTCAATCTAAGAATGAAAATGTCATCACCATTACTTAAAAAAATCTCATTTTCCTATCTATCAACATGCAAGAGAAAGAGAATTTGAGTTAAATTTTTAAAGAGCCATTAGATTTTAACAATAACTGTGAAAAAAACCAAATTTATTTGTTTACAAAACCAAGAAGAAGGAAACTAATGGAAGAGAATAAGAGAAAGAAGGAAGAAGAAATAACTATAGTAAAAATGGCGGCTAGGGCAAAGGCAGCATTGGCGGAAGGGGAAGACATCGCGGTCGAGTGAAGAAGGGAAGTAGACGACTGTGATTACCTGGAGTTTTCGGTCAGTCCTCTAGGGCGTGCGAAAAAGAGAGGCAAACTCCTGGGATTTTCGATCAGAGAGCGATGGAGAGGGGGCGGGGTAATTTCGCGAATGCCTGGGCGAACGACGCGAATCAGAGGAGACGGGCGGATCTTTATTGCGATGTTTGTTGTATCCGGCGAGTAGTTCATTGCTGTGTTCCGCCATTTCGTGTAGGGATGCTTTCATACGAATGAACGAAGAGTGTAGGGATGCGAAGAAAAAATCAGGAGGGATGCAAGTAAAGAAGATAAACTAGAAATTTCGCAAGCAGATGAGGCTAATTGGTAAGGAAAAATAACGATGGATATTAAGTTAAAGTTATTGAACGACCAGGATGATATATTGGAATAATCACAAGAGACACTTTAATAGTAGTATAGATTTGTAGATATTCATTATTTAGTGAACAAAATTAACTAAATACTACATATTTACAAATACATAGTAAATATGCATAGTATACACATAATATATGCATAACATACATATAGTATACGCAGCCTCCGAACGATCCTCTGCGTGCGCTGTCGACACATAATAATTTCTTGGGGCTTACGGGGCCTGAGTGAGATATTTAAAATGTAGTAATTTTCAAATTTTAGTTTTTGATTTAATAAAATAATAATATAATATAATTTTTTTAAAATTTTAAATTTATACTATAGTTCATTAATTATGTATTGAAAATTCTTTCTTTTTTTAATAGAATTTTAAACATATCACACACCTCATTCCTTTTTCAACAAGACAAACTGCCTCCTAAAATTTCTAATGATGTTAAATCTTTTAATTTTGTTTGTCATAGTAGTTGTTACATTCTGCTAAAATCTAATAAATTGTTTGTTTATGCATATTCATAATTTAAGGTGGTTAACTTAATTATGAACTTAATTATGATTTAAGCATAAAATATTATAATACAATATGAAATAGTTCATATATACAAACACAACTAACAATCAAATCTTCATCAAATTGCTAAATAGTTAAAGTACAATTAAGTATCAATATTTCTTTTTTAGCAGCATAAATATGGCTTGCAGTTCAAGTTGATCGGTATGATTGGCTTGTTGCCTGTGTGTAGAATAATGTATTAGTAAATCACTGTTAAATTTGAAATTTATTTTTGCTTATTGAAATTGAAATATTAAGTATACTTCCTATAAGTTTGTGGGGATTGCATGCCCACTACATCTTCTTTAATCATCTCCCCAAATGTCTCATAAACATTAGGGTCTTCATCATTGATTTGTACCTCACTGGAACCACTGTCATGCTACATTTAAATTTGAGACATATTGAAATACACATCATATTCATGGTAGCAACTAATAAATTGTGCAACACTGCACAAACAAGCATAAAATCATCTAAATCATCAAAAAAATAAATTCATTCATGAGTTAACATTCAAAATCTCTCTTTTCAAAATGTTAAATGTTGTGATATTTCTCCACAATACTCAAATGATATGGGTATCCCCTAAAGAGTGTCATGAGCTTCTTGGTGTTAGCATGGTCGGAGTCAACCAAATAATATTTACTTTGTGGTAATCTAGGCTCTCCCACCTGCATCCATCATAACAGTCACATATCAATTGCAGACCCCTCCCAACCATGTATAACATTAACAAATTGTTGATCAAATGAGACAGTTGTCATAAAGTTATGAGAAGTTTATCATTTTTCTATTGTGGTGTCTATTATGAAATCATCTATTAATGACTATAGGGATATGAGTTCCATTTATAACTTCAATTGCATTTTAAAAGTAAAGATGAAATTATGGGTTTTATGGTATGAAAGGATTATAACCAGCTTCATATAGGGGTAATTTGATGAACTCTTTTGCTAATGACATACTTACAAATAGTGTCAGATTAAAACATCAACTCATTATTTATAGAAGATCTTATAAATACTCACATAATTATTTATAATGATGCGCAAGTGCCATTCCTCTAAAAAAATCAATAATTGTTTATCCATGACATGTGCCTCACATCGATGATCAAGCCTCAACTTATTAATGTCGACCAGAGTGGATGATAATAAGGTATATATGATAAATACTATTGGTTTGTATGGGGCCTGTTGGACACATGCCTTCGCACATATATAAATCTTCTCATATGAGGAACTAACATCCTCCATAATTGACATAATCAATTCACTTATGGCATCATTAAGCTCTTGATGTGCATCAACTAATGTTATAGAGTTCACCGGTAAGATAAAGCCTTTGGATAATTATCTATGACCAAAATAGTAATTTACACAACATAAATTTAGTGAACATGACATTACCAAAATTTTATTTTAAAATGGGAAGACACTTGTGGAAGTAATGAATAACTATAAAGTTGAAGCTGACCACACATCACAACTAACAAATAACCATATTAATCTAGCAATAAAATACAAATAACAAATAACGACATAAATTGAAGCTAAACACAAAGCAAAACTAAGAAAAATGAAGCCATCAGCAATAGGTTTGATTTCTTGTGATTCTTGTTAGAGCATAGAACTTTTTCTTTGTGCATCAAGTTGTTGTCCCTGTTGCATTTTTATCACCATAACAATTCCCAAAAATGGTATACTACTGGAAAGAGTTGCTACTGAAGTATGTCATTTTTTTGGTCATCCTACAATAAGAAAATTATTTAAAATATGAGGAAGGGATATCATATATTTTAATAACTCAACTTTTATTGCCTTGAAATAAGAAGAGTAAATAAAATTATCATACATAAATCATCTCATCCATACATCATCGACTGTTTTAAGGACATGCAAATTTTCATCCCAATCCCAACTGCAATGATTTTGAAGTTGTTAGAAGATTTTGAAGTCAATTTTCATGTTCTTAAAACCTCGTTATAATAAATGCTTATATATAGGCAGTTCATCATCAACAATTTAAAGAATTCATAAATTCGCACCAAACTTTCTTTATTATTCATCAATGTTAATTTCTTATGTTGGTTGTCATTAATGATATTGTGTTGTTAGTTAATAGCTACCATAGACTTAAGATCTTCATGCAAGTGATGTATGGTGAACTAGAAATTTTATGACATTCCTCTTAATCTGTTTTTCATTTGAGACTAAAATATCTCAATGAAAGCGACAAAATTTGAATGATAGAAACTGGTCCATTGAATGGATGAAGTTAATTAGCAGCAATGAAAAAAGGTCATCTTTTAATTGAGATACTCGTTGACAATGGGAAAGAAAGTGAGGACCAAGGTTGGTGTGCCCTTGGAAGAAGAGGTCAAGGCACCTTCATGAAGAAGCCAATGTGAATGAGATAAGTAGGAGAAAAAATGAGAATAGCATGTAGAGACTAAGTTATACATTTAGTTTATTTTTAGTGTGTTTGGAATTTACTCAAGTTAGTCTAATTTTAGTTACACTGTGTATGTGACACACGACCCAACAATAAAAAAAACATTTCTGGACAAATTTCTTCCCTATCTATGATGTCCTTCTCATGAAAGCTTCTCCACACGACCCTTTCACTCTCCACAATATCCTTGTGACTTGTTTCACATGCAAAGCATCTTCACGAGGACTCTCTATGAAAGCATTCAATCATCATCTTCATATGCTTGCAAAGCTCCAAAACTATGACTCCCTCCCTCTCTATCAACCTTCCTTCAAACTCTATCCTTAGTGCCAAACCTTTTGATCTCGCAAAAGATTTATTTCATGAAATCTCCTTCCCCAATATGGCACTACTCCTGTAATGTGTTCTAATCCAAAAAAATTGATTCACTTTACACTCCTCCAAACACAAAAAAATAAACTAGTATATTTATTTTATAGATAATCAAACACCAAAAGCGTTTCAAATACAATGAATTTAATTTATATTGAATTTAAAGTACACTTGTATTTTAAATATTTGTCGTATATACAGTTAAATTGACATACATATTAATGTAGAAATACATATTGATTAATTTCTTATCAAAATAAATATACTTAGGATATCATCAAATTTTTATGGAATTAAAATTCCCTAATTTCCTCTCTTCTTTTTAGGGAAAATAAATAATTATTTTAGAAAAGTATTTTTTTTCATTTATAGCTTAAAAAACCTTCCTTCTTAGCTCTTGATCTCGTGTATTCAAATTCAAATTTTTTGAAGAGGGTTTTCAGGCTGTTTGGTTTCAAGCATGATTTAACTCAATTAGGATTTAATAAATCCTATAAAACTATATTTAATAAATATTGTGAAGGTTAAATTAAAAAAATTAATTTTGGATGACAAGTGTTAAATTCAATGAAATATTGACTAATTATTTGACTACTTATTTAAAAGGAAAATTTGGCTTTATATGCCTTATAATACCCTAAAGTGGAGAAATATTCCCTATGTGTTTTGTTTTAGAAAATATGACTCGAATGTTTGCTTTGAACAAAGCTACCCTCAATGAGGGATTAATTCTTTTATTAACGACTATTAAAAAGCCTAAATTACTAAAGATATGTATGAACAAATTTAAATTTAAATGTGGTTCAAGACTACATGGAAATTGATGAGTTCACAAGAGGAGTAATGTCACACTCCAAGATCTATATTGAAAAAATTACATATATCTTTCATTTTAAATATTTAACTAAAGCTTACCAATAGAAAACGAAAAGAAACATGATTATATTCTATCTAGAACTGCAGGTACAAATTTTATTCATGTTGTCGAGAGCCTCACATCATATGATAATTATCTTTTCATAAAAACATATAAAATCATGTAATGAGCACATATCTCAGCAAGTAATTAAAATCTTACAACTGAAATAAATACAAGATAAAATAGAACAATATGTTATAAATTATATAAAAAAATATATGCATCAATGTATATATTGATTATCTGTATCATTTATCCTTCTATAGTTCATCATATCTCAATCCATTACATTATTAGTCACAGTATCAGTGATAGTCAACAGTACTAATGATAGTAATGATATTAGTATCATGATTAATAATGTTAGATAATATTAATAACAATAAATAATATCAGTGTCAGTCATAACATCATTATAGTGTTCGTAGCAGTATTGATAACAATATTCATATATTCAATAAATATATCTTAAGGGTATCTTTCTTCTGCACTTATGACTCTCAATTAGTCGCCCCTTATAATTCCAGTCAATATACTCTTTATAACTCCTCTTAAATCACGTGAATCAGTCGCCCTGACTACTTATAACTCCTAATCAGTTTCCAGCTCCTTATGACTCCCAATCAGTGAATCACGTAAATCAGTAAAGTATCATGTGGATCAGTAGAGTATCACGTGGAGTTATCATATTATATATTTTATATCATTCAGTATTTTATTTAAAATATAATAAAAAATTATATCGAATCATTCAGAATGATCAACTCTATAATATATCTAAACTTGCATGGTGAAAACTTATGAAATCAGGAGATTCTGCATTTTTTGGCAGATTTAAGAGAGATAAATTTATAAAAATTAAAATTATCAAAAATGGAAGTAAAAAAGATAGTTAATTACAATGAATATAACAAAATATATAACATGACTGACTGACAAATATGATCTAAAGACCTCTTTATCTCCTCTCTCTTCTTCAATTCCCCTCTTTTTAATTTCTTATTGGCCAAGCAGCCATGTGAGGGAGTCGGTGGGATGAGGCAGAGATATTTATAAATATACATGCATAAATATTGTTCATGTCCTAGCGCCACAACGCTCACCAGATCAACGCCAAAGCACTCTAATTCAGAATTTTCATATTTTTCAAATAAATTTATTTTACATATTTGAGTTATTATAATCTCCACACCTTTAAAAAATGACATCCTCAATATTTCTATATCAGTTAGAGAGAGGGAGAGAGTATGCTCAAAATAAAATTTTAAACTCAAATTAACTAATTATAAATCGAATAATATATTTCCATTACACTCATAAGATCTAGTTATATTTCAATTCTTTTAATAATCATTGCTCTGATACTATTTTGTCACACTCCAGGATCTATATTGAAAGAATTGTATTTGTCTTTCATTTTATTTATTTAGCTAGAGCTTATAAATAAATAGTGAAAAGAAACATGATTGTATTTTATCTGGAACTATAGGTAAAAAAATTATTAATGTTATCCAGAGCCTCGTATTATAGGATCCTTTCACTTTCATAAAAATATATAAAACTATATAATTATCACATAGCCTATCAAGTAACTAAAATCTTACAACTGAAATCAATGCAAGACAAAAGAGAATACTATAAATTATATAATGAAATATATACATCAATGTCTATACTGATTTTCTGAATCAATTTATCCTTTTATAGTTTATCACATTTCAATCCATTATATCATCAGTCATAGAATCAGTAATAGTCAATAGTACTAATATCAGTGACAATATTAGTATCACAATAAATAATATTAAATAATGTTAATGACATTAAACAATATTAGTATCAGTTACAATATCAGTATAATATTTGTAATAGTGTCGGTATCAGTATTTAGATATTCAATAAGTGTATATTAAGGGTATCTTGCTCTTATACTTATGACTCCCAATCAGTCGCCCCTTATAACTCTCAATCAATATACTTCTTATAACTCCAATTAAATGACGTGAATTAGTCGCCCCGACTCCTTATAACTCCCAATCAATCTCATGCTCCTTATGACTCTTAATCAATGAATCATGTGGATTAGTAGGGTATCACGTGGAGTTATTATATTATATATTTGATATCATTTAGTACTTCATTTAAAATGTAATAAAAAATCATATCATATCATTCAAAATGATCAAATTTATAACACATCCAAACTTGTACGGTGGAAGCTTATAAAATTAGGAAATAATGTATTTTTTTGTAGATTTAAGAGAGATAAATCCATAGAAATCAAAATTATAGAAAACAGAAGTAAGAAATAGTTATTTACAATGAATGGTTGATAAATATAATCCAAATACCTTTCTCTCTCCTCTCCCTTATTTCCCTCTTTCAATTTCTTCCTGGCCAAGCAACAAAGTGAGAGAGTAAGTGGGGTGAGGCATTGATATATATGTATATATAAACACTGTTAATAGCTTGCGCCGTAGCGTTCATCAGATCAGCACCAAAACACGCAACTTTAAAATTTTTATGTTTTTTCAAATAAAATTATTTCACATATTTGAGTTATTATAAATAGTGAGTGAGAAAGGAGAAGAATATTTTGCAAGTTCGTGATGGGAGTTTTCCATGGGCATGTCATGATGGGAGTTCGTCTAATATATTTTGTGATGGAATGTCTGCATAAGCTATCAATGCAATATGCTATTTCACAGGTAGAGTTTGCTCTAAGGCATTTACTAGAGGCACGAGATGGATGAGAATATGTTTTGTGCTAGAGTTTCCTTGGGGCACCTATTATTCTGTGATGATAGCTCGATCACGACTGTGATGGAAGCTACTGTGTAAAGAAGAAAGGTATTTCACAATGGAAGCTCATTGAGGGGATATAAGGGAGTAGCTATTTTGGGGATGGAGAGGAGATACTCCAAGATTTAAATTTTAGTTTAAATAAGATTATAATGAATATTCAAATTCAAATCAATTTGAACGAATTTTACCATATATAATTTCCTTTTTAAAAATCAAATATATTATTATAAAAAAACACCATATTACACAAAAAATTATGGGGCACATAAGTCAATATACCATTAAAAACTTTATCAAACTCCTCTAAAACCCAAACCCTAGTCTTTGTACCCTTCTCACAAGTCACATCCACCCAAGTTCCCGAAATCCATGAAGGCGAAGAAAATGTGAGGAAGTTGTGGCGGGAGCTCGCTGGGGAAGGTAGTTATGGGATTGATGACATGTGATTGAGAAGAGGGGTTTGTGAGAGAAGTGCTTCACTTGATTGCCATCGTAGGATTATAAATGTTCCAATTCTTTGGGGCTATTAGGATGCAGGATTTAGCCTAGATATTGCCAAATAACGAAATAACAACATGAAATCCTATGGAAACTTAAATCCCATTCCTCTTCATGTTGACTAAAGCAGGTTTAAGGGATTTAGCCAAAGAAGTGTGCCAAAGGGAGAAAGATTGTTACCTTCGCGACGTGTTCCCGTTGTGGCTTTTGATCCGACAGGAACAACGTCGTCGAAGGAGACGAAGAAGCTTCTTTAGTAGCTATTTCAAAACTCTATTTCACGCAAAGCATGTGATGCCAAAGTAGAAATAACGATGAGGAAAAGCAAATACTAGACATTCCAAAGGATAAGGAGCTGTTGGCAACATGAAGGATTTAGTAAATCCTGAGGGGCTGTGTTAAGTGAGATATAACTTTAGTGGGATTTAGTAAATCCTATAAATCCGAATTTAGTAAATCCTGAGGGTGTTAAATCTTGAAAACGGTTTTGTATGACAATTAAATCCTGAGAAATTATTTGGTAACATATTTAATAATTTATGGCAGTTAGGGATTTAAATGTGAAGAACATAATTATAAATTCAAGATAATTGCATACAACATAAAAATACAACTTGAATTCATACAATATAACTGAAAAACCAATAAAGAGCACATAACAAACTAATATTGATTTGTTAATTATTTTTTGAAAATATAAATTATTTTACTAATACTTATACTAATGATTTAATTAATTGGTTAAAGATTAAACTAATCAATGACAATTATACTACTAATAGCTATAATAACCAATAAATTACAAATGTTAATTAAACTAATTTAATGATAATTATACTACTAATTATTCAATTAAACTAAATTAGATTATTTAATTATACTACTATTAATACTACTAATTATTTAATTAATCTAATTAATTATTAATATGTAAATTATGTTATATGATCAATTATGTAAATTATTAATGATAATTATACTACTAATTATTCAATTAAACTAATATATTGACTATTTTAAAAGAAGTTTGTATAAACTTCTACTAACATCAACTCGAGAGCAATGGTGAGGCTGATTTAACCATATCAGATCACATTTGAGTTATTGGATCCACGTCGTTTGGATCACTGGTTTGGATGACGTCAAACAGACGATGAAGGTGACGAAGCCTCTCTTACAATTCAAATGACACACAGAGCAACGAGATCCGAACCCTTGTTTATAAAACACAGAATATCAACGACTCAGATCATTTGTTTCCCATGCATTAGGGCTGAGAAACCCTATTCACTCAATCAGATGGGCTAAAAATTGAAACATAGCTCCCTCATGGATTGATGAAGTGTGTGGTGGTGTTTTTAAAGCTTAATATACAATATAAAAAGTTATTTAAATACTTAGATGCCAAGCAAAAGTTTGAGAAATACCTTGATATGAAGCTTCTCAGAGGGTGTTTGATGGCTATTCTTGCTCCTTGAATCTTCTAACACAAGTTTGCTGAAGGGGTCAGGAGCTGAGGATGCTTTGATAGCAAATGAAGCGAGTAAGACATAAATGATCTTGGATTGTCGGAATTTGTCCGCCAACGACATTTGATTGGTGGGTTTTTAATAATTATAATATTATTTATTAAATTATTTATTTATGTGTTAATCTAATAAGTATTTGATATCTAATTATATTAATAAGTATCTAATTAATTAGTTATTTTTTTAAATAACTAATTATTTAACTAATACTCCTCCTAATAATTTAATTAATTTTAAAGTATTATTTAACTAGTTTTAATTATTCATTATATTATTAATTATCTAATTAATCATTTAAATATTTTAATACTATTTAACTATTATTTATAATATTATATAGTAAATATTCTATTTAAAATTATATTTAATCCTACTAATTATTTTGAAATAACTAATTGCTTAACTAATAATTTATTAATTATATAAGTATTATTTACTTAGTTTTAATTCTAAATTATATTATTAATTTTCTCATTAATCACTTAAGAATTCTACTACTCATTAATTATTATTTACACTATTAACTATATATTTAATAATATATATTAAGTTATATAATTAAGTTAATTATATTAATATTTAATTATTAATTACATTACTAATTATTAATTTAAATTAAATTAGATAATTAATTTATGCACTAATTAACTATTAATTATTATTATTTTAAATTATATTAATTAAGTTAATCAATAATAATTTAGAGGCGTATAGGTTTTGTCCTTTGATCTTCTCTTTTCGTCGTTGCTATTCGGCTTCGTTGCTTCGCAGGAGGTGTAGAGATTGCACGAGTCGCTTCATCGGCTCCTTCGTTGCTCTTCGACTTCGCTCCTTCGACGACTTTCCCTACCTGTCGGATCGTAATTTGCGACATTTTGATCGGAAGCAACAACGGGAGCTCGCTGGCTGTGAAGGTAACTTTCTCCCTTTCACGCGCTTCTTCGGCCAAATTCCGTAAATCCGCCGAACTAGAGGATTTAGTACATCCGGGATTTACGGCAAAAAGAGTGAAACGGAGGATTTATTCCGCCGTGAGATTTACGGGCCGATCAAATCCCGCATAAATCCTGTTGCCAAACCGCCCCTGAGTGTGTTAAGTCCCGAAAACTGTTTGAAAGTTTTGCTGTTAAAATCCTGTGAAACTGTTTAGCAACATAATTCAGAATTTAATACGATTAGTTTACTAAAAATTAAAAATTAATTAATATTTTAAATATGATTTATTTATTAAATCTAATTTTAATTACCGTAAATAAATTATAAGTATAAATAATATAATTATAAGCTAACTCAATTATTAGATAATATATTTACTATCGACAATATTAAAGATCTAATTATTTATTTAGGTGTCATTTTTGTTAATATTTGATTACTAACAATACTAATAATTATATAATTAATTATTTGATTATTATTTGAAATAATTAATTACTTAATTACTATTCATACTATTAATTATTTAATTTATTATTTGAAAGTGTTATTTTCATAAAATTTTAATTACTTATTATACTAATAATTAATTAATTAATTAATTATTTAAGTTTTCTATTACCAACTGTTATTTAATTATAATTTATATAGTTAATTTTCTAATTAGTTATTTATAATTTTAATTATATTAATTAGATTAATTTCTTATTAAAAAAATAGGAATTAATTTAATTTCTTCCGGCGTCTAGGGTTTGCTTCTCCTTTTCTCTATTTCGTCGTTGCTGTTCGGCTTCGTTGCTCAACGACGTTCCCTTCGCGCGCTTATTCGGCTCGACAACGTTCCCTTCCTGTCGTATCGGAAGTCACGACATTTCGATGGCGTTCTTGCTGTTGAATCGGAAGTAACGACGGGAGCTCGCTCTCTGTGAAGGTAACTACCTTCGCCCTTTCGCGCGCTTCTTCAGCCAAATCCCGTAAATCTGCCGTATTACAGGATATAGTAAATTCGGGATTTACGGCAAAAAGAGGGAAACGGAGTATTTATTCGGCCGTGAGATTGAGATTTACCGGGCAAATCCTGCATAAATCCTGTTAAATACTGTCGCCAAACAGCTCCTCTAGGAAGGGCACAGGCAGACCAAAGAGCAGGGAAATTATGCAACAGACAGGCAATGTCAGAGAAGAATACTGTCACTCCTTTCCCAACTTCGTTCTCTCTCCTAAAGCCCGTCCTTTCCCCTGCAGTGAAAGAGAGGGCTTGCGATGGTAAGATGAAGGAGAAGAAACTACGCTGACGGGCTGTTTCTAGGAGGATTTAACTCAAGTATGCTGTAAATCTGGATTTACTAATTCTGAGGCGATTAAATTCTGAAGGCAATTTGGCATGATCGTTATTAAATTCTGTTAAATTTTTAGAAATTATTTCATAACTTAATGCTCTGATAAAGTTTTTTTAATGAACTGTTTCTCAAAATCTCTGATTGCCTCCTTGAAAGCTTTCAAGCTCATACTCCTTTTTTTTCTTCCCACGCTCTGTTAAATCAGTCTGTACTCCCTCTAATGGAAGACAACGAAGGAATTCGTGAAGAAGACTACCTGGATCAAGAGAGTGATCTGCGCCTGGGTAATCTGCTTGGACACCTTATCACTATCTATTCATTTCTTATGCATTTGTCCTTAGAATCTAAAAGGTTGGAATTTTTATTGTAAATGTTCGTTTTTTCATGTATTAGAGCATTTTGAAGAGTTGGAAGAGGTGATGGAGGAAGCGGAAGAGAAGGGAGATGTTGGAGCAGCAGAAGGTTTAGGACATCCTATACAAATCTCATATAGATTCAAACTCGCAGAAATATTAAAGAGCCTACACTCCCCCGAACTTCTTATTTACTCAGAGGCTTCAAAAAACTTTATTTATTTGTTAAGGGGTGATTCTGGTGGAGATGTTCTCCGTGAATATGTTCAGCTGTCCCCAAAATGTGCAGAGCTTTTGGAAGCTTGGAGGCTTCACGTGGGGAAGCCTGGAATGTCTTTCATACTGTCATTGGTTTCAGTGATACTTGGCCATTCAGATGGGAAGTCTCAGTCTGCTTCTGTAAAAAGATGCCTTGACTTTGTTGCAAGGTCTTTAATTGAGTATAAATTGGAGGATATTTATACAGAGCTTAACAGTCAAGAATCAAGGAGACAGAGTGCAGCATTATCTCTCTTAACATCTATTGTCAGGCGTAGAATGGGCTTAGCATTAGAAGTTGCTAAAAGATTTGATTTCAAGCTCCCAATTCTTTCGAAGCTTTGTGGTGTTCACAAGAAAAAGCTTGGAAATGATTTTAAGCCTAGCAAGAGGCTTTCAACTTGGCGGGCTTTTGTTGGATTTGCCATGTCCTTCTTAGAAGCTGGAAATCCTAGACTCTTAAGGTGGATCCTTCAGCAGAAGGAAATGTATTATGGGGTGCTCCGTGGGCTTGCAAATGATGACACTGATACAATTATTTTTGTTTTATCCACATTGCATGACAAGCTTCTGAAAGAGGATTCACTTGTCTCCCCAGCACTGCGCAGTGTTCTTTTTGGAAGTGCCACACTTGAGCAATTGAGCTTTATTTCAGGAAACCCATTAGCAGGGCCTGCTGCCAACGTTGCTCATGATGTTTTAGTCATAGTCTGCACCGATCCCCAGAATGGGCTCATGCCAGGTCCAGGCTTGAAAGGGAATAAAAAACGGCTGTTAGATCTTATGAAGAAGCTAAAAGGCACAGAAGTAGCACATCATAAGCAGTTGCTTCTGGCCATTGTCAAAAAGGAAGCAAATTTATGTTCAGCTTACCTGAATGAGTTCCCTTACCATCTTGAACCTCGCTCATCTTCATCCTGGTTAGTTTTTTACATTTTTCAACATATGGCTACTGCTTGTCACTTCTTGTCATTTCTATTTTTCTTTTTCATTATTTCTTTTTAATGCTTTGTTTTATTTGAAACACCTTTACAGGTTTTCTGCCATTTCTCTTGCTGCTGACCTAGTCTCCACCATAAATATTGATTCCATTATTGCTTCTAAGTTATGTGAACAACCAGCTACAAGCATCGAGGATCTGCATGAGACATTGAAATGTATCATTCCACGAGCTTTTACAAGGTCAATGATAAACAAGGGGTTGCTTCATTCAGATGATCTTGTAAAGCATGGTTCTTTGAGATTCGTTCTAGAATTATTGAAGTCATTGGATGACCTATTGACATCATTGGATATTATGATTCAGCGCACTGTTGTGAGACCAGAAGCAGATTTATGTGTGGAAAACATGGCTTGCATGCATAATTTTCCTGGATTAAATTACTTTGTGCCTGTGGACGAGCACTTAGATGATGATGGGATCGCTTCGTTTCCTTCTGATGAAGTTTTAACCCAACGCTGTGTTGCCTTGAAGCATTATATTCAGAATGAGATCCGTGCAGAGCTTCCAGACCCTCAGGTTTTGTTGAAGTTGCTCTCTTCATCAAGTGCAAACTATTCAGGCCTAGGTGTAAAGAGACCTGCAAATTTTCCTAACATTGGATTAAAAAAACAAAAATTAGATGAAGTCAGTGAAAACCTTGATATTTTTGTAAGTGGGCTGGACACACCGCTAGCCAATGATATTGCTGGAGATTCATTACAAGTGGCGGCTGCTCAAATCTCAGAAGTGGAGAATGATCACTTTTCTGTAGTATACGAGATTTGGGGATTGCCTAAAAAGGGTACTTTTGATAATAAATTAAAGGATGCGAATAGTTTCTTTCAGTCAAAGTTGCTCGATGTTCTTAAAATTTATTTGGTAATTTCAAGTCTCAAACTTCTCTTATTGATAGTTGGTTCAGTATTGATTTATTTTAATCCAGTTACTTGATCAGTATGCAGAAATTATATTTTGTGGGTTGCCTAACAAATTTTCTACTTTACTCTGTTGTTTTGTTGTTTTATTTTTTATTTGTTAGTTTTAGCAGTGTAGTCTCCTATTAAGGCAAGAGGTTCAAGGTTTTACATATACTTTTGGTAGTTGAACATACTAACCTTGCAAAGGATTTCGGAATAATTTACATTTAGCTTTGCTCATAGTTGAAAAATTTTGTTCAAAAAGAATTTTACAAAGCTTGAATTAAATAGTTTGATGCAGCAAACACCATGATTTATCACTTGATACTTTCCTTGCTTGTTAGAAACTAACGTAAGCCCTGTATGAATTTTCTTCCTTTCTCTTATTTTTATGCCACTATTTGTGTTGAATGTTTTACTTGCATGCAAAGTCAATGTTTTTTCTGTTAATAAAACCTTCCGACCAATTATTGATTCAGTATCGATCGTAATCATCAAGAATTGATCAAAAAAATTAACCATTCCCAACCCACGTAGTGGGATAAAGGTTTGTTGTTGTTGTTGTTGTATCCCATTAGCAAATACATTACTTATGGAAAACATTTGGGCTTTAAGTAGTTGCATGAAAGCCTTTTTTAGGAAAAAACTAAAACTAATTGTATTTAACACATATTCCTGAAGTTGGTTTAGTCTACATATTCCTAAGCTACCTTAATTGTGTTACAGCGAACAATGCCGATTGCTTTTGAAGGATCATTTGACTTCTTCAAAATCCTACCAGCTAATCCTTCAAGCTTATCTATTGATCATCAGCGATCTCTATTGTCTCTACTTGTTGAATGCATTCAACCATCTTCACAAAACCGGATTTCAGCTGGATTGCTGTACAAGCACTTGTATCCTTTGATAAATTTCCTGATATTTTCTCAAGTCAAGGATATTAAAAGTCAAGCATATGCTTTGGTGCGAGCTGCAATGATCAGCACTGGTGCATTTGATAAAGATCTCTCAGAAATTGATGCTTGGTTTGTTTTTTTACCCGTTTCTGTTAACAATATTAATGCTGATCAAAGCCAAGGAGTAGAAGCACTTTGCAACCAGTCTGCAATTGTTGTTTCATTTCTCTGTGAAGCAGTTTCAACAATTGGTAACAATCTATACAAGCATCTAGACCAGATCCGTAAACTTCTCTCTGTAGTTGATGTTAATGGTATGTATTATGTACAAACTTCTCTCTGTAGTTGATGTTAATGGTATGTATTATGTACTTTGATCATTCAAAGTTCATTTACTAAGGCACAAATTCAATTATTTCAAATTTTTTTAATCTACACCCGTACTGATAGTTGGCTCTATTTATTGTGGTTTTTCCTTAATATGTTTTGTGCAGTATAGAAGGAGAATAACATAAAAAATGTATTGCTAACTTTATTTTTTGTACTTTTGGCAAGAAAATCAACGATGAATGTCATCATAATGGGAAAAAAATTGAACGATGTTTTTTTTTTGTTTGTGCATGATGGAATTGGGTATGGCTTAATGCATGAGGATGCTTTTAATGTGCTTAAGAGTATGCACGGGAGCACGAGAGCAATGGGTGGTCTACATACTTTGTTGTTCAAAAACTTCTTTCTTAATTAGATACTGCTTATAGTTGGTCTTATGTGTCTGAATCTTTATAGTTTGGTCTATTCAAGTTCATTACTTTTCTTTCCATTTTGATGATCTATTTATTAAAATTATATCTTTATTTTTCTCATATCATCCAAATCATATGGATGATTGGGTGAATCGGGTATGTTGGTCTAACTTTTATGGATGAATTTCTTTTCAAATTTGGTAGAGACATGGAGCTTCAGGTATATTGCTATAGGAGGAAAGTGGAAACAAATCCTTTCTTCGTACTTTTTGTATGTGTTGTAACGAGAGGTCCTTTCTTTGCACTATTAGTGTATGTTGTAACGAGGGGTGCCAAAAAAATGATTTGCTAAAGAATAATAAAAGTCAAGAATGATTTGCCAGAAATTGAAAACAAAAAATAAAAGAGCAAACACAACCACAAAAGGCACTATAATTTATGTAGTTTTGTTTCAGCCAAGCCTACATTCATGAGAGAATTGAGAGGATCTAATCCATTAATAATGGATAGATGACGGAACTATGGTTCTCAAAATTAAGAACACTCGTCAAACTTCATAAATGTAATCACACATTAAAAAAGAATCTTACAATGCTAATTATATCACACATGAACTTCCTTTTTTCATGCACCGTAAAGCCATCAATGCTTGAGGTATGTGAGGAACCAGACATTAGAAAGTATCTTTGTAAGTCTTTGATTGCCTGCAAACGGAGGCTTTAGATCCATTTTGAGAATGAAGTTATTTAACACAAATTTTAAGAGAATCAATATACGACTTCTCACATTTCTGGGGGGGGGGCCTATTTTGAAAAAAGAAAGTGAGCCTGCTTAACAAATTGACCCCCTCTCCCCCGACCAAAATTTTTGAAAAGTTTGATGAATGACGGTTTTTTTGTGTTTTGTGCATGATGGCATTAGGTATGCCTTGGTGTATGATAGCTTTTATAGTGTGCTCAAGGGTATACACGGAAACAATGGGTACCAAGAGGTCTAAGTTTCCTGGATGATTATCTTTTCAAATTTGATAGCAAGATGTAATCTTCAGGTATATTGCCATATAGTGGAAACAAATCCTTTCTTTGCACTATTAGTATATGTTGTAACAAGAGGTCCTTTCTTTGCACTATTACCATTATATTGTCACAAGAGGAGCCCAAAAATGATTTGCAAAAGCATAATCAAATTCAAGAAAGATTTGCCACCAAGTAGAAACAAAAAGTGAAAGAGCAATTAAAACAACCAAGGCAACATAATTTTTGTAGTTTTGTTTCAATCAAGCCTTCATTCATGCGAGAATTGAGAGGATCTTATTCATCAATAATGAACTTATGCCACAATTATGGTGCACAAAATTAAGAGCTTATCAACCTTTTAAAAATTTTTAAGTATAGTCACAGGAAAAAACAAGAAATTCAATAATCTCACAATGCAAAATATATTACATAATAATTTCCTTTTAATGCACCGCAAAGTCATTAGTCCTTCATGAATCTTAGAATTTAGAGGGTATGTGAGGAACCAATAGATATCAAATTGCTCACCTCAAACACTAGAAAGCATCTTCGTTAAAATCTTCTATTGCTCGCAAACTGAGGCTTTATATCTATTTTGAGAAGGAAGTCATTTAACACAAATCTTAAGAGAATCAATATTCGATGCTTCAGATTTCCAATTATACACTTCGTTGAGAGGTGGGGTGGGGGTTATTTTGGGAAAAAATGTGCCCATCCGAATCAATGTTGTGATGCACAAACTCCTCGCCAACTGAGCACTCTAAGCTTCAAAAGCCTTGAAGGGCTCACCGTCATGCAATCTCATCAAGTCAAGATCTTGTCTAAACTGAAAACTTGTGAGAGAATTTTATAGCATAAATGTTATACTTTGAAGTGGTACTAAATATAAATGTGCACCTGCCCTTGAATTGTCTTGCCCTTGAAGCGGCTGTCTTCATTAACCTTAATGCTGCAATGGTTCGACTTGGCACACCCTGACAGCTTGTGCAACATAAATGTGATATGCCTGATCACCTGTACTCTTCCCATCATCTCATATCTAAACTTGTTTTGGATTTTTCCTACAGACTGGAAGCTAACTCTCGTCAGTTTCCTAAAGTACAATGTTTCAAAGTAGGCGAATAAATCATTGATGCATCCTCTAAAGTTGCCTTTTGGCTTTCACGTCAATCATAAGCCCTTGCAATTCTTGAGAATCTTAGTATTATCACGCAAAGAATCCAAAGACATTTGATTCACCATTAGATCAGCTATACATCTCACCCAAACCAAAGTCCCAGATACACCATCATGTGTCATAATACAAATAATGTAAGACTTATAGGCCTACACACACTATTACTTCTCATATACACGTGCCATCACATGATTTGTCTCTAAAAAAAGGAACTGTAATAACACATGGACATGTCATGGTTAGTCAAGTACGTGCAATCAATATGCGTATAATTTATAGTCATAGAAGGAACAACATCATGATGTATATTTGTTGTGTTTGCATATGCGATCTTGTACTCTTGATACTTGTCACCTATCAGTCACTCTCTCTTCTTTTGATTTTCCCTTGCGATCAACAACAAAAATAGGTGTTGTTTGTGCTAGCAGACTTTCTTTTAGAGGTAAACCCCTTCATAGGTCTCTCCAATCTCTCACCTTACCTTGCTTTTCTTCGTCACACTCTAAAAAACTTGTAAATCACATCATTTAAATGGATTCTTCACTTCCTCTAGACTTAGGGTATTTTTTCCATGCAATGTGATATTAAAGAGGGGATAAAAGCTTGATGTTGTTGTTGTAATGTGATATATAGAAATGCTTATATAAGGGAGTTAAATAGTACAACAATAATAAAACTTGATTATCATTATCTATAGTCACATAAATATTTCCCAAATAACGAGTCATATAATTAAATTATTTACATGTGACTTGATTGCATTCATAATCAATACAGCATTTACTTCTAATAGTTTGTTAGAGAGATATTTGGTCATGAATAGAGGCTCTAGTTTGAGCCATAAAACTTATATGGTTGTCTTCTAAGTCTTCCATCAATACATTCTCTGATAACCACAACTAGATCACCATGATTGCTTTTTCACCTTAAAAGACTTGGTTAGAAAGTATTAGAAATGATATTTTTTATTAGATTTAAATGAGAAATTGACTCGTAATAGGACACAATCATACTTGTCAACGATGAATTGCGCACTACGGTGCAAAGTTCCCCGTGGAACTATGGTGCATAGCGCACGGCACGACGATCCATTTTAAACATGGCGCACAATATAAAATAATTTAAAAATATATATTTATTAATATTAAATACCATTAAATAACAAACAATAGGTTGATTAGAGCAAAATCTAAGTATAAATATCCTGCCAAACAGCAAAAAATGACTACTTTAAATCTCACAGAAACTTACATCAATAGATTTAAGTAGGATTTAAGCATAATTTATCCTAAATCTTGCCAAACAACAAAATGACAGCTTTAAATCCTCCAAAAAAGTTAAAGTGTTTTAAGTTTTTGTGATATTTTCTTAATTTGATGTTTAATTAATTAATAATTAATTATGATTTTAATATATAAACCTTAAAAATTTTAGTTATAATTTACAATTTGAAATTTATACAATGTTAACAAAATAGTGCGCGCCATTTGCGCATTGATCAATGCGCCATTGCCCATGCATGACACAAACATCGTGTGCTATTTTGATGCGCCGCATCGTGCCAAGAAAATAACGCGGTTTGTGCGCAGCGCCGTGTGCCACGACGCACGCCATTTTGAGCCATTGACATGTATGGACGCGATTGAGAAAAATGATTCATATAGCCGACCTCACGTAGTGAGATAAAAGCTTGATGATGTTGTTGTTATTGCTTGTCTTTTCATATCCACTCATCATTGTCGACATCTTTGAATTCTCCATGAGTTCTTTCACAGTGTCTTGATGGACTAGAATTGTACTTGTCTTTCTCAAAAGGCTAAAATTCTTTGACCATCAAAATTTTTGATTTTGAACTTCATGGTCGTTAAGATATTGGTTTTATGTAACAAGAGATACCAAAACTTGATTTGTGGAAAGGCCCTCAAAATTGAGATCGAAGTGTTACAAGGTAAACAAAAAAATTGAAAGGGAAAACAAAATGATTAGGACATCAGTCAGAGATTTCGACATGTGTACCATCGACGAGGACGACGATCGACGGCCACGATTCAGAGTCTTTACCTTTGATGTAGTGCACGTTATATGTATTTTTATTTTATGTTTCCTAGTTTACCCTTCAGGGGTATTGAGTCTCTTTATAGCCCTGAGGGCATTAATGTCTTTTTCTTTTCTCTAGTTTTGAGACCTATATATTGGTCTCTATGCTTGTATTATTTTTCTTAATGAATGACATATGAAATTTCCGATTTTCTTTACTTGATCTCTAAGTGAGTTCTTGAGAGGAGAAGCCCGTGGAGGGTGAAGCAATACCCGTCAATCTTTGGAGGATTCCGAGGTTCGCGGTTCTTCAATTTTTTCCCTTTTCCCTACACTTTCCTCTCCTCTAATTCCCTCACCCGCCGGCCTCCTCTCTTCTCCCCACCCTCGCCGTGCCTCCCTAAACCGAACCCCCACCCGCCGGCCTCCTTGGGCCGCCCCAAGCCGCCGGCCTCCAACCACCCACCCACCGCCCTTCTCCTCCCCCACCACCAAACCCTTTCATCCCTCCTAGCCGCCGGCTCCCCCCCATTGTCCATTTGAATTTTGAAATTCAAATATCATGTGGCCTTTATTCTCTTTTCTAAAATAGAATTTGGTAATTAGGAAAGTTTCCTAATGAGAATTCAATTGATTAATTGGATTTTCAAATTCTTTCCTATTGCTTAAAACTAAAATAGGAAACCTTCCAATTTAATTAAATCTGAAATCAAATCAGATTTAATTAAAATCTCTATTAATTTCCTTGGGCCCCACTTGCTTAACATAAACCCTCATCTCCCCTCTCTACATGGCCGGCCCCCCTTCCGCTTTAATTTTCTCTCTCCAATTCCCTCCCAATTGCAATTAATGCTCCCCTAATCCCCTCCTAAAATTAGCCGCCCCTAGCCCTTAGTGGATCAATTTGAAATTCAAATTAATTACCTCCCTCCCTTAAGCAAATCTGAATTAATTTCAGATATCCAAATTTCCCCCTAACCCTAGCCTATCCTAGCTGCCACCCCCTTCCTTTCCCCTTCCCCACGGCCACCTTCTCCTTCCCCAAACCGCCGCCCCTCTCTTTCTCCCTATCTCTTCAATTCTCCTCTCAATTTCACGATGAATGGCGGATCTCGAATGGGACTACGGATTCGTGCTTGACGATCAAGATCAAATCAACATTCTCCAATCTCCTTTCTTTGACGTGGGATTCGACTTCGACGATACTATTGAAGATTACCTAGACCGCATCCAAGACACCTTAGTAGACGTGATCGACGAACAACGATCCAAGGGACATTGGACCATCACCGGCCGACCATCTTACTCCCCGACTCCGGCTACCTCTCCGGCGACTACTACCCTACGCAACACTTGTCTTCTAGTGGCATCCCTAAGTGTGCTCGTAACTTTCCTCCGTCAACCTCCACGTTCAAGAGTTCGAGTGAGGGATCTCAAGGTGAAGGATCTAAATCTTAAACTTGGAGCTTTTGTTATAATTGCTATTTGCATTACTTATTAGTTCTTGGTTGTTGTTTTGCAAGTGCCTATTGGCTATTGTTCTCAACATTGTAACTAATTGCTATTTACTCTTTCATTTCAAGTTCTTAAGCTTTCACTTGAGCAAACATAGGTTTATTGGTAGCTAAGCAAAGTTCACTAATTTTATTAATATCTTAATTGCGATTCTTGTTTCATCGTATTTAGTTTCACATCACAAAACCATGAAGATATTAAGATTTATATGGCTAGACTTCAATAAAGCTTACATCTACAGGAGAGGAGAGATGATTTAATGAAGTAATAATAAACATAATTCATAAAATTAGCAGCACTCATGACCTTTCCCCAAATTTAAAGTATACCTACATATAAAGAAGATGAAGAAATAAAATAATCTCACGACACATAGATTGCCTCACAAAAACTTCTTGCATGCATCTTGAAGCCATAAATTCTGTAAGAACCCTATAATTGAGAGGGGATGTGGGGAACCAATAGAGATCCATATTGTTTGCTCACTTCAAACCCTAGAAAGCATCTCCCTATACAATCTTCAATTGCATGAAATTGAGGCCCTGCACTTGCCCCTAGAAGGGATTCACTTGACAGAAATCCTGAGAGAATCAATTCCTGATTCCTCACGTTTCCAATTCCACTCAGGGGAGCTCTGGAAACAAAATATGAGTCAAGTTAACAGCATATTATTTTTATTGAACTTGCAATGTTTTTATATTTTACTTACAACACTTTGATCATTTGACATCCGTTGTTGATATATGAGTCTAAGTATGGTAGGCTGTAGAAATTATGATGGGTGTTTTAAGCAGAATATTCTGTAAATTCTATTGGTTTATAATTCACAATTCAATGCAAGGTGCACTTCATGTTATTATAACTTATTCTGCACTCCTGTAGCGTTTTTTTCTTTTCAAAAAGCCAGCATGTGGTAAGTTGGGCTGGATGTGAGGTTTATTGAAACCTTTATGTGCTATTTGTTAAATTATCCGTAAGAAATGTTACCAATTTTATGAGCCATCTATTTAGGGTATAGTTACCCATAAGGATTCTTGCAGTAGGTCATGATCCTAATACGTAGGTTGTCTTCGTAATTTATGTTATGCAATGATAGATTAGAAAGAAATAAATTATAAAATGATTTTCTTATGGTTGTGATGTTCTTGTTATTTTCCAAGTGTGAATTTGAATGAGTAGGTGGAAGCATGTTTAATAGTCTATTCACATCTCTCTTTAATTTTTTTTCGATTGCCTTATCTTATGTGTTAGACGTTGTTCTCAATTTGGTTGCACAAAACACAACATTACAACTGGGAATCAAGATTGTCATTGACATTATGTAGTTACAACAACAACGGAGTATATATTTGTGCTATCGTTAACCAACAGTATATTCTTGTGGATTCAAAGATAGTACAACAACAATGTCAATAATACGTGAACAATTTAAAAAATTAGCATCAAGATAATAAAATATTTAAAGTTTATCAGAGAAGAAGAATGAATCAAATCTTTCAAAGATTGAGAGCACTATAACAACGGGATGGCTACTCCAACCCGTGGTTTAATTTTTTTCAGCATTAAACCGTTTCCAAACCCATTGCATGTACTTTTATTTTACTTGTATTGAACCAATTGGTCTAAACCCTTTGTTAAACCCCAGATTTATCTAAACATTATAAATTGACCTTAAATGCTGTAATTGAATTCAGGAAATAAGATTTTTGGTTTCTCCTTTTCTCCCCTTCTTCTTCCTTAAGGAGTCCACACCTACTCAAAAGGTGCCTTCCCCTTCTTAATGTAGATCAAGAAGCATAACAAATGATGCTCTCGTTGCACTAAACTCACATTTCCACCTCATTCTTCAGCCGACCAGTCTTTTCCACCGCCGCCTACCTCCATGTCAGCTGCGAAGTTATTGTTTCTCCACCAGAAAACACTGTGCAGCCTTCAGGTTCTACTTCAAGTTTCTTGTCCACCAACCTCTCCATCGCATTTCAGCAGCCTTCGATCTGCCTTCAGCAGTCCTCAGCTAACCCAACTGCAGCCTTTTTTTCAACCACAAGTCTATCCAACCATCTCTGGTACAGTTTTTTCCTCTTCAACAGAATCAACCAGCTTCAAGAATTGCCTCCAAAGCAGCTCTCTTCCAAAGACGCTGCTATCCTTCATGACTCTACTGTTTCAACCGCAAAAACCACATTTTCTTGCCACTTTTCTTCTGTTGAATAAGCTACCACACTTGTGGTATTTTTTATCTCAGCCGCAAGAATAGTCCATCCTCTTCCACCAGCCGTACCTTTCTAGTTTCTCCATTGCTACCTTTTCTCTACCGGTAGAAACAAGCAGATTTTTCACTTGGCATCTTCAGTCCTTTCACAAGCAACTAGGCTGCTCTCTTCTTCAGCAAATGGGCCAACGTTTCCTCATCTTCAGCAACTAGGCCACTAGCTCTTCTTCAGTTAGCTTCATCGCCTGCAGTTCTGCATGTTTTTCCGCCCAGTCCAGTCCAGTCCAACAACTGCAGTTTCTGCTCATTTTCAGCCTACTCCAACAGCTGCCATTCCCTTCATCCACAATTGTCAGCTTTCAGCATCCAGAACCGGCCGACCTTTTCTTCTCAGCAACAACAGTTCTACTCCAGCCTCCTTCCACTCTGTTTCAGCCGTAGTTTTTTTTCCAACTATCTTCAAGATTGCAAGATTTCCTTACAACCGTCACAATTCCTGCAACTCAACAATAAAATTTTCAAGATTACGTACCAATTCTTATTATCAAGAATTGCATATTTTCAAATTTCTCATCAGCAAACATCAACCAACATGAAGAATGCAGATTTGGTTGAAGCTCTATGCTCAATACAAAGTAATCAGTAATTGCAATTTTCTGCAATAAAAAAATCCCTCCAACAAGTGATTGTTCAATTTGCCTCCATTGACTCATCTCTTCTACATGCTTTTATGCATTCTATTGACAAGAAACTTGATAGTTTGTGCATTAACTGCCCACGTCCTCCACTTCATCAAGATCCTTCCTCTTCTGCCGGCATCCTTAGTTTTGTTGATCGAATCCCTTCTCCATAGCCGCCACCATCTCCAACAAGTTTTTGTTTTCTTAAATCAAGAAAAGTTGAACTACCTCGCTTTAATGGATTCGACGTCGAAACATGGACCTTTAAGAATACTTTGATTTCCACAACACTCTTGATTATCATCGTGTTAGCATAGCTTTCTTTTATCTTGAAGGACTTGCGACTATTTGGTACAAATGGTTAAACATGAAAGCTCTTTCTGCTTCTTTTCCATCTCTCAACTTTGAGGATAAAGTTATTTTTCATGGTGATAGGAGTGTTAAGCAACAATAGATTATTGTGGATTCAAAGATAGTACAACAATAATGTCAAAAAATGGGTGAACAATTTAGAAGATCGACATCAAGCAAGATAAAACAAATTCAAAGTATATCATAGAAGAAGAAGAAAACAAATCTTTTAAAGATTGAGAGCACTACAACAATGGGCTGGCTAAACTCGTGGTTCAATTTATTTCAGCATTAAATCTATTCTAAACCCATTGTATGTTCTTTTATTTTACTTGTATTGAACCAACTGGTATAACCCTTTATTAAACCCAAGATCAGTTTATGTAAACATTATAAATAGACCACAAAGGCTGTAATTGAATTCAAGAAATAAGATTTACGGCTTCTCTCTTTCTAGTCTCTCTTATTCCCTGTCTTTTTTCTTAAGGAGTCCACACCTACTCAAAAGGCGTTCCCTATCTTGATGTAGATCAAGAAGCATAATATGATGAGGACAACTGACCGTGGAGAGTCTACCAGAGACGGGGTCGACGATCTACGGCCACGATCGTGCCTATATATTTTTGAATTATTTTATGTATTTGATTTGATATTGTACTTTTTCCCTTTCTACCATCACTTGAGGGCTTTGTCTTATGTATGTCCTAGGGGCAAGAGTGTCTTTGTTTATTTCCTTCATGTATTTGGCTATTTTAAGTCCCCTTCTCCACTTGGCGAGGGCTAATGATGGTGATGAATGAAAATTCCAGCTTTTCTTGTTTGATCTCTTTGTGAGTTCTTGAGAGGAGAAACCCTAGGAGAGGGCTAAGCATCACCCACCAGCCGTCGGTAGGAGCCGGGACTTGTGGTTAGTTCTTATCTTCTTTCTCCCTCCACTTCCACCGCCGGCCACTCTTTCCATCTCCTAAAGCCGCCGCCCACTTTCTCCTCTCACCCCTACCCGACGACCCAAGCCTCACCACCACTCTTCCCACCGCCGGTAACCCCACTCCACCAATCCCACCGCCGTCTTTCACACTTCCCACCACCAAACCCTAAACCTCCTCTACCCGCCGGCCTACCCCACCATTAATTTTGAATTTTCAAAATTCAAATAATCCTAATCACCTTCCTAAATTATCTCCTTGTCAATTAGGAAAGTTTCCTTTCTTGAATTCAATTAAATATTTGAATTCAAATACTTTCCCTAATGATAAAACCCAATTAGGAAGCTTCCCTAATTTAATCAAATCTGAAATGAAATCTCAGATTTGATTTCAATCAATAATTAAAACCAATAGCCCACATACATTGAACCTAGACGCTTTCCCCTCTCTCTCTTTCTCCCTATTCTCTCTCCAATATAGTCACTAACTACTAATTAAATTCCCCCACTAATTCTCTTAGCAGCCCCCCCACCAACCATATTTGGGATTGTTTTGAATGTCAAAATTCAAATCTCCCTCCCCAATTAAATCAATCCATGATTCCCAAAACTCTCCAAAACCAGCCATCCCCAACCTTCTCTCAGACCGCTGCCCCTTCCAGTTCCCTCCTCACGTGGCCCTCAGTATCCCCTGAATTTCTGCTTGCTGTCCCCCTATTCTAGCAAGCGTGTCTTGCTGTCCAGCATCCAGGAAGGCCACAATTTGCTGTCCATAGTTTCCAGCAGCACAAGGAGCAGGCCAAAACTTTTCTGAACCTTATTGGGCACGTCCAGGATCTGTCCAAGATCAAAATTGCTGCTGTCCTAAAGTTCTGCACCTGTTCCCGGCTGTTCCTTGGTGCGAGAAGGCTCTTGGTTGCTGGCCACCTCTTTCCCAGCATTCAAACGACCTTGCCGGAGTGCGTATCTCTCTTGTCTTTGGGTAAACTCGACATCAGACTCTCTATCTTCATAATTACATCCTTGATTGTGGTTTTATTATATTCATGAAGATAATGTTAATGCTTCTCCGTTAAAACCTAGTAATTGGAAGAGTTGAGTGAAGGATCTTCTTGTAGTGACTAGTCTTATTGTTAACGTAGGGATCTCTTGTTGAAACCTATCTTGCATGCAACATTAAGAGTAATTGATTACTTTTGTGGTCTTAACTTTAATATATGTGACTTGGCCTAAACTTGTGACACCGCTCTCTTGTTTTAATTTCATCGTTTATATCGCTTAAAGTTTTAAATAATATTGTTCTCTAGATCTAAGTGTGCAAATTCCTTAAATCACACCATCCACTCATTTATGTCCTGCATCATAATAGCTATCTACTAAAGGTATATTTATAAGATGTCACGACCTGACCCTGAAGCTCCAGTTAATGAGGCGGTAATAGACAATCAGATGGATATCACAGTTCTTTCAATAACAACAATTACTTAATAAACTAATATCCAAATGTAAATGAAGAGTCATCAAAATAATTTTCAATCTAAACATACGATAAAACAACTATTATCATATCAATTTTCTATTTCTTTTAAATTTTATTCTTTTAACATCTTATTTATTATATGAGCACCATCTAAATTTTATAAAAATGAAGGTACAACTATTTTCAAATTTTTTAATTTATCATGCATGGGTACCTTGCGTCCCCAGTCAGTGCTATAAGGTGGTGAACTTCTGTATTTGCGTCCATTTATTTTTTCCATTTATACATTTTTCCATTTTAATATTATAGTTAATTATATTCATTTCATTTCCCTAAGACCACCAAACAAATCATCGGGTAAAATCTTAAGATGACTTGTTTGATTTATTATGCAAAGTAAATATTTAATTGAAAACCCCGCTAGTTATGTTATGCAATAACTGATCACATCATCCGGTTAAATGACACTTTAAAATATTTATAGGTTCATTAGGTTTGAGATATTTTTATTGTGTACAACATTAGAGTGGTTGTGGCATTAATAAAGAAAATGAGGCAATGTTACACTTGCTTTTATTTTTATATGAATATTATTGTGCCATTAACTTTATAAAATTCATTATTTACTCCCAGTGCATTAGGCTTAGCGGTGGGACTTATAATTTGAAAGTTTAAGGAAGCCCCAAAGGTTTCATTTATACTCTAATTTTTATGTGATGATAACTGTGTTAGTGGGCCTTGTATACTTTGCTCTTTTGCTTGCAATGAATTGAATTTAGGTGAATTTATGTAATATATAAAACATTTGAATTTAGTCTTCCCAAATATTTGATTGTAACATGTATTACATTAGGGCGTAGGGTTTACATTCTAAAGATTTATGGAAGGCCTATGATTGGGACTTATAACCCTCTCTTATAGGTAGGTTGACCTTTAAATGAATTTTCACTGAAAAAAGGCCTTATGTACAAGCATTGAAAATATTTTAGTGACACCTATAATTGAATTGATAGCTTCCGAGTCACGATGAAAGGGTTATTACTTTTTATTTTGGTAACCTTTAGTGGGCATCGAGCATGCCAAATTTGTTAATTTGTTGATGACCAATCCTAGAGATTGATAGTTATGACCTTGCCTTATATTATGGTGACCCACTTGTTTTTTGTAAATAAATTTTTTTTAGATGAGGCCTTAAAGGCCTAATGTAAATGCATTGTCAAATATTTTGGTGAGACTCATGGTTGAATTATCGATCTTTGATCCTCCACTGAAAAAGCTTGTTTGCTTGTATTACATGGATTTTTAGGCATGTCATCGTTATATAGTTTAGAAGCTTAGAGAGATGTTAGATCACAAGCCATGCCCACTCTATCGCACATACATAGAGGATTGAACCAAAGAGACTTTTAATCATTATTTTGTTACTTGGCAGATTTTTTGTTGCAGTACTCCATTGATGCACGTGGAGGATTGAGTTAGTCAATTGGCTTTTCATAATTTTGAGATTTTTTTGAGGGTCATTCTTTTTTTTTTTTTTTTAAATTTTGCCTGAGAAATTTGAATCACACATCTTATAATATGTGTGAGACTTTTTGAAAATTCTCAAACATTATATTTTCTTGCATGTGTCAGATTTTTTCAAAATTTTCAAGATTTCTCTTTATAATTTTCGATCAAAATCTGATCAAAATTTTATGGTTCATCATTCGAAATTTTCATGAGCTTTGGCTTGCTTAGTGGTGTTAGTCGACCCAATGTGATCGAATGGTTTTATTAACCTCGGATTACATTATTTAAGAGAACCTCATAGACCCAGGGTGAATGTTTTGATGATTTGGTCAATTTCAAACTAACTTTGGTTAACAGAGTGCCTCGTGCACTATTGAGTGAGGCACTATTGAGTGTGCCTTGTTGCTAACAACTTATAGGCTTAATCATTAAGGAACATTAAGTTTGTCTCATAACTATGATGGTGTCTTCACAATTGGGCTAACCAAACCCGGTTATGGGGTGCATGCCACATCCTTAATGATGGAGTTATGTTATGATAAGCAATAACGATCCCATCATCCTATTAAATGATACTTCAAAATATTTATATGTTTGTTAGGCTTGAGATATTTTTATTGTTAACAACATTAGGGTAGTCATGGCATTAATATGCAAATCAAGGCAATGCCACACTTGTTTTTATTTTTATATGAAAATTATTGTACCATTAGCTTAGGCTAAGCAAAGTTTGCGAAAGCCCCAAAGGTTTCATCTATGCTTTAATTTTTATGTGATGATAACTGTGTTAGGGGGCCTTGACTACTTTGCTCTGTTGCTTGCAGGGGATTGTATTTAGGTGAATTTATGTATATACTTGACATCTTAATTTAGTTTTCTTGAACATGTGATTGTAACATGTATTACATTAGGCGTAGGGTATACATTCCAAAGATTTGAGGGAGGTCCATAGTTGGGACTTATAACCCTATCTTATAGCTAGTTTGACCTTTAAATGAATTTTCATTAAAAAAAGGCTTTATGTAAAAGCATTGAAAATATTTTAGTGTTACCTATGTTTGAATTGATAGATTTTGTGTCACGATAAAAGGTCAATTTAGTTAAGTGTAAGAAGGGTTAGTTTTTATTTTGTTAACCATTGGTTAGTAATAGGTAGGTCAATGTTGTCATTTGTTTGTGTAGGACCGGTCTTAGAGATTGACATTTATGATCTTACCTTCCAAGTATGGTGACCCTTTTGTTTTTTTTAATAAATATTTGTCATATGAGGTCTTGAAAGTTTAATGTAAATGCATTGTCAATGTTACGCCCCACGTGAACCACACTCCTCCCAATTGATGATGAATGCAACAAATGAAATCATGCAATTTATTTTATATTTTCTAATGCATAAACTATTCATAAATATTTAGGAAAAACATCAACCTTTAACAACAAAGAGAAAGCAGTCAAAAAATTCTTTAACAATTTATATCTATAAAGAAACTAACAACTTTCAAACATTCATAAAAATATCTTACATACCTCCCATCAACACTTATCTTAATACTATATATAACAAATATAAGATGCAAATTAAATATATTTCTATTCAGCCTCAATCTTATTCTTCCACTTTTTTGCAAAACCAGTCATAATGAAGTCTGATGAGTTATAAGGCTCAAAAAGATATTTAGTTTTAATACATGCTTCCAGTGTACAAAAGATTTAATTAATATGTAGCTATAATGTTTGTATGTATTCAATCCATACCTGCTGTATAACAAATCATTAATATGTATAAATTGTATGAATGAGCTGTATATAAAATTATGTAACGTTAATATGCTCACCTCAATAAGAAAGAGGTAAAATACTAATCACAATACCATATGGAAAGTAATATCATATAAGCTGTTTTAAACATTCATCAATCCTGAATTTAATCACATAGATGTTTCATTTAATTGCACATCTTTCCTTTCAAACTCCATGTCTTCTCTAGTTTAAGAATATGCCATGCTAAGATGTTAAGATCCAGATCATCTCTAGCTCGTAGGCTTCATCGTACCGAGGTCTCATTGTCTTCTGAGATCTCATTGCCTCTATCATCTGTAGGCCTCATATTATACCGAGGTCGCATTGCCCATCGGGCCACCTGTCTTATCATCTAACATGATTTTTCTCATCTAACATGATTTTTCTCAGATTTGGCAAATTCTGCTTAATTTTTTCAAATTTGTAATTAAACATGTTATGTATTACTTAAAATAAACATGAAATTCAGTGCATGTATAACAAGGGAGACTATATATTACATATGCTTTTCCCTTTTTATTAATTAGCGGAACATTTATATAACCACAAGATACTAAATTTTAAGCATGAATCATTAAAATATATAGGTGGTCTTTTGCACATGGATGCTAAGCTGTCTACATACATATAACAAAATGAGGAAATTTTTTTGAACGTTATTAGCTTCAATGAAAGTGCAATTGTCCTATCAAAATGAATAAAAAACTTGCTTCTTGATTTAAAAAATTGTATATCTTACCTTAGTGTGAGCTGCCTCTATAATTTGGACTCCTTGAGCTCGCCTATGTGTATATATCGCCTATATTCTTCTAAATTTCTTAATTTAGAAATTTTCATGAATTTCAATATGCACAAGTAAAGACATTAGAATTACTCTCAAAATTATATACCTTACAATTTTCCTCCTCGTACACAATTTGAGTATTCAAAATTTCCCCTTCTTATATAATACAAAATTCCTAAATAACAATTTAATATATTTAAATGAGAAACTTTTCACTAAATAAATATATATAAAAAATACAAATTTTCTTACATTTTTCCCTCTTTTCCTTTTTCCCCTTCTCTCTCTTCCTCTTCTTTCTTTCTCCTCTACTTTTCCTCTTATCCAATTCTTCCCTTCAACCGCTTTGGCTGCTCATTTCTGCACCTAGCCGCAACCCCCCAAGCACTCCAACTCGAGATCTCCCAACAATTGACGCTTCAGTTATGCAGGGAAAGGATTGTATCATTTCATAAATGCTAATTACCCAATTGTCCTTCCCAACAGCCACTGCATGGTTTGCAAAGTGGAAATTTTAATTTTTTCCTTGCCCTGCTACAGTATTTTTCATTAATGATAGTGAAGTTTAATAAAAGTTTAGAAAATTTATTCAAATCGAAACTAGTTTCATAACTTTCACAGTCTTGCAATTTTATATATATATATATATATATCAAATTGCTCCATTGATGAGTACAACACAATGGAATGTTTTTTTTGTGAAAATTGGTATTTCAGGGTAAAATTGAATTAAGCCAAATTTGTACATTATCTTAGGAAAATTAGGTATTACAATCAAATATTTTGGTGAGTCTCATGGTTGAATTATCGATCTTCGATCTTCCATGAGAAAAAGATTGTTTGATTGTATTGAGGCGGAATTTTTCAGGCATTTCATCGTCATTCAACTTAGAAGCTTAGAAGGATCTTGGGTCGCAAGGTGCGTCAACTCTATCGCACATGCACAAAGGATTGGACCGAAGAGAGTTTCAATCATTATTTATTTAATTGGGCATTTGTTTTGATGCAAACCTTGGACTCCAGTTTTGCAAGTGGAGGATGGAGCTAGAGAGTAGGCATTTTATTTTTTTGGCATATGCCCTTTATAATTTTAAGATTTTTTAGGAGGGTTATTCATGTTTTTTGCATGAGAAAATAGGAGTGACACACATTGTAATGACTGCGAGACTGTTTGAAAATGCTCAAAATTTTTTTTTAAAAGTTTCTCAAATTGTTATATTTTCCTGAATTTTGCTTTAAAGTTCTCTTTTTTTTTTAGTTTTTTTTTAAATTTTGTTATTAAAAAATATCAGGAGCATTACTCATCGTCTTGACTTACTTGAGTATGTATGTATGTGACTTGATGAGCCGATGATATTTATGAATCAAAGAGCTCATCTAGAAGCTTTTTAAAATTATTTGCACATTGTTTAGTTTAGAGCAACATAATGAACCTTTCCTCAAAGAGCAAAAATGACACTTCGATAGCAATTGTGATTTCAATATTCATGTTTTCATTTGAAATGCACATGGGATTTTGGGTTTTGGTGACTTGGCATACTTTTTGGAGCTACTCACATGCTTTTTGGTGCGTATCAATTTGCTTTTAGGTGCACACTTGCATGCATTTTGTTTCACATTTTTATGCATTTTGTTTCACATTTTTAAAATTTTGGCAGGACTTGAAATGCATGTGCAAGAATCCATGCCTATAAAGAGGATTGCCTTGTATCTCATTTTTGTATCCCTTGTAAGTATTTATAATATTATAGGAGGCAGCAAGGCGGTCTTACTCGTATTTGTTTGTGATCTGCCAATTTTCATATAAATCCTTTGTCTCTTTTCTCATGATCTGTATTGTAATTTTTTGTGTTTATTTTGTCTTTTTTTCGTATTTTCATCCGCCCTTTTTTTGGTTGAGTTATTTTGATCCAAAAATTGTTTATATTTGACTTTTTTGAAGTTAGATTTTTGGTAGGTTTCACAGCATTCCTTTGTTGTTTTCGTTCAAAAATCCATGCTTACAAGTTGGGGTGCCTGATTATCCTTGGTTTGCCGTGTTCTTCAGTAGGTGAAAAAGAATTTTAGTTAATAATTTAGGCGAGGTCAATTTTACTTGGATAATGTGTATTTATTCCATTATGTTTTTGAGATTTTTTTTGTACTTATTATTTGAGATGAAAAATTAATACTATTCTTTTAATTTTTTTTTGAACCTATCATTGTTCAGATCATTCCGTATCTTTCAGTCCTCTTGTCATTTGTATCCTTCAAAAGTGCCTCAGGCTGCTCGAGTCAGATTCTGAAACCTTAAAGTTACATGAGAGTTCTCTGATTTCTTTATATGTGGGCAATACATTGAGATTAATTATGCATTCTCAGGTATGAGTTTTGTCACTCTTCTGTGATTTTCTTTTTTAATTTCATAACATGCTTTTGATTGATTTATGACTGGTAGGTGGATATGAGAACGCTACCTAGTCTCATATATATGGTTCTATATGAAATATTTGAAGATCATTCTTCAGCAGATGAGAATCCAAGGAATTCCCTGTGTGAATGGAGGCCGTTAAAAAATCTGTTTGGCTTTGCTTGCAATATTTTAGATGAACAGGCCTGCATCTTGCATTCTGTTTCTGGTTATAACTTTGAAAAAAGTGAAGACTCTTTCTCTTCAGTACTTGCTGACGTGGAAGAACTTCTAAGACATGCACAAGGGGGAAGGGTAGATGGATTGGCTGTGGCCTTCAGATCATCTATTCTATGTGCTGCTCCTGATGATATACTGGTAAATCTTCCTTCTGTTCTAGCCATTATGCAGCGAAGTTTCCCAACACATCTACCATTCTTGAGTTCAGTATTTTTTCAAGAACCTAAGCTTCTTGTTAATATTAGGGAGCTTTGGCCCAAAATGTTCTTTTCTGGTTTTGAATTGATTAACCAAGCAGTTGACCGTAGTTATGGAGGAGACGTTGGGTATGAATTCTCAAGCAATGAGTCAATATTGGCAACCAATCTTGATTCCATGGAATTCTCAGCTTCTGCATTCTGCCTTTTTCTTAAGCACTCTCCATTCTATGTACTATTTCCATCAATCTTGAGCTTCGCTACTTGGGAATCACATTCAACTAGAATTCAGGAGGTTTTTCCTTCAAATAAAATGCTAGAGTTGCTTAAAGTCAAGGTTTCTGAAGACTCAATTGACGACTCTATTTTGCATCTGAAATATGTGCTGTTTTGGACTTACCATATGTTCTTACTGTACAAAGAAAAGCAATCCGATATCATCAGTGAATTGCTCCTAATGTGTATTACTGTTGTTCAGGATTTAATGGATCATCTTCTGGCAGTGATTTTCAACCAAGCTGATTTAAAAGTTTGCTATCTTTCTTCAGTTGGACAGTATGCACAGTTTATTGTTGAGCTCATCTTTTGTCATCCCATTGTGACCCTGTACATCTCAAATCCTTTGTATTTCAGCAGGAAATTTACAACTGCAGCTTCTGGAATTTCTCTAGACTCTTTTTTAACTACTTTTAAACAAAATATTCATTCTATAGACCAATGCATGTTACAGTTGTTGAGGAAGCTTTTTGAGTTTTTGTTTGTTTTGAGTAGCACTATTAGTTCATCTGAAATACATAATTTTGTTTGGGAGTCACTTATAAGAGTTAAAAATACGCTGATACAGAAGATTTTACTGTCTTTCAGAGAGGAGTTTGAGCTACTTGTTGTTAGTAAAAATGCAGGACGTTTTCTCGCTATATTTTGCATATTTCTGTCCTTGATGGAATTTATTTCACTCTTCGATTTATTGGACTTGGTACATTGGATGTTCTGCAAAATTGAAAGCAACATTTCGGACGGCACATCACCATTGGAGTATGCTGTCTCTGTTGGCTTGTATATTGCAGATGGTTCACTAGATATGCTATGCAGCCTTCTACAGGAGTCAACATCGAAGTTCAAATCTAATATTTTTTTGGAAGGATTAAAAAGTTTTGACGCGTCCCTTGTTCCAAAAATTTTTTATAAGATAATTGACTTCTCTTTATGTTTTCATCTAAACAAATCTGATATCTGCTTACTAAAGACTGTGAATGTTGTATATAATCACCGACGCATGAAACCTTCAAACGCTCTCCTCCCATTGCATGTATTGCTATCTAGCATGATCTTTAACATTCCTGTGAAGATGCTTATGTATTGCATCTATTCTATCAGTAAGATTAATGCAAAAACAGTGTTGCTGCTTACTGAAGTCAGTCCTGTTCATATGCGGCTCTTTGGAAAAATATTTTTGGCAATTTTAGACAATAGTGTGTCTGCAATGGATGTTTCAAATGCTGGTGTTATGCGACCATGTAGGGGTAAAATGACCAGCAATTCAAAAGACCGCTTTTCAAATGATGATCTTTTGCTTCTTTTGCCAGTTGCTTTATCATATTTCGTTTCTGCCTTAGATAAACATGGAGAGCAGGGTTTTCAACCTTTTATGAAAATTCCCCATACTTATGCAAATATTCTTTTGGATGGTTTCTCTACTTGGGACGCCTTCGTCTCGCAGGAGATTTTCCAGGAAGATGTTGATGAATTTTCACCACGCTCTTTGGAGGAATTTAACAAATTTTGTTGCAATTCCTTAATTGGGAAGACAATTGCCATGCTCCATTATTTTTTTGTATTAAATGGGAGTTCGGTTAGATGGAAGAAAAGGTTGAAGCTATTTGATAGTATATGCCCACAGTCAAGCTTTTTTGATGGACATTTTAGTTGTGGCGATGAGGGTTTGGACGCTTGTTCATATAAGCAGTCTTTGAAGGTGATTAATGAAGTTGCTGCTAAGATATCGTTTATGAGGTTGCTCTTATTTTCTCCAGAGTGTTCAATCCAGTCTATGGGCTTCTTGGAGGATGAAAGTGTCAAACACATGTTTATGGGAAAGGAATCTGGCCGATTGAACCAGGCAAAACTAAGGTTTATGAACATCCTAATCAATACGTTGGACCATATTTGGAAGCAGTTTCCCCTGAAAGTAGATAGCTCAGTAGCTGGTTGTGCGACCAACTGTTATGGAGTATTTAGATTCCTAGAGAATTTAATTTTAAAGGAAATTGTCAAGTTGTCAAAGGAGATGCATAGCTATTTGATTGAAATCTCCTCTTTTTCTTTTGCGAATGATTTCATAAGGTCATCTCTTCTCCACAGATTTGAGGATCATGATACACTAAGAGGCATTCGTTGCTTTCTTGTTGCATTGTCAGGTTCAAAGTTTTCCTTTGGTGATGTTCTTGAGCTTCTGATTGGTCACTCTGCTTTCGTGAAAATTATTCTATGGAATGTTGCTATCTCTGATTCATCTGTTTTCTCCAGTGGGACATTGCTTCAGCCACTTAACAGCGTTCTGAAACTAGTTGATGTTTCTTGTAGTCTACAGAATATCCGTTATAATGAACCGTCTCCCAAAGTGAGGCATGATTGTTATTCTGTTGAAGATGTAAAACTTGAAGTAGTGAGGTTACTAAGAATATTATTTCATCTCGGGGACGGGACTGCTAGAATGGGTTGCTTCAATTCAAAAGAATTGCTTGCTTTGCTTTTGTGCGGTTATAGTGCAACCCAAAGTCAGATTGACCTTGAGATATTTCATCTAATGCAGGAGATAGAGTCACTTGAAGGGCCAGATAATGTGAACATGGAGGCACTAGATTACATGTGGGGTGTTGCTGCCTTGAAAATGAGGAAGGAGAAAACTCATGATATATTATTACCATCTAACGGGACATCTGATTGTGAAACAATTGAAGAACGAAAGATACACTTTAGAGAGAACATTCCGGTTGATTCAAAAGTATGTGCTGTCACAGTACTGCATTTATGCAATGATGGATCATCACGTGTTTCATTGTCTCTGGAAAGTCTTTTAGAAGACGCATCTATCAAATATCCAGAGGTCAATTTCATAAACTTTATATAATATTCCATTGTCCTATGCTTAGATGCATTCTGATTTTTTGGTCAAAATTCTTGATGCTATATCTTGTTGATTATCACAGATAGTGGCATCTTCAGGGAAAGACATCATTCAACCATATGATCCATCATTTATGTTACGGTTTTCAATTCATAGTTTATCGATGGGATACCTCGAACCTGTAGAGTTTTCTCGGCTGGGCTTACTCGCAGTTACATTTGCTAGTATATCTTCATCTGATGAAGAAGTACGAAGGCTAGGGTATGATTGCCTCGGAAGGTTCAAGATTTGTTTGGAGGTGAGCATTCGTCAAGCTATTATAGTTGGGCTAGTTGAGAGGCACTTGACTCACTATCATAAGGATAATATTTTCCGTATACTTTGCACTTGCTTGCAACCTAAAATTTATGGGGTATTGTTATACATCAACAATATCTTTGGGCAACATAAAGTTTTAGCAATTGGTCTACGAATATGTAAAACACTAGTATAATATTTGTTTTACTTATTTTAGGTATACCAGTTCTTTAGAGACATGTTGGTCTACCTATGTATTATAAATGCCTCTCTAGTTGTAAAGACTTAGCATTGAATGAATAAAATTATGGTTATCCCTTTCTAGTCTCTATTCCCTTCCCTTCTTCTCTAAGGAGTCTACACCTACTCAAAAGATGCCCATGTCTTCTTGATGTAGATCAAGAAGCATATCAATGGTGCTTTTCGTTGAGAGCAACATCATGCCATTGCAAGAGGTTTCTTCTCTCAGCAGTTCCTCTTACTTTCCCGTGGTCCAACAATCAAATTCTGCACATCTCATCTTCCTGCAGCCGCAAATTGCCTCCAGCTTTAGCAAACAGCCTCCAAGAAACGCACCCTGCCTTCAGCCTCCTAACAGCCTCCACATCATCTCAAGTCCAAGAACCATTCAGCCGCACCTGATCCCGTTTTCAGCTGCTGTTCCAGCAGTTACCAGCTGCTGTTCCTGTTTCCAGCAGTTAACAGCTGCTGTTTACAGCATTTTTCTTCCAACAGCTGTCTCCAGCCCTTCTTCTCAGCCCAAGACCTGCAAGAACAGCACCTGTCCACCTCTTGTAGCTGCTGTTTCAGCCACATCAACCACCGGATTGCAACCACTGTTTTCAAGAAACAACAACCCTTGATTTCATCCACATCCCTTCTGCAAACTACAGCTCCTTCAGCCTCAAGAACCACCAGCTTGCCTCAGCCAACTTCTTTTTCTCCATCCAAGACCTTGAAGAACAACAACACTGGGCTTTGTTTTCCCTTCCACTGGTGGCGATACAGCAGTCTTGCAGAGCTTCTCTTCTCGCCGAGCCATATTACAGTCCAGGCAAACGACATTTTATCCTTATCACAGAATCCTTTATTTATCTTTCTTCGGCTCTCTAGATGTCTGGCACAGTCCATAGCTGCATGTAATTGACATTTCAGACCATTCTACATTGCAAGAAGCCATCAGGTGCACGTTATTGAAATCAAGAACTCCATCTTGAATCGTATCAAGCCTCGTCCAGGCTCCGGTAAGCTTCAAATTCAATCTAAACCAAATTCAATCTAAACAAGAGTTCAACAGGGAAAAATATTGACAAATAAAATTCTGTCGTCGATTCAAGATGTATGCAAACTTGGCAGAGTCTTTGTGTACATTGCAATCACATCAAGAATCTCAATTTTCTACAACAACAACAACAACAACAACATCAAGCCTTTGTCCCACTACATGGGGTCGGCTACATGAATCCTTTTTCTCCATTGTGTCCTGTTAAAAGTCAAATTCTCGTTTAAATCTAATAAAGAAAGATCATTTCTAATATTTTATAACCAAGTCTTTTTAGGTCTACCTCTACCTTTCTTAACATAAGTCAAATCTAATACCTCTATGTTCCTAACCGGGTCATTGGAAGGCCACCGTTTTATGTGACCAAATCATCTAAGGCGACTCTCTCTAATCTTATCTTCCACTGGAGCTACTCCAACCTTTTCACATATATGCTTATTTTGTATACTATCTCTAAGGGTAAAGCCACTCATCCACCTGAGCATCCTCTTCTCTGCAACACTTAACTTAGTATTATGCTTTTCTTTTAATGGCCAACATTCGACACCATAAAGCATTGTAGGTCTCACCATCATCTTATAGAATTTTCCCTTAAGTTTGAGGGGGAATTTTCTATCACACAACAAGCCCGATACATTCCTCCACTTTAACCATCCAACTTGAATTCTACTGATAATATCCCCATCTATTTCACCATCACTCTGAACAATAGATCCAAGTATCTAAAACGTGTACTCTTATTAATGATTTGATCTCCAAAAGTCACAATCCCCTCACTAGGTCTATTACTACTAAAATTACACTCCATATATTCCGTTTTAGATCTACTCGAGCGAAAACCTTTTGACTCTAAGGTTGACCTTCATAATTCAAGTTTACCTTCAACTCCCTCTCTAGTCTTATCAACAAGAAGAATATCATCAGCAAAAAGCATGCACCAAGGTACATCCTCTTGCAAATGTCTAGTGAGAACATCCATGACTAAAGCAAATTCATGTCATGATTATTCGACAAGTTTTACGTTGGTTGTCAATTACCTAACACAATCCTCCACTTTTTTCATCCAGGGCTTGGGACTTGGCAACGACAGTGTTAAGAATCTCAATTTTCTGAAATACAAAAATATCGACAACAAGTGAATGTTCACTTTGCCTTCATTGGCTCATCACTTCAACAAGTCTATGCTTGCATGCATTTCATTGATAAGAAACTCAATAGTTTGTACATTGACTGCACACCTCTTCCACTCTATCAAGATTCTTTCTCTTTCGCCAGCATTCTTGGTTCCTCCGAACGAATCCCTTCTCCACAACCGCCGTTTTCTCCAACCATTGATCATTGTATTCATCTCCCATTCTTATCTCAACTAGTTAATATTTTTTTCATTTTCATAAGGATGCTATTCATATTCTCAGCTCTTTTTCTATTGGTGTCTTGTTGTAGAATTAAGTACCATCCAGATAATTATTCAACCTTGAGGACAATGTTGTTTTTCATGGCGATGAGAGTGTTATACATCAGCAATATCTTTGAGTAGCATAAAGTTTAAGCAATTGATCTACGAATATGTAAGTCACTAGTTTAGTAGTTGTTTTACTTTTTTAGGTAGACCGGTTCTTTAGAGATATGTTGGTCTACCTATGTATTATAAATACCTCTCTAGTTGTAAAGACTTAACATGGAATGAATAAAATTCTGGTTCCCCCCTTTCTAGTCTGTATTCCCTACCCTTTTTCTTCTCTAATGACTCTACACCTACTCGATAGATGCCCAAGCCTTCTTGATTTAGATCAATAAGCATATTAGGTACATATCATTTGAGTAAAGATTATAATTTGGCTCTTCAAGTTTGGTGTAATAGATGACTAAAAGTCTAAAACTTGTTGGGATTAATCTGGTTAGGTTGTGAATGTGAATTAATGTTGAAACTTTGGATTTATCAACTATAAATTGTAACACATTGGACTGATCATCAAATTTTAAAGAGTTTTAAATTTGTATTGATCATCAAAATGCGCATCAAAGTTCTATAGAAATGCATAAATAGTGACCTCATCAAAGTTTTTTTTTTTTTAGTTTAGGTGCATGGATGTGTTGTGGACCATGTATGGAGGATTTCTATCCAATGGAAAGGGCATGTTTATTACCTCATTCTCCATCCTCCTTCCAACTTCTCCAAATCCAAACCCAATAGCTTGCAACTCCGAACATCTCCATTTTATCTACAATCCTATGCCAATTCTCTAAGAAATAGTTGATGAGGTTGTTAATTTGACTCCTCATCATCATTAGCCTTATTCTAACTATTTAGGCCGGCTTTATGAATTATAATTTTTCATTCTTGTTGAGTGTTGCTGAAGATGTTGAACATATTATTTATAAATCATTTTGAATAACTTCCATTATGTAACCTTAGGTTTACCTCGTCTCCTTCATAATTTTCACACTGATTTTATTTAATCGTCTAACTAGCTCATTTTCTATACTTTGTTGTGCATATCCGAGCCACCTAATTTTATTGTCAATTGCTTTTTTCAATATATGTCACTCAATTCATTCATCTAATATTATCATTCTATAATTATCTTTTTTAAGGTCTCATTTCAATCATTCTTGATTAACTTTAATCTATGTCACTCCAACTATTTTTCTAATATATTTATTACTCATTCCACTTTTTGCAAGGCTTCTTGTTTTCTTATAATTATTAAAATCCTCATTAGTACTCAATTTTTTTCACCATTTAAAGGGGCATTTATTTTCCTTAATATTCTTTTGCATCTCCTCATTTGACCGCCAAGTCTTTCTATTAGATCTATTTCTAGACTTTTCTAAAACTTATATGACAATATTATAATGGAAGTAATCATCTTATATCAGATCATTTAGCTCAACTAAACAAATCAATTTCACCTCTCTTAGCAATCTGTCATGAATTAATAATAGTTTCTCACCTTCAAATTTCACCAAGTTTCCTTATACGTGTGTGTGGGTGTGTGTGTGCATATATATATATATATATATATATATATATATATATATATATATATGCTTCTTTAATTGAATGATCCATACATGTATATATAAAAGGTGAAAAATGATTGAAGCTTAAATCAAATTTTGGTTCTGATTAAATTGAGCCAACCTATATCTAAGTCTAGCTTGGCTCAGGAAATGTTTGATAAGTTCGTGCTGATTTTGAGCCCGTGTCAAGATTGGCCTGCTAACAAACCTAATGGTAGATTAAAATTGATATTAGAGAATTGAGGGATCCAAAATTTTCTTCCAGAATCCGAAGTTGAAAGGCGTTACTAGTTCCGAACGGATTTAACCATATTGTGATCTGCATCATTTATAATCTTCACGCTTTTACTATGAATGCATGCTTTTTTTACTTCAGAATTTATATTGACATTAGAAGATTAGAAGTTTTTTCTCTGAGTTTTACCTTACTGAAAATCCATGAAGGGAAATTATAAAACTAGCAAAAATGATAAGACCACAGTACATCTTTATTATGCACATCTAGGAGTTCTGGTGGATGTAATATTGACAGAGGTATTGATGTAGAACTAAATGATGCAAGGAAGAAATATCAAGGAATTTGCACGCTTTGTTGTTTAAAACAATATTAAGAATTAACTTTCAAGTGATTAAAACGAGAAAATAAAACAAAAGTGGGGTGATATCAATTTAGGCCAAGCTACACACTTTGAGTTAAGATCTTCAACAATCAATACGTCAAAATATAGCATACGGAGTAGTTCAACAAGATATCCCAATGTTAACAATAAGATTAGCTACTATGTAAGGATTCCTCATTCAACTCTCTAGCTTACTAAGTTTTAGCGAAGGAGAATTGGCATGATCTTTTGTGAATCAAAATATAACTACAAGGGAATAATGAATTAGGAAAATACGAGAGTTGGAGAAGAGTTCACCCGTAGAAGAGGAGGAGTGGAGTTTCGGGGGTTTTTGAGGTGTTGGAGAAGTGGTGGACAGCAATATGAGATTTCTTGCTGCCTTGACAGCCTTCGGGTGTCTCTCCAAATGGGCGGGACAGCAAGGGGCAGGTGCAAAATCCCTTGGATAGCAACCATAGTGGTGGGGACAGCAACCTGGGCTTGTGGAAGACTTTGGACAGCAAGTTTCCACCCTCCAAAATCCTAGACAGCAGCTCAGCTCAGAGGAAATCAGGCTTTGTTGATCAGTTGGGAGGGGAAGAGAATTGTATTATGGGATTAAGAGCTTCCCTAAGGTGCTCTTCCCCTTTGGGAATTAATTCTGGGAGCAACAAAGAGAGAGGTAGGCGGGTAGGGAGAGGAGAGGAGGGGTTTGAATGCTTGCCTAATCAAGAGTTTTCAATTAGGAATGAATGGAATAAATCTAACCCAATTTGAATTTGAATTGGGCTTGATTTGGGGATTCAATTAGGGATCATTAATGACAAAATTTAATGAGAAAGACAGAGGGGGTGGACCGGCCTAGAGAGAGGGGGAAATTGTGTCCACATTCAATGAATGTGGACCAATGCATTAATTAGTAATTGGGAATTAAATATGAGATTAATCTCAGATTTTTAGGTGATTGAAAATTACTTCCAAAAAGGGATGAAGCTTAATAAGAAAGTTTTTGAAATTCAAACTAGTTGGGTTTGAATTCAAATTCTTTCCTAAAATACAAAGAAGCCAAATTTAGAAAGTAGTAAAGGGGAAGTTAATTTGGGGATCTAAGGGGATGATGAGGTGGCCGGCGGTTGGGACTTGGGTTGGGTAGGGCCGATGGCTTCAAATGGTGAGGTGAGCCGATGGGTAGGGAGGGCGACAGATGGCTTAGGCTGGCGGCTAGGTGGTGTTGGTGGGGGAGGTTTGGCCGTGGAGCTGAAGAGGAGAAGGGGAGGGGCTTTGCCGGCGGTGGAGGGAAAAGGGAGAAGGGGAGTAAGAGGGGTAGATGGATAAAGACCAAGAGCTCATCGGAGGTGGCTGTTGGGTATTACGCTTGGCCTCTCCTAGGCTCCCTCTCCCTAACTTTCTCTCAGGCTCTCTCAAGAAGAACAAGCAGAAATTTCAATAGTAATTCTTCATTAACCTCCAAAAAGATACAAGTGTCTTATATATAGCCTTACATAATGAATGAAAACAAAAGACCTATTTGCCCCTAGGGCACACATACTACTAAACCCTTTAAGCAAGGGTATAAACGGAAGAAAATAACAAAACTCATAAAACATAAAACTAATACAATAATAATAAAAAACAGATCGGTGTAATCATGGCCGTCGATCGTCGTCCACGTCTCTGATATACTTTCCATGATCTGATGTCCTCATCAGGTATATATGCATGTCAACTGCAGGATTTGTTAACTTTTCATGTGGATCAGATTTTGGGTTTTTGAATTATTTATTTTGATACTTATTTTTTGACTGTCATGTGTCAGAAGTGTCGAAAAGGCAAGGATTTGTTGCAGCTGCTGCTTCTTTTGACATACTTACAGAATGGCATAACAGAAGCATGGCAGGAAATTCCATCAGTTTTTGCAATATTTGCTGCAGAAGCTTCTCTCACATTATTGGACCATTCACAGAATTATTTCCTTACAATAAGTAAATTCCTAATGCGTTTCCCTAGGGTGAACTTGAAGGTAATTTTACTTAAAATAGTCGGAATAGTAAGTTTGTTTTTTCCTTGAGAATCACGGAATTTGCTCTGTTTCATCTTCTTGTATTATTGACCGTTGGAATTATTCTGTTCAATGGCTATTTATTTTGTTATGCAGGCTATTCCACTATTTCATACATTGTTTGGAAGCAGATCTATCCATTTCAGCACAGAACGTTTATGGATTCTACGTCTATTGTGCGCTGGGTTGAATTCACCTGATGATGCGAAGCTTTACTTGAGAAATAACGTCCTGGATGTATTATTAAGCTATTCTTCTTCCTCACTAGCAGATGATGAATTTAAGATTCTCACGCTCATGGTAATGTTGAATTCACCTTGAATCTTGAAACAGTTTATTTCCAGTTTTGCATGAAACATTTGTCTTATTATTTTGTTTCATAGAAAAAACCAAAATATCTTATTGTGGCTATAGATGTATATTTAAGAGTATGAAGGAATTAATCAAAGGACATTGTTTCTCCAGGATAAGGTGGCGGTATTTGAAATGTGAGATATTATTAATTTTTTAACATAATTTGTAAAATGAGACAAAATGTAATTCATTACGTGTGGTAAACTTGCCATGGGTTATGATGACTAGTTCCATTTACAAGATTGACATATAAGTTTTACGAGCATCTAGTAATATTAAATCATACAGTAATGAAGAGACCTGATGCTGGAACACACACACATACTTATCAAAGTGAAATGTTATAATGAGTTAATGATATGAATACGTCAAGGGCACTTGGCAAAAATTACCCGAGAAAAAGAAATGTACGTCAGATAAAGCTATAGATAGCATGAAAGCTTAGGATGTTAGATCAAAGATAATTGGTTTGACTAAATGTGAAAAAAATGTGTGAAATAGAGTTGAGAATTGATGTAATATTATATAATAATGATTGGAGTAGGAAGTTCATAAAGTAGACTAAATATTTGGGATTATGCCTGATGATTATAATATTTATGTTCTTGAGTGGAATGATTGTGGAAGGAGGTGCTTATATTTGTGATCAATAACACCATATTATTTTTGTGTAAGGACAATTGAATTGATGATGAATACCCCTTTCATATTGTTATATTCTCTACCTCCATAGGAACATAAAATTTTAATAGGCCTTTGTAGTTATTTTTCCACCATATTTTTGAAGTGAATAAATTTTTTGAATTGTATTTGATTTATGTTAGTCATCAATATAAGCAATATGATGTCTAGGTTGTGAAATGATTGGGGAAGGACCCCTGCATTAGAAAGCACAGGCTTAAGAGATTTGTACATAATGGTATTGGATTCCAAAAATGGAAGTCCATGACTCTTTACTAGATGGCAATAGTTACATACAAAAAAAAGAGGTTAGGAGAAATATATAAAGAAGGATTTTGTTTAGTTAATATCGTAAAGTAAAATTGTTTGGATGTCTAAGTTACTGATACCATAATATCATTTTAGGACTATGGAGATAGAGGAGCAAGCGATTGCAAAGAAGACTTGTTTTGTAGAGGACAAAGTATGGGATGGACGTGAAGAATGATTTGATTGTTATTGAAGTCCTTTAAACGGTAGTTAGAAGCATCAAAACAAATGGAACATTATTGTTAGTGGTAAGTTGATGAACTAAATGAAGATCATGGAAGAGTTGAGAACGTGTAAAATACAAGGAAGAAGTTGCTTATATGAAGGTGTTGGAAGAATTCCTTGACCACTATTTGAAATTGGTAAGGATTGTCCATTTCCAACAAACTTCTATTCATTGCTTGAATTTTATTCGCTGTCATGTCTGACCTTGTTCTTAATTTTATTGGATATGGTGTGAAGAATATGCCTATGTTTGCATTCAGTAACACCATATTCTTCTAGTGCAAGAGAAGCTGAATTGATGTTGAATACCTAGTTAGAGAGTTGTTGAAATTCATATTGTTATATTCTTTACCTCCATTGGAATGCAAAATTTAAGTAGGCTTTTGAAGTTATTTTTCCACCCTATTTTTGAAGTGAATAGTTTTTTTTTTTTGAATTGTGCTTGATTTATGTCACATTGAATACACCCAATAATACTCAGAGAAGTCATCAATGAATTATGTCTGATTGCAGAGATGACTAGTTTTGTAGAGGAAGAACTATGGGATTCAAGTTGTTATGGGGTGGGCCATGGAGAATTGATGGGGACATCAGAACTTGGAGGGTTTATCACCGTAGAGGCCGGAGATCTACGGCCTTGATTGAGTCTTTATATTTTTAGTTTTCATGTGTTGTAGCAGATTTATGTGGTGTTATTTATTTTATTACAGTTGTACCCTCACTTGAGGGAGTTTTTGTGTTGTTTGGCCAATGGCCTTCTTGTCTTTTGTTCCTTTCATGTTTTTGGAGCCTATATATATGGTCCATTGTTCTCTTGTATGGATGATGAATATTTTGATATAAATTTCTAGTTATATGCTTCCTCTTCTCTTGGTGAGTTGAGTTTGTGTGTGAAGTCCTTTGGAGAAATGCAAAGAAATACCCAACAACGTATGAGCTCTTGGTTGGTATCATCTTCCCTCTCTCTCTCTTTCTTCTCCTTCCCTAGTTGCCCAAACAGCCTCCCACCGCTGCAACAATCTGCTGCCCTCAACCAGCAGCCACCTCCCTCCCTTCCTCTCTAACCGCCTCCACCTTCTCCCTAGCACCCTTGACCCTGGGCTTCCCAATTATGTAATTAATTCACATTAATTGAGCATTCATCTCAATTAGTTGTGACCTTTGGAGATCTACAACCGTTTTAACTTTTCTCTTTCCCAAGCAAGCCACATCAGCCATTTCTCTTCTCCAAGCAGCCAACCCCACCTCTTCACCTCTCAAGCTGACTTTTTCTTTCACAAGCCAACTAATTCCCTTCCCAAGCAAGCCTTATCAACCATTTCTCTTCGCCAAGCAGCCATCCCCCACCTTTTCACTTCCCGAGCTGACTTCTCCCCATGCAGCCAACCTAGCTTTCCCCTCCAAACTCCAAAACCGTGAACCTCTCCACTTCCAAACCGTCATCTAGTTTAAACTTTCTTTTCCCTCCCCACTATTCTACCTCTCCAAGGAAACCTAGCTTCTACTAATGCAACAAGGACATTGATTCAACAAAGAGCAAGGGTTTCAAGGGCAAGCCAAGGAGGAACTAGCCGTCGTTTCATCAAGGACTTCATTCCTCCCATCATGAGCTAAGTATCAAACCCTCCTCTTGTTCTTCATCTAACTAATTATTGGTCTTCTCATTTCATCTATAGTAGCATCATCTCATATGTGTTGATTAATCCGTCAAGTTCTACTTAAATTTGAGCGAACATAAACTCTAGTAACTAGTCCCTTAATTAAATGTTGGACTTGTGCGAACCCATGTTTGCTAGTCTAAACTGATTCACCTTTCCTTTACATGTTAGTTTCTTGCTTTCACATGATCTAATAGTTCAAATTTTCTTATTGTTCTTAATGCGTTATGAAGTTTATTTTGTTGTCTTTGATGTTATCTTAGCATAACTCTCTATTTGCATGACTTATTTTGCTTAGTCCTGCATCAATAATGGTTTAATTGTTCTTCAAGTCCTTTAAATGGTAGCTAGAGGCATCAAAATCAATGGAACAATTATTGTTAGCGGTAAATGGAATTTAAGTACCACGTTGGATTGAGTGGTTGTTTTTCTGCCATGAAATCTTATTTAGAAGTGCTGTTTGAATTAAAGCTCATATTAGAGTGATGCCAATAGTTAGTAGCAGAATGTCCTTTGTTGCAGATTTGACACTAGGCAGTACGATGTTTGTCTCTCTTGAGAAACTTATTAGCCCTCCATGAGGTGCAGAATCTGGGGAGCCTCTATCGAGGCCATGAAATAGGTTGAAGGAATATCCTTTGCCCTTTCCACACATGGAAGACAACTTTGGTAGGATTAGTTGGCGAAGGCGTGGAAGAGGGAAGGTAATCATGAGCTTTTTTGTTACCTAAGTTGATCTCTTCACTACATAATAAGGAATAAAGGTCATCTAGTATGATTGGAGTGAGTTTAGTGCAAATGATTATTTTAAATGCTTGATAATTTGATGCTATATAAAGAATAATATCTTTTGGGTCGATTGTAGAACTAGCTGCAATAAGATCTACCTTAATTTTGATAAATACTGAGTCATTGATTGATTCTTCATGGATATATTAGAGTTTATTCTTTAGCTAATAATATGAGAGCAATTGGTAGATTTAAGTCTCCTTTCAATAGTGGACCAGATTTCAGAGTCTAGATTTAAAAAAATAAGGCATTAAAGAAGTTGAAAGGTTGGAGAAAAGAGGTGCAACAAGATTCTGATAAATGTGCCCTCATATGTGATATTGTATATTTGGAGAAACTTGGCCGATTTTAGTGTCAAGGTGTTTTGTTAGGGAAGGAGTGGAACCATCCAAATATCCTTCAAAATCATTCTGATGTAGGACCCAAATGCTTAGGCAATGTTAAATAAGAAATTGCACATTTTTATTTGAGAGCAATATTAATTATTAAACTGATAGTGATTTTAAATGATGAAAGAAAACGAGAGATGGGTGAAACAAGCTTAGGCCAAGTCACACAACTAGAAGTTAAGATCACAAAATAATTAATTATTCAAGCATAACATACATGAAGGATTTTCAACGAGAAATCCCTAAATTAACAATGAAATTAGTCACTACGGATCCACTCACTCCCTAAATTACTAGGCTTAGCAGAGGACGTTAACACAATATTTATGAATTAATTAAAGCCACAATTGAGAGCAACTAGGAAGATATAAGATTTAGAGGAAGAGTTCACATTCGTCAAGATTTAGGAACAATCTGCCACTGGACGGAAGAGATTTTTTCGTCGATGGCGGCGGCGAGGGTGAAGATAATCCTCTCTACGTACTCCTCTATGTTTGATCAACCTCCGGATTGATGTTGAAGAATGGTGAATTGAATATATCCAATTGGCCTTGATCGTTGTAAACGAACCTGTGGTCACGTTCTGGATCGGCCATACATTAGTGGACGGCTACTAGGAGGGATCGGGAGCTCTCGGGCCACAAGGGGTGGATTTTCGGAGGGCAGGACAATAGTTTTGCTTGCTGAATTTCTCTGGACAGCAACCTGGTGATGTACAGAAAAGTCTGGACAACAACTGTGGGATGCCGGAAGCTCTTTAGACAGTAATGGGTGGTCTTTTGTCATAATCTTCATTAGCCTCTCCAAAGAGGAAGAGGGGATATAAATAGCTAGTGCTTACAATGAAGAAATAAAAGCCATAAGGGTCACAAATAACTATTCCCTCAAGTGAGGGTAGAAACGGAAAAAAAAATGCAGATATAAATCAAATACATATAATAACTCAAAAATAAATCAATGCGATCATGGCCGTAGATCGTCGGCCCCATCTCTAGTAGACTCTCCAAGGTCGGATGTCCTCATCACATTCACCTTGAAAAGTTTGTGAAATTGGGAATGCCAAGTGGGATAGTTCTCAACAAGAAGTTGAGTTTGAACAATATTTTTAATGTTAAACGTGAGAAATTTAAGTTGAGTTGGGTGAGTATTTCACTCATTTTGAAAATAGAGATAGAATCAGCTATTGGGAAGTTCATGGAAGAATTCGGCGAGTTAACCATGATAACACGATCCAACAAGAGAAAACGCAGCCAGAAATTAGAACAAGAGATTTAAAGGCAATGCACATGTGGTGAAGCAATTGCTCTGATACCATATTGAAATACCCAAGCACATTATATAAATAAAAAACAGAGAAACAAAGAGGAACTCAAACTCTTTTGTTCAAATAGAACTCCGGGCTATAATTTGCATACGTGAACTAAGGTATACAGTGAGCATATTATATAGAGAAATACAATGCATTACAACAATAAGACCTTGAGTTAGTTACAATGACAGGATCAGTTTTCACTCAATGGCTGAGATGAGCTGATTTGTTATTAGTGGATGGGGAAGATAGAACTGCAAAAGTGGCAGCAGAGAATCATTTTGATTGCGTAGAACCATACTGATATCAGTTATCAGTTCTTACTAAAATAATATTTATCTAATATGCAATTTTCTTATTTTAAAAATCGCTTATATGCTTATGTGCTACCATATACTTTATAGTATTGTTGTAAAAGTACATTTTTGACATATGTCTTCTCCAAGCACTAAAAAGTTAGTCAAGCTTCTCAAATTTTCTGATTGAATATGAGATTGTGGTTATTCTAGCATTCATACTGAAGACTAAATTGTATATTTCCTTGTATTTTCTTCAATTCAAATATATATATTTCAGTTAGAAAATATGAGAACCAGGGCATAATGGAATTGAAATTGACATTGCAGATTGTTAAAAAATGTGTTCAATTACACATGTTAGCAGACCTTTTAGTCAAAGACTTTGGCTTACTACCATGGTTATCCTCTCTTTTAGTGTTCTATGTTGAGCGGCTAATTGGACATCAAGAAGAACGATCTTCTGTGGATATTGTGAAGTTGATTTTGGAGGTACATGTGTGTTTTTTTTATTATTCTTTGTTGGTTTTAGATAAGTTAAATCCTTTTTTTACGGGTTAAAGTTTATTAGTCAATAAAAGGTGTGCCATGTTAATTTTGAAGACCTTTTTATATTGCAATCTATATCCTCTGTTTATGTTGGTTAGTATAACCGATCTCTTTTTTGAGCTACTTGTACTTGCACATATGAATAAAAAGTAAAAGCGACTAGGCATAGCCGGGGGAGGGGGGAGCGAATTGGCTTTTTTTTTTTTGTTCAGAGTACTAACAATAATTTCAGAATGTTAACAATAAATCGCAACAGAAATAAATTAATTGGCAAACTCAAATTTTTATTTCAAAACAATTTTAAGAGCAATAAAAGTCTTTAAAAAATTATTTTATATTTTTGTTTTAAAAATCAAATTCACTTGCAACAAAAGCAGATCAAAATAGCAAAATGAAAATGCATGAAATAAAGAAAAAAAAAACATAAACCGAATTTTTATAGTGGCATGTTTGAAAAATAAGCTATGATAAAATTGCTTGGAAAAGTTTCTCGATCTATAGTCTTTGGGAGTGAACCATAGGTCCTGAAGTTAGGGCTATGTCAGTTGTCAAACTCATTTTCAACCCAAAAATTTGTACCTATATAAGGGCCAACCATTTGATATTTCTACACTAGAAATAGAGAGTGTCATGCTCTCACAAAGCTGTTCCACTCTTATTGGTAGTTATTTGATTTAACATGGAGTTTATTTTAATAGCAACAAATAATGACTACAAGTATGGCGAGTGGAACTCACTAGCAGTTGTGAATGCTTTTGATTTGTTTCAGCATTTCCAGATTTCATTTTGTGGTTTCCACTATTCCAGAGATTTGCCACTGTATCATTGCTTTTATTTGCCTTTGTTACTTATTCGTCTCATTTTGCAGCTAATTGTAATCCTTATTTTTTTTAAGTTTAGGTTGTCAATGATGTAGTATCTTCTGGTATGGTTAGTGAATGGCTACAAGATTGTGCCCTTGAGCAGTTGTCAGAGTTTTCATTGCTTCTACTTCAGCTGTTTGTGGGTCCTGTGAAGCTTCTCAAGGAAGATATTTCATTAGTACATGCAATGTTAACTGTGATAACATCCACTATGAGATTGTCGCAGAAAAGAAATGTATACCAGCCACATTTTACCTTATCACTTGAGTGTTTATTACAATTATTCCAGGCTGTCATTGTTAAATTTGGTAACTTGGGGCATACCATTGAACTTGGGATGAATGCCATTCTCATGGCCATACCTACACCAGTTGCAGCACAAGTGGTATCTTTCTTAACCCCAAATTCTCATTTATAAGATCATACTTTCATAATTCTTTTTATAACCAAATTAACTGGATTGCCATTCATCTTTTTTATATTTTTATTCTTTTATACACAAATTGAGCCTGTTACCCCTTTTGGTGTATCAATAATTACTGCTGCAAACAATGTGGAGTGGCTTGTGCTGCAATTTTTGTCTTGTTGACACTGTTAACGTTTGTCTTTCAGTGATTGTCAGATTGAAAATTCATTTGTAGGGGTGGCTGAAGTTTATCGAGTATTATTGTTTTAAGGATCAATATTAAGTTTGTTTCTTTTTTACTCATGAGATATAAGAAGATATTCAACACCAGACATTTTAGTTCGTGCTATTTGCTTATGATATGTTGCTAATAGGTTAGACATTTAAGTAGATTGTTACAATGAAGAAAACTTTTTGAAAATAAAGAGGTTAAAATTTGTGAGAATGATGCGTACCGGATTTCTCGTTGTAGTGGATTCGAATAAGTGTCATGAGTTAACATTATTGCAAGGTGATGCCTAACTGTAATAATTTTTAAGTATTTTAGATTTATTGTGCAAAAGAATGAGGATATCAATGGGTCTTAACTTTCAAGGTTGAAGTTGGTCAGTTAAAATGGAGAAGTGCTTTATTAAAGTGAAAGTTTATGAAACAGTAAGTAGACCATCTATTCCATATAGATTTGAGTTTTGGCTGCATGGAAGTTAGTGATAGCTACATTGATTGTTGCACATTGATCTTTTGGCTATTTATTTGAACTTTGAATGTAATAAACTAAATTAATTAATGAAATCAAATTTCTATAAGAACTGCCAAAATGTTGGAAATCTGGAAATCAAAGTAGTATTAAAGTAACTCCTTTTATAATAAGGTTAGTTTGGATGGGAGATTTGTTTATGAATTCTGGAAACAACTTTTAAATCATAATACATTCATGATGGTCACAGCGGAGGAAGGGCATAATGGTGTTGCAAATTGATCGTTTGGCTATTTATTTGAAGTTTGAATGTAATAAACTAAATTAATTAATAAAATCAAATTTCTATAAGAACTGCCAAAATGTTGGAAATCTGGAAATCAAGGTAGTATTATATTAACTTCTTTTATAATAAGGTTAGTTTGGATGGGTGGATGGGAGATTTGTTTATGAATTCTGGAAACAACTTTTAAATCATTATACATTCGTGATGGTCACAGCGGAGGAAGGGCATAATGGTGTGGAGGGAATTTGGAATCTTGATATACTAGATAAGTTACTTCATGGTTGGAGATTAAAACATTTTAGCCCTTTCTTTTTCATGCAATGAGGAATTTTTCATCGACTAATTTAAAGTAGTTTGTAATCGAGTACAAAATAGAAAATAATAAATTATCTTGAATGACTAGAGTATTATTTTGCTATGGACTTAATAATCAAAAGAACTTTGAACTTTTTATATTCGGATAGATTTTCTTTGCACTATATTTGATTGAATAGAGTTTATTTTATTTTGGGTGCAGGTTTCTCATAAGGGCAAGATCCTATGATTAATTACATTCCAATAGTGTTTGGCCCTTGAGAAAATTATTGATTAAAATAGTATTTATATTCTCTTTTATCAAAATATTGGCTAACATTTTTATATGATTTTCAAATATTTCATTTCAAAGATGATTGTGGAATTTTAAGAATAATTGGTTTAACTTAGAATTGATTTCAAGTAAAAGCCAAAGAAAGAAATAGTAGAAATACTTGATTTTGAAAAGCTCAGAGGTACTTAATACTTTTTTATATTGACTTTTATTTTTTGAGATTGAATTTATATTGTAGTTGAAAATTTTTATTTAGAAAATCTATATTTACCTTCAAAAAACACAAGATTGAAGAAATGCTCAGGAAGTTGAGGATTTATGATGTAATTGAAAAGAACATCAGCCTTAAATCCTAGATCTACGGTGAGAACCACTGATAGGTATTTACTTGGACATAAGGACTTATGAACTTGAAATCTCACATGAGGTTAAGTCAGCCTAACTGATGAGGACATCAATCCAAGATTTCGCCACGTGTACCATCGACGGAGACGTAGATCGACGGCCACGATTTGTAGTCTTTATTTTTGATGTATTTTTGCATGTTGCTTTTTTATGTATTTTCAGTTTTCCAGTTCTACCCTTAGGGTATTGAGTCTCTATTGTAGCCCCGAGGGCATAGTTGTCGTTTATTTTATTTTCTAGTTTTGAGACCTATATATTAAGGTCTCCATGCATTGTATTATTATTGATTGATTAAATGAAAATTTGCTCCACTAGATTTGATCTCTTAGTGAGTTCATGAGAGGAGAGAGATCTCTTTGTGAGTTCTAAAATCCTTGTTCAAGAGCTCTTTGTGAGATTTGGAGTGAGATTACATTGAGGCCAAGTTCTCCCCTCTTTACCCAAAACCGGCGGCACCTTTGGGCTCCAAACCGCCGGCCACCTCCTCCTCATCCCTCCCAACAACAAGTCGCCGCCCCTCCCTACCGCCGGCCACCTGCTCCACCCCCAGCCGCCGGCTCCACCGCCGGCTCCACCGCCGGCCCTCCCCCAAGCCGCCGCCTCTCCCTAGCCAACCCGCCGGCCCCCATGATCCATGGCCAAAATCTGAAATCAATTATTTAGGGCCTTTACTCACTTTCCTAAAATAAGTTCAATCAATTAGGAAAGGTATTTAATTAGAATTTTGAATTCAAATTCTAATTTCAAATACTTTCCTAATCCTAAAACTTAAATTAGGAAATATCCCTATTTACTTAAATCTGAGATTAAAATCAGATTTGATTTTAATCTCTAATTACTCCTTGGGGCCCACCTACTTAAAACCAAGTCCCCTCTCTCCACCTCCTACATGGCCGGCCCCCTCCCCTTAGTTTTTTCCTCTCCCAAATTAAACCCTAAGCCCTCCAAATCAGCCCCAATCACCTCCCATAGCCGCCCCTTCCCCCTCCCCTTTGGAATTAATTTGGCAAGTCAAAATTAATTCCTCTTCCCTCCAAATTACCCCAAAATTTGAGCTAATTTCAGATTTGCTGAAATTTCCCTACCTCTCCTCTCCCTCCTTACACTTACCTTTTCTCCCACATCTAGACAAGCATGAATGGCCGATCCGGACGTTGATCACGGATTCGTTGAAGACGATCAAGGAAGAGCACATCCTCCCGGGCCGTTGGTACATCATCAACCATCAACCCACTCCTCCTACTCCGGTTACTTCTCCAACGACTAGTATCTTACGCGGCACATGTCTCCTAGTGGCATCCCTAAGTTTGTTTGCAACATTCTTCCGCTAAACCCCACCATCATGAGTTGAGTAAGGGATCTCTAGGTGAAGTTCTAAATTTTAAATATTGGGCTTTGTTAAAGACGCGCCATTACATTTACTTTAATTTTGGATGGTAATTTGCAAGACTTGTAATCTCTAAATGTTACTACTTGCTATTATTTAATTTCTTTGCTAAAATTCTTAAATCCAACTTGAGCATGTAATGAGTTTATCATTGACAACGCAAAGTTCTTCTATGTTCTTAATTTCCTAATAGCAATTTCCTTTGCATCTTGTTTGTTTCACATCATCTTGGTATCAGAGCATGGTAAGCATGCATTACATGTGCTAGAAGCTCCTAGGGGTCTAGTTTAACATTTTCGAAATTTTTTTGCTTGCATACCATTGCCTAGCTAGTTTATTTCTCTGATTCCGTTTGCTGTCCTTCAGTTTTCTGCACCATTTACATCACCTTTGGTAAGCATACTTCACTGTTTAGGTGCTGCCCATGTCACTACAACTTCCCTAGTTGTCTAAGATACCTAAACAATCTTCATATCTTGCTGTCCAGAATTTTTCTGCAGCATTTAGAGGACTATAGGTGACCCTAACCTAGTGATTAAGTGCTGGCCACTTCATAGAAACTCACCCTAAACACCTAGGCCACCCCACCAACTGCTGTAGGTTGCTGCCCACACTAAATCTGCACCCTTTAATGCATTAGGAGCATTGCATGCTAGTGTTCTAGTGCTGTCCCCTTGTCCCGTCACCACTCCTAGTGTTCCCTAACACTTACCCATGGATCCGGAGCAAATTCAAGCAACTCTAGACCTTATAGTTGGTCAATTGGGAACGGTTACTCAGCATATTAGAAACACCCAAACTGATTTAGCGGACTTTAGGCGCCAAACGGGTGAGCGACTTGATAACATCGAACGGATAGGAAACCCTGTTATGTATACACCTTCTAGACCTCCGTCACCTTATGTCGAAGAAACTAGAGCCGACCATAGACCACAGAGAGAACCTTACAATCCCCATCTTAGACCCAACCATGAGCCTGTAGGACATGAACCCGTTTGGAGAGACAACGATGCCCAACTCTTGAAAAATATTCGTATAGACGCTCCTTCCTATGATGGGACCCTCGACCCTCAAGTCTTCTTGGATTGGATTAAAGGAATGGATAGCTACTTTAAGTGGTACAACATTTTGGAGGCTAGAAACGTTAGGTTCGCGGAAATGAAACTCACTAATCGAGCTAGCCAATACTGGACCAATTTAGAGAACATGCGCGAAGCTCGTGGTGAGTATCCCATCACCGATTGGCGAACCATGAAACAAGAACTTAAGAGAAAGTACCTCCCTCCGTCCTACTACCCTAAGCTCTTAGACAAATGGAATAGATTGACCCAAGGTAGTCGACCCGTAAAGGATTATATCTCCGCCTTTGATGATTACATGATCCGCTGCAGCGGAGAGGAAACTACCACCCCGGCCCAAATCCTTTCTATGTTTAGAGCTGGTCTAAGGGAAGATCTGAGAAATGAATTATTTGCCAGAGGAGTAGACACTTTGGAGGCTGCCTGCATTTTAGTGTTGGATCTTGAAGAGTCTAGAACCCACTCTCATCCTAAGCATTTAGACTCACGCCCAACACCTTTCAGAACTTCATCCCATCAACCCCTTAACCGACCTACTGGCCCTGTAATCACTCGACCACCCACTGCTCAACTTCCACCTAGTCCTGACTTTAAAGGAAAAACCCCTGAACGTGACACACCGAAAGCGACCTCTGGAACCAAGTGTTATCGGTGTCATGGTTATGGACACATCGCCTCCCAATGTTCTAGCCCCTACAAGGTTACGATAATAGAGGAGGTTGAAGAAGACGAAGTTGAACCCGAGACTGATCTTGTTCATCACGTTGATGAAGATGAGGAATTCTTCTGTGAAGATGACCTGGTAGAATTGCAAGTTATTAGGTGTGCCTTGTCCCAACCTAAGCCTAGTGATGATTGGCGTAGGACCTCTATTTTCCACACCTTCACCAAAATTGGAGACAAGAATTGTAAGGTCATTATTGATAGTGGAAGTTGTATTAATGCGGTCTCCTCAGCTATGGTAACCAAACTCAATCTGAAAATTACACCTCACCCGAATCCTTACAAGGTTGCTTGGATCAATACGACGACTATTGAGATAAAAGATAGGAGCCTGATTCCTGTTGAGTTTGTTGGATATCAGGAGAAAATTTGGTGTGATGTGTTGACTATGGACGTAGGACAGATTATCCTTGGCCGACCCTGGTTATTTGACAACGACGTCCATATATATGGGAGAACTAATACTTGTATTTTTGAGCACAATGGAAATAAGATCAAGCTTATGCCCTCCCAGCCAAAACCCCACAAACCCGAAGTCAAGCCAACCTCTGTCCAACCTAAAGGACTCCACTTCCTAACTGCTAAGGAAGTAGAGGTTGACATAAACCAAGGCTCACCCATGTATGCCCTTGTTGCTAGAGAAGTGACTTCTAACCTTGAGGAACCTATCCCCGAAGAAATAAAGCCCCTTATCGAGACCTATCTTGACGTCTTCCCCGAAGACCTACCCGATCACCTCCCACCTCTTAGAGACATTCAACATGTCATTGACTTAGTTCCCAGAGCATCTCTGCCCAACCTCCCTCACTACCGGATGAACCCTACGGAGCACGCTGAACTTAAAAAGCAAGTGGATGAGCTACTGCAGCGCGGCTACATTAAAGAGAGCCTGAGCCCCTGTGTTGTTCCTGCACTACTGACCCCCAAGAAGGATGGCTCTTGGCGTATGTGTGTTGATAGCCGTGCTATCAACAAAATTACCGTCAAGTATCGATTCCCCATTCCCCGACTCGACGATATGTTAGATATGATGACTGGTGCAACCCTATTCTCCAAGATTGATCTTAAGAGCGGTTATCACCAAATTAGGATTCGCCCTGGGGATGAATGGAAGACAGCCTTTAAAACTAAGGACGGTTTGTATGAATGGATGGTAATGCCTTTTGGCCTGAGTAACGCCCCTAGTACTTTTATGCGAGTTATGACCCAGGTCCTTCGACCCTTCTTAGGAAAATTTGTCGTCGTATACTTTGATGACATTTTGATTTACAGTAACTCGGTGGAACAACATCTGGGACACTTGAAGCAAGTCTGTGAGGTCTTGATGAGGGAACAGTTATACGCCAACCCAAAGAAGTGCATGTTTCTCACAGATAGTATCACCTTTCTGGGATTTATTATTTCTTCGCAAGGGATCTCAGCTGACCCTGAAAAGGTTAGAGCTATCAATGAATGGCCTGTACCGACAAACATTAGAGACGTTCGGAGTTTTCATGGATTGGCCACTTTCTATCGACGTTTTATTAGGAATTTCAGTACTATAGTGGCACCAATAACAGACTGCTTAAAGAAAGGAGAGTTTCACTGGAGTTTAGCTGCCACTAAAGCATTTGAGGAAATTAAGAGAAAAATGGTTGAGGCCCCAGTTATGCGTCTACCTGATTTTTCTAAAGTCTTTGAGGTTACTTGTGACGCATCTGGTATTGGTATTGGAGGAGTTTTATCGCAAGAAGGACACCCCGTTGCCTATTTTAGCGAAAAATTAAATGATATCCGGCAACGATATTCTACCTATGATAAGGAGTTTTATGCGATCATTCAATCCCTCAGATATTGGAGGCATTATCTCTTGCCTCAAGAGTTTGTAATATTTTCGGATCATGAGGCTCTACGCTACATTAACTCACAAAAGAAACTCAATGGCCGTTGGGTTGAGTTCCTACAAGAATACACCTATACGATTAGACATAAAGCAGGAATTGAGAACAAGGCCGCTGATGCCTTAAGTCGTCGGATGATGGTTGCCCGTGAGATGAGAACTGAAGTGATTGGTTTTGAACGACTCAAAGAAGACTATTTAGACTGCCCTGATTTCAAAGAAATTTATGCCCTGTTAGCTAATGGAAGTGAACGTATTACAGATGATTTCTTTGTGGAAAACGGATACTTGTTTAAGTCTCAGAAATTGTGTATCCCCAACACCTCTCTTCGAGAATTCCTTGTTTGGGAATTACACGCTGGAGGCTTAGCAGGGCACTTTGGACAAGCCAAGGCCATTGCCGTAGTTGAACATAGGTTTTTCTGGCCCAGCCTCAAACGGGATGTTGGTAGACTAATTAAGCGGTGTCACACTTGTCAGTTGGCTAAGCAAAGGAAGCAAAATACCGGTCTTTATACTCCACTTCCAGTCCCCAATTGCCCATGGCAAGATGTCAGCATGGATTTTGTTTTAGGTTTACCCAAGACCATTAGGAAGCATGACTCGGTGTGTGTCGTAGTAGACCGTTTCTCCAAAATTGCCCATTTCCTTCCTTGTTCTAAAACTTTTGATGCCTCGCGGATCGCTAAACTTTATTTTGATGAAATCGTCAGACTTCACGGTTTACCCAAGACTATAGTGTCCGACAGGGATGTTAAGTTCACTAGTTACTTTTGGAAGACTCTGTGGCATAAGATGGGTACCAAACTCCAATTCTCCTCTGCCTTCCACCCACAAACAGACGGTCAGACTGAAGTTGTCAATAGGAGCTTAAGTAATCTTCTTAGGACTTTAGTGGGTGAACATATTCGGGATTGGGATTCCAAACTTCCAATAGCTGAATTTGCTTATAACAATTCCGTTAACCGAACAACCGGTATGAGTCCGGCTGAAATTGTGTATGGCTTCCAACCTAGGTAACCAATAGATTTGATTCCAATGGGTCCTAAGTTTAGAACATCTGAGTCAGCATCTGCATTTGCATCACATCTACAGGAATTGCATAAGGAAATTAATAACAGAATTGAACAGAGCAACGCCAACTATAAACTTAATGCGGACCTCAAGAAAAGATATAAAGAATTCAAAGTGGGAGTTTTTGTAATGGTTCGGATTCGTCCGGAGCGGTTTCCGCAAGGAACTGTTAAGAAGTTACATGCGAGAAGCGCAGGACCTTTCAAAATTATTTCCAAAATAAACAGTAATGCTTATGTGCTAGACCGTCCTGAAGGTTTTAATATTAGCCCCACGTTTAACATTGAAGATCTCGTAGCCTATGAGGGTCCAGAGTTTAATCCCACCAATCCACTAAATAATGAGCCTTGTGTGACCCAACCTGGTGAGAACCCTAGCCTACCTCCACTCCCAAATATTCCTACTTTACCTACTGCGGAGAATATTGAGGCAATACTTAGTGATGACATTATTTCCACTAAAGACGGTGGTCGCCAAAGGTATCTAGTTCAATGGATAGGGAAACCGGAGACGGAGAACACGTGGATTGACCGAGACGAGCTGCAGAGATTGGATCCAGACTTACTAGAGTGGTACGAGAGTTCCAGGGACACTTACTCGACGGGGTCGAGCTTTCTCCCACCTGGGGAGAATGATGAGGACATCAATCCAAGATTTCGCCACGTGTACCATCGACGGAGACGTAGATCGACGGCCACGATTTGTAGTCTTTATTTTTGATGTATTTTTGCATGTTGCTTTTTTATGTATTTTCAGTTTTCCAGTTCTACCCTTAGGGTATTGAGTCTCTATTGTAGCCCCGAGGGCATAGTTGTCGTTTATTTTATTTTCTAGTTTTGAGACCTATATATTAAGGTCTCCATGCATTGTATTATTATTGATTGATTAAATGAAAATTTTGCTCCACTAGATTTGATCTCTTAGTGAGTTCATGAGAGGAGAGAGATCTCTTTGTGAGTTCTAAAATCCTTGTTCAAGAGCTCTTTGTGAGATTTGGAGTGAGATTACATTGAGGCCAAGTTCTCCCCTCTTTACCCAAAACCGGCGGCACCTTTGGGCTCCAAACCGCCGGCCACCTCCTCTTCATCCCTCCCAACAACAAGCCGCCGCCCCTCCCTACCGCCGGCCACCTGCTCCACCCCCAGCCGCCGGCTCCACCGCCGGCCCTCCCCCAAGCCGCCGCCTCTCTCTAGCCAACCCGCCGGCCCCCATGATCCATGGCCAAAATCTGAAATCAATTATTTAGGGCCTTTACTCACTTTCCTAAAATAAGTTCAATCAATTAGGAAAGGTATTTAATTAGAATTTTGAATTCAAATTCTAATTTCAAATACTTTCCTAAACCTAAAACTTAAATTAGGAAATATCCCTATTTACTTAAATCTGAGATTAAAATCAGATTTGATTTTAATCTCTAATTACTCCTTGGGGCCCACCTACTTAAAACCAAGTCCCCTCTCTCCACCTCCTACATGGCCGGACCCCTCCCCTTGGTTTTTTCCTCTCCCAAATTAAACCCTAAGCCCTCCAAATCAGCCCCAATCACCTCCCATAGCCGCCCCTTCCCCCTCCCCTTTGGAATTAATTTGGCAAGTCAAAATTAATTCCTCTTCCCTCCAAATTACCCCAAAATTTGAGCTAATTTCAGATTTGCTGAAATTTCCCTACCTCTCCTCTCCCTCCTTACACTTACCTTTTCTCCCACATCTAGACAAGCATGAATGGCCGATCCGGACGTTGATCACGGATTCGTTGAAGACGATCAAGGAAGAGCACATCCTCCCGGGCCGTTGGTACATCATCAACCATCAACCCACTCCTCCTACTCCGGTTACTTCTCCAACGACTAGTATCTTACGCGGCACATGTCTCCTAGTGGCATCCCTAAGTTTGTTTGCAACATTCTTCCGCTAAACCCCACCATCATGAGTTGAATAAGGGATCTCTAGGTGAAGTTCTAAATTTTAAACAATCGGCTTTGTTAAAGACGCCATTACATTTTCTTTAATTTTGGATGGTAATTTGCAAGACTTGTAATCTCTAAATGTTACTACTTGCTATTATTTAATTTCTTTGCTAAAATTCTTAAATCCAACTTGAGCATGTAATGAGTTTATCATTGACAACGCAAAGTTCTTCTATGTTCTTAATTTCCTAATAGCAATTTCCTTTGCATCTTGTTTGTTTCACATCACTAACCTTTGGTTTTATAATCTTGCCTATAAAATATGGTCAACTAAATCCATCTATGCGTTTTTATAATTATATAATCTTGGTCTCAATGCATATTCAAGATATATTAGGCTATTTTGATTTAATAAAAAGACTTGTGACTTAATCATTTAAACTAAGTTGTTTGATTATAAGGATACGTATATGGAGACTCATACTCTATTTCTTTTGGTTATGTTATCCTTCATGTAATGCTTTTTATTTCTACATGTGACTCAAAAGACTATGCATGTGATGTTCAGTAGCTAATATAAATTGGTTTGATGCTGAATTTGATAAACACACCCTTATGAATATGCAATTAGTTAAATATTGAATTGTATATTAAGATCCATACTGAGGCTTTGCATTTTATTTAGATTTTGAAAATTTAGCTTGTTTTTTGGATAAATATGGAAATTTTATATGAAAATATTGTTGTATAGTTGATTTTAGAGTTATTTATATCTTAATGGATAAAAAATTTATTATCCTATCAACCACTTTCAAGTAAAGTATCAGAAGAAACCTAAAAAAAAAACTTGCATTTTTAATGTGCACCAATTAAACATACAAATATCATAGAATTAATCAACAAAAAGAATAATATAGGGGCTATTTATAATCAAGGAAAATATAAAAAGGTAGCTGAGTTACCTTGCATTATACAACCCAGTTAAATATATTGACTTAGTCTGTGTGTATTCAAACTTTGATTTCTGACGCATCCGTAGCTTCACATTGGGGTTTATCCTTCTGATTCATTATTTCTTTGTTGCATCTCATAAGCTTATATCATCTCCTAAAACTAACAAATGAATCACATTTTTGGAAGGAAAAAAGAAAGTCTAATTTTCCTGTTGAACAAATGTTAGGAAGCATGTAATGTGTTGAATGATCATGGGACTCACAAGTTATCCAATTTTGATAGAAATTCTTGAGCATGTGGATTAATAGTTCTAATTATTGGATCGATCCTCTTGTTAACCTTTAGATTACAATCTGTTTGCCACCTCTTCCTCTTCTAGCTAGTGGCCTCTCTTGTAGATTATTTTTGTAATTAGCTTTAATTCATTTCCATTATAAGACTTTTGGAAAATTTATACGTACTTCCATACTTGATACAAATTCAAACAATAAAATTCAAAGTAGTTTTTTTTCATATTTCTACTCTTCTACATTATATTAGAGTTTTTACCCTTAGTAATGTACTGCTTGTTCCTCATCTTACACTAAATATTCTATCTATTTATATAATCATTAAAGATCACAATCATAAGGTAATCTTTTTTTGCTAAGCATTCCTTATTTTAGGACCTCACTATGAGGAAGAAGATTGGGCAAGCTAAAGAAATGGATGGGTTATATCTTCCTGAAGATGAAAACCACTTGCGATGTTCTTTCATCTCCAGACTCAATATAGAAGCCATATAGGAACATCATTATAGGCCATGGCTTTCATCTCCATACTCAATATAGAAGCCATATAGGAACATCATTATAGGCCATGGCATCTTTCTTTCAAAACCCTACAATGTATGTTTCATTCTCTTTTTATGAATAAAAACATGAAAAATTTTTATTGTGAGACTTGTGAAATTGCTAAACATCATCATGTTATTTTTTCTGAAAGTCACTCTAGAGTAAACTCCTTTTCTATTTATTCAATTTGACATTTCGGGACCTTCTGAAATCCCCAATATTTATGAAGCTATAGGATATGTCACCATTATTGATGATTGCACTCGGATGATATGAGTATATCTTATCAAATAAAAATGTGATGTTATCATTATTCTCGTAATGTTTACTGCCATGATATAAAAAAAACCAATACCAACCTTAAGTCATTTCAGACTGATAATCCTTGTAATTATTTTAATTACACATTATAAGCTTTCTTCCAGAAAGAAGGCATCATCCACCAATTCTCCTGTCCTGACACTCTCCAACAAAATGGTGTGGTGGAAAGGAAAATTTGCCATCTTTTGAGTTTGGAACTCTAGAATCAAGTGCCCAAAAGATAGTAAGGAGAAATAATCCTAATTGCCACATATCTAATTAATAGAATACTCTCATGAGTGATTGCTTGAAAAGTTCTCTAAACTATCTAGTTGAATTTTTCCCCACAAATAACTTTCTTTCAAAAATTTCACCAAATATCTTTGGATGCATTGCTTATGATTACATCCATGAGCAACACAGGGATAAACTTGATTCTAATGCCCTCAAATGTGTCTTTATTTGATATTCCCTTACTCAAAAATGGTATGAGTGTTATCATTCTGCCATCAAAAATTCATAACTTCAAAAGATGTCATCTTCAATGAGAAGTAAAAACTTTTCAATCAAACTCATATTTAGATGGAGAATTCTTGATTGAAAGATAAGGTTGATGAAACCTCTATCTTTCACCTTAACAACACAAATTCTAATAAATCTAGACATTGTACCCCTTGAAGTCTATAAATGAAGGAATAAACCTAGCTAAAATTTTTAGCAAACTCAAGATTTCGAAATGTTTCTAGGTAACAATGATCAACCCATCACTATGCATTCTTCTATATATCCCATCTTCCAATACACATCATTTTAATAATTTTCTCCTTCTCATAAAGCCTTCCATACAAACATCACAAACCTTATTTGAGGTATTTGAAAACAAGAATTAGAAGGATGCCCATGAAAGAAGAAATGAACTCTCTAAAAAAATCACACTTGAAAGGGATACAAAAGAATTTTTTCTATTAAATATAGTGCAGATGGAAGCTTGGAACGGTATAAAGTAAGATTGGTAGCCAAAAAGTATTCAATCATATGAAATTGACTATCACGAAACTTTTGCTCTTGTTGCAAAACTAATACAAAACTATCTCTTGTAACCAATTGTGGATGGTCCATGCAACAATATGATGTTGTTAATGCTTTCTTACATGAGGACATCGAAGATGGAAGCATGGAATGGTATAAAGCGAGATAGAAGCTTGTAACAATACTAAGTGAGATATGTAGCCAAAGGGTATACTAAATCCTATGAAATTGACTACCAAGAAACTTTTGTTTTTATTTGAAAAATGAATGTATTATGCATCATAATTTCTCTTGTAGCCAATTGTGGATGGTCTATGCAATAATATGATATAAAGAATGCTTTCTTACATGAGGATGTTGAAGAAGTCTATATGGATTCATCACCTAGATTTGATAGTTCCTTTACAAAGAACTATGTGTGCAAATTAAAAAAAGACTCAATATGGTCTTAAGAAATCTTCGAGAGCATGTTTTGATAGAATCACAAATAAAGTGAAGGCGGTGATACTCTCTTCATAAAACACTCTACTAATGGTCGAATCTCAAGTCTTATTGTATATATTGATGATATAATTTTTATAGTTGATTACAACATAGAAAAGGGGTCTCTCAGAAACAAGCTTGCTGAAAAATTTAAGATCAAGGAGTTGGGCAAGTTTAAATACTTCTTGTGCATAGAAGTTGCTTAATCATAACAAGGAAATTCTTTTCTCGACAAAAATATGTTGTAGATCTAGTGGGAAAAACATAAATGATTAATTGTGAACCTTGTGAAACTCTAAGTGAACTAGGTCAAAAATTGGATGCAGATGAAGGAAAAGAAGTAAACATGAGACATGCTAAATATTAGTTGGAAATTTATCTATCTCTTTTATGCCCGTCCAAACATCACATTTGTAATAAGTTTCATCAGTTAATTCATGCACTGACCTAAAGAGTCTCATCTTCAAGCTGCTTATAGAATCCTTAGATATCTTAAATTAAGTCCAAGCTAATGAAATTTATATAGAAGACGTGATACTTTACAAATCGAAAGATATACTGATGCATACTATGCAGGATCACTAGTGAATAAAAGATCCACAACTAGATTCTGTATATTTATGAGGAAATCTAATAACATCGATGAGCACAAAATAATCATACAATTCGATCATGACAAAGAATGACAGTTTGATGATGATCATTGAATATGAAAATGATGAAAGATTCGATGAAGAATACAAAGATGGAGGTTCTAGACACCTTGAGATTTGTGTTGAATAAAAGTGTCCTTTTGTAGGGCATGTTTGTCCACATTTGATCAAAGGGTTGAGGATTTAGAAACGTTGTCTGTAAGATTATTGATGGGTCATTATATCCATAGGGGTATTGAAGAGATGGATAAAGCCTTGAGGCTTTGAGATTTATACATCTATATATCCAAATCTAGTTGTTAGATTCATGTTGATGGCTTTAAGTTGGTGTTGGGGATGATCTGATTTAGACGGTCAGATTCTTATTGAAGCAACGGGATTAATGTTCCTTTTCTTATGCATGAATGTAGGGTTATCACAAATATTGAGGGGATCTGTTGATGTAGATTTAAAAGGACCAATGCCTTACCTTTCCACCATTACTTAAAGGTGATGGAAGTATGAATATTGGTCCCTCTTGATTGAATGATGGGATTAATTTTGAGCTAATAAGTTTTTATTGATTCATTAAGTTTTATGAGCAGTCAATGGAGAGCACAATCGTTCTTGAGAAGTGCTTGTGTCCCTGATGATATATATGTAAGAAACATGCTCAATTTAAAATACCTAAAGATGGTATAAGTCCATGAGTTTATTAACATCTTTAGAATGAAAAATGTACTCAAAGAAATGAGAAATTAGCATCGAAAGGGAGAAAAGGTTCATAAAATGTAAACTATAAGTAGAAAAAAATATAAAATTTTAAGAGGTAAGGTGATGACAACTAATACTATCAATTTTTAGTCACGACACTAAATGATTGCTGCCACAGTTGTTTCTTGGCATAATCTATGATAGAAGGCAATCAATGGAGATCAGTCACAAGAGTATCAAATAATTTTGCACTTGTTCTACAAAATCTGTCAAACTATTCACATATGAACTGGAATATAATTTTATATGGTAATTCTTCTTTCTGTGGATGTCATTGCGACTACAAAATTTCAAAATGTAATAAGTAAGGCATTATCTTACAATTAATTTGAACCAAGTGGAAGCACAAGGAATCCAACGAATTGTACAGCATGTAATCAGTAAGTCTTCATCTTATAATTTCAATTCTTTTTGGGAGATAGATGATGACTAGTTTAATCAGTTAAGCATCACTTTTTTCTTTCGTTTGCTTCATATTTCCATTTAATTTTGAGAATTCTGCTACCAACCATGTGTCACAGCTCAAACAACAAGATTGTATCAAGATAATTTGATTTTTTTTTCCCTATTTTTAATACTGTCTAGTAATTTTTGAAATAACCAATGATACATTAAATTTCTGTTGGAGGGAGGGAGGGGAAGAGAGAGAGAGAGAGAGAGAGAGCTTTTGTTTTTTGTGTGTGTGTTGGGTGGGTTGGGGCATTGGCATTATTCAGAATTGAAGAGCAGTTGCCTCTCATCATTAGGTGCAACTCTTATTTATTTTGCTTATAACCCATTCTTTATTTTGTGTTCAGCAGTCATCATACGGATTTAGAGAATGGGCATAGGCAAAGCTTGAAAACATTGGAGTGCCACAATAGTGAGTTGGGGGGCAGGTGGGATTGGGTGGTGCAATTATTTGAATTGCTAAGCAGTTGTCCCTCCTTATTAGGTATTATCTATTGTTCAGTTTTCATATAACTTGCTCTCTGTTTCAGTTCAGTAGTTTCCATATGGAATTAGAGGACATAGGCAATGCTTAAAAACATTAGAGTGCCACATTAGTGTAGTTGGACGTGTGAGGGAGGATAGTTTACTCTAAAGACTGAATTGCTCTGCAGAAAGTTAACAGGCCTGATATGTTGAAACCCCATAACTGAGCATGGTTCTCAACCATCTTTTTTAGATACCTAGTCTTATTTCTTCATGTTTGAGATTTGTTTTTTAATGTTTCGATAGTTTGATAGTTAGTTTTCCACTTTCTTTTGTACCCTGATCTGCTATTAAGAACTTCAGGGAGACCTCCCAAACTTCCATATACACAACGGAATCTGTGTTTTTCTTTTAGGTGATGAACTTTCTTTAATGTGTTTGTGCAGCATAAGGCAAAACTGTTGAAGCTTCTTACGTGGGCTGCTCCAGCTGTTTTATGGTCAAACGTTAATAAGAAGTTTCTGACCAAGGATCTTAATTCCGCTTTGATGATTCTGTCCGTAAAAGAGCACATAGAGGAATCTCTTGCATCAAAGCTGTTAAGATGGACATCAGCTTCAGTTATTCTGGGAACTGTTCTAAGCAGCCATAGTGAAGTTTATGCATCTTCAAGAATGGATGGAAATGAAAATATGCTTTCTTATCTTAAAGGGATTTCTATGAATGCTCGTGTGGCGACAAAAAACAGTTCTGTTGTTAACGAGTCATTAGCTGTTTTGATTCTGCACCTCCAGTATTTTCTTAGCAGGAAGTGTGTTTTGCCGTCTGTAGTATCTGCACTTTCTGTATTACTTCTGAGCACTGCTTCAAGTGGAACAGGTACATATAGCTTCTCTTTGTATTTAAATTTCTGATTATTGTGTGGCACAAGTTGTGAACTGTTCTTTTTGTAATTTTGATATATGCTTATCGATAAATCAAGGGAGATGTGTTATTGTGTTTCTTGATACTTTCAGATGGAAGTATATTTTTATTTGATGAACATGAAATGTAAGCTGACATTTAAATAGCTGGTTTCAGCTCAGCAGAATTTCACTTCATGAGATAACACTTCGATACATAATCTATTGAGCCCTCCCTTCATTCTGATTAGTGTATTCCAGTCTATGCATTATTTTTAGAATGTTCAGTTTGAAGTGAGAAAATCATTCGTCTTCTTCCTTTTAATTTTGTTGCCAAGCTAACATGCATATTGTGCATTCCAAAGTTGATCAGTGTCTTTTAAAATCTTTTAGATGGAAATGCCCCCTGAATTATAATATAGAATCTCTTTTTGTGTCATATTCGTTTACTAATAACTTCACTAGACGTTCTCATCTTCTTTGCCTAGTCTGACTTCCCTGATTATTTAACAATCTACCGTGTCCTTCTGGCCTTATTTGAAATGCTGTGAGGCATTAAAGTCTATTTTCTGATGAAGGCTTTAGGTTCACAAGGAGTCCTGTAGCTTTTTGTAATTAATAGACAATATTAGAGTATTAAGGGATTTTGTTTCTTCTGCTGAAAAAACAATGCAAGTAAAATGAACACATTTAAAAATAAATACAGTGTATTGAAAATATTTTTTTGAGTAGTTTTTCTGTGTACACTACAAATATAGGATTTTATTTTTTTGTGTTTAGTTTGAAGTAAAGTTAATGCATTGTAAAAGATGACGGTGATGGTGATTGCAAGCGGTTAGTGGCAGTTGCCGGTGATGTTAGTGATAAGTGGGTGCTAGCCAAGGGTGGCCAGCAGCGGGCAATGATGGCTAAGGCTAGCATCGCTTTACACTAGTTGTGTATTTAGAATTTATCAAATCAGTCAACTTCCAACAACAACAACAACAACAACATCAAGCCTTTATCCCACTACGTGGGGTCGGCTACATGAATCTTTTTTCTTCCTTGTATCCAATTAAGAGTCAAATTCTCATTTAAATCTAATAAAGAAATGTCGTTACTTTTTCCCACATAATATTATCTTTCTCATGCACAGACAAAATCTTAAGATCTAGAATCTTACTCTCAAATTTTTTTTTGTTAATATTCTTTAAAAAATCCATCTAACCTTAGCATCAACAATAATATTTAAAATTATAATTCTATCTTCAATTTTATTAATTTCGACAACATTATCTTTCAAACTCTTATCTATAATCACACCTACATCATTTCAAGTACGACTCCTACCTAATACTATAATTAAATCTTAAACTATCAATCTTCTTAGCCTTCTCTCCAACCCATTTAGTTTCCTGAATGCATAAAATATTAATTCTATTAATTTACATATAAGATAACATATATTCCAAGTTATTATCCTAATACTAGTTTCATGGACTAACTTCTTTGCCCACATCTGTCCATGGTGTGGAAACCCTTGGTTATTTAACACTGCACCCGGGCACCGATGCAGCAACTCTTGTACACTTCTTACTGTATTCAGGTCATATAACTCTTTGCTTTTAGAGAACGCTCTAGCATTAACATAATGTATTAAATGATTCATGTCATGATTATTCGCCAAGTTTTATGTTGACTATCGACTAATTAATGTAATCCTCAACTTTTCTCTTCCAAGACTTGGGATTTGACAACGACAGTGTTACCAAAAGGATTCTATCAACCTAAAAATCTACTAGAACAAGCATATATATTTTACTTATATAATAAATAATGATTAATAAATATTTTATAATTAACATTACAAATAATTAACATTACAAGACTTATTTTTGTAATAAAATATAATATGCATGAATAAGATTTATTTTATTCAATCAAGACAATGCGCATGAGAGTAAATCTTGCTAGAATATGAGTCATTTTAAAATTAAGGAAGTTGTGCAAGAATTAATCACGAGAAATCTATCTACATCATCTGTTATTTCATTATTAATATTAAAAGGAATCTACATAAGGCATAGTTGAATGTGAAAGCTATGACTAACAATCTACTAAACATGGAAGGAATCTGCTGTTTGTATCAAGGATAACACCAACAACAACAACAAGCCTTTGTCCCACTACGTGGGGTCGGCAACATGAATCCTTTTTCTCCATTGTGTCCGGTTCAAAGTCAAATTCTCGTTTAAATCTAATAGAGAAAGATCATTTCTAATATTTTCTAACCAAGTCTTTTTAGGTCTACCTCTACCTTTCTTAACATAAGTCAAATCTAATACATCTACTTTCCTAACTGGGTCATCGGAAGGCCGCCGTTTTATGTGACCAAACCATCTAAGGCGACTCTCTCTAATCTTATCCTCCACTGGAGCTACTCCAACCTTTTCACGTATATGCTCATTTCGTATCCTGTCTCTAAGAGTAAATCCACTCATCCACCTAAGCATCCTCATCTCCGCAACATATAACTTAGTATTGTGCTTCTCTTTTAATGGCCAACATTCTGCACCATAAAGCATTGCAGGTCTCACCACCATCTTATAGAATTTTCCCTTAAGTTTAAGGGGGACTTTTCTATCACACAACAAGCCCGATGCATTCCTCCACTTCAACCATCCAACTTGAATTCTACTGATAACATCCCCATCTATTTCACCATCACTCTGAACAATAGATCCAAGATATCTAAAACGTGTACTCTTATTAATGACTCGATCGCCCAAAGTCACAATCCCCTCACTAGGTCTATTACTGCTAAAATTACACTCCATATATTCAGTTTTAGATCTACTCAAGCGAAAACCTTTAGACTCTAAGGTTGATCTCCAGACTTCAAGTTTACCTTCAACTCCCTCTTTAGTCTTGTCAACAAGAAGAATATCATCAGCAAAAAGCATACACCAGGGTACATCCTCTTGTAAATGTCTAGTGAGAACATCCATGACTAACGCGAAAAGATATGGGCTTAAAGCTGATCCTTGATGTAATCCAACCGAAATAGGGAAATACTTGGTCAAACCACCTTGTGTTTGAACACAAGTAATAGCTCCTTCATACATATCTTTAATGATTTGAATATAAGCATTATTAACTCCTTTCTTTTTAAGAACTCTCCATAGCACTTCTCTTGGAACTTTATCATATGCTTTCTCTAAATCAATAAATATCATATGTAGATCCTCCTTATTCTCCCTATATTTCTCCATCAAACCTCTCAATAAATGTATGGCTTCCATAGTAGACCTACCAGGCATGAATCCAAATTGATTTTGAGAAACATTAGTATCACGCCGCAGCCTACGCTCCATAACTCGCTCCCATAGTTTTAAAGTGTGACACATTAACTTAATTCCTCGATAATTCGCACAATCTTGTGCATCACCTTTATTCTTATAAATAGGAATCAATACACTCATTCTCCACGCATCTGGCATCTTTTTAGTCTTCAAAATATTATTAAAAAGTTTAGTTAGCCAAGAAATTCCTTCATCTCCTAAGCATTTCCACATCTCTATTGGGATATCATCAGGTCCAACAGCTTTTCCACACTTCATTTTCTTTAAAGCCTCTCTAACTTCGGTTTTACTAATACGCCGATAAAAACATAAATCTTTATTTTCAATTAGGATGCTAAGGTCACTAAAGTCAATTGTATTCCTACAATCTTCATTAAAAAGTTTATCAAAATATCTCATCCACCTTTGTTGAATATCATCTTCTAAGAAAAGTACTTTTTGATCTTCATCCTTAATACACTTCACTTGAATTAAATCCTTACTACTCCTATCTCTTTGTTTGGCTAGCTTATACATATATCTTTCTCCCTTCTTAGTATCTAATCTATTATATAAATCACTAAAAGCTAAGATCTTTGCATCACATATTGCTTTCTTAGAATCCTTACATGTCTCTTTATATCTTTCCCAATTATCAGAATTTTTACATCTAAACCAATTTTTATAACAAATCTTCTTATTTTTTATCTTTTCTTGCACAATTGGATTCCACCACCAGCTATTTTTACTATTAGGGGCTTTTCCCTTTGATACTCCAAACACATCTTTTGCAATATTTTTAATATCACTAGCCACTTTTTCACACATAACATTAGCATCCTCATGCACAAATAAAATCTTAGAATCTAAAATCTTACTCTCAAAAATATTTTTATTACTATTCTTTAAATGCCCCCATCTAATCAAGGATAACACCAATAATAAAAAATAGCATGTTTATCCTTTAATAAATAAAAGTTATCAATTTCAAAGTGGTTGTGTGGAACTCCAAATTCAGTTGAAATCTGAAGAAACAACACCAGGTCAAATCAACTTGAAGGCCCTACATAATACAAATTTTCAATCATTCACACATATATACAGGCGTCGAAAATCAATAATTATTAGCTAATATATGTGCAATTTGGTCAACATTTGTTACTCAATAGTCAACCTTGGTTAATTATCATTCTTATGAAATTAATGTCTAAAATCTTGAATTTGATCATATAATTGAACTTAGATGATTAAGAATGATTGAATCACTTAACATACTGATGCAGGACATTAATGAATTTATGATTTAAATAAGGAGTTGCACGTGGGAAAGATCAAGAACAACTTAATTAGGCTTGACGTTGATTCAAACAATGACTCGAAACATAAAGAGCGGTAGCACTAGCTTAGGCCAAGCTACTTGCGTTAAGTAAAAGCCACAAACAATCAATTATTCGTAACGATGCATGTGTGATGAATTTCAACTAGAAATCCCTAATCTAACAATAAGAGTAGTGCAATGAAAATCTCTTACACTCTTCCTACTAAGCACTAAGCTTTTAGCGGTGTTTGGCAAGATTTTGCATGAATCACATAGAACCACAAACAAGTATCAATGAAGAAGGTAAGAGAAAAGGGAAGAGTTCACCCTTATTGCAACCCGGAAGTGATGATCCCTTGATCGGAGAAGAGTTGCTCTTTGTCGGCTTCAACCATCCATGCCGAAGGGCTGTTTTGCATCACTAAGATGTTGGACAGCAGTGTGGCCTTCCTGGAACAGTAATTTTGTATGGTAGAAGGCAGATTTCTCAGGGAAAAGAGGCCCCAAACCCCTGGACAGCAACTAGAAATGTGCAACAGCAGCAGGTGAAGCTTTTAAACAGCAGTTTGGCACTTGGTTTGCATCAGATAACAGCCCAAACAACCTCCAGGAAAATCTGCCAGCAGTTTCCCTTTGTTGGAGGATCCTGGGACAGCAAAATAATGCTCTCGGGAATGCAGGGCAGCAAGGGAGACCTACTGGAGTTCTGGGACAACAGTAAAAATCTGGGACAGCACTTAGGAGTCTATGAGAGGAGGAAAACTGAGAGGTGGGAGGCTTAGAGGGGGCGGTTAGGGCTGAGGGGATTAAGGGGTTGATTGGGAATTGTAATGGGGCAATTAAGGGGTGTTAATTAATTTGGGGAGAGAGGGAAGGGCCGGCCTTACCAAGGGGAGATTGATTGGGGTTTTAAAATTTCTTTCCAAACATAGGGCTTAATTAAGGAAAGGGAATTAAAGGGGAGATCTCCAATTAAATTCAGAATTGGATAGATGTGGAAAGTGTCCAAATTAAATCACTCTTATTTTAGGAAATGATTCAAATTCAAATAAACTTGAATTTAAAATTTGAAATCTTTCCAAATGTGAGAGGATCTAAATTAGGTAAGTCTTCAACTCTTTCCTAGAGGGGATTGGGAAGGGGAAGAAGGAGGGAAGGGGGAGAATGGCCGGCGGGTGTGGTGGGGGATTTGTGGCCGGCGGTCAAGGGAGGGGCTCTAGTGAGAGGCCGGCGGCTTGAAGGAGGATGAGGGGGAAGGATTTAAGGAAGTATGTGATGCTTCCTTAAATCAAATGCTAAATTTGGAATGAAAGATTTCATCCAATTTTAATTCAAAATCAATCAAGCTATGGGTTAGGAAGTTTCCTAAAATAGGATTTATAATTTAGGCAACTATTTCAAATTCAAATAAATTTGAATTTGTTCATCAATGGAGTTACCTAAAGTATGAAAACCAATTTAGGAAAGGTGAGAAAGCAAATGAGGGGTGGAGAATTCAAGAGGGAGGGGGGGCCGGCGGTAGGGTGGCTTGGCCGTGGGTTGTAGTAGAGGGAGGAGGGCTAGTGGGGGTGGTGGCTTTGAGGTGGGGATCTCCTTGGCCGGCGGCTTGTAGGGAAAAGGGAAAGGTAAGGAAGGTAGATACGAAGAACCACGAATCCGGCCGTCTCCAAGATTGGTGGGTGATCCGATTTCCCTCTCCTAGGGATTCCTCCAAAGTTCTCTCCAAGAACTCTCACAACTCTCCAAAGAACACATGTGCAGAAATTTTAATAATAATCATTCATTAACCTCTCCAAAGGAAGAGGGTGGCTTTAAATAGCCAAAAACATGAGGGAAAATAATAAAGACACTATTGCCCCTAGGGCATACATAAGACAAAGCCCTCAAGTGAGGGTAGAAAAGGAAAAGAACAATAATAAATCAAATACATGAAATAGAGCAAAATAAATAAGCACAATCGTAGCCGTCGATCTTTTGATGTCCTCATCACATACCTACCCCAAAGTAGTGAGAAGGAATAAGGGCATTGGTAGCAAAAGATCAAGGAGAATGCAGTAAAATTTTTGCAAGAATAAGAACAATAAATGGATTGTAATGATGTTGAAAGAAGAAGTTGGAGGAAGTGGAGTTAAATACTTTCCCTACGCAATATCTTGCTGCCTCATTTTAAACTCGAAGAGGACAAAGAAGTCGACAAAGGGCTGCAGTGTCACTTGTGATTGCAATCAAGGGAGAGAACTGTGGTTGAGATGGCTCTCTGCCTTGAAGGAATCGACAAAGGACATGAGGAGGACAGGATGATTTGTGGCTACCTCACAATTGAGAAAAAATATTGGTTAGCAGTTGGGCGGGAGAGGAGGATCGAGGAAGTGGAGAGTGAGCAATGTCTTAGCTATCAGTCCCCCATGAGTAAGGCTAGATAAGAGCAGGATCTTTGCATCCCAATCACCCAGAGTGAAGGTGGTGAGATCACGAAAAATTGATTGCAGAAGAGGAAGATAGCATGGTGCGAGTAGCTTGAGTCGGGAAAAAAGGGTTGTTTGTGATAGTCTGGCACTAGGTGGTTCAGTTTTCTTAAACCAATATATTTTAATCATTATCTCCCCAATTATTTTCTTGCAGGAAATCAGAGTAGTCACTCATGCTCACTGAACTATATCTCTCAGCATCAAAATTTAGCACATTACTTATTTGGTATTTCAACCAATCCCTTTCTAACAAGAAATCAGAGAAATTCAGTTAGCTTTTCGACATATCATTATTGAAATATGGCGTATCCATCTTCTTGATCTGGTTATAATGGTAGAACTATGAGTTGGGTAAAACATCATCTCAGGGTTAAATAATCACACCTTTCAAATCATGGATCACAAGGGTTTGACCCTAATATTTTGCAAGAATTCTGGGAAATTACTCGACCCATCATGTCACAAATATTTTTGCAAGGATGTTGGCCATCAGAGCAAAGTCAGGACTTTGGGTGCACTCAGAGAGAACTTTTATTTGGGTAGAAGAACCTAGGGCAAGGATTTTGATTCGGAGAAATGGAACTCAGAATTCAAACAGAAACATATGTTTTCCATTGTGTGGCATGTGGATATAGTTGCGAAATATTCCAATTTAATAGTTACATTCAAAATAAGGTGTGGAGTAGTTGGGTAAGGCTGCCTACAAATTTAATAGCCTATGTTTGATTTTTCCCAATGTGGTCATGTGAAAATCAATCACCAAATAAAGTTAAATTTGGCTTAACAATTGACATAGGTTTTTAGTGGTTAAGGTTGTCTACATTAATCCCTCCCAGCTAGTATTGGCAGGAGCCACAGATGTAGTTTTCCCTATATTCTATTATGGAGTTATTTAAAAGGAGGAAGTGCCATATGTTATGCTCTTTATTACATTGAGATTGATAAAATGGAAACTCTAGAGGCAGTATTCTTTTGCTTGATTTCAAGAAAATTTCCACTGTGTAAAGAAGCCATTGTTAATATTCTCAACTTGGTTATGTGAAAAGCAATTAAAAAATAAGGATAAAGCTAGCTTATTAATATGGAAGGAAAATTTGTAATGGCAAAATTTTCATCATTACTAGTTTATATATTTATAGATAGATATTTGATGAGAAAATACAATTGACGTAGACAGACTGGGAAATAAGAGGACTAGGTTGAAATTAACTTGATTGTAAAATTCCATGCTCACATCATCATTTTGTAGGAATGATCAGCACGGTATTCATGCTATTGATGCCAAAATAATCTGGGCAAGTCTTCCATGAGAATATTTTTTACTTGAATCTTTACTAGCATTTGTGTATTTTTTTCAGCTCAGTTTAATTTTTGAGAGAACTTCTATGCAGGAACAGTAAATGAATATTTGGATGATAACTATGGCACAATTCAATCACTCTGCTCCAAGATCCGTTTCCCTGCTGAAGCTAATCCTGCCTGGAGATGGTAAATGACATATATCCTGCATTTTTCTCATACTACAATTTCAACTACATTCTATGTGAGTTATAAGTTATTGCATTGAGTAAAAAATCTCAGTATCTGTGCATTTGTTGTCTGAAATCTATGATCTCTTTGTTTATGTCCTTGGATTTCAACAGGGGATAAGGCCTTCTGCTTATTAATGTTTAAATTGTAGAAATAGTTTCATTATTTTATATCTTTTGTTTGAGCTCATTCGTTTTCTTATATAGGTCTTTTGATCAACCATGGAAAGATCCTTCTCTGAATAAATCAGAAATGGAGCTGATGGAGGAAGAGCATGCCTGTCAAAGCCTTTTCATCATATTTTCCAATGCCCTTGGCGTGGGAAAAGCACAGGGCTTTCCAGCTCTCTGTGTCGAAGATGTGGAGAATCTTGGCTTGTTTCAGTGGGAAAAAGAGGTCTTTGCTGGCTTCAGAATTTTGTAGAGACTGCTGGTAATGAACCGGTATGCCATCTGATGGCCTTTAGCTTTTGTAACGTATTGTATAATGATACTATTTTGATCAAATTTTTTTTGTAACAATCCAATTTTTGTTTTGAGAAAGTTAATAACGTCTCATGAATATTTTATGTGGCATCAGTTTAATAATGTCTTATGGCCCTTGTCATTTTTTAATGCTGAGAATCCCAACTCAAAGCATTAATTTCTATTTTCTGAGTAAGGCCTTAGCCTATAAGGAATCCCATACATTTTTGTAATACATTCATAGATAATTACATTCATAGATAATATTAGAATGTTATGTAAATTTAAAATCTAAGCCTATTAACATAGGCATATTTAAGTTTTTGTAACTAAGTAAAAAAAAATTATTTGCACGCACTTGGTCATGTTTTATGTGGCATAAACCAAATCTCATCATCAGTATTTGATTTAAAGAAGTGTGGCATAAAAAATAAGATTGATATATAATAAATTTAACAAATTATAGTATGTAATTTGAATAACCAGAAATACATACTAAAGGTCAATTTAAAGAATTAAATAAGTAGCAAAAAAAAAAAAACACTTGATTTTTCTAAAAGAAAGCTTCGGATTCTTGCATTTTATTTTATGACATGGAATTCCACATTTATGTTTTTTAACTACAAATTACTAAATAATATTGAAAGACAAATGGGTTGAAAATCTTAGTCTATTAACATAAGCATATAGTTTATTGAAATTCATTTAGAAAAAAGTAGAACGGGGTTGATATTACTATGAGTAAAGCACACTTAGCTAAGGTTGTGATGTAATGGATTCATTTTGTTCTTAGCATAGGGATGTGAAAATGCTTCCAAGTGAACTAGGAAGCATAAGATATTAATAAATCAAACTTTGAATTCATAGTTTGACCACCCATTTTGACGTTTAAAGGAGCTTTAAGGTGAAATTTTTAATAAAAAGACCTGAAGTAAGGAAAGAGTTATTTGTAAGTCAAAGATGATTTAGAGAGTAACTTGGGTAGAGTTTGATAGATCTCCCAAATGGTGAACAAAATTTTGCAAATTTATTTTTTGTCCCTTTTCTTGCTTTTATTCATTTTGCTCTTCATGCCCAGTCCTCTAAGCTATCTCCTTCACTTCTCGCCCCTTTTTTTCCTCTACTTCTCATGCCCTTCTTCCACCTTCATATTCCTCCACCATCTAGAGGTAAGGAAGCTCTTCTTTTTTTATTTGGTGTTGACTCTATAAAGCTGCTACTCCTTATTTAGCGCACAATATGTTTTTGTTGGAGGTTTAGACCTGGAGGAATTCTATGCATTGCATCCAACATCGTTGGTCTGATTTCCCTTAACTTTTTGGTTATTCCTCCACTTAGTGAATTAGCTCTATTTTCACCTCGCTCGCTATCACCTCCAACTATCATGAAATCCTATTAATGTGTTGCATTCCTCATTCTCCCCCTTCTTGAGTTCTATTGAGAATCGTAGATTTGCCTTAAGTTGCCTACAATTTGATTTCTCATTGATGAAATATTTTTCATTGACATTTGAAAAGAGATGAACAACACTGCCATTGCCAGGTCCCAAGTCCTCGATGAAAAAAGTGGAGGGTTGGAGAGAAGGCTAAGGAGATTGATAGTTTAGGATTTAAACTATGATATTCTGGTAAGAGTCGTACTAGAAATGGTGTAGGTGTAATTATAGATAATAGTTTAAAGGATAATGGTATAAAAATTAATAGAATTGAAGATATAATTATAGCTTTAGAGATTATTGTTGATGCTAAGATTATTAATATTATAAGTGCTTATACTCCTCAAGTAGGTTTGGATAAGTTCAAAATTAAAATTTTGAAATGATTTAGAAGAATTAATACAAAAGATACCTTTTGAAGAAAAAAAAAATTATTGGAGGTGATTTGAATGGACATGTTGGTAGAGAGAGAGATGATTTTAAAAGCATTCATGGTGGCTATGGGTTTGAAGTGGCTAATGAATGTGATAAGACCATATTAGATTTTTCTTTAGCTTATGATTTTGTAATTGTTAATACCTTATTTAAGAAAAGAGATGAGTATCTCATTACTTATAAGAAAGAATATAGTAAAACTTAGATTAATTATTTTCTTATAAGAAAAATAGATCGTTTAGATTACAAAGATTGTAAAGTTATTCCAAGTGAAAGTTTATGTACCCAATATCGCTTATTAGTTTTGGACTTTAAGATTAAGGGGCAGAAAATAAAAAATAAAGTAAAATGTTGTTCTAGGATTAGATGGGGGCATTTAAAGAATATTAACAAAAATATTTTTGAGAGTAAGATACTAGATTTTATGATTTTATTTGTGCATGAGGAAGCTAATGCTATGTGGAAAAAAGTAGCTAGTGATATTAAAAATATTGCAAAAGATGTGCTTGGAGTATCAAAAGGAAAAGCTCCTAATAGTAAAAAGTAAATGGTGGAATCAAAATGTACAAGAAAAAATAAAAATAAGAAGATTTGTTATAAAAATTGGTTTAAATATAAAACTTTCAATGATTGGGAAAGATATAAAGAGGTCCGTAAGGAATCTAAGAAAGTAATATGTGATGCAAAGATTTTAGCTTTTATATAATAGATTAGATACTAAAGAGGGCAAAAGAAATATGTATAAGGTAGCCAAACATAGAGATAAGAGTAGTAAGGATTTAGTTCAAGTGAAGTGTATTAAGGATGAAGATAAAAATTGCTTTTATTGGAAGAAGATATTCAACAAAAGTGGATGAGATATTTTTATAAACTTTTCAATAAAGATTATGAGAATGTGATTGATTTTAGTGACCTTAGCACCCTAAATGAAAATAAAAATTTTTATTTTTTTCGGCGTATTAGTAAAACTGAAGTTGAAGAGGCTTTAAAGAAAATGAAGTGTGGAAAAACTGTTGGACCTGATGATATTTCAATAGTGTGAAAATGCTTAGGAGATGAAGGAATTTCTTGGGTTACTAAACTTTTTAATGTTATTTTGAAACTAAAAAGATTCCAGATGAGTTGAGAATGAGTGTGTTGATTCCTATTTTTAAGAATAAAGGTGATGGACAAGATTGTGCAAATTATAGAAGAATTAAGTTAATGTGTCATACTTTAAAACTATGGCAGAGAGTTATGGAGCATAAGTTGTGACGTGATACTAATGTTTCTCAAATCAATTTGGATTCATGCTGGGTAGGTTAACTATGGAAGTTATATATTTATTGAGAGGTTTGATGGAGAAGTATAGAGAGAATACGGAGGATTTATACATGATATTTATTGATTTAGAGAAAGCATATGCTAAAGTTCCAAGAGAAGTGCTATGGAGAGTTCCAGAAAAGAAATGAGTTAATAATGCTTATATTCAAGTCATTAAGGATATTTATGCAGGAGCTGTTACTTGTGTTCACACTCAAGGTGGTTTGACCAAGTATTTTCCTATTTCTATTGGATTACATCAACGATCAGCCTTATGCCCATATCTTTTTGCTTTAGTCATGGATGTTCTGATTGGACATTTGCAAGAGGCTGTACCTTGGTGTATGCTTTTTGCTGATGATATTCTTCTTGTTGATAAGACTAGAGATCGAGTTGAAGGTAAACTTGAATTATGGAGGTCAACCTTAAAGTCTAAAGGATTTCGTTTGAGTAGATCTAAAATTGAATATATGGAGTGTAATTTTAGTAATAATAGTTCTTATGGGGGGTTTGTGACTTTGGTTGATCAAGTCATTAATAAGAGTACACTTTTAGATATCTTGGGTCTGTTGTTTAGAGTGATGGTAAAATAGATGGGGATATTATTAGTAGAATTCAAGTTGGATGGTTGAAGTGGAGGAATGCATTGGGCTTGTTGTGTGATAGAAAATTCCCTCTCAAATTTAAGGAAAAATTCTATAAGATGGTGGTTAGACCTGCAATGCTTTATGGTGCAGAATGTTGGCCAATAAAAGAGAAGCATAATATTAAGTTAAGTATTACAAAGATGAGGATGCTTAGGTGGATGAGTGGCTTTACTCTTAGAGATAGGATACGAAATGAGCATATACATGAAAATGTTGGAGTAGCTCCAGTGGAAGATAAGATTAGAGAAAGTCGCCTTAGATGGTTTGGTCACATAAAACGGCGGCCTTCCGATGACCCGGTTAGGAAAGTAGATGTATTAGATTTTACTCATGTTAAGAAAGGTAGAGGTAGACCTAAAAAGACTATGTTAGAAAATATTGGAAATGACCTTTCTTTTTTAGATTTAAATGAGAATTTAACTTTTAATAGGGTACAATGGAGAAAAAGAATTCATTTAGCCGACCCCACACAGTGGGATAAAAGCTTGATGTTGTTGTTATTATTGTTGTATTTGAAAAGAGATGAATATCTAATCGCTTATAAGAATGGATATAGTAAAAATTAGATTGATTACTTTCTTATAATAAAAAAAGATTATTTAAATTATAAAGATTGTAAAGTTATTCCGAGCGAATATTTATGTACTCAACATCGCTTATTAGTTTTGGACGTTAAGATGAAGGGGCGAAATATAAAAAATAAATTATAACGTTGTTCTAGGATTAAATGGGGGCTTTTAAAGAATATTAATAAAAATATTTTTTAGAGTAAAATTCTAGATCTTAAGATTTTGTCTGTGTATGAGAAAGCTAATGTTACGTAGGAAAAAATAGTTAGTGATATTAAAAATATTACAAAATATGTGCTTGGAGTATCAAAGGGAAAAACTCCTAATAATAAAAATAGTTTGTGGTGGTGTGCAAGAAAAAATAAAAAATAAGAATATTTACTATAAAATTGGTTTAGTTTTAAATACTCTGATAATTGAGAAAGATATAAAGAGGCCCGTATGTAATCTAAAAAGCATTATGCGATGCAAAGATTTTAGCTTTAAATGATTTATATAATAAATTAGATACTAAGGAGGACGAAAGATATATGTATAAATTAGTCAAAACAAAGAGATAGGAGTTGTAAGGATTTAGTGCAAGTGAAGTGCATTAAGGATGAAAATCAAAAAGTACTTTTATTTGAAGAAGATATTCAACAAAGGTGGATGAGCTATTTTGCTAAACTTTTCAATGAAGATTGTGAGAATATGATTGACTTTGGTGACCTTAACATCTTAAATGAAAATAAAGATTTTGTTTTTATCGGCGTATTAGTAAAATCGAAGTTAGAGAGGCTTTAAAGAAAATGAAGTGTGGAAAAGCTGCTGGACCTGATGATATTCCAATAGAGGTGCGAAAATACTTAGGAGATGAAGGAATTTCTTAGCTTACTAAACTTTTTAATATTATTTTGAAGACTAAAAATATGCTAGATTAGTGGAGAATGAGTGTGTTGATTCCTTTTTTTAAGAATAAAGGTGACACAAGATTGTACGATTTATAGAGAAATTAAGCTAATGCGTCATACTTTAAAACTTTGGGAGAGAGTTACAGAGCATAGGTTACGACGTGATACTAATGTTTCTCAAAATCAATTTGGATTCATGTTGGGTAGGTCTACTGTGGAAGCTATTTATTTATTGAGAGGTTTGATGCAGAAGCATAGAGAGAATAAGGAGGATCTTCATATGATATTTATTGATTTAGAGAAAGCATATGATAAAGTTCCAAGAGAAGTGCTATGAAGAGTTCCAGAAAAGAAAAGAGTTAATAATGCTTATAATCAAGTCATTAAGGATATGTATGCAGGTGTTGTTACTTGTGTTCAAACACAAGGTGGTTTGACTAAGTATTTTCCTATTTATGTTGGATTACATCAAGGATCAACCTTAAGCCCATATCTTTTTTCTTTAGTCATATATGTTCTCACTCTACATGTGCAAGAAATTTTATCCTGGTGTATGCTTTTTTGCTGATGATATTCTTTTTGTTGACAAGACTAGCGAGGGAGTTGAAGTTAAACTTGAATTATGGAGGTCAACCTTAGAGTCTAAAGGTTTTCATTTGAGTAGATCTAAAATTGAATATATGGAGTGTAATTTTAGTAGTAATAGATCTAGTGGAGAGTTTGTGACTTTGGGTGATCAAGTCATTAATATGAGTACACGTTTTAGATATCTTGGGTCTATTGTTCAGAGTGATGGTGAAATAGATTGGGATATTATTAGTAGAATTCAAGTTGGATGGTTTAAGTTGAGGAATGCATCGGGCTTGTTGTGTGATAGAAAATCCCCCTCAAACTTAAGGGAAAATTTTATAAGATGGTGAGTGTTGACCCCTATAACTACCCCAAAAATCACAAATTTGATAAAGATGATTTAGCTTGAATGTGGATCGCATCTTGATTTTGCTATGCAATGGTCGAGAAAACAATCAAATGAGGAACCTTAAGTTCTTATTGATGGATTTGATTTGTACAAAAAAAATTTCTCTCCTATCCATGGTGGGGCATGGTGTTATGGGAAAGACAACACTCTTGCAATGTGTTCGTGGAGATGAAATTACAAATAAATTTGATCTTAAAATGTGGGGATTATGTTTCCAATAACTTTGAGGTAAAATAAAAAAAAGAGCCATTGTTGGAGAGATAGTTTAAAAAAAAAAGAAGAAAGGGGGACTTTAGGATCTCCATGGCAGTTAAAGTCATTGGTGGTGTTCTGAAGGACAACTTGGATGAGAGGGCATTTGGGGACAGTTCTAGAAAGCAATTTACTTGGTCATAATTCTATTAATTCCATCTTATGACGGAGCTATAAGGTTCTATTAAATCATCTACAAGATTGTTTCGCATGAGATCAGTCAAAAGGGACGACCGACACCCGAAATTAAAACGCTAGGCTGATCAAATGATGTCAGATCGACAAACAGATTGTCATTAGGTCTGGAATGTTATCAACCTATAAAAATTAAGTCTTGTTTATTCAATTTGGAACTTTTAGAATGGTGGCACGGATCCTGAGGCAACAGCACAGATTTCGAGAAAAATCAACCTCGCCGTTGTCTAAATAATGTCCGATCACGAAACGGATTTCGCCATTGCGATCAGAATATCGCAAATACTAAAAAAACTACAGATTCTATGTTCAATTTGGGTCATCTGAATTGGTGGCACGAATCCCGAGGCAACACGCTTATCGAGGAAAAGAGGCCTCGGCATTGCCCAAACGAAGTCCGATTGCAAAACGGATCTCTTCATTGCATTCAGAATATTATAAATACTCAGGAACTACATTTTGGGTTATCCAGATTGGTGGCACGAATTTCGAGACAAAACATGAATGTTGCTCAGCGCTACCCAAATGATGTCGGATCAACAAACAGACTTCGCCAGTGCGTCCGGATCGCCGTCAATACCCTAAATGCACTACCAATTTGTTCAGTTAAGGTGGTGCACGCAAATCGAGGTGATCCCCATGCAAAAATATACAAATTTGGGCCCAAATGAAGTCGGATCGCAAAATGGACTGCGTCGTTGCGACCGGAATGTGGGCAATGCCCTAAATGCACTACCAAAATGTTCAGTTATGGTGGTGCACGCAAATCGAGGTGATCCCCATGCAAAAATATTCAAATTTGTACCCAAATGACGTCGGATCGACAAACGGACTTCGTCATTGTGTTCGGATTGCCGTCAATACCCTAAATGCACTACCAATTTGTTCAGTTAAGGTGGTGCACGCAAATCGAGGTGATCCCCATGCAAAAATATATAAATTCGTGCCCAAACGACATTCGATCGCAAAATGGACTGCATCGTTGCGATCGGAACATCAGCAATACTCTAAATCCACTATCAATTTGTCTAATTCTGATATTCGACAAATTTGACACGTTAAACGGAGTAATTGGCACGCAAAACGAGGCAATCAGCACGCAAAATGAGGAAACACGCAATTCGAGGTAGTTTTGACCTGATTAATGCGTTTTTGTCATTCTAAATTAATGCAAGAATGACCAAAACATTAATATAGCATTAACCCAATGAAAATTTTATAAAATATCAGATGCTAAACAGGGAAATGAGATCAAATCCATTAAATGCATATCAATGTATTACCTTATTTGTCTCTGTGTCGTGGCTGACTTTAATGTACAAATTTTGCCGTCAAAATGAAATTGAGAATACTAGCGCCTGCTTCCTCTCTCAGCCCGTCAACAGCAAGTATCCCACGTCCAAAGCTTCCTCCTTAAACCTCCAAGGCCAATACCTGCTCTAATTTCCTCCCTGTTTTCCTACTCCACATGAAAGAAGTCTCGACGAGCTGAAGATCTCCTATGCCAATCGCAAAATCCCGTCCTTCTCCCGTGGAAACCTTCTGATTCGCACGTCCAGGTCCCCGCAAGCCCAGCGATTGTTTCCTCTCAGCCGTGTATCACAAGAAGCCGGTCATAAACAGCAGACTTCTCCTTCATTTTATTGAGTGAGTGCAGTGTAAGGACAGCTCTTCATATAGATTCCTTTTTCGCAGCTTTTCGCATGAAGTCCAGTATAATAAAGCCTTTGTCTTTTTCCCCCAGCAACTCTATTCCCTTACATATTCATCTGAAATCATTTCAGTAACTTGTATTCCTTTTTGTTTTTAAAGGTTGTCTGACACCTCTCACGTGAGCATCTTATTTAACCTGTGCACATTCACATCAATCTCACAAATAAAGTTTTTATAAAAGGCCTTCCAACATCTCTTTTATTTAGTCAATCCAGCAAACATTGAAGCTGATTTACCTCTATTTCCACCTTTTTTTTGCTAACGTGAAGTTTTCTACACTGCAAAAACAACTTTTGTGTTTTGCAAAACAGCTTTTGTGTTCTGCAAAATTGCAAAATAAAAAAACAGGGTCTCATATCAATCCACTTGCTAAAGCTGGATTCTCTCCAGCTTACCTATTCTTTCTTTTTGGCAGCAAACACCAGCTTTTGCTCTTTTTTTTTTTAACTTGGACACATTCACTGTATACCTTTCCACTCATATAAGGCTAAATAAAATCAAAGTCCAACTCAGCTTCTCAAAACCCACTAAACCAACAATCAAAGCCCATTTCTCTACTTGAATTCAGCCCACTACAAGCAACTTTCCTCCTCCATTTTCTGCAATCCACCCTACAGCAGCCCATTTTCCTAAGTCATCTATAAGCTATAGCCCACATCACCTTGCCCAAATAGCCCAAGTGCTGATTTTTCAGCCCAAACCACTTCCTATGTTTCAAAAGCCCACAACAACTCCAAAATCCACTAGAAATCAGCCTACCTACATCAATTTTCCATCTACAAGAAAGCCCATACCTTCCTCCTAAAATCTGTGAGCCAAAACAGCCCTATTGCATCCCCTCCAAGCCTACTAAACAGCCCACATAACCACTAAAACAATCCAACAGCTCTCTAATCCAATTCAGCCCACATTCATCCATCCTCCACTTAAGCCCAAGTCATGTACACATCTCCAATAGCCCACACACTCATTTCCTAATCAACTCTACAGCAAACAGCGTTCCAAAGCTCACTAGAAGGCCATTCCAACAACAGTACAATAGGCTCTTTTTTTTAGTGTGTTGTTACTAGCATTAACTGATTAATATTAATTAGTGTAATTAGTATTGTTAGTTTCCTTAATTATGTGAGACTAATGTTTACTTGTATCATTACTGTAAATTTTGACTATATGTCTATGCATATTGCATACATGTGTGTATGTGTCTCAAAAAAAAAAAGGGGAAATAAAAAAAAAAGAAAAAAAAAGAAAGAGAGAAAGAAGAGTGAGGCTTTCAAAAAAAAAAGGGAAGTGAAAAAGAAGAAATCTTTTGTGCGTTTATTAATCATTGTCATCGCCGTCATATCCGACCTCGAAGGTATAAAAATTCTCAAACTCAGATTCCCGTTCTCGTCGTTCGTGGCGCACCGGAAAATCGCTTATACACACGTTTGCTCGCGTGGTGGGATGGGACCCCGTTGCGGCACCTACAACGAGGCGGGTAATCACTCAAAGCCCCATTTCGGCGTTCGTGGCGTACCGGAAAACCGCCTATACACGCGTTTGCTCGCGTGGTGGGATGGGAAACCGGTACGATACCTACGGCGAAATGTGGGTTACTTATAAGTACCCTCGAGCGAGGGGAAAGCCAACTGTCTTTTAAACAGGTACCGTCGAAGACCCCATACACGCGTTTGCTCGCGTGGTGGGAATGAAGACCACGGCCGCGGTGTCTAAGGACACCTACTATACACGCGTTTGCTCGCGTGGTGGGATGGCCCAGTTTCCCAAAATTTTCCCTAAACAGGGGAGACGCCGGGAGGCTGCCGAAATTTCGGGTAAAATTGAGACAGTACTTGGATTCGATTGAACTCCAAAAAAGACAAGGACTTGAACAGAATTTGGACAACAGGGAACATGTTCTAAAATGCAAATGATTAATCAAGATTTAATCCTAAATGAAATAAACTCAAAGTTGAATCTAGTATTGGGCTCTAAGTGAACTTGAGTTGGCAAAGATAAAGGGCTTAATTCAAAATGGAACAATACTACAATGGATATGGACTCGAATTGGACACAGGTTTGAACTTGATATGGACATTGCAAAGGACTTGAACTCAAACGGGCAACAAGGAATTAAACTTTAAACTCAATCATTTACAATCATGCAAACTATTGATAATGATTCAAAGAACTCGAGTGAACTCTAAAAGATTTGAGTTCGAATAAAGCATACGGAACCATACTTTGGTTTTAACAAATGAGCAATCAAAATGGAGAGGCTCAATGAACAAATCTTGATTATTCAAGTGGATATACATGAGCAAATTATGATGCATAGTGGACAAGGGAAGGTTCCTACATCTCATTCATAAGTAACAAATAGATGTACATATGCATATGTCAATAAACAATAACGCTATGTGATGGTCTAAAGCATGCAAATGAACACTAATGGATGAATATGAGACTTGTGGTGAACTAAAACTTCAATGCAAAGTCTATTATCGAAGCAAATGAGAATCCATGGAAGCGATGAAAGACTCGTAACAAGCATAATCAATTTGCAAGCAACAAGAAGAGCATGAAGGATATGGCTCAGTTCCAAAGCCATGATGTGGGGGTTTGGACTATGATAATCCATTTGCAACACTGAACTTAAGTCACCCCTAAACAACAGTCAATAAGAATTGTGGAACAAGTAACGGTCAATATACAAATAAATACACCGGTCTTCTACAACAAAGGATTGACGTGCAACAAACATGACAATACTAATGAATGGTTGTATGCAATAATAAAGACCAATTAACCTGCGACAACATCTTCACCACTCACAACCATACAAATGCCAAGCAAGTAAAAGACTACAGTTTCTTACAAGTTCTGAAGTTGCTAGCTAATATGCACAAGGTAATTGTTGATGAGTATGACTCAGACACAGTCAACATCAATATCCAAGAAAACACATCAAACTTTTTGCAAACAAAAGAAGTTGGTGGGTGATGAATACAATGTAACTACTCGAATAATGATGACTGGTGCAATCTACATGTAACCAATGTCTCCGAATTGCAGTCAACGGTGACTTAACTTTAAGAAAATACATCAAACCTCCTAGCGTATCAGGAGGTAATGGTGCAGAATGTAACACAGATATGGTGGTTATCATATGAACATATCCAAGGAGATTATAACAATGCCTTGTGAATCGGTATTAAAGTATAGATACACATACAATGTACCTTCCACAACTAGAGGCAGCATAATTACAGTAAATATGAGGCACCAGCGAGCTCTTGTAGCAAGAATATTGCAGCATCCACGCAGTTAATATCGAGATACAAACAAGCACACTGGTCTGCATGCAAACATCCATAAGCAAGCATAGAAGATCCATCATGCATACAAAAAGCTGACTTGAGAGTTAAAGAAATGAAAGCATAGACTTCTGATGTACGCAATACTTCATCCACAAGTAATATCAACAAAATCGCAACGAGCGCAAACATTTGCGATGTTAAAGAACCCGTAGTACACGCCACCGGATCTGCAACATCCAGGCAAGCAGACAGGGGGCGTCTACGAGCTTCCAAATCGAATGCTTGCGCTTCTCCAGTACGTGCACTTTAATTTGTATACACATAGGTACACAAAAAGGGACACGTGCAATCATACAACCCGCATGGGCCCCGGCGAACGTGTTATTGGTACACACGTGACGTCTAGGGATGCTGCGCGGGTCAACAAATAAACCTGAGTTTGGGCCCGATCCTCTAATACGAGTGGATAGGAGTCGACACGGCTCAAACTATACAACAAATATTCAGTCACGATGGTGACTGAAATACTTGTTTTACAGTTCATATTAGGCATTCAAAGCCTCTAACAAGAGAAATTTATTTATAGAGGCACAAAGCCTACAAAACCCGATCCTCTGTCAATTGCTAGACAGAGTCGACAGGGTTCAGTCAACGAAACTGAATGACCCCCAATCACCCCGATGATGGCCGCGTTGAATGCAGATCTCAACCGGAGGGGTTAACCTCAAATATTTCAAAATGCCCTCAAACCTCAAATGTTTTTAAGTGACCTCAAGGTTACCTCGATGATGGCCGTGTTGAAGGTTAATCTCAACCGGAGGGGTTCACAAATATTTTCAAATGCCATCCAAATTCCCACAAAAATCCAAAAATCCTAAACTTCTAAAATATTTAAAAATTGAAACTCATCCATCAAATCACTTAAAGCAAAACCCATCCGCCCTCCGCAACAGTTTGCCGAGGTGGACAAATCTGAAAATTTACTTTAGCTCACATAGATCCAATGTCTGGTCGAAAATATCACTAGGATCCATTCTCAAACAATCTCTTGCCAGCAAGGACGTGGTACGAGTCCTCTAACCGGCAGTTTCGCCGCCAAATGGCACTGCAGGATAAACGGTTATGACTCGGGGCCCTCTGAACCAGGTGGTCGCCGCCAAATGGCACCATTATATTATGGTTATGGCCAAAGCCCGTATGCTCCCCAATGGCATCAAATCCTTGAGATATGAATCAATAGGATATGATCGATAGGGCACAAAGCCCTCTGTTAGCTAAGGTGGATTTAAATTTGTCCCCTTAAGCAAATACCCATCCCAGGTCTACAAGGTACCCTTGGACGAAGCAACCCATGGCTGCCGACAAGGATCCTCCCGTCAGGTTGGGTCGACTACCTCCTCTGACTAAGTAGACCAGGGACCACGATGGCCCGGGACGATGGAACCATGGGATCTTGATCGGGTCCATCATCCATTCCCCCATCATCCGCTTTAAGTGCGAGATGGTGAAAATTTTTAATTTTAAATATTAACCCTTTTCAATATCAACCCTCAAATATCTTCAACCCAATGCTGCTACTATATGCCAGATGCACGTATCTATACGCATCTGATTGACGACTAGCCTTAATCGAAAGTTCTCTCTCGTTACCGGGAGGGGTAATTAACTATAGGGGCTTGCGCCTATAGGAAACCAGAACTCAGATCATAAAGTCCTCGCAAAATGAGGGCGAAATCTCTGGGTAGTGTCCTATCTACAAACCCATCTGCCTTCCAAAATTTACCCCGGAACTTAATCCGTTAAAACTTCCCCCCGAAAAGAAAAGCAATAAAGTGGGCGGAGGCCGGGGCCGAATTTTCGGAGCCCACAGTGAGACTTGCAATATTTTATGGTGCATAATCTTGGCCATTAAAAGAGAAGTATAATATTAAGTGTTGCAGAGATGAGGATGCTCAGGTGGATGAGTGGCTTTACTCTTAGAGACATGGTACAAAATGAGCATATGCGTGAAAAGGTTGGAGTAGCTCCAATGGCAATTAAGATTAGAGAGAGCCAGTCGCCTTAGAGGGTTTGGTCACATAAAACGGCGGCCTTCCGATGACCCGGTTAGGAAAGTAGATGTATTAGATTTGGCTTATATTAAGAAAGGTAGAGGTAGACATAAGCAGACTTTGGTTTGAAACTATTAGAAATGACCTTTCTTTTTTAGATTTAAATGAGAATTTGACTATTAATAGGATACAATGGAGAAAAAGGATTCATGTAGCCGACCCCACGTAGTGGGATAAAGGCTTGATGTTATTGTTTGTTGTATTTGTTAGGATCATGTGTGTTCTACTATATTTCCGTAGTTTTGGTCATATTTGGTTGGATCTAACAAGGGTATGATAAAATCTGTAATTTTATTTAATTGAGTACGCATGCTTATGATGAAACAATTGATGATTATTATGGTGATGATTATAATAATAATTATTATTATCATAATGATGTAAATTCAAGTGGTTATGCTTGTTTGGTTGACCCGAGGAGTGGTTTTAGTTTTAAGAGGATCTGTGAGGTTTCATATCTCCTAGCAAATTCAGATATGGAAAATTTTTTTGACCATGTAAATCAATTGTCGCCTCACTTCTCTAACTATCTATACTATTCCCTCTTATAAAACCATTCCTTCTGTATTTGGCACTTCAAGCACCAACCTTCTTGCAACTTGTTTTTGTAGATTCCAAAAGTTTGGTCTATTAAATTACAACATTCTTCAATCTATCCAATGCTTTTATTGGATTGATTTTGGTGCATTTGGTTATCCATAGTTGGTGTGGCACATGATCATGAGAATATTTAGCTAGGATAGCTAATTAATGTTAGTAAGAGTGGGCTGAAGAAACTTATTTATAAGGTCTTATTGAGGGTTATTTTTTGTTTTCTTTATTATAATGGTTTGTAGTTATGTTGGTTGTATCATGTGAGAAAATGATTAAAATGATCATTGGATTTTATATGGGGGACCATATTTAATATATCCAATTTGATACATTAACTCTTGAAAACTTACAATTTTGTCATACCATTAAAATTTCTATATATTTGGACATAACTTTACTTGTATGGTGAGCTTGGAGTTTATATCCTTCCAAATATGTTAATACTTAATATATTATAATTCTTTAAAACTGTAATACAAGCCCTAAGTTAATTTTTTACATGTGTACGAGAGCAGTTGCGGCACAACGAGAGTTCCAATAAAAGGTTTGATCAATGAAAATCGTTGAGGTTGCAGAGAAAGGAGGCCAACAATATATTGAGCTTTTGGCCAACAAAGGACAGAGGATGTTGGTAAGTATTGCACTTGTTTTTTTTTTTATTTAAGGTAGATGTTGGTTCTTTGTCAATCAGCCTAAATGGTCGAGGCAATGTAGAGTACGAAGAGGGGTTAGGGATGACGGCAGAAAATCGATGACAAAAAGCGGAAGAGAGCATCATTTGCGAGGACGTGGATGGGGAAAATTTTCCATGCACTTTAGGTTAAGTTTTCTAATTATGATCTTTTTAATATTTGAAAAATAGTTGAGATTATTTTGTCGTAAATTTATTTATTGTTATAAAGTTTGCAATATTTTATGCATTAATTTCATCACAGAGTTTGTAAACATGATAGGGAAATGAGATAGTTAGAAAATGGAGTAAGAGATACTGGGAGTACTACTGATTGATTATATGTAGTTTTTTAATGGATTGACAATCAAATTTCTCACAACTCTTTGGTGGTTTGATTGGGATAGTTGATGTGGAAACAAAAAAAGATGGGATGTAGAGATAAATAGGAGTGATGGTGATGACGATGATGATGATGAAGATGATGACTATGAGTATGATGGATCAGATAATTATGAGGGATTGCATGATAGTGGTTATGAGATTCGAAAGAATGACGAATTATTTAAAGGCAATTTGGATCATTATGTTGAATATGTAGGTACTGAAGATTTAGGCAAGCAGAAGATTGGTTTATCCAATGAAAGTTTTTAAAATTTTGAAGATAAAATTTTGTAATTTTGATTGCAAGGAAAGCCTAGCACAGCAACCGAAGAAACACATCAAGCAACAGAACTTACAGCTTAGTACGGTAAACAGTGAATTCACTTTAACATATTACAATACTGATATATATATAACCATAGTTAGTTACAGTTCTATGGTTCTGATTACATAGCAGAAAATAAACGGTTGCGATATATCAGACTGAAAAGGTTGCTGCAGAAGGTCAGGGAACTGAACTCTTTTGATAACCAGAACTTTTTGATAACCTATCCTTTTGCATTTCTCTTATCACGGCCCTCAAGTTAACAATTGTGCTTCAATTGTTAAGTTGTTGGGCATGTGCATGAACCGAATAAATGTTAAGAGGTTTGGTAAATATATCTGTCGGTTGATCTTGAGATGTAATGTGATGAATGGTAATATATTTAGCCTTGATGCAATCACAAATAAAATGATAGTAAATCTTAATATATTTGGTACGAGCATGAAACACAAGATGATTTACTAAAGCAAGTGCTGAAATGTTATCACAATAAGTAGGAGTGGGCTCAGTAGCAGAAATCTGAAATTCATAAAGTAAACGCCTTAATCACATTACTTCATGGCAACAGTAGATAAAGCCTGATATTCGGCCTCTGTGTAGGAGTGAGCGACTATAGTTTGCTTCTTAACAAACTAAGAAACTAAAATGGAGCCAAAATAGACACAATAGTCGATGATAGAGCGGCCATCAGTTTTGTCTGTAGCTCAATTTGAATTTGAAAATGCGGTAAGCTGTAGGGCAGCAGCTGAAATCGGTAAACCATGCTGACTAGTGGCACGCAAATAGCGAAAGAATCTTTTCAAGAGCTGAATGAAGAAGGAATGGCTTATACATATGCTGCCATAGATAATTGACAGCAAAGGATATGTCTGGAAAGAAGGGAAATAGGAAAAGAAAAGAAAAAGAGGAAAGGGGGCACTTGGTGTATTTAAAAAAAAAGGAGAAGAATAAGTAAAAAGAAAGAAGGAAAGAAGAAGAAAAAAAACAAAGGGAAGTAGGTAAGAAGAAAGGAAAAAGAAGAGAAGGGAAGGAGAAGAAGAAGAGAAATAGAGGAAGAAAAATACTATAAGAAAAATAGTCATTACCGGCGGACAAAATGCGCTGGTAAAGTGAAAAATGCGCCGGAAAAAATAGGTTTCTGGCGGATTTCCGACGGTAAAATGCGCGTCGGAAAAATATTTCCGTCGTATTTTTTGCGCCGGAAGGATTTCCGGCGGACAACCGGCGGATATGTTTGACAACTCGATGTCTTTTCTGTCGCCGTGTTCCGGCGAATAAGCCGCCGGAATTACCGGCGGAAACTGTCCGCCGGAATAACCGGCGGATATTCCGCCGCAAAAAAAGCGATGCCGATTTTTACCGTCGAACTATCCGTCGGAAGTTCCGTCGCATATTCCGCCGGAAATGTCGTCATATCGTATTTCCGACACATATACCGGCAGATAATCCGCCGAAAACCTGTAGCAGAAAAAAAAAACCTTCCTCACTTTGAAAAGTGATTTCAACATTTATACATGCATACAAAAAATTACAACACAATATATATTCTACAACATCAACAGTTACACATAAACCAGAAGAGCATCATCCAGATAACAAATAATTAAACATGTACACAATAAACATATATAAGAAGAGTGTCATCAACAAATATCTAAACATGTTCAAACAACAAATAGATAAATATGTCTAAAAACATATAAATACAGATGTCCACATCAGTAAAATAGATAAATAACGTCTACTCTGATTCAGTTTCATCCTCAGGTGATGCTGTACTCCTTCCACTACTCATCTGCTCCCTCATCTTTTTCATTTCTTCTAACATTTGAGCTTGCTGCTGCTGTATCTACATCTGCTGCTGCTGCATTTGCATATGTCAATCAGCTTGGGCTTTCCGTACCTGTTCTAGCTCGGCTGTAAGGGCAGCTATCTGTTGGGTATATAAAGACTCCTGGGTACTAGATGAAAAACTGCCGCCACTAGATGTCTGCCCTTCATATGCATAGGCCTGCGAGCCTAACCCGTATACTCTGCCATGCTGCATTCCTCCTACCGCTTGCGACCAAGTGTGGTAGTCAGAATAGTCTGTTGATCCAGCAGAAGAACCTTCACCTGCTGTAACCTGACTCTCTCGAAGCCGTGTATACTCCTCCTATGAAAGTTAATAAAAAGTTATGCAATTTATACATAATATCACCAAAATTAAACTTATATACTTACATAGGCTCTCCTAGCATGCTCGTCAACCCGTTGCTGGTCCTTCTGCCGCTTGTGGGTATGACTATGCAATTCAACAGGAGTCGGTTCTCTACTAGCACCTGTTTCTGTAATAGACATATATTAGTATTCTAATTAAAGTAAATTATTAAAATATTTTAAAATTTCTTACCAAATGTCTTCTGTGCTCAATATGAGGAACAGAACCTCCTGTATGAAGGGAACTACCCAAGCCCCCAACATCAGAAGCTCTGTTCTGTCTATTTTGATCTCTCCTTCTGGTATAATCTGGGCTATCCCGAGCACTGCTCAACTCTGCCCATACACCCTCACCAATCCAGATTGGTCGCTGGCTTGACTGTCTAATGTCAGTAAACATGTCTCGCATACGAGTCGAGCCACGCTTCTCAAAGTTCTTTCTGATTTTATCATTATGTTGTGGCAGCCAACAAAAATCTTTCTGCATTTAAACACATACAATAAAGAATAAATAATTTTTTTAGCTTATATATTAGATATAATAAAAAAAATTATATAATAACATACCTCAAACTCTCTAAACCACATGTCCCGTACTTCTTTCGGGACTTTCTTCCAAGAAATATAAGGAGCATCGTATCTGCTCCGTATTATATCCCGTATTTTATGCGTAGGCTCTTTTGACGGATGAAACCCGAAAGCAATATGTTAGTTGTCAAAAAAACTAATTCAATTCTATTTACATGACTGAAATAAAATTAGTACTTACGTGTCACTGTCAGGTTCAATCAACATGCGATCCTCTGTCGCCTGCTCTGCTGCAGCTGGGTAGGATGGTCCGCCTGTAGCGGGCTGAGGTGGTGTTGTAGCTGGCTGAGATGGTGGCGGGTAATAGGGGTAGAAAGGAGTAGTCTGTGTAAGGTCCGGTATAGTGTGGGTTTGGTGAGTAGAACTGTGGGCTACTGGCTGCAGGAGTAGGTATAGGCGGGCTAGGCTGACTTTAAGTAGCAGGCTGAGATGAAGAGGTGCCTTCAGTACGTACAGGCCTGCTAACAACAACCTTCTTGCTGCGCCTACCAAATATATTCTTTATCAATCTTCTCTGATGGTCATCACCTGAAGCCATCTGCACAAATATTTAAAAAATATTAGTAACAGAAATTATAACAAAAAATGAATATAAAATAGCGCAGGAATTAAATAAATGCAAGTACAAAAAACTTTTAAATATAAAATAACGCAACAAATAACTAAATATAAGTAGAAAAATTTTATTTTTAGTCAAAATTCATTTACCTTATGTTGATTCACTTTCATATGATGAAACTTCTGTACCACTGTCAGACTCATCATGAATGTCCTCTATGTTTAAATTCACTTCCTCTAACTGCAACTCACTCTCAGTAGTTGTAATTTGATCGTCCACATCGTTAGCAACATCTTGTATGTTTGACATAAATTCTTCTTGATGTGCTGGTGGTATTGAAGTAGTCTTTTCAATAACTCTCCTAGGTTTGGTCTTCATAACTACGAGCCAATCTTGTTTGCCTCGTACTCTACTCGGATAGTTAGCAAAATAGACTTGGCTTGCCTGACTAGCAATGATGAATGGGTCAAACTTTGAATATTTCCTACCCCGTTTAACTTCTGTTATACCGTACAATGGATGTATTCTTGTACCTCTATTCTTTATTGGATCAAACCACTCACAATTGAATAAATACACATTATTCCCAACACCAGGATATTCCAACTGTAATAGTTCTTCTAATACCCCGTAATACTCAGACTCATCACCTGTATGGGTATTCCCTCTAACACATACATCAAAATTATCTGTTTTTCTATCTTCACACCAATATTTAGTAGATAAAGTATGTCATTAGCATGCTTAATAACTAAATAAAGATATATTAGTTGAAATGAATAGTCGAAATATATATCGTATTTTTAAACCAAATAGGAAAATTTGTTTCCACTATCTTTTGGACTTCTATTTATTCTGTTGTATTCAATCTATCAATGAAACTCCTGTAAACATTAAGGTTTAGATTGAATGAAAGTGTGAGTAACAAATTTATGAGCAAGCTTATTCATACTTACTCGAGATATGACTCAACTTCATCACAGTTAAGCAAGACATATAAAGTAGCAACCCGCATCTCTTTATCAGTCAAATAGCGCATGGTACTAGCGCCTAAGGGTTCACCACTGCCGTTGAATACAGATAAATTTGAGGATTGACCCACTTTTTCAGGTGCAGTGCTCTGACCTTATTGTGACGTTATTTCAAAGTAATACGAGCAAAACTGGGTTGTCTCGTACATTAAATATGCTTCGCATATTGAGCCTTCAGGATGCGCTTTGTTCTTAGCATTCTTCTTAAATTTATTTAAGTATCTCTCAAAAGGATACATCCACCGATACTAAACTGGTCCACCGACTCTAGCTTCATATGGCAAATGTATGGGCAGATGCTCCATAGAGTCAAAGAAAGCTTGAGAAAATATCTTCTCAAGTTTACACAGAATAAAAAGGATATGCTGCTCCATAAGAATCAGGTGCTATGTATTTAATTTTAAAAAGCATAAATTTTTGAAGAAGATACTAAGCTCGATCAAGGATTTCAAAATTTGATCCGGCAGATAACTAAAGGCAATTGGCAATAGACATTGCATGAAGATATGACAGTCATGACTCTTCATACCAAACAATCTCCCAGTTCTAATGTCAATACATCTGCTTAGATTTGAAGAATATCCATCAGGTACCCGTAAACTCTTCACCCATTCACAAACAGCACGCCTCTGCTCTAAAGTCAAAGTGAATGGAGCTTTTGGTTTGAAATATTTTTCACTTCCACCATCCCTCAATTCTAATGCTTTTCTCCTACAAATCTCCTTTAAGTCCATCATTGCTTTTATGTTATCTTTGGATTTATCTTTGATATCCATGACTGTATTGAATATATTATCAAAGACATTTTTCTCTATATGCATCACGTCTAAGTTATGTCTGATCAAGTTTGTCCTCCAATATGGTAATAACCAAAAAATACTTTTCTTAGTCCAATTATGGTTGACACCATATCCTGACAATTTGTAATCAGCTAATGTTAGAGATTTCACTATTGTGGGGCTGGATCTGACTCTTTCAAATATTTCTTCACTAGTTAATCTAGGAGGAGGCAACGACATAATCATTTTATTCTTGACAAAACTATCCTTATTTCGCCTGAAAGGATGATCTGTAGGCTATGTTGCACTGATACTCCTATTTACGAGGCATGCTGTATCGGACACATGTCGGATACGGATATGCCTCGGATACGGCACCGATACGTGTCAGATACGGCTTTGCCGTGTCCAATTAAAATATAATTTAAAATTGACATGACACGCGTATCGGATACGCGTGTCCGGTTAAAAAATGAAAAAAAAAAATCGGAGTCGCAATTTGCCCTATTCATTTCGGCTACCTGCTCAATATCCCTATTCATTTATGCGACTGAAACATTTCTGCGAGCTAGACTTTTCGTTTCCGCAAAGGCGTTCATCTTCTTCGTGGTAGTCGAAGGAGCGGCTCGACGACACAAGCATAGAAGCAGACAGGATCATCCTTCATCGACGAAGAGGCTCGACGACGCAAGCATTAAAGCCGACAGGATCATCCTTCGTCGACGGAGCAGCTCGACGACGCGAACGGTGAAGGCGACGCGAGCAGTGAAGGTTTGTTTTCTTCGTTTATTTATCGTAGGCGCAGTACCGGAACTCGTGTTGCTCGGTACCTGAACTCATGTTGCTCGGTACCTGACCTCGTACCGCTCGGTATCGGTACTCGGTACGGCTCGGTACCGGTACTCGGTATCAATGCTCAGTACCAGTACTCGGTATCGCTCGGTACCGGTACTCGGTACCGCTCGGTACCATGCTCGGTACCACTAGGTACCGGTACTCGGTACCGCTCGGTACCGAGGGGTATTGAATGGTACCAAACGACACTGAGAAGGTCGAACCCCGCTAGGGGGCACTGCCCCCTTGAACCCCCGGCATATCCACGACATCTCTACACTTTTGCTTAAAAGCTATGATATTTACTTGATGAGCCTGAATTAGAAGCTATGATATTTACTGAAAATGATATAGAAGTTCAAAGACAAACCACTGAAGAAGCTAATCCTATCATTCCTTCTATTGAATAGTTGAAACTTCATGTGCTAGACAATTTATGTTTTTATTTTTGTTATTGTACTAGACATTTAAATATTTAATGCTTACTTTTATTTTGATATTATAAGATACAATACTACAAATGATGTTGCTTTCATTTTTTTGTCATTTCAAATATTACACTTTGATTACTTTATTTATTTTTATATATGATTTATATATTATAATGTCGTATCCGCGCCGTACCTGTATCCTGTATTTTTAAGAATTGACGTGTCCCGTATCCATATCGTGTCGTATCCATGTCGCCGTATCCAATCGGTGCAACATAGTCTGTAGGTAAGAACATGCGATGACAGTCGAACCAAGTGTTCTTTCCTCCGTGCTTTAATGTCAATGACTTTGTATGTTCCATGCAAAGTGGACAAGCTAATTTTCCAGAAGTGTTCCAACCTGAGAGCATACCGTACGCGGGAAAATCACTAATTGTCCAAAGTAATGCTGCCCTCATAATGAAGTTCTGTTTGGTGGAGATGTCATATGTACTTATTCCCTCTTCCCATAATAGATTTAAATCATCTATTAACGGTTGTAAGAATACATCGATCTTTGCTTTTGGATTATGTGGCCCTGAAATGATAAGCGTCATAAACATATAAGTAGTCATGCACAACTCTGGTGGAAGATTGTATGGTGTGGGTATGATGGGCCAACATGAGTAAGGTGAAGCAGACTGACTAAATGGAGTGAAACCATCTGTGCATAAACCTAATCTTATATTTCTTGATTCTGAGACGAAGGTGGGATATGTACGATCAAAATGTTTCCAGGCATTTGCTTTTGATGGATGTGTAATAAACCCTTCCTGTGAGATATGTTCTTTATGCCATCTCATATGTTCAGCAGATCTCATTGATGCATATAATCGTTGCAGTCTAGGAGCTATGGGTACGTAAAACAACCTGCGGGCTGCTACTTCCTTCAGCTTTCTTTTCGTGATAGATTTTGGTTTAAATCTCGGTGCGTTGCAATGATGACATGCAATATCTGATTGGAAATTTTTGTAGAATAACATGCATCCATTGACACAATAATCTATCTTTTTGTATGTCAAACCAAGCTTGGAAACCAACTTAGTCCGATATAAATCTGTAGGAATTATGTTATCTACTGGATTGGTTTCTTTGAGCAGTCCAATAAATTGATTAAAATAATCACGGGGGACATTATATTCTACCTTGATACTTAACATCTTAACAGCAACGGATAACTCTGAGTGAGTGTTGCAACCTTTCCATATTGGTTGTTGGGAAGCATGCAACAAATCATAAAAATTTTGTGCTTCTTTATTAGGTGACTATTCTGTATATTGTTCAAATTGTGCTCCACTTGCATCATGAATTAAGTCCTCAAGATTAGGTATGATATGCTCTTCCTCATCTCTAGTAGCACTTGTCGATAGGCAGCATCGAGAATCGAAATGTGGTTCATACTCACCATGAGAAGTCCAATACCAATATTCTGGCATGAAACCTCGACGATATAGATTAACAGTTACGTCATTTGGGCTAAGGTGCACCTGATTTTTATGTTTAGAACATTGGCAACGAAACTTTCCATCTGAGATGAAGCTAGGTAGTTGAGAAGCTGTCTGAATAAAAATATTCACCACCCTAATGAACTCATCAGTTAATGTCTTTCGTCCTTGCGCCAATCGATTATACATCCAACTTCTTTGAGTTCTGATATCCATAATATATAGCTTACATATAATATCGACAATAAGGATATAAGTTATGATTACTTGCCAAAATAGTTACATAATACCATTGATAAAAAGATATGAAAGACAAATACTTCTAAATGACTTGTGTCAGACACTATTAGATGCAAACATATAGCTCCGACATGTCCCCCCGTGCACTAGCAAGATAGTCCTATCTAGGTTTGATGGAGAAATATAGAGAGAATAAGGCTGATCTACATTTGATATTTATTGATTTAGAGAAAGCATATGATAAAGTTTTAAGAACAGCAAGCGAGCTCGAGGGTTTGACCAAGATATGTATGCATGAGCTATTGGCATCATTTCGTATCCTATCTCTAAGGGTATAGCCACTCATCCACCTGAGCATCCTCATTTCTGCAACGCTTAACTTAGAATTATGCTTCTCTTTTATTGGCCAATATTCGGCACCATAAAGCATTGTAGGTCTCACCACCATCTTATAAAATTATCCCTTAAGTTTGAGGAGAGATTATTGTGTCCGGACACCGAACGTATCCAGAGACCAATAAAAAAGCGTCACATCATTAGGCGCGCGGTACCGAGCTTTGTACCGAGCGCGGTACCACTCGGTACCGACAGCAGTACCGTTCGGTACCGCTGTCCGGACAGAATAATTTTTCAAGTTTGAGGGATACTTTTTTATCACACAATAAGCCCGATGCATTCCTCCACTTCAACCATCCTACTTGGATATCTAAAACGTGTACTCTTATTAATGACTTGATCGCCCAAAGTCACAATCCCCTCACTAGGTCTATTAGTACTAAAATTACACTCCATATATTCCATTTTAGATCTACTCAAGCGAAAACCTTTAGACTCTAAGGTTGACCTCCACAATTCTAGTTTACCTTCAACTCCCTCTATAGTCCTATCAACAAGAATAATATCATGAGCAAAAAGCATACACCAATGTACATCCTCTTGCAAATGTCTAGTGAGAACATCCATGAGTAAAGCAAAAAATAAACTATGCAAAAGGGAGAAAGTTACCTACACAGCAAGCGAGCTCTTGGGAGTTTGGCGTCAACGGAGCGAAGTCGAACAGCATCAAGGAGAGAAGTCGAACTGCGTCGAAGGAGAAAAGTTCGTCAATTGAGCGCGAACTGGCCGGAGCGAAGAATGCGAAAGGGAGAAAGTTACCTACACAGAGCGACCTCGAGGGCAGGGGCGAGGTCGAACAGGGACGTCATCGAAGGAGCTAGAGGGCAGGGACGTCGTCGAAGGAGCTTGAGGGCAGGGACGTCGTCGAAGCAGCGAAGTTCAACCTAAGCGGAATGTCCTGAAGTCGAGGGCACGGGCCGATATATTGAAATTACCGGCGTATTTTCCGACGGAAAATCCGCCGGCCCACTTACCGGCGGCCTATCCGCCGGTAATACTTCGTCGGGTTTTAATTAACCCGGTGGTAAATCCGCCGGAATATCCGTCGGATATTACCGGCGGAATATGCGTCGGTATATTGAAAACACCGGCGCAATTCCGACGGTTCAGCTGCCAGAAAGTTACCGACGCTATTTCCGTCGGAAAGGCCGCCGTAAAGTTACCGGCGGAGAAATCCGCCGGTAATGCCGTCATTGATTCCGGCGTAATTATATCCGCCGGAAATTTCGCCGGTATTTCATTATTTTCCTGTAGTGAAAGAAAGAGAAGGGGAAGGAGTTATTTTAAGAATTTTGATAAATATCTTATTTTAGTGTTTTCGTCCATGAGTTTTGATTCAAGTTTATAAGATTGAATGCTTGAATGAGGAGAAATTATTTTAAAGTAAAAATATTATTTGAGGTTAATGGGTTTAGCTTTGAGTTGTTAATTTAAAATTATCCTAAATTGATAAAAATATTATTATAAGGTTGTTTATGAAAGAACATGACATCGAGGCGATAGAAATCGAGAAATTCCTCATAAAAAAAATCTTTTAATTCAAGTGAAATACTCAATATCTAATATATGGTGCAAAATTTTCTTAGGTATACTTTGTTGTTAATTTATATAATCCTATTGAAAGACTGTGGATGCAATAATGTATTCTCGTATTGAGTGACATGACTATATTAGTAAGTCTAATGTATTTGATGAGATCACCTATTTAAATGAATTCAAGATTTTTTAATTAGCTGTAATCATTAGTATATTTGATAGAATATAATATAATGTTTATTTATGCACATTGAGGTTGATTGTTACATATCATGTTTACTTTGACGAATGTTAAAACAAATCTGTTGATAATAGTTAATATCAATGCCAAAAAATGTAATTGTTGATAATAAAGGTATTAAATTGAAAGAGTCCAAGGAAATTTCATGTCCAGTAAGAAAGGTTGATAGATTTTGATGACCTACACAGAGAGGGACAAAAATTCTGATGAGATAAGCCTTCATAGGGAAAATGAAAAGTTCTCAACTCGCGATCATAGAAAGTTAATACTATAAGATTCAACCTTGAGATCACGTGGCCATTGATAATTGTTATATTAGATTGTCCAAATTATGTTAATAATTTTTAAGGTCGATGGGCCAGGTTACAACTAATGATATAAATGTGCTAATAACTTATACTTTATGATTTAAAACCTAACATATGCATTTCATTTTCTTACAATACTCATGCCCATTACTTAAATTAAAGTCTTTTATTTCTTTAAATATCAAAGCAAGGTTTTCTAAAGTTTATCACTGCACTAAATTAGTTATATCTATAATCAGAAATGCTCATATTACGTCAAAAGATTAGCATGCATTTTTTTTGTATTGTTGAACCTTATATTAGAATTGTGAAAATAACAAAAATGATCCTTTGATTTTTTATGAAGGATTTGAATGGTCTCCAATTATATCAAAGGATTATTTTGATCCCTCAAGTCTTTAAAATGAAATCAAAATAGTTCCATGATGGGACTGTTTTGATTTTTCTTTAAAGAGTTGAGGGATCAAAATTGTCATTTAATATAGTTGGAGTCTATTTTGATCTTTTATAAAGAGTCAAGGGATCATTTTTGTCCTTTTCTCTATTAGAATTATTTATCCCGATGAGCATTTAGCTCATTAAATAATATAATGACCATTTTTTCAGGAAAAGATAAGGAGCATGTGAGATCATATGCAGTTTGCCTAAACTTACATGTACCTTAGTATGTTGAATGGTTGTATAATTGTGGGATGAAATATAAAAAAAAAGATATTCGTGATGTAAATTATGAAATTATTGGAAGCTCTATAGTCTATTTTTCATATCAATGAGTACGATGAATTTATTAAATGATAAGTTATATTTTGTGATGATTTAGGTAGATTGATTTTCTACTCAATCTTGATTTGAAAGAAAAGTAAGAATGAGAGTTGGTGGAAAATATGTCTTAACTAGATTGTCCGCTTCTAGTATGCATCATAATTAATGGAAGAGGGGTCAAAATGTGATTTGGCAAATGATCAGCAAATGTGTATTCATACAGTTGATACCAAAATAGCCTGGGCAAGACTTTCTTGATAATATTTTTGGCTTAAAGTTTTACTTTGCATTTCTATGTTCTTTCCTGTACATTTTAGTATTTGACAGAACTTCTACGCAGAAACAGTGAAGAAGGAATATTTGGATGATAATAGTGACACACTTAGTCACCTGCTCAAAGATCCGTTTCCCTATTGAAACTAATCCTGCTTGGAGATGGTAAATGACATATATCTTGCATTGTTTCTCATTCTTGAATTTCAACTATATTCTATGTAAGTTATAAATTATTGGATATGCATAGACTCCTTACATTTCCTTGCGATGCCAGGGAAAAGGGGGAAAACAAAATTGGGATTAAATATAACTTCTTTAATCTCTATGCATTTGTTGCCTGAAATATATGACCTCTTGTTTGATCTCTCTACGCATTTGCTGCCTGAAATAGTTTCATGCCTTTGTCATTTGAGCTCATCATTTTCATTCTCTCTATATAGGTCTTTTGATGAATCATGAAAAGGTCATTCACCGAACAAATCAGAGAAAGTGCTAATGAAAGGAAAGCATGCTTGCCAAGCCTTCTGATCATATTTTCAAATGCCCTTGGTGTGGGAAAAGTTATGACTTTCGAGCATTGTGCGTTGAAGATGTGAGGAATTGTGGCTCATTTCTGTTGAAAGTATAGGTCTTCAATGGCTCCCAAAATCTGTAGAGCTGGCTGTTATGGAATTGTTATTCCATCTGATCCCTTTTAGTTTTTGTAGATTATTATGTAATTATATTATTTGTGTAATACCCAAGTATTTCTTCTTGGGCAAATTTGCAAGAATTGCAGGGCTCCTGCAAATGTTTTTAGCCAATTTTTGATAATCTCTACCTCCTCTTCATTATGTACATGATAATTATTAGTCATTGAACACAATTTTGTTTAATAATTTTGAAAGAAGACTGATCTCTACTTCTTAATTTGGAAATTCATAAACCATGGCCATTGTCCACCTTCATGCAAATCAACAATTAAAGGTGCAAAATGTCAATTTGTAGTGAAATTATTAGGTGAAGACAATGTATCCGCAGCTAGTTAGTTAATCATGAAATAATAAATAGTTGTGTGCTATATTATGCACAAACTTTTGGTTGGTGGTTAGTAGATATTATTTAATGTTATCCGTATATAATACTTTCTCTAATAATGAATTTGACATGAAAATTCTGCTCAAATTTTTGGGCTAACTTGTGCTAAATTCAAGATGGATTCGGATTAGTGTAAGTACTATAACAATAAGTTTTTATTTTACTATGTGGAGGCTGCTTCATAAATTCTTGTCTCCATTGTATTCTATTAAGAGTCAAAAGTTTTTTCAGGTCTTATCTTATTATTTTAAAATATAGGTCGGATTTAATACATCTAATGTTCTATCAGGCTCATCGAAAGATTGATAATTTTATGTGATCAAATTATCTAAGGCGACTCTCTCTCATATTATTTGATATTGGTGCTACACCAACATTTTTACAAATGCACCCATTTTGCAGTCTATCGTTAAGTGTAAAACACTCATCCACTTGAGCTTCCTCATCTCTACAATACTTAATTTTATTTTATGCTCTTCTTTAAATGGCTAGTATTTGAGGTCTCATAAACCATCTCAGATTACTTAAACAAAAAATTGAGTCAAATTTAGATGAGACTGGAAATAGTGACAACATTGGATTCTTCTCTTCCAATTAAAAATTCATATTAAATTGACATAGCTATCTACCTATGTGACTTTTTTTTTTTAATGATGAGGAACCGTTTGCTGTCACCCTCGGGCTAGTCGAGAGAGCTTGGTGGTCCGTAAACCCTGGTCGATCTGGACGGGCTATCCACATCCATTAGTACCCGTGGCCGACGCATCTTGGATCCCCCGAAGGGGGCGCTGCCGCTTGAATGGATCGAACCCGATATGGGGGGTACCCACCCGTGCTTGCCCACTAACCGAGCTAAGCATCGTGGGTCCTATGTGACCTTGCTCTTCACAGTAATATTTTTTTCTTCAATATTTTTAAAGCCTTAATTATCCTTTTTCTGCATTTATGTGGATCATAATTGCACTAACCCTAGCAAGTGGCAAGTAGCAAGTGGGTGGATTAATGGCAAATCCAAACAATAATTGGATTAGTAACCATCAGGAAATAAGTCAAACGTCAAATCTGTACCAGAGAAACGAAGATATATAATTCAATGCCAATAATTAATCACAAAGCACCATTACTTTTCCTTAATACTATATTGTAAAAATTGCAGGACAATAGGAGCATTCATGACTTGACCTGTGAAAAATAGTAACACTGAAGTGAAGGCCTGAAGGGGTGATTTATCTCATAATATTTGAAAAATTCCATGGCTGGTACCTTAGCTAATAAATGAAAACTAACTTTTATAATAAGCCCACTATTGACTGTTTAGCAACCTTATTGTATTTTACTAAGCCTGGGTTGGTTTAAAGAATTTTTTATTTATTTAATTAACATTATCATATCTTCAAATAAATGTATATTCAAAATTATATCAGTTATTCTTAATGTCAAATAAATTTAATCACAAACTTAAATACTTGTGCATGTAGAAGTCCTCAAATCCTAAACCACTCATGCTTTGTTTAGAAGAGCTAGCTTTTTGACAATTTTTGTGATAAGAAAAATAGCTAGTAAAAAAATAATACATGTTTGGAAGACTATTTTTACTATTTCTTAAAAAATTTTCTTTAAAAAACTATTTTTGAAGAAGAATTATAAAACTGTGGCTTAAAAAGGAGCTTTTAAAAACGTAAATAGAAAAACTTAAACTACCTCAAACAAAAGCTTAGTTTCTAACCCAAACTCCTAATCAATAAGCTAAAATGTACTGAACTAGCTTATGTGATTTAGGCTTCATTTGGGACTGTTTTGTAAAGTTGTTGTCGATGAAAATAATTAGCACTTTTAAAAGATGTTGTAGGAATTAGTTTCCTAATACAAAATTTTCTTAAAAGCGGTACTGGTCAAATAGAAAATATGTTTGTGGACTAAAAATAAAGCAGGAAGAAAGTTGTCCCGAATGAAGCCTTAATAAGAAAACTTTATTAAATTCTCGTCATTACTAAATATAAAAATTAAAATATTATTTTAAACTTAGATTTATTAGAAAAATGAAGAAATGCTCTCGGTCTCTTCTTCATCTGCATTCACATTTATCATGTATTTTTATGTGTCATAACTGTCCCTTCCAGACTTTCTACTGCTCTTATATATTTTTGTTGAATTAGATATCACTTGTATTAATTTAGATAAAATTTTAAACAGTTATTGATGATGGTTTAACTGAGAAGATTGATCTAACTTCGGCATTGATGATCCTTCGGTGCAGGTTCAGTGCAGTTAATTGGTGTGATCATCGCTAAATCAGATGAGTGATATTTCTTGAATTACTTTTATGTTTGCAGAGTCATTTCTGTACTAAATTAATTTATTTCCACATAATTAAAACCTTCCTTTTATTACTGTAGTACTACTCGAGCATGTGAGCAGATTAATATATAGAAGGTCCTAACAATAAACTATAATGATCGAAAATTCAATAGCCTTAATAAGAAGGTGAGGGCTCTGCACCGTTTGCTTCACTCCAAAAACATAAATAAATAAGTACTAAAGAAAAAGCTAACATAAATATTCAAAATTAACCTAGCTATATATGTGTGCGTACCTGCTTGTTTAGTTGACTAAATTGATAATTTAAACATTAAAAGTTAATTAACAATAATTATGAAAGAAAGTGATAGGCTAGCTGTTGATAATCATGTTGTTATGAGAATGTTGATGATTTCGACACCGAGTTGGAGATGATTTGTTGATGACAATGACACTGACAAACATACAGATCCAAATTTCATTAATGACATTAATTCAATTTGCAAATTGCATGCAGCCAACCAGCTTTTCATGACGTGTTTTGCTACAGATCTAGATTACTATTATCCATATCGTAAGAACTTTTATTTGCAATGAATTAATATGTTGAATTGTAGCTGTGATATCTACCAAACAGCCTTCAATTATTATATATAGATCAATGTTCACTGCGCATGCAGTATATGTAAATGAACCTAATTATACTGTATTTATATCAGTGATTATAGCTGTTAATGAGAAGGATTACCAAATCCTTCTTTACAGCTCTAAAATAAATTCACAATACCATCCACCCCGTGTTTCAGTATTGATGAGCTCACAAGAACTTGCAGGCCAGCAAATATGGATGGAGAATTAAATACAAGTTTTTTATTATTTTTCAGAATTTTTTGTCATGAGAATGAGCATTTCAAGTCATATCTACTTAGAGTCTGCTGGTACATGTAAGAAAATTATTAATTATTAATTTGATGTCTTCTAAAAATATATTATAATACTTTAACAAATTTGAAAAAAAACTCTCTTTTTTTTTCCTTTTTCACGTACGATAGTTTTATTACAAATTTTGAAGTTGGTTGCAGCTGTTCCAAAAGAAAAAAAAAAAATTTTTTGACAACCTAGCTATATGATGGGCATGCATGCACATTGCATGGCCATCAAAACCTTTTCACTTTAGCTTTTGGTTCATGCAGGTAGAAATGGAGGCTCCTCCTTCACCAAAAGTATTGAATAATTAATGATAAGGTTTGAAAAGAAGATGTAGGTATATTTATGAGAGCAATGAATCGACATAAATAGACAGCCTGCTCTTCCATGGCCAAATTAAAGAGCAATCCCTCCACTCCAGAATTAAACTTTGCCTAGCTTATTTTGATCACTAAGGTGATAGATTGTTATAGCTATATGGCTGCTACTTCTTCCTCTCTCATCTCCCTTGCAACTTGTTTAGTAATTTTGGGGAACTTATTAGCACACACTGAGGCAGCTCGAGCATTCTTTGTCTTTGGAGATTCGCTCGTCGATAGTGGCAATAACAACTATCTTGCGACGACAGCACGAGCAGACTCTCCTCCTTATGGCATCGACTACCCAACTCATCAACCCACAGGGAGGTTCTCTAATGGCCTCAACATTCCTGACATTATCAGTTAGGCCCCCCCTACGTACTCATTATATAAGCAATGCAAGATTAAAGAAAACTTCCAATCGCTTTGAACTTATACATGTATATTGAACATGTTAATACTTTTGCTTTTATTTTGTGAAGAAAGACTTAATGAGAAATTTCAAGGAGATGCTGATGAAGCTAGGATTATTTATTTATAATGAATGGTTTCAGGTGAGCACCTTGGTGCTGAGGCCACCTTGCCCTACTTGAGCCCTTCGCTGAGAGGACAAAAGCTTCTCGTAGGAGCCAATTTCGCATCAGCTGGCATTGGAATTCTCAATGACACCGGAATTCAGTTTGTAAGCACTACCAATAAAATTTATCAAATTATTTAATTTCAGTGCCATATATATATTCTTTATCAATCACTGATCGATAACTACTAAATAATGTTCTTTCAGGCCAATATAATCAGGATTTCACAGCAACTCGAGTACTTTCAGCAGTACCAGCAGAGGCTGAGCTCATTAGTTGGCGCAGCTGAGGCTAAGAGAGTGGTGAATCAAGCACTTGTTCTGATAACTCTCGGTGGCAATGACTTCGTCAACAACTATTACTTGGTTCCTTTTTCTTTTAGATCTCGTCAGTTTTCTCTGCCGGATTATGTCCGTTACCTAATATCTGAGTACAAGAAGATTCTTATGGTGAGTTCTTAATTAATTTATATTTATTTAGTTTTAGTTGAATAAAAGATTGTTTATTTGATGGCCGGAAATGGACATGCAGAGGATTTATGAGCTGGGAGGGCGGCGTGTGCTGGTGACTGGGACGGGGCCGCTGGGATGTGTTCCAGCCGAGCTGGCGCAGAGAAGCAGAGACGGCTCATGCGACCCTGAGCTGCAGCGAGCCTCCGCACTGTTCAATCCACAGCTTGAAAAGGCAATAAATCAGCTCAATTCCAAGTATCGTTCCAACGTCTTCATTGCCGCCAACACGGCCAAGACGCACGCTGACTTCATTTCCAACCCTCAGGCTTTCGGTGAGTCTCCCTCTTTTCTTTCTTTTAGGGTGTAAGTTAGAAAAAAAAAATTATGTGAGGTGAATTAGAATGCGTCCCGTCATTTTTTTTTTATGTACAGGATGACGTGTCAGATGAACTATTATTTGAATCTTAATCATTTTTTCTCTTTCGTTGTAAACGAGCAAGTTTGAACTCGCATAATTAAGCTCATACTCGAGCTCAAACTCGAGTAATTAATCAAGCTCTAGCTGAATTGAGCTCGGCTCGACTCGTTTACGCTCCTATCCTCTTTAAAAATTTATTTTTTGTGCTATGATTTAAGCAATTGTTTAATTTTTCAGGTTTTGTCACATCCAAGAGAGCTTGTTGTGGGCAAGGACCCTACAATGGGCTGGGCTTGTGTACTGTGGCATCTAATCTGTGCCCAAATAGAAATTTATATGCATTTTGGGATCCATTTCATCCATCAGAGAGAGCAAGCCGGATAATTGTTAGCCAGTTCATGACCGGTTCAACTGAGTACATGAACCCAATGAACCTAAGCACTATACTAGCAATGGATGAAAGCACCTAATTAATGATGATATAATTAGCATTAACTACTACCTCTATATGTTGATGAAATAATATGATGTATTAATTAATCTGCTTTGTTCCCTCTTAATTTGAGGTCTTTATGTCTAAATAATGAATAATAATTTGATGAAATTAATATTGTTTTATGAAGTAATTACAATGTTATGTATTGTTGAGAGGAATTAATTAACTAAGGTTTAAGGTTTATTGGTGTTTGTAATTGTGGTGTGTGTGTCAAGAAAGTGTTGTAAGAACTCATTGAAATATCATCTTATATTGAAAGGAGAAGTTTTTTTTTTTTAATATTTATTTTCATCTTCGATTAATTTGATCTATAAATTAAAATTGAGATTTTTGTGTTTGCATTAATGATAGAAATATGAACTAAATTTTGTTGTGTACGTTTTTATAGATAAAAAATGTAAATAATTTTTTACAAATGAATTGTTGAGATAGCACGCATGAGATTCATTTTTTTATATTTTTTAAAGGCATTAAACAGTAAAGTTCATGCATTACTATTATTATTTTATGATCATATCATTTCCTTCATTCAGCTCTTTAATGGAGGTTAATATGGTTACAAAAGGAATGAAACTTAACTACAACCATTTTTTCAAGGTCTAATAAGTTATATCAAGCAATATACTAATCACTCAATGAATTATTTAGCTACATTCAATTATCTTTTGTATATATATAAAATTAGTAAGCTCTACTTTAGCTAAAAGATCCTCATTTAAATTTATAAATATGCTCTAAAGATGAAGCCAAGGACTAAATTAAACTATAAACTAACTATATATATCATTTCTATCATCCTTTTGATAGGTCACACCTATATTTTTAAAACCAAATTATATTATATTATAGTAATATCACCCGAGTCTAGGTATAAAAGTTGTCTTCTCACAATCTGCATGGTGCATTTTGAATTAGCATTAGCCAAGAAAGACATCTAAAAAGCTTATTATTGGATTGTGACTGCAGAGTCGACTGGAGAATTAATCATTGGAGATTGATAGTTGACCTTTAGGCATATAGAGTTTAGGTATATCAAGTCAATGCACATCATTCATTTGTCATTTAACTTTTGAATCACCATTACATGTGATATCCAATTTAGGTTCTCTTATGGATCCAATATTTAGGAGTTTTCTGACCTTATAATGAGTTAGTTCTTCCATGGTAAGTGTGATAGGCCTAATTTTCTGCTTAATCAGCCTTATCCTTTTATTAACATCAAGTTTGTGGTACACAATGTTGGTGTTGACCCCATGCATCTCGTTAGCCGACTAAAGACATTTTATGATCAATTCACCTCTTATTTCTTCATAAAAAGAAATGTTAATCTGAAAGATATAATTTTGATTTCCTTAAAAAATAAACACACTACAGGAAAACAGCCCATTACCGTCGGAATTTTCGGCGAATAATATACACCGGAAATAGCGGAGACAATACCGGCAGATATTCCGACGCTAAGTGTGCGGCAGAATTTTCGGCGGATTTATCGTCGCTAAATTACCGGCGCACTTTACGCCGGAAACTTTTTATTTTCCGACGCATCTCCTGCCGGAAATGACCGGCGGAATTATCGGTGTAATTTAAGCCGGCTTATTTAAAGTCGACGAAATATTACCGGCGTAATATCCGCCGGTGATATTACCGACGGATTACCCGCCGAAAAATCCGCCGGTAAAGGCCTATTTCGTGCCCTCCACGCCTGGTTACTCATTTCGTTCGGCTTCTTCTCTCTGTTCGACGACACTCCAACGACGACGTTCCCTCGCTATTCGACGACGTTCGTGTTCAACTTCGCTCCTTTGATGGCGATGTTCCTTCACTCCATCGGGCGACATTCCCTCGCGCCTGTTCGAGGTCGCTACTTCGACGTCGTTAATTTCGCTTTTCAACTTCGCTTCTTCGACGACGTTCGCTTTGTGTGAAGGTAACTTTCTCCCTTTTGCTTTAGTCATGGATGTTCTCACTAGACATTTGCAAAAGATTGTATCTTGGTGTATGCTTAATTTTTGATGATGATATTCTTCTTGTTGATAAGACTAGAGAGGAGTTGAAGGAAAACTTGAATTATAGAGATCAACCTTAGAGTTTAAAGGCTTTCGTTTGTGTAGATCTAAAATTTAAGAATCTTCTTGTTGATAATTTTAGTATTAATAGATCTAGTGGGGGAATTGTGACTTTGGGTGGTCAAGTCTTTAATAAGAGTACACATTTTCGATATATTGGGTTTATTGTTCAGAGTGATGGTGAAATAGATGGGGATATTATTAGTAGAATTCAAGTCGGATTATTGAAGTGGAGGAATGCATTGGGTATGTTGTGTGATAAAAAAAGTCCCCCTCAAACTTAAGGGGAAATTCTATAAGATGGTGGTTAGACTTACAATGCTTTATAGTGCAGAATATTGCCCATTAAAAGAGAAGCATAATATTAAGTTAAGTGTTGCAGAAATAAGGATGCTCAGGTGGATGAGTGTTTTACTCTGAGAGACAAGATAAGAAATGATCATATACGTGAAAAGGTTGGAGTAGCTCCAATGGAAGATAAGATTAGAGAGAGTCGCCTTAGATGGGTTTGTCACATAAAATTGCAGCCTTTCAATGACCAGGTTAGCAAAGGAAGAAATTGATGGTCGATACACTCGAAGCAATGTGCTGCAGTGAGAGTTTGCACAAAATGCTAAATGTCATCCTAGACAGAGCCTTAGTCTAGTTTATTTTGCTCACTTAATTAAAACGATGGTCTTCCGAGCAGGCTAAGAGTCTTTGTATTTTTCTTCAATAAATGTTATAATATTATCTAATATATTCATATTATATGTAGGTTATATTATGGATATCAGAACTCAAATAAGTTGGATGTATAATCGATTGGTGCAAAGACAAAAGACATTAACCGATGATTTTATTAGAGGGGTGAATATTTTCATTCAGACAGCTTCTCAACCGCCCAGATTCATCTTAGATGGAATGATTCGTTGCACATGTTCTAAATATAAAAATCAGGTGCACCTAAGACTATATGACGTAACTGTTGATCTATATCGTCGAGGCTTTATGCCAGAATAATGGTATTGAACTTCTCATGGTGAGTATGAACCATATTTCGATTCTCGATGTGGTATATCAACAAGTGCTACTATAGATGAGGAAAAATATATCCTACCTAATCTTGAGGACTTAATTCATGATGCAAGTGGAACACAATTTGAACAATATACAGAAGCTAATCTTGAGTCACCTAATAAATAAACATAAAATTTTTATGATTTATTGCATGCTTCTATTCCATCAATATGGAAGGGGTGCACTACTCACTCAGAGTTATCCGTTGCTATTAAGATGTTAAGCATCAAGGCATAATATAATGTCCCCCGTAAATATGTTAATCAATTCATTGGACTGCTCAAAGAAATCAATCTGATAGATAACATCATTCCTAAAGATTTATATCGGACTAAGAAGTTGGTTTCCAAGTTTGGTTTAACATACACAAAGATAGATTGTTGTGTCAATGGATGCATATTATTCTATAAAGATGATCAATCAGAAATTACATGTCGTTATTACAACGCACCGAGATTCAAACAAAAATTTATTACAAAAAAAAGCTGAAGGAAGTACCAACCAAAATGTTATTTTACTTACCCATAATTTCTAGACTGCAATGGTTATATGCATCCATGAGAACTGCTGCACATATGAGATGTCATAAAGAACATATCTCACAAGAAGATTTATTACACATCCGTCAGAAGCAGATGCCTGGAAACACTTTGATCGTATAAATCTCACCTTCATCTCAGAATCAAGAAATATAAGATTAGGTTTATGCGCAGATGGTTTCACTCCATTTAGTCAGTCTGCTTCACCTTACTCATGTTGGCCCGTGATACTCACACCATACAATCTTTCCCCATTGTTGTGCATGACAACTCCTTATATGTTTCTAACGCTTATCATTCAGGGCAACATAATTTAAAAGAAAAGATCGATGTATTCTTACAATCGTTAGTTGATGATTTGAATTTATTATGGGAAGAGAAAATAAGTACATATGATATCTCCACCAAACAGAACTTCATTATGAGGGTAGCATTACTTTGGACAATTGGTGATTTTCTCGCATATGGTATGCTCTTAGGTTGGAACACTTCTGGAAAATTAGCTTGTCCACATTGTATGGAATATACAAAGTTATTTACTTTAAAGCATAGAGGGAAGAACACTTGATTTGACTGTCATCGCATGTTCTTACCTACAGGTCATCCTTTCAGGCGAAATAAGGATGGTTTTCTCAAAAATAAAATGGTTATATCGCCACCTCCTCCAAGATTAACTAGTGAAAAAATATTTGAAAGAGTAAGGTCCATGCCCACAATAGTGGATTCTCCAACATTAGCTGATTACAAATTGTCAGGGTATGGTATCAACCACAATTGGACTAAGAAAAATATTTTTTGGTCATTACCATATTGGAGGACAAACTTGATCAGACATAACTTAGACGTGATGCATATAGAGAAAAATATCTTTGATAATATATTCAATACAGTCATGGATATCAAATATAAATCCAAATATAACATAAAAGTAAGGATGTACTTAAAGGAGATTTATAGGGGAAAAACATTAGAATTGAAGGATGATGGGAATGAAAAAATTTTCAAATCAAAAGCTCCTTTCACCTTGACTTTAGAGCAGAGACGAGTTGTTTGTGAATGTGTCAAGAGTTTACGGGTACCTGATGGATATTATTTAAATCTAAGCAAATGTGTTGACATTAGAACTGAGAGATTATTTGGTACGAAGAGTCATGACTCTCATATCTTTATGCAATGTCTACTACCAACTACCTTTAGTTATCTACCGGATCAAATTTTAAAGACCTTGATCGAGCTTAGTATCTTCTTTCAAATATTTATGCTCCTCAAAACTAAATGCAGATCACCTGATTCTTATGGAGCAGTATATCCCTTTTATTTTGTGTAAACTTGAGAAGATATTTCCTCCATCTTTCTTTGACTCTATGGAGCATTTTTCGTGTATTTACCATATGAAGTTAGAGTTGGTGGACCTGTTCAGTATCGATGGATGCATCCTTTTGAGAGGTATTTAAATAAACTTAAGAAGGCTGTTAAAAATAAAGCACATCCTGAAGGCTCAATATGCGAAGCATATTTAATGTACGAGACAACCCAATTTTGTTCGTATTACTTTGAAACAGCCTCACAATCAAGTCAGAGCACTGCACTTGAAAATGTGGCTCAATCCTCAAACTTTTCTGTATTCAACGAAAATGGTGAACCCTCAGGCACTAGCACAATGCGCTATTTAACTGATAAGGAGATGCAAGTTGCCACTTTATATATCTTGCTTAACTGTGATGAAGTTGAGTCATATCTCGAGTAAATATGAATAAGCTTGCTCATAAATTTGTTACTCATGAATTCAATCTAAATCTTAATATTTACAGGAGTTTTATTGATGGTTTGAACACAACAGAACAAGTAGAAGTGCAAAAGATAATTGAAACAAAATTCTCTATTTGTTTTAAAAATACGATACATATTACCTTTTCATTTCAATTAATAAGTCTTTAATTAGTTAATAAGCATACTAATGATATTTTATCTACTAACTAGGTGCACACTCAATGTAGTAATTTGTAAAATTATGGGCTACTTAATCTAGCTTGGGGACTTAATAGAGCTGTGAAGTGTTAACAAAATTTTTTAGTTAATGGTTACAAATTTCAAATAAAGTTTTGGTGTGAAGATAGGAAAATAGAGAGTTCTGGTGTATGTGTAAGAAGGAATACTTATACAGGTGATGATTTTGAGTACTACGAGATATTAAAAGAAATATTACAATTGGAATATCCTGGTCATGGGAACAATGTGTATCTATTCAACTGTGAGTGGTTTGATCTAGTACAAGAATACATCCGCTTTACGGTATAACAGAAGTTAAGCGGGGTAGGCGATATTCAAAGTTTGACCCATTCATTATTACTACTCAGGCAAGCCAAGTCTCTTTTACTAATTACCCGAGTAGAGTAGGAGGCAAACAAGATTGGCTCGTAGTTATGAAGACCAAACCCAGGTGAGTTATTGAAAAAACTACTTCAATACCACCAGCATATCAAGAAGAGTTTATGTCAAACATAAAAGATCTTGGTTACAATGTAGACGATCAAATTATAACTACTGAGTGAGTTGCAGTTAGAGAAAGTATATTTAAACCTAGAGGACATTCATGACGAATCTGATAGTGATACAGAAGTTTCACATATGAAAGTGAATCATCATAAGGTATATAAGTGATTTTTGTTGTACTTGCATTTATTTTTGTTTCACTTGCATTTATTTATTCTATTGCTAATATTTCTTAAATTTTTGTACATATGGCTTCAGGTGATGACCGTTAGAGAGGATTGATAAAAAATATATTTGGTAGGCGCAAGAAGGTTACAGTTGGCCCTTCTAGTAGGCCTGTACGTACTGAGAGCACTTCCTTATCTCAGCCTGCTACCCAGAGTCAGCCTAGCCTGCCTTTACCTACTCCTGCAGCTAGTAGCTCACAGACGTTCTACTCACCAGACCCACGCTTACCTTCACCGGATGTTACACAAAGTACTCCTTTCTACCCCTACTACCCACCCCCACCTCCTCATAGTGGCCCTCTTTCATATCCATATCCATATTCATATGCACCATATGTCCCACCACCATATCAGCCCGCTACAATACCACCTCAGCCCGCGACAGGTGGACCTTCCACCATAGCTGCATCAGAGCAGGTGATAGAGGGTCGCATGTTGATTGAACCTGACGGTGACATGTATGTACTAATTTTATTTCAACCATGTAAATAAAATTGAATTAATTTTTTTGACAACTGACATATTTCTTTCAGGTTTCATCCGTCAAAGTAGCCAACGTATAAAATACGGGACATAATCCGGAGCAGATACGATGCTCCTTATCTTTTTTGGCAGAAAATTCCGAAAGAAGTACGGAATATGTGGTTTAGAGAGTTTGATGTTTGTTATTATTTTAAAATATTATATATTATATTTTATTTACATAAGCTAATAAAAATATATATTCTTTATTGTATATTTTTAAATACAGAAAGATTTTTGTTAGCTGCTACAACATAATGATAAAATCAGAAAGAATTTTAAGAAGCGTGGCTCGACTCGCATGTGAGACATATTTACAGATATTAGAAAGTTAGGCCAGCGACCACTCTGGATGGGTGAGAGTGTATGGGTAGAGTTGAGTAGTGCTTGGAATAGCCCAGACTATACTAGAAGGATGGATCAAAATAGGCAGAACAGAGCTTCTAATATTGGGGGCTTGGGCAGTTTCCTTCATATTGGGGGTTCTGTTCTACATACTGAGCACATAAGACATTTGGTAAGAAATTTTAAATTTTTTTAATAATTTTCTTTAATAATAATACTAATATATGTCTGTTACAAAAAGTGGTGCTGGGTAGAGAACCGACTCATGTTGAATTGCATAGTCATACCTACAAGCGGTAGGAGGACCAGCAATGGGTTAACGAGCGTGCGAGGAAAGCCTTTGTAAGTATATAAGTTCAATTTTTATGAAGTTATGTATAAATTGCTTAAATTTTTATTAACTTTCATAGGAGGAGTATACAAGGCTAAGAGAGAGCCAGGCTGCAGCAGGTGAAGGTTTTTTTGGTGGATCAATTGAATATTATGACTATCGTACTTGGTCGCAAGCGGTAGAAGGAATGCAACACGGCAAAATATACGGTTTAGGCTCGCAAGCCCATGCATATGAGAGGCAGACATCTGGTGGCTCCAGTTTTTCAACTAGTACCTAGGAGTCCTTAGATAGCTAACAGATAGCTGCCCTTACATCCGAGCTAGAACAGGTAAGGAAAGCACAAGTTGATTAGCAGATACAGATGCAGCAGCAGATGCAAATGCAACAAGCTCAAATGTTAGAAGAATTACGAAAGATGAGGGAGCAGATGAGTAGTGGGAGGAGTACAGCAGTTGAGGAGGAAATAGATTCAGAGTAGAGGTTATTTATTTATTTTATGAATTTGGACACTTATATTGATGTGTTTTGGACATGATTTATAATATACTCTTGTGGACATCTACATCAGCTGAGGAGGATGTTGTTTTGGACATGTTTTATAATATACTCTTGTCGATTTCTTTCTACTTCTATTATTTATATTTATTATGTACATATTTATTTATTTGTTATTTGTACATATTTTATAATGTAATTGAGAATGTTATTGATCAGAAGTGGCACATGTTATTATATCTTCTGTTTGCATGTGTAAAAATTTAATTTTAAAGGTAAGTAGTTTTTTTTGTTTATGCTATAGGTTTCCGGCGGATTTGCCGCCGGAAACTGTGTCGATAATATGATATATCATAAGTTCCGGCGGATGCTCCGCCGAAAATGTCCGACGGCTAGTCCGCCGGTAATATTCGACGGTAAATGGGGCGTTGTTTTTCTTGCGGCATATTATCTGTCGGTATTTTCTGGCGGACATGGCCGCCGAAAAATACCGACGGATAATATGCCGGAATTCATTAACAGAAATACCGTCATTTTTCCATAAAGTTTTCACTGAAAGTACGCCGGAAAGTCCGCTGGAAATATAACCGGCAGAATTAATCCGTCGGTAATATTTTTTCGACGCATGAATTACCCTCGGAGGTATTTTCGTTGGAACTCCGCCGGAAATCTACAATTTTCGGTGGATTTTCATTGTTACTGACAGATTTTATCCACCGGTAATAATGAATTTTCCTGTAGTGACAGCTCTTCTATAATGTCATAAGTTTCAAATTCAAATCCTCTTTGAATTTCAAGTTGAATGATAGTCAGCTCTCCTAATCATCACTTGCTCACCCGTTGGGAATTTCATAACAACCTGATAGGCATGGATGATTGATCTAAAACTATTCAAAAGAGGCTGATAAAAGATGAAATTGTATGTAGTCTATGCATTAATTATAATGAAATCAGCCATGACAATAAATTATCAATCTCATTCTCCTTAGGTGATTGACAACCTGGTCATGCACTCAGTTTCTATTTTTCTTTTGAGAAACTAAAAGAGGACCTACTGTTAGGATTAGAAGAGAAGCTCCCAAATTCATTTTCTCAAAAACACTTCTGAAAAATAATATTAAAGGAACTCCTTATATTAATCAAAATATTATTAATTTAGTAGTTTGCAATCAAGACCAATGTAGCGAGTGACACTTTTCTAAGTTTTCTTTCATCAAGACATGACATGCTATCCAGAATCTTCTCTATACGAAGTAACCAATTTTTTGCCTCAATTGGTCCTTCATTACCTTTGAATAATGGTGGTCACATGTTCTGAAATAACTTCAAATATTTATCCACTCCAACTCCAAGCTGTGATCTTGATTCTTGAAGTATTTGGGTCATAGCCGCCATCATCTAAGCAAAGGTTTTGGTATTCACAGTCACTTCATGTGGTATTTCTTCTCCTTTCATAGTTCTATCAACTACTTCCTCTTAATCATTCACATACCTGATATATTTATAATTTAATTAATTATTATATCTAATCGAATATATAAATTCTTCTCAAACAAGTTCATAAATCATTCATATGGCTATTTTATTATGATTCACTTTCCTAGGATATTTCTTGGTCTCTGATACCATTTTTGTCACGACTCGGTCCGGAGGCTCTCATTAACAATGTGTAAACAAACGGTCGGACAGTAAATTAAATTTTTATTTGCTAAATCTATCTTTAATATACTGAAAGAGCCACTTAAACTTTAAAAAAAATATAAAGTGATATAAAATAAATTAAATATCTTTTATTCGGTGTATCGCGTCTACGATACATTTTCATCTCTTCTATTTATTTTGATTATATTAAATTATACTTGAAAATATTAGAGCAACTGAAAATAAGCCACAGCTCAGTGAGTAGAACATGCTTCTAAACTACAGTAACTCAAGACAATTAGATCAATATTATGCATGATCCCTTTTTCATTTCATACCATAAAATAATTATATTTAACATATCATTTCATCAAGACTTTCAATGTTATGCATAAATCATATATGTCATATATATATATATATATTTCATTTCTCATAAATAATACAGCCGTCACAGGAGCCACCGTCTAATTTAGTACCAATGAAGGAACTCCTTTTTCTATTTCATTTTCATTTCCCATAATCTTTTTTTTTTTAATGTGCACAGGTATATTGCGTCCCTAGTATGTATCATAAGGGGGTGTGCTCCATCAATTAACATGCACATACAAGCATACTATTAATCATATCATTTAGCTTCTCCATATCATTTCACATTGAATTATATAATAAACATCATGATAATATAAGATAAATGACATCTCTATAATATAAATCCAACTATTCTAATTTAACATGATCAATTATCTTTAATAAAAAAATCATATAATATTAACAGTGAATAATTAGATAATAATACTACTTGATGCATCATATATAGGAGAAGTAAATATCATTACTATAATTAAAAGATATGAGTACTCACATTGAACTTAGGAAAGTTGTTGCTTCATTTTTACTCCTTATTCTAATAACTGACACCAGATCGGAGGGGGCTTGACGAATTCACGTCGATGTTCCAGTGGCCGTGTCCGGGTACAAATCAAAGAACTCCTCTTGGATGAAATCACCATCTGAATATAATTTAGGATATAGAAAATAAAACTAAACTCAAATCAAATCTATTCAATTCTCCTCCATTACAAGCACTAGCCCCTATTTATAGTATTTGAAAGGCTACATAAGAGGCAATAGGCCAAACGAAAATATAAAAAGGTCAAACTATCTAATTATGTGGCCAATACAAAGACTAAATTTTATGACAAAAATAACCAAGAAATAGCTCTGCCGTCATTCTACCAGGGTAGGAGAAACTTCAAACTCGTAGTAAGATGCTCGGTTGGCCACAATAAGGGGGCGAATTTGGTTGGCTAAATCGGTCTAGATAGATCCACCTAGTATCATTCGCCCCGTTTAAGAGAGACTTCAGCTGGAGTCGATGAAACTTGTTGATGAACTGAAGGGTTTTATTCTTTCTCCTTTCTAGCTCATCCTCATCATTAGAAATCTCCTTCTTAGTTAGCTCTTTCAAATGACGCTCTTCAAGGCCTGAATCACACCCAAAATCAAACGGGCTAGCCATGCTAACTTTAGCTCTCATAGTTAGTGCCTCCATGGATTGCTTTCTACTTGAACGTATGATGGTACCAAGATTTTTGACAGGATCATATTTGGTAATACAAAGTTCAGTATCAGTGAAGGTGAGCATTTTTGTTGTTGTATCAGGAATGATATGCATGAATAACTTCGATTGGGCATCCATCTTGCTCTTGTCATCATCATATACGGGCTTATCAAGATCAAGAACTCCCAAGAACATATCATCATCATACTCTTCATATATGGGCTCACCATGGACATGAAAAGATGATAATTACGACAACGGATCTTTAAACCTATCAAAATTGGACTCGATCGAAGGTGCAGAGAAAGATATACGGTTTGGCCCTTCAAATACATCTTCGTAGAAAGAAGGATTCTGATTGTCCGAGATACCCCATCCTCGACTCGAATGATCTTGAGAAAAATGATGAATGTCTTCTCCCTTTTTTTGACGTTCACCTGTTTGCCTTTGCTCAAGCCTTGCTAATCTTTATTGTAGCTGTTGTATCTCCTGTTGCAGATCTTCTACGAGTAAATCTTGTATGGATCTTTGTTGATTTCTCCGAGGCGGCATATTTTCTAGACACTTCTTGACAATGTGCTTGTTGTAAACTTGCTAAGAATTTTAAAGTACCACTAATTGAACCTTGTTGTGGTCCGACTATGATCCTCTTCTTGGCAGCAACATTTCTGACTTGCAGAAATTCTTTTATCTATAGAATAGAAACTGGCGAACAGGCTAAGGAAAGAAAGAAAGTAGGAATTTCTATGGATGGCTGAGGTGTAGATCACGAACAACTTAGCAGATACATTCAGTTGGCCGGAGAGCCAAGAATGCTGGTGCATTCACTATCCAAGAACATCCCTTAGCCTCAGGAATTGTTGTCTTGGAACCCACCTAGGATGGAACGTTTGCTATTTTTAGTTGGTCTTTAAGAATTGGTTTCAGCGAGTAGAGTAAAGGAGAGGACGTGGATTTCCTGATATGAGGTGAAGCTTCTTGAAAATAGAGTGTCTGCTAATGGCTAGATGAATCGACAAAAGCTAGCTGTAGTTCTACAGTTTTTTAACTTGCTTGTTTGGAGGTGATAGTTTGGAGAAGACATCAATAGGTTGGTGGCTGCAAGTTCTTGTGCATGCGGTCTTGAAGTGCGGCAGGGAGGAAAAATTGGTAACCACCTGGGATGATCGGCTTAGAGGCCTAGACGTGATGAAGATGACTTCAGCTTTCTTGTGAGACTAGCACTTGACACCGGATATAGACAAGAAAACCACCGCCCAGAGGAGTTAAACTAACAAAACTCTCTCCTGCATCTTGCCGACTCTGATACCAAATGACATCGGACCGGAGGGGGCTTGAAGAATCCACGTCGATGATCCGGTGGCCGTAACCGAGCACAACTCCAAGAACTCCTTCTTGGAAGAAATCACCACCTGAATGCACTTCAAGATACATAAATAGAAATCAAACTAAATTAAAATCTTATTCAATTCTCCTCCATTACAAGCACTAGCCCTTATTTATAGTATTTGAAAGGCTACATAAAAGGCAATAGGTCTAAGGAAAACATAAAGGCCAAACTATCCAATTATGTGGTCAATTCCTGGACTAAATTTTATGACAAAAATAACCAAGCAATAGCTCCAGCATCAATAACAGTAAATTTAAAACCTATAAAAGATCACTTCATTAAATTTAATTAATTATTTACTCTTAAATTTTCTCTAACTTAATATTTCAAAACTTCTTCTCTTTATAAATATATAGCGCATTTCACTAATTAAGATTTCTTTTACTATTATATTTTAAAATACATGTTGTTCGCTCTCACTTTCTCTTTGTCAAAGTAGCTAATTAAAACCTCTAATTGTTCTCATATTAATTTAATTTATTTTTAAAATATTTATAACAATTAAAATCTCATATATTAAAATTTACTTACATGCTTTCTCTCTCTCTTACTCTATATTTTTAATTTAATTAATATTTTCTAAATTAATAATATGTATCACTAATCATTCAACTCCTTATTTATATAATTAATTTCTTAATTTGCATTTTCAATTAAAATCCATATTTTATTTAAATATCATAATCTCTCAAACTTACGCTCTCTCTAATTATTTGCTTTTAAAATCTTAAATTTAAATTTGATTATTATTTGTTTCTATATTTGACAAAATATCTCATTTCCTATACAATTTATCTCACCAAAACTTCCATTCTTTTCTTGAAATTCTTCCTTCCTTCACCATCGAACTAAAATTTATAACACTTGGATTCTTCCAATATAAAAAATTAAAATATTTTTCTAAATTAACTCTCTTAATGATTAAATTTAATAAAAAAAATTCTTATCTTCTTTCCTTACATGAGACTCTCGCTTGCCCCACCCATCGAGTTCGTTTCCTTCCTTCTCTCTTTCTCTCGATCTCCCTTTAATATAACTTGTCTTTTCTTAGGATTAATCACAGTAGAAAAAAAAATGCCAAAAGAAATGAATTTGAAAAACTTACTTCCTTCTTCTTCCTCTCAGTCAGTTCTCACAATAGAGCTTTCTCTTTTGCGTTTTCTTATACAGGAGTGAGTAAAACGGATATTTCTAACGTGAGGAGTTGTTCTTTTTCACTCCCTCATGCGTTTCTACGCTCACGGTGGCCACTCGGGTCGCGCCTGAGTCGTCTACTCGCGGGATTTCTCCCGCTGAAATAAGACAGACTGGTTCAATTGAATCGGTTATATTCGGTTCTCACATAAAGTTGTCTGATATCATTGGCCTTTCAAAAAAAAAAAAATTCAGCCATTTTAGCTCTACCTTAAGCTTACAGAATATGTACGTTGAACTTGTAGCTTACCATCAAGTATTATGTCATTGTACTCACCACTCTTCGAACTTAAATGATGTATTTTAGCTAACTGATTGTTAGTTACAGTTTGAATATTTTGTGACTAACTCATATCTTCTTTCTAAAATTTCACTGCAACCACCACCTCAATTCTATTCCTTTTGTAAGAATTATTAAGCATGTCAAGAATATCAGTATCACTCGTAATCAACATGTAATTTTTAGGTAATATTTCATTAATGTGATAGTGTAAGTCAAAGGCATGACCCCTAAGTCATGGACATAGTGCTTCAGTTTGTTCTTTCAACAATATAAAATTAATTTCATTTCTCTGAAGCTTTAAAGTTTTATGACGTCTACCAATACATTTCATTCGACTCTGACCCAGCACCTCACTCCAATATCCACCAAATTTGAGGACAATGATGCAAAAGTTACTCAAATCCATATATGTAAATCCAAATAATAAAAAGATTATGAAATATCTGTATCACTTACATCAAAAGTAAAATAAGAAGTAAAACTTAAGTAAAATCTGTAAAAATCTAAAAATATGTGAAATCAGTTAATCTGTAATATCCATAGCATAAAACTTAAAGTAAAATCAGCAAAATTTGAAATAAATCTACTATAAATCAATAACTCTAGCACTGCAAACAATTCAGATCATGCAAATAGCCAAAATCTGATTTTATGCATTAAGGATATCACATGATGGAGAAGGAGAGGGGCGCAGGGTTCCTACTCGAGCGAGGAAGAAGCGAGGGGAGGACTCCTCGGTTTTGTTATTCGCACGAGATGGAGAAGGTAAGTTTCGGCTCACTTTGGTTGTTCGCACAAGATAGAGAAGGAGAGGGGCATGAGGTTTAGACAGGGAAGACACCTGCTCGAACAAAGAAGAATGATGGATTTGAGCGCGAAAGGCATGGTCGACTAATAGGGATTTTGATGGTAATAACAGAGTGATAATTCAGATGAATAGAATAATATTAGGGTGGTAGATAGTAAAGAGTAAGGTTTAGGTGTTAGGTGTAAATAGAATATTTTTAGGGGTTATGCATGTAAAAATCTGATAAAAATATTAAAAAATATTTATATGAAAAAAATCTATTGCTGGTGATCATTTCTTTTTCAAAATGCATGTTTAATAATCTAGTGCTAAAAAATCTTATTGATCAATAAAAAATTTTGTAGTGTTTAAAATAATGACATGATAGATCAATAAATAAAAAATTATCAATATAGTGCATAACATTAAAATTAAAATTTAAAAGTGCACAAATGAATGACCGAATAAAATATTATTTTGATGATGATCCTTAATAAGAAATTCCGAGTTGATATGCAAAATGGCAATCAAAGCCCTCTTCTCCTCTCCAAAACCTTTCATTCACGAAGGCAGCGAGAAATTAGAATTAGTCAATGTCTTCTCACTCCATCACCATTCCATTCCACCTTTGAATTTGAACGCCGCCAGGTACCGATCTTCTTCCTCCGTCGCTTCTCATCCAATGCCCTCCTCTTCCTCTTCTTCCTTTCCTTGACCCCTTCCCACCAAACCCTAACCCTCGAAAAAGAGCGATGCCGAGCGTCGCCGTGAAGCTCTACAGCGTATTCTTCAAGCTCCTCCTCAAGCATCGCCTGCAGTCCCGCGTTGACGCTGCGGCTGACGAATTCGGCATCACTTCCCGCCCAGAGGAGTCCACCGCGCCCGCAAATCCATTATTTGCCGCCGACGGAGTTGCTACCAAGGACATCCACATCGACCCCCTCACCTCCCTCTCCCTCCGCATCTTTCTCCCGGATCCGTTCCATGAAGCCCGCCCCACCTCCATCAAAACTACTTTTTCCTCCAATCCTGACCTCTCCCTCCGCGCCAACGGCCTCTTTGCGGGCGCCTCCACCGTCGCACCCGACCGTCGCAGCTACGAAGGTCCCGGATCCGCTGCTGCCTACCGAGGATACCTACCTTCTCCCGGAATCCGACACCACGCTTTCTCGCGCCGTCTCCCGGTGATCTTGCAGTTTCATGGGGGTGGATTTGTTTCCGGTAGCAATACATCTACTGCGAACGATTTATTCTGCCGTAGGATCGTGAAGTTGCTCGATGTGATTGTGATCGCCGTTGGCTACAGGTTGGCTCCAGAAAGTAGGTACCCGGCGGCTTTTGACGATGGGATCAACGTACTGCATTGGCTGGCCAAACAGGCCAATTTGGCTGAATGTAAGAGGTCGATTGGAAATCACCGTGGTGGTGATGCAAGGAAAATGGATACGCAGAGGCATATTGTAGATGCGTTCGGGGCTGCTACGTTGGAGCCCTGGCTAGCGGCTCATGCTGATCTCTCGAGGTTTGATTTCGGAGCTTACCTGCTTATTCCAGCTACCTTTGGTTGATTTGCTTCTCATTTTAATTGTTAGTTTTCGCTAGACAATTTTGTGAACAAAAGGAGTTTATATTAATCAGTGAATGTGTTCCTTATCTTTTCTTTGGAAGATTATTATGAGCAAATCTGATTAAATGGTTGTATTTACCTTTTGTGGTTGAAAACAGAGTAATAAAAATCACTGAAAAAGGTTGGAAAGCTCTTATCCTTAATGAATCTTATATATTCTTCAAAACTTTTATCTTGATGTTGTTATTACGTTGGAAAGCTTACTGTAAAGGGTTCTTTTTGCAATCTATAGAAACAATTCAAATGTTACGCTTCATGTGCTTGATTAAAAAAAAAAAAGTTATAACAATTAATATCTAGCTTGCCATGATTTGATGTTAGAAGACTAGTATTGTTCTATCATTTAAAAGATAACTCAGAAAAAATTATTTTTAATAATACCTTGACTACGATGAAAGATGAAATATAATAAGTGAAAGTTACTCATGCTTGCTATTTTTTGAATATATGGTGAGTAATATATCTTCTAGGCTGGGCAGTCAATTTGCAGAAGTATTGGAGGGGTATCATGTGAAATGGGAATATCGTGGAGACTAAATAGGGAGTGAATGGATTTGAACGATGTATTTTAAATTAGAAATGGAGATCTATAGGGGGAACATTAGAACATTTCAGAGCTCACAAATCAAGTTAGTCGTAAAGCTGATCTATTTTCTAAAAGGCATGGGAGGATTGATGTTCATTTGATGATAAATGAACAAACTACCACTTGAGCTTGTTGGGTTAGTGAATGAACCTATTTGATTTGTTCAGTCATGTCTTTATGCTATCCTTCTAGCAAAGATTCTACTGTTAGTTCATGTTGTCAAGGGAGTGAGGTGTTTTTTAATCTAGGTAGCTTTTCCAGCCTACTAAGACATTTTGTCCTAATTCTTTCCTTTTATAATAGCTTTCTTGTTTTTAGAATATGTTGAAGTGAAGACACCCATAAGAATTGATGATGCTTGATTTATGATATCCATAATAGAACACTCCTTTGGAATAGACTAATTAATTTGTTTGTCTTTTGAAGTTATGCTTAACCCGATTAATGAAAGGAGGCTTGTTGATTATGCTAATGTTGTTGCAACCTTTTGAAGTTGCACTTTATTTTTCATGTATGTGGTTATACTAGCCTAAATTATAATGAGATCAATCATGCGATTTAAATTTGGTTGTTGGGTGACCAAGAAGTCATTGATAACCACATAATAAAATGAAAAGGTTAGGATGAATGCATAGTACAGCCAAAAAGGGTATGCTCAGAATTGATTTTTAGGTGATATAGGATACTGTTATTTATCATTTCATCATTTGCCTTATTTGGACCTATCATATTTGGTCGTGTAAACATCTATCCTATTAGGATTAGTCATGTAATAATGATATAATAAAGTGTTATTTTATTTCAATAATTTTATTTTTTTGAAAGATTTTGGATTAATTTATTTTGATTACAATTGGAGTACATTCCTTAGATTACTTTCCTTTTTTCCTTTTGGTTTCATTATAAAATCTTATTTATAAATAAAGGATGCTTTTAAGGGATTATGAATGAATGATCAATACAATTTATTTGTAAGAAAAAACCTCTCTCCTAAGGATAGCGGTCCCCTTTATTTTTCCTCGCTTGTCCCTCTCTCTCTCCCTCTCCCTCTCCCTCTCCCTTCTCCATCTCCCTCTCTGATTAGTTATTCATATGTTTCTAATCGATGGAGTGCTTTAATACAAGCTTTCTTTTGTATCTATTAAGCCGTTCAATCATAGGAATGCTTCTTATCAGTAGGAGTGAACATTATTTCACGCTAACACCTCATGCAATACTCAACGAGAATAGTGAAGAATGTGGATTTATCAAAGTTTTTTTTAGTAGTTGGGACAAGTCTAATGCTAATAGTAGACAAATTAAGTTCTCTTCATAGTAGTTATGAAAGCTAACACTTGAATTGCCAACATTTCTACATTTTACTTTGCTTCTAATCAATAAAGGAGTTTTTAGTTTGTTGTTCATTTGTTATCCTACTGTACATGCCCCGCATATGCTCTCACAGCAACTCTTTTGACAATTAAGTTCTCTCTGAAGTAAAACTAAATGCTTATTTTTCACTTTGTAGACAGATTAAAATCACTGTCCTTCACTGTTCTGAGTTATGCAGAATGAACTAGGTTCTACAACTTGTTAATTCTTGCTGTTATTTGTAGTTGGCTACTTTCTGTGAGATCACAGTTCTCAATTAAAGTAGGTTAGGCTGACTTATGGAAATTCAACATACCCATCACTTATTTAGGTTTATTTGCTATTTGATGGAAAAGATTTGGCAGTTTGCTTATGAACGCATCTCAGGTAGAGAATGAGTTACAGAGAAAGCAGTTCTATCTCTTAAATTCACTGAATTGCAATTTGGAAACTCCCTAGCTTAACAATTCCTATTCATTAGGGCAACTTGTTTCTGGCACGCATGCTGAATGAGATTCAAATATAGTTTTTATTTTTTGCATGCATAAAGGGTTGATTAGCCACCCACACAATATGTAAAGGGTTGATTAGCTAAACATATTTTTTAGTGAGTTGAACACATGCAAACAGAATAATTTTCATGCTTAATTAGACTTGGCGCAGCTGTTGAAAAATTAACTATTAAGATTTTTTTTTGCTTACAAAAACGTGAACATGATCTCACATAAATAGCAAAATATGAGCGGTCATTAATCAAAAGAGTGTGGTTAAACTAAATGAATCCAACATTATCCCTTTGCTTTCTCATATGTGTCAATTGCCAGATGATTCTACTTATCACCTTAAGTTTAACCCTAGTGACTTTTAAAAATATACTCATGCATAGTTGAATGCACCATAAGTCACTAACTAGGATTTGTGGGGCTTAGTTATTACATAGACCCTGCTGATTCAAGATCTCAATTATGCTAAATATTTTGATCCCTTGACCTGATTATACTCGATTGCTACATAACAAGCATCGACATTGAGAAGACTTATATGCAATAATACTTTCTTGGGACTTGCATGACCTTCTTCCTCACAAATCTATATATTATCTTCCATTTTGCTGCTGCCAACATCTCCTTTAACTCTCCAAAAATCCTAAACCGAAGTGTTTAATAAAATAAGCATGGAAATATCTCTACGTCTCCTTTCTTTTTTACTTTATCGACGACGACAACAACAACAACAGCAAGCCTTTATCCCACTATTTGGGGTCGGCTACATGAATCTTTTTTATCCATTGTGTCCTGTTAAGAGTCAAATTCTCATTTACATCTAATAAAGAAAGGTCATTTATAATATTTTCTAATCAAGTCTTTTTAGGTATACCTCTACCTTTTTTAATATAAATCAAATCTAATACATCTACTTTCTTAACCGGGTCATCGGAAGGAGCTAACCATCTAAGGCGACTCTTTCTAATTTTATCTTCCACTGGAGCTACTCCAACCTGTTCACGTATATATGCTCATTTCGCATCCTGTCTTTAAGAGTAAAGCCACTCATCCACCTGAGCATCCTCATACACCCTACTTTTTACTTTATCAGATGGAAGAAAATTATCTCATTGTTTATTAGCTGCATAATTTGTTTGCAATTTGTGGCAGATCCAGCCTGAATTAATGGCTTTATATTGTAGAACTTTCATCTTTTTGCATAACATCATTACTAAAACCATTTAGTTGGTAGAAATTCTCATTAGCATACTTTGTGTGCTTTTGTTGCGCTCGGCGTTTGTCCAATTAGAAATGACCTTTTGTTTGAATTACTGTTTGCCATGGGCTCATAAACAAACACCATAACTTTATGTACTTACACTGGTAAGAAGATAGTCTGATTAAAAGTTTATAGCTTTCACAACTAAATTAACCAAAACAACATTTGGGATATGTATTACCATTGCTTCTCACCCATTTGTGTTTCTCACAAAATGTTAGATTGAAATGATAATAAAATCGATTAAAAAATTGTAGTTGCCAGCCAATTGCATTGCTTATGGTCAATTTGAAGTGAAATGTTCAACCACTTTATCACATAGAACAAAGGACAGTTTTCCCAAATAATTTAGCAGGCAATATGGATCACACCTCAATTGTAGAGTTATCAGTGACGTTGATAGAGGATTTGGAGGTGGTCTTGGAACCATTGGAGTGGGTAGGAGTGTGACGGGGAGGGAGGAAATAAGGAAGTGTTGATTAAGTGGAAAAACCTATCTAAGTACGATGCTACTTGGGAGCCGTATGAGTGGATGAAACATCAATTTCGGTCTTTCAATCTTAAGGACAAGATGGTTCTTTGGGAGGGGGGTATTGTTAGACCGGCCCAGGAGAGGGTCGGTGTGATGTCCTAGAATCTAATTTGGAATAATTATTCATTTATCTTTTAATAAATAACAACCAGAGCTATCTAATATCATCTATCAGTAATAAACAACAAAAATTCCTTCCCAAAAATAATGTAATTCAAAACATTAATGTACACAACTGTATTCCTTCCCAAAAATCATATACACTATTCAGGATCTACACAATCATATTATAACCATTTTGTCCTGAGTATAAAAAGAAACAGAACATGAAGAATCATGATCAACCTCACACTCCTACTCCCTTGCTCTGACCTGAAATTATTTAACCATATATAATGAGCTTAAAAAGCCCAGCAGATCACAAAAACCTATAACTGAATTCAAAGCACAGCAAATGAGCAATATGCATGTCAACAGTCAAATCATAGCAGTTACATTCATATGATCATTGAATCAATGCATAAACAGTAAAATTCATATGCAGTAGTAGTAGAATTTATAAACAGTAAAGCAGTAAACCAATACGAGTGTCAAATCTATAAAGCAATTGTCATATCCGTAATACAAATCAATACAGAAATCATATAAAGCATCAAATCAAAATATTAGTAAAGACTGTCGAAATCATATCAATATAGTAAAATCATATCATAATGTACACATGCTATCTAGTTATTATATATCATATGCTCAAAATATCACATGTTTAGTATCAGTACAGTGAATCAGTAGTATCAAATAGTATCGGTATCTATATCAATAATAGTTTAATGACAGGCGTAGTAAAATAATGCAGTAACAGTAAATACATGCAGTAATAATAAATTTATATAATAATAAGAACAACGCCTCAAGAACATGCATTTCAGTAGTCACACTAAACAAGTAAGAAGTCTTGGCTATCATGGTGTTTTTCAGTATTGTATTAGTGTTAGTAAACTGTTGGGTCAGTAAACAGAGTCGTCACTCTTTGCCCGTCGGCATAATAATCATCTCCTTATAACTCCTAATCAGTACATCATGTGAATCAGTAGAGAATAATATCAAACCATATTATTTAAAAGAAAACCCGTCGGCCCACCATCCTTTAAAAGTCAACCAGTCTTCAACCAACAGGTCAACCAGTCTTTATTATCTTTTACACACATATTGTCATCACAGTACTATAACAGTTAGCTCAATTACATATCCATATTTATTTTCAATACATTGCAATAAATAAAATATAATTGAGCTTAATGCAAAAAGTATCAAAATATACAAAAAATCATATTGAGCAAAAATTCACATTTTCAGAATTTAACCAAATTATTAGATATTGTATAAAATAATATTATGAAGCTTTAGTTGAACTAAATAACTATTTTTGTACATCAAAAAAAAATTTTGAATAGGCAAAAATCATTGTATTTTCAAAATCACCTGGTGAAAAATCTCAAATAAATACTCAAAACGTTTTTAATTTTAATCTCTATAACATGCAAAACGTTACGCGGTGAAATTTTTATCAATACAAAATTATTCACATTTTTTTGTAATAAAAACACAAATTTGATCAGAAAAACATCAAAAATACAAAATATTTGAAATCAGAAATAGAGTGAAGGTTTTTTACAGCGAGAAGAGTAATTTTCTCTACAGTGTCGACAGACGAAAATCGCTCTATGGCCTTCAAATCCTAGGTTATATTTTCTCTTTTCTCTCTTTTCTCTCAAATTTCTCAAATCAACTCTCTGTTAGCCGAATAGTTAAGGGAGAAGGAATCTTAAGTAATGCATAAAGATATTTTAATATAATAAAATATATATATTTAATATAATAATATAATTTAATCAATTTTTATTTTAAAATTCACATAAATTATTTGGGCTTTAAAAATTATAGAAAAATATTCATAAAATAAATCATTTTATTTAAAAAATATCGATGAAATTGATTTGCAAAACAGACACCTAAAGATCCCGAAATCCTCACTTGTACCAACAAATACCAATTTCTTATGGATTTTCACCGCTGCTTAAAATTTATGAAAAAATTCGTGTAAGTAAAATATTATGATCAAAATACTATGGCGAAGACAAATTGAGATTTAGAGTTATAATAACTCCAGAAAATTTTTTTGGCAAAGTCACAAAATATAGGCTATTACAATTTATCCACCTTGAGAAAATGTCGTCCCTGACATTTCCCTTAAGGATTCGGACATAAAATCGAGATAAACAAAATTTGTACAATCAAAACTTAAATCAAATCAAATCAAAATCAAAACTCATAAAAACTCATATAGTTATGCAGTTCATTCAATCACATGTCATTCAATTATGTATGTAAACTAATGCACCTTAATCTATCATATTTACCCAACTCCTAATCAGTTCTTGCAGCTCTGGTAACAATTCAATTCTTACAACTACTATACTCTTTTACCAATTGTGATGTGCCAGAATTTAATTTTGAAGAATTATTGATTTATCTTTTAAATAAATAACAAACAGAGCTATCTAATATCATCTATCAGTAATAAAAAACAAAAATAGATTCTATAATTTAAAATATTAATGTATATATCTGTATTCATTCCCAAAAATTATATACATTATTCAGGATCTACACAATTATATCATAACCATTTTATTCTGAGTACAAAAGAAAAATAAAAAGAAACAGAACCTGAAGAATCTTGACCAGCCTTACACTCATGCTCCCCTGTCCTGACCTGAAATCATTTAACCACATATAATGAGCTTAAAAAGCCCAACAGATCACCAAAACCTATAATTGAATTCAAAGCATGACAAATGAGCAATATGCATATTAATAGTCAAATCATAGCAGTTACATTCATATGATCATTAAATCAATACAAAAACAGTAAAATTCATATGCAGTAGTAGTAGAATCTATAAACAGTAAAACAGTACAGTACGAAAGCCAGTAAAATAGTAAGCCAATACGAGTGTCAAATCTATAAAGCAATCGTCGTATCCGTAATATCAATCAATATAGAAATCGTATAAAGCATCAAATCAAAATATTAGTAAAGACTGTCGAAATCATATCAATGCAGTAAAATCATATCAGAATGTACACATGCTATCTGGTTGTTTTATATCACATGCTCAGTATATCATATGCTTAGTATCAGCACAGTGAATCAGTAGTATCAAATAGTATCAGTATCTATATCAGTAATGGTTTAGTGACAGGAGTAATAAAATAATGCAGTAACAATAAATATGTGCAGTAATAATAAATCTATATAATAAGAACAACGCCTCAAGAACATTCATTTCAGTAGTCACACTAAACAAGTAAGAAGTCCTGACTATCACGGTATTTTTCAGTATTATATCAGTGTCAGTAAGCCGCTGGCTCAGTAAATAGAGTCGTCACTCTTTGACCGTCTGCACAGTAATCATCTCTTTATAACTCTCAATCAGTGTATCACGTGAATCAGTAGAGGATAACACCAAACCACATTATTTAAAAGAAAGTCCGTCGGCCCACCATCCTATACAGGTTAATCAATCTCCAACCAACGGTTCAACCAGTCTTTACTTGTCTTTTACACACACATTATCATCATAGTTTTATAACAGTTAGCTCAATCACATATTCACATTCATTTCCAATATATTGCAGTAAATAAAGTATAATTGAGCTTAATGCAAAAAGTATCAAAATGTACAAAAATTATATTAAGCAAAAATTCATATTTTTAGAATTTAACCAAATTACCAGATATTGTATAAAATAATATTCCGAAGCTTTAGTTGAACTAAATCACTATTTTTAAACATCAAAATAAATTTTTAAGTAGGCAAAAATCATTGTATTTTCAAAATCACTCAGTGAAAAATATCAAATAAATACTCAAAACGTTTATAATCTTAATATCTATAACATACAAAAAATTACGCGTTGAAAGTTTTATCATTATAAAATTATTCACGTTTTTCGATAATGGAAACACAAATTTGATTAGAAAAATATCAAAAATACAATATCTTTGAAATTAGAAATAGAGTAAAGGTTCCTTATAATGAGACGAGCAATTTTCCCTACAGCGTCGACGAACGAAAATCGCTCTATGGCCTCCAAATCCTAGGTTTTATTTTTTCTTTCCTCTCTTTACTCTCACATTTCTCAAATCAACTCTCTATTAGCCGAATAGTTAAGGGAAAATGAATCTTAAGTAATGTATGAAGATATTTTTAATATAATATAATTATTTAATATAATAATATAATTTAATCAATTTTCATTTTAAAATTCATGTAAATCATTTTGGGCTTTCAAAATTATAGAAAATTATCCAAAAAATAAATCATTTTATTTGAAAAATATCGATGAAATCGATTTGCAAAATGGACACCTAAATATTCTGAAATCCTCACTTGTACCCACAAGTACCAATTTCTTAAGAATTTTCATCGGTGCCTAAAAATTACGAAGAAATTCGTGTAAGTATTATGATCAAAATACTATGGTGAAGACGGATTGCGATTTGGAGTTAATGACTCCAGAAAAAAATTGGCAAAGTCACAAAATACAGGCTATTACAGTCAGTTCGGTCGGTCCCAATTCTAAACCAGGCGGAAGCCTGGGCGGAACCAGGCAGATCCCGCCCCCGCCCCCGCCCCCTTTGGGGTGGGGTCCACACATTAAGGAAGAGAGAGAGAGAGAGAGAGAGAGAGAGGGGCGGATGAGCGGGAGATTTGAATCTGAAGGGCTATTTGGACTTTTAGCTTTGTATTATTTGCTTTTAATAGTTATTCTCATCTTAAGGTTAGGGTTAGGGTTATATTGAATGTTTGCTGAATTTAGGAGTTCTTGAGGTTTCCTTGGGCTCTAGTCGCCAGCTAGGAATTTGGAAAAGCCGAATTTTTCTCTTAAATTGAAGATCCATTGTATCTTGCTTGTTTTCTTTTACTTTTCACCTATTATTAAGTTTTCCTATTGATTTGCCAAGGAATTTCTGCAAATTACTGCTTTGTTCTTGCTGAAATCCCAAATTTCAACAATTATTTTGGTGATTTCTGCACTTGTTTCCTATCGCTTTAATATGATTTGACAGTCCTACCACATGGCTATGGTTACTCTCGCAGTAAGCAAAGGTTTACTTCAAATCAAATCCAACAGGAAGAACGATGTCGAACTGTCCTCACTTCCGATCCAACAGAAAGGGCATCGTTAAATCGTCGAGTCTCACGTGACTTCTGAACCAACAGAGAACGTTGTCGAATTGTTCTGACTTCCAATCGAACATGGAACGTCGTCGACGAAGGTGAAAAAGCTGTTAGCAAATCATTCGAAACTCTACCTTATATGCAGCAGACAACGTCGAACAATGGGGTGAACCGAGATTTGACGCTTACGTTTAACCATTAAAATGTTTTTTATGCATTCAACTGAGGCGAACACCTCGCATAAATGAGGCGTGCCTCAGAAAATTCAAGGCGTACACCTCTCGTAAGCTGCTAGAGGTGTCCGCCTCGACTCATTCCGAGCAGAAATTGCGCTGAGGCGTGCCTCAAGTTGCACAATTTTAAACAATGGACATCTATATGACATGGGTATAGCTTCCTCATGAATTCTGTCCAACAGCCATGTGGTAAGACTGAAGAAAATATTATAGTAACCATCTAGAGGTTAAGTCTTGTTGAGATTAGCAGAAAGTTAATCTAGCATAGACTTTCATTACGGTCAATTAGTATGTTTATGACACTTACTTTTCAAATTAATGATTTACCTAAGAGCTGATGTTTTATGAAACATGACACTTACACTGGCAATTTATTGATGCTATTCATTGTTTTTTTACTATGCATGATAAGAAAACTTTGTTTGGAGATAATTTGAAGGCCATTCATGAGAACTTCTGAAACTACTTATTTAGTAACTAACTTCCAATGGTGATCCATAAATAATATCTGCAACCTTATTCTAGAAAGGTGTCATAGTTTTCTGATTCTTTGTTCATTCTTATAACATATATGTTTTCTGGTTGTGAAACCAACTTCTAGTTTCATACAGATGTTATGCATGTTAAATTCGTGTGTCACATGTAGATATCCACTGAGTGATGATTGTCTTGTGTTTTTTATACAACTGTAAGAAACTCCCGACTGAATTGGTTAGTGTTTTTGTTATGTTGACGGAAATATGAAGACATTGCGCGGGCTGATTATGTGGGAAGCTGAGTATATAATTTATGTGGAATGGTAAGGAAAAAAATGGATTAATCTAAAGCTAACATGGTTAGAAATTCTGCGAGTTATTTAGGTTAAATGTAAACCAAATCAGCTTTTCAATGGTGGGGGATTCCTGAAGCCCTTTTGTATAGGATGATAAGGATGGAGAAGTACTTGCTGTTTTGTAATTTGGATAATAAGCCTTACATGGTTTCCCTTTATTTTAGATGCGGGGTGATTACTGATTTAAGATCTTGAATGTTTGTCTTCAGTTTGAGTTCTCTTTGACCTTTGTAGAACTCTACTCATGTTTTCTTCTCTATAATTTGGAGCTTTATGTTGTTTACCACCATTATCTTACAAATTGACAATGATAATTATGTACTAATCACATGATTCTTTTGCGTCAGAACAGATGTGTTCTCCTCGGCGTTAGTTGTGGTGCCAACATTGCTGATTTCGTGGCACGGAAGGCATTCGAGGCTGGAAAACTCCTTGATCCCGTCAAGATAGTTGCACAGGTTCTCATGTACCCCTTTTTTATAGGAAATGCCCCAACCCAATCAGAAATAAAGCTTGCAAATTCTTACTTCTTTGACAAAACCATGTGCATACTTGCCTGGAAGCTCTTTTTGCCTGAAGAAGAGTTCAACTTCGACCATCCAGCAGCGAACCCCCTTATTCCGGGAAGGCAGCCGCCACTTAAATTCATGCCACCAACACTCACAGTAGTTGCCGAACACGACTGGATGAGAGACCGAGCAATTGCATACTCTGAAGAGCTCCGCAAGGTGAATGTGGATGCTCCAGTTCTTGAGTACAAGGATACGGTTCATGAGTTTGCTACACTTGACATGCTCCTTAAGACGCCACAGGCTCAGGCCTGTGCTGAGGATATAGCAATCTGGGTGAAGAAGTACATATCAACTAGAGGTCATGAGTTCTCATATTAGATTGTTTTCAGAACCTTTTGCAGCAGTTTTATGTATCATTGCCTGAATATCAAAATTAGAGGTTATATAAGCCAATTTATTGTTCCACATGTGCTTCTTTCATTCCATCTTTTTAGGTGTAGCACAAATTTTACTCTCATTTTTCATTCTTTTGTTGAATATATGATGCAGTGAATGGGGGAAGCTGGTATGGTTGATTGATTATGTAGTTGAAAATCATCTAGGTAGTTGGAGTGTTGAATGTCATTCTTTTTCATTCCGTTCTTACTTTTGTATCATCTTTTTGAATAATTGTTTTTAGTTTACATTTCTGATTTTTTTTTTGTTGAGTTTTTGTCGTGTAAATATCATGAATAATGTATTTAATTATTTGATGTATTGCTTCACAAGCTTGTTTGGGAACTTCCAATGTATCTTCTCGTAATGGACTGGCTGAAATGCTTGTTTTCTTTTTTAATGATCCGTTTGGGATTGTGGCTGCAACAGCTATCTGTAAAATTAGTTATGGAGTTCTCATGAAAAAACATTGTTTTAAAACCTGTTGTGATATTGTAGATTTCTGTTTTTCTTAAGAATCAGATAATAATCTTCTTTCTTACAACTAACAACAACAACAGCATCATCATCAAGCCTTTGTCCCATCACGTAGGGTTGGTTATATGAATCCTTTTTCTCCATTGTATTTTATTAAAAGTCAAATTCTTGCTTAAATCTAATAAAGAAAGATCATTTCTAATATTTTCTAGTCAAGTCTTTTTAGGTTTATCTCTAACTTGCTTAATATAAGTCAAATCTAATACCTCTACTTTCTTAACCGGGTCATCAGAAGGCTATCGTTTAATGTGACCAAACCATCTAAGACAACTCTCTCTAATCATATCTTCCATTGGAGCTACTCCAACCTTTTCACGTATATGCTCATTTCGTATCTTATATCTAAGGGTAAAGCCACTCATCCACCTGAGCATCCTCATCTTTACAGCACTTAACTTAGTATTATGCTTCTTTTTTAATGGCCAACATTCAGAACCATAAAGCATTGCAGGTCTCACCACCATCTTATATAATTTTTCCTTAAATTTGAGGGAGACTTTTCTATCACACAACATGTCCGATATATTCCTTCACTTCAATCATCCAACTTGAATTTTGTTGATAATATCTCCATCTATTTAATCTTCTTTCTTACAACTATCACATTTTAATAAATTTAGTTCTGAAATCTTTTCATCATAAAAAAAAAAAAAAGAAGCCAAACATAAGCAGACAGTGGTATGAAGAACAAAGTTAGTAGTTAGTAATTTGTTGGAGAGCAAAATTATTCTTTGAATTGAGGTTGTTCAAAGAATCATGTTGCTCTAGAGAGTTGCAGGTAGCAACAGAGAGCCACATGCTTTTAGTCCTGTAGCTTATATGGGTGAATGATAACAATTATAGCTTTGAGTATGGATTGGGGTGGCCCATTGAAGATGGTTGTCAGTCACATCCATTGATTTTTGCTCAAGTTGATCCAGTTTAGGCTCTTGGTTTTGTTTGCTGCAATTGTATTTTATGACCACAAATTGGATCAACAGGTGGCCTAATGGAATTTTATGATGCATATTCTTTCTCTATTTCATGTTTGAAAGTTATGTGCATATTAATTATGTGGATGTAAATTCACTCTTGTAGTTGGATTGGAAGACTTATAATATTAAGTTGGGAATATTCTCTCTTATAAATTTTGTGGCATGAGATATTAATACTTTGGAAGTAGAAACATAAGTTGAATGCATTCATCTAATATTTTTTGTTCTTATTTGTGGTTGGAGTAATTTTATGAAATGTTTCAATTTATAGAAAGAAATCTTCAGTGGATTTTCATATTATTTTGAAGCAAACTATATTTTTTTTTCATTGGATGATTATCTTCTCATGTGAAATTCTCAAAAGGTGTATGAGTGATGGTGATGAGAATGAGGGATATTCTATTATGTTTAATGTTGGAGGAAAGAACATAATATTTGGAATTGATAAGTTTGTTCTTATCATTGGGCTGGAGTTTATAGCTCGTATTTTGATGCAGTCAAATAATATTTTGGGAGTTATTATTACTCCATTTTATAAACTATTTTTGTTATAATATACATGTTATTATATTTTAATTATAATAATTTTTTTTAATTTTATGGGCAATATAGATATGAAAACAAGAAGTATTATAATTCTGTAAGAAATTAATATATGTCAGTACAAGTGAATTTTTTGGGACCGTGAGGTGTTCGTTTTACAAATTAATTTCACAAGAGCATTCTAGACATGTTGGGCCATTTTATAGATATTTTTTTATAATTTTTGAATCCTTATATTTGAAGATATAAAAAGATTTATAAGAATTTTACGTTAAAGCTGAATAATTGGCATAATTACTAATGTGTCTTTAAGATATTTTATTATAAAACATTTTTAATCACTTACAAATCTTATCAAAATCCCATTTCTCCATTTTGCTTTTGCTTTGCTCAAGCCTGATAAAGATTAAGTGGGGAACTAACTAATTAAGGGAAAAAGAGAGGAGAGAGGAGCTAGGATTTGGAGGTCTTAGAGCTTTTTTTATCGATGGATCCAATTGAAAAATTTGCTCGTTACGAGGTAAGTAGACGTTACCCTACCTCTGATTTCAACAATTTTATGAATTTGTATTTTATGAATTTTAATTTGATCAAAACTTGCAAAAGTTGTAGTATCTTTATTTTTAGCAAACTTCCACCGTATAACTTTTAGTAAGTTATACTTTTAATCATTGTGCACATATTAGCACGAGTATATTGAATTTTTATCGAATATTTCTATATTTTGGGAAAAAAAATTTAATTTTAAAAATTTAGATAAATATAAAAATTGAATAAATAATTATCAATACTTTATAATATCAATGTATGACATGCACACTTATTATAGTGGATACATACATGATGAAAAAGAGCACATTGCATTTTTTTTAATAAATTTTACTAATGTTGATTCATATGTAAATTATGCATGCATTAGTATTGAACATTGAGCATAATATCACTTATTTACTATATTATGTATGTTGTAAAATGTGTGTATGTAAGAAAGGCTGGCTAGAAATAATTGACTGATTCAAATTGGCTAGAGACATGTTATCCTGTATAGGACGGTGGACCGACAGACTTTCCTTTAAAATAAGGTTTGTGGTGCAATCATAAATGATATGAAAAGGGTGACATAAGAAGACAGGAAGTGATAACTTTTAATATGAAAGTCACTTAACCTAAATAACTTGTGATATGGCTGATTCATGAAAACAAGACTGATATGATTGAGATTGATTCATATAAGGTTGGCCTACATGATTATATACAAAAAAATGCCACAAATAGTTGGATTTTTTTCTGTCTTATAGTGTGTGTGTGTGTGTGTAACATTATTTACATAAGATACATGCTATAACTGATATAAATATTTGATAAGACTGATAAAGGCATTTGATATATATGAATCACATAATTTATATGATATACAAGCATAATATAGACATTGTACAACATACATATGATAATAATTAGGGGTGTCAATTTTTGACACGACTCGAATACCTGACCCGACCCGACCGGAAAAATCCGGGTTCGGGTTAACCCGTTTGTTAAACGGGTCGGGTTCGGGTTCGGGTTCGGATTTCTGACTCGTTTGAAAAACGGGTTGGGTCTGGGTTGACCCGACAACCCGCGGGTCGACCCATTTAACCCGGATCCCGCTAGACCTAACCCGGTTTCCAACCCTATCTCGCGAGTCGAGACTTCGCCTGCACTCGCGGATCGAGGTCCCGCGAACGACACCGCTAGCACTCGCGATCGAGGACGACGGACCCGTTGGCTTCGCCCGCACTCACGATCCCGACCGGATCCCGCACTTGCAAACTCCGCCTAGGCGCGGAGGCGCCCATGCTCGCGACTCAGACTCCGGCGCTCCGCCCTCGCTCGCGAATCACGATCTCGCACTCGTGATCCCGCCCGCGCTCGTGACTCGAACTCTGCCCTCGCTCGTGATCCCGCACTCGCGGACTCCGCTGGCGCTGGCGACTCGAACTCCACCCGTGCTTGCGCTACTTCAGCGGTTCAACCACTAAATCCGGGTCGGGTCGGGTCAACCCGGCAACCCATACGGGTCTGGTCAACCCGGCAACCCACACGGGCCTGGTCCTGGTTGAAATGTCTGACTCGTTTGCAAAACGGGTCGGGTTCAGGTTGACCCGTTTAGATCCGGGTCAACTTGGGTTCGACCCGAATTGACACCCCTAATAATAATTGGTGTAGTGATGTAATAATATACTATATAAACCATTTTGTAACTAATGGGTATAGGATTGATAGAATTTACTGATCACAGTTCACTTGGTTACTGATCATTGTTCTTAAAATATATATTTATACTAATATTTATTAATCATATGATATGTTACTATTTCATTAATTGTTATATATTTTTATAGTTATATGTTCATACTGATAGTAATTGAATGATTACATGCATGTTATTTATATTGCATTGCATTAATTTCAATTGTAGGTTTTGATAACTGATGCAAGCAAAAATTTGGAGAAGGGCCCAAATTTTTGCTTACAAATAAAAATTTGGAGAAGGGCCCAAATTTTTGCTTACAAATAAAAAACTCTTACATATTTTTGAACACATAAAAAGATAAGAAAATACTAGAAATTAAACAAAACTTCACCTTTATAATAAAAGACACGACACTTACAAACTTGACACAATACTAGAAATTAAACACCTAAAGTTGCATTCCATCCATAGAGAAGAAGGATACAGGTGGGGTGGACACTTGCGTAGAGAAGAAGGGGTTAGAAGCCGAGAAGAAAGGAGGAGAAGCTCGCAAGCTTTCCTAGAAGAGGAGAAGGAGAATGGAACAAGCTCGCAAGCTTTTCCAAACAAAACCCTCAGGTTTTAGCTTTCCAAAAATCACATTATCACTCTTTCTTACAAAACACCCCAAATATATAGCCAAGAGAGAGGAAACCCAACAGCCAAAATACCTCCAAATAGACCAATGAAAAGAGGGGAAAAGGAATGCCAAAAGTCTCCAACAGCAGCCATAAAAGTTCAGCACAGGAAACAGGGCAAAAGTCCACAGCAACCAGCCAGCTGGGAAGGAACCGAAGGGGCAGACCAGCAACCAAGGCAGCAGGCCACGTAACCAGCCAGCTGGGAAGGAACCGAAGGGGCAGACCAGCAACCAAGGCAGCAGGCCACGGAACCAGCCAGCTGGGAAGGAACCGAAGAGGCAAACCAGCAACCAAGGCAGCAGGGGAAAAACGAGAAGGCAGCAAGGGGAAACCAACCAGCAGCCATGGGAAGAGCAAACAGCCACCAAAACCGAGAGGGAAGGGAGAAACCGAGGAGACACAAGGGAGAAGGGAAAGAGACACAAGCTAACTTGTGTTGACCCCCCCCTTTGCCTACATCAGACTCCCCTTCTTGAAATTTCTCAGCTCCTGATGAGATTGCTGAAGGACTTTACTGACGAGTCGAAGGCGCTTTGCGTTGGTACCCCTATTACAACCATGACTCACATACAAGACTCACATAAGACACATACGACAACCTAGGATAAGAACTTGCTTTGATACCAAATTGATGCAAGCAAAAATTTGGAGAAGGGCCCAAATTTTTGCTTACAAATAAAAATTTGGAGAAGGGCCCAAATTTTTGCTTACAAATAAAAAACTCTTACATATTTTTGAACACATAAAAAGATAAGAAAATACTAGAAATTAAACAAAACTTCACCTTTATAATAAAAGACACGACACTTACAAACTTGACACAATACTAGAAATTAAACACCTAAAGTTGCATTCCATCCATAGAGAAGAAGGATACAGGTGGGGTGGACACTTGCGTAGAGAAGAAGGGGTTAGAAGCCGAGAAGAAAGGAGGAGAAGCTCGCAAGCTTTCCTAGAAGAGGAGAAGGAGAATGGAACAAGCTCGCAAGCTTTTCCAAACAAAACCCTCAGGTTTTAGCTTTCCAAAAATCACATTATCACTCTTTCTTACAAAACACCCCAAATATATAGCCAAGAGAGAGGAAACCCAACAGCCAAAATACCTCCAAATAGACCAATGAAAAGAGGGGAAAAGGAATGCCAAAAGTCTCCAACAGCAGCCATAAAAGTTCAGCACAGGAAACAGGGCAAAAGTCCACAGCAACCAGCCAGCTGGGAAGGAACCGAAGGGGCAGACCAGCAACCAAGGCAGCAGGCCACGTAACCAGCCAGCTGGGAAGGAACCGAAGGGGCAGACCAGCAACCAAGGCAGCAGGCCACGGAACCAGCCAGCTGGGAAGGAACCGAAGAGGCAAACCAGCAACCAAGGCAGCAGGGGAAAAACGAGAAGGCAGCAAGGGGAAACCAACCAGCAGCCATGGGAAGAGCAAACAGCCACCAAAACCGAGAGGGAAGGGAGAAACCGAGGAGACACAAGGGAGAAGGGAAAGAGACACAAGCTAACTTGTGTTGACCCCCCCCTTTGCCTACATCAATAACCTACTGAGTTGTTAGCTCACTCTGTAATTTTATATATTTTTAAAAAATGATCGAGATCTAGTATAGTGATGACAGATCTGAGATTTAAATTTTATTTTGTTTTTGCATTTTTTTTAGTTAAGAGCTAAAAGATAAACTGTGTACATGAATTTTGAGGGATGAATGTAATCTTATATTTTGATGTATATAACTTTTAGTTGCTTCCGCTTGATTGATTTATATTGATGAATTTGTAGAAGCTCTGGTTGATTTATTCAGAGATTAAAATTGATAATTTTTTCAAAATTAGATCTTAGGGTGTTGCAATTTCTATCTAAAGAGAAGTTCAAGAAGATGAGCAAGAGCAATAAGCTACTAGATAACTACTTGGATAGCAAAAATAATTTCAAGAATATAATATAGAGAAAGCAATCGTGGAGTGCACTGAGAGAGATGAAGTTTGAATGTCAGGTTATGTCATCTTATGTATGGTGTCCTCTTAACCATGATAACACAATGCTATTTTTATTTAGATTCTTGGTTTGATGGAAGATGGGAAAGCATTCTTTAGATTTTGTACACTTATGAGGACATTAAGAGCAATGAAGAAGGATGTGATGCTCTATGAGGTCATGACCATAAAGAAGAATTCTCCAACTCATTACATTGTAACTAGATATGTCATATATTGCTGTTAAAAACATACTTTAATATATGCTTTAGGAGTGAAGAGAAGTAATGTGCTAACTTTTTTCGTTGCTTACTTTTGAAATCCAACTTGTAGTAAAGCACATGTCGCACCACTTAGTCGTATTGCATCATAGCATTGTAGGATCAACTTATACTTAGATAAAAATCTTAGTTTCATTCAATTTCATAATTTTATTCAACATCTACCATGATAACTAGTCACAATTATTTATTGTTACATAACTTTGCTATTTATATTATTTTTTACTTTAAATTCTCTTTTGGTTTTTGAATAGTAAAAAATTATTATCGTTGAACAAATGATTGCATTAGCTATTATGTTATTTAACTATGGTTAATTAAATAGCTATTATGTGCACATAATATATGTATATATGAAATACAACTCATGAAGATTTTGGTTAATAAAATCATTGCTTCACTTTGCAATGTGCATATTGAAACAAAGATGAATATCTCTATACATCACATTGCACTTAGCGCTTTCAAAACATTGATGTCATATCATTACAATAATGGCTTATGAAGTTATCCCAATGTTAGGGAGGAAATATACATAATACCTTAAAAAGATAACACCAAGGATGTTGAGCTAGAAGAGTAACAAAGTGCTCCTTATTGAAGATATTTTATCATTATTGATGAATGAAGATATAAGGCTTATGCAAAAAATATTGCATATATCTTATAACCATGTAGATCCATAAGTGTCAACATACAAAACTTGTCAAGTTGAGCTGAAAAATAGGGAGAATAGGCATCAAGGGTTCACAAATAAAGAAATGAGAATATGATACCTCCGTTGGTTACTTGATGAAGAGATATGAGGGCTTCAAATAATGAGCTGCCAAGAGGGAAAAGAAAGGAGAAAAATTACATAGCCATAGGGAATGGGAAACTAGAGATTATTATAAAGGTTTGATTGTGTGTTTGATTGTGTGTCCTATATCCACTATACAATCATCAAGGAAAAAATCACTATTAAGAGGAACCCAATTATAAATGTAATAGACATTAAGAGAATGCTCTTATTGTTTGAGTTGCAAGGGATACCTATAAGGGAAATTGTGGAAATCCTCCCAAATACTTTCAGTCTCCATTGTATGTTTGATGCGACCATTATGCTTATGGTGTTGCTCTTTCGGGTTGTCCCCCAATCTCTTTTTGTATCTCCACCCTCTTTTGTACCTAAAACATGCCTTTCTTTTCCAACTGTGCCTTAACAAGTGATATCATCATTTGAGCTAGGGTATGACCTATCACTAATGATGACAAGACATGGCATTTTGGGGCTTGTATTGTCAGACGAGTAGATCGATAATGCTATAGGAAGTTGCGTCTTAGAATGTTAATATTGACTAGGCGAAGATTATTGGGGCATGTGTTTGAGTAGTGTTGAAAGGAATGGTGTCTTTGGGGGATTTTGACATGCTATGTCATTTTGAAATGCGACTCGAATGCAGTTTACTATGATATGATATGTTATATGTCCATTGGCAGCATCAAAGGAATGGCCTGGATCATGTTGGCGTTATGACGAATCAAGAAGACATTGCGAATAGTTTTGGGCAGAGGACCATGCTATAAAGGTTTCTTGGGATGTCCCATGTTTGGTATGAACTAAGGAGATGGACGAGTGCTCTTAAAGGTTTCTCCACCCTCTTTTGTACCTAAAACATGCCTTTCTTTTCCAACTGTGCCTTAACAAGTGATATCATCATTTGAGCTAGGGTATGACCTATCACTAATGATGACAAGACATGGCATTTTGGGGCTTGTATTGTCAGACGAGTAGATCGATAATGCTATAGGAAGTTGCGTCTTAGAATGTTAATATTGACTAGGCGAAGATTATTGGGGCATGTGTTTGAGTAGTGTTGAAAGGAATGGTGTCTTTGGGGGATTTTGACATGCTATGTCATTTTGAAATGCGACTCGAATGCAGTTTACTATGATATGATATGTTATATGTCCATTGGCAGCATCAAAGGAATGGCCTGGATCATGTTGGCGTTATGACGAATCAAGAAGACATTGCGAATAGTTTTGGGCAGAGGACCATGCTATAAAGGTTTCTTGGGATGTCCCATGTTTGGTATGAACTAAGGAGATGGACGAGTGCTCTTAAAGGTTTCTCTCTAGGCAAGTGATAAAAAATGTGAGTCAAATGATGACAATGCTGATGAATGCCACATGTAGGCTCATGATAGCTTCATAATGAGCGTGGGATTCTCGGTGTTATAATAGGTCCATTCAAAAAAAGATTGAATATTATTTAAACTTTTTTTATTCACATGCTTTGCATCTATTGCAAACATTTATATTTTGATTGATTGTTTTATATTTAGATATAATATGCTACATCTCTTATATACTCTATTATGTTATGATGGTTGAATTTCTTAGTGATATTTTATAGTTATTAGTTATTGATTTATCTATCTTATAACTTCATGTGTTATAGCTATTGTGATTGCAACTATATGTATCAATATTATCATTTGATGTGATAAAGCAATTGGATTACACATTGTTGCATCTATCAAGGATAAGCCTTGTTTGAACTAGTTTGAATCCAATTCAAATATAATTTTAACCAAATCTAAATCATATTTCAAAATTGTTTGAATAATGCTCGAATCATATTGGATGCATATTTAAATCATATTAGAGTAGTGTTAAACAATATTATAATTAGGGGCGGAGCTAGGATTTTTTTTCATGTGGGAGCACAAATCATTAAAATAATTTAAAAATCCTTGACCTTTTTCATTTAGGCTTGGGACTGACATTGGCGGTTGTTAAAATGTAGAATATATGATAAAGCAAAAAATGTATATATCATCTATAATTTCTCCCACCGAGTCTTCATTTTTTGAAATTGTTGTACAATCAATTCATTAAAAAAATTGTAATAGTTGTCACACATAAAATGAATGAAATTGAAAAAAAATGTTTTTTTCCAAGACATGTCTTTTATCAACAATCACCAACTATTTGACCGAGTGATATTGCCTTTGATCTCTAAAGTGGAGGTCCAATGTTTAAAAAAGAAACTTCTACAAGCTACCAAATGACAAATGAGCCCTACAAAAATTACAGAACAATATAGCAAGATAAGCTACCAGCTGAACAAACAAAGCATAATTAGCTACTACCCACAGTTTAAATCAGAAAAAAGCAACCCAGCAAAAATAACTCATCATATGCAGCAGTGACTTATCTAACTTAAGCATGAAAACTCTGCCAAGTTTTCTTAGAAGGCTCCAATCATACTTAATTTACTAACATGATTAGGGTTCTCGAGACTCCTCTCCCTTCTTACATCGATATCCGGTACACTTGTCTGATAAGAAGAGTGGATATGATCAAAGGAAATGAAAGAAAAGGCGTCTCCTGATTAAAGAGAGCGAAATCAGGCCAGAAAAAATTAATTAAATCATACGTATAAAATGATGGGACAACTAGCCGGAGGATCCGACATATAGACTGTGGCGAATAATCGCGCGAAGGATTTGGGAGGAGGCAGAAGAATGGAGGAGAGGGTAGAGGTTAAGTAGTTGTACCAGTGAAGCGAAGAGCTTGGCGGAGACTGTAGCCAGAGCGGCATTAAGTCCGGCGGCCACGGCCCACGAGTAGCCCTGGTGATTGCCCATAGCCATGGAGGCGGGAAAAATCGTTGGAAGGTGGAAGCGACACGAGGCGAGCTGGCGAGGGCGACTGGGTGGCGTTCACACTTCCCTCTTCGGAGTGGACTGAGCTTGCGCGAACGGCGAAGATGGACTGCCCAAGTTCCACACATGCTTGTAGTTATGGGATTGCTATTGGGATGAAAAAAGAAAAAAAAAATATTTGCTTTAACCTATAGTTAATGCATCATAAATAAAATTAATTAAATGTTAATACCAAAATCAGTGGGGGCCGTGCCCTCCAGGCTCCCACATTGCATCTGCCTTTGATTATAATTTCATTCAAATATATATCATTTAGAAAGGATTTTAAATAAGTAATGCATCTTAAACTGAGATATTTTCTATGCAGCTCATCTCGACTTGTTGGTTGAGAATTTTGACAATCAATTAAGAAATTTAGAATTTGAGTCTTATGTATATGTTGTATATATGAATTTTACTTCTTTTTAATCTAAACGTTAAAAAAAAAAGTAAAAGATATTTTTCGTCTATTTTTTTTTTAGGCAAGCTATATTTTTCCATGAAAAAAATCATTGCATATTTCCCGAATTAGGAGCCCTCCGCGCCCGACCTCGACGGCCTAGGTCTTACTCGGTCGGGAATGGTCGACCTTTGATACCGGCCATCTCCGGTCCTATACACGACTTCTCTCGACAACTTTGTCTCCTTCGATCGGAGAAACCTCGAAATCCCTAAACCTTCTTACTCGATTAAAGTCGCAGGATTAGAACAAACCAGCCTAAAAAGATGGATGGTTTCTCCCGCCACCAACCGCAGCAGCACGGCGGCGGAGCATTCTGGTATTCATCTTCCTCTTCTCCTCCGCCTCCGGCAGGATACCATCCCCCGCCGCCACCAACGCACCTGGCGCAGAACCCACCTCTCCCTCCCCATCTTCCTACTTACCACCATCAACCGAGCTACGCAAGCCAATTGCCTATCACTCCACCTCCGCAGCATCAGCTGCCGCAGCCGTGGTTTCATCCACAACAACAGGCTCCGCCGAACTACCCGCCGCCGAACTACCCTCCGCCTTACCACGGCCAACCTGGCCTACCCCCTTATCCTCAGCCTCAGCACCGCTACCCTCCTCCTCCTCCTCCTCCTCCTCAGCCCCATCCCATGGCCGTACCTCCTGCCTATCCTTCCACCATGCAGGTAAATTAATTGTTAGTTATTATTCGGCATTTTAAATTGGTAACGTCAGGGCAGTTATAAACATGTATCATAAATACTACAAGATGAGCATAGACATTTATCATTGTATGGTTGATTGAAAAATGATATTGCTTAACGACAATCGGTCAGAGACTGGAATAAGTTCTGTTTAGTCATGAGAAATCAGATGATTCAGACTTCTTTTACTCCTGTTTTGATTTCATTGCCTCTATAGTAACCGATGCAAGAACCTTTTATCATTTGTCTGTTTGGGAAACTGTGGGCTCTATGCAATTGTAAATGCATGGCTTCCCTTTAAGCTATTTAGTGTTTTTCTAAAATTCTCTGCTGCATATCGTTAAAATTGAAAATCTCAGGCGGAATAGTGCTCTGGCATTGAATAACACTTGGTTGAATGATCAAATGGTAGATAGTTTGGTTAGTGTTTCTTGATCAGTTGAGTACTCCGTCTGCCTATTAAGAACTCCGCATACTGAGGAAAATGTGAAGCATTACCCTCTTTACTTACGAGATGATAATCTCTGCTTCGTATTAAGAAGGTTTCTTCTTGGTTGTAAGCATGTGGAATGGAAAATAATCATTTGGTATTTATCATGTTTAGATTAATATTCTTTGGAGCTCAGGACTGTTTTGAAGTTGAAAGGAATGAATGGCCTATCAAAGGGTCTCTCTTACAATTATGTACAGCTTTTTGTTATATGTTTAAGTATGTTTGATTGCAGCTTAGCATTTACTATGGATTATGTCTGTGCTAGATAACCATGTTTTCTTTTTGGATTATCTATTTTATATGATTATTATTCACAAAATAAAGTAGTGCATACTCGTATCTTTGGTCAGCTATGTTTTCTGAGGTCCAATTTTTTTGTAATTGAAGCATTTATTATGTAGGAAAATTAATATAATGCTTTTGTCCTTTTCATTCTAATTTCATCGTATGATTGCAGGCATGGGCAAACCCATCTTGGCAAAATCATCAATTATGGGAGTACCCAGGTTGGTTGTTCTATGGTTTGCCTTTTAACACATTAGTTCAGTGTATATATATATATATATGCACATTTCTAATGAAATTAATGCTGCATTGCCTCTTCAAATACCCATGTGTAATCAGCCTTTTTTACTACAACTTATGGCAATACAAGTAAACTTGGATTAAAAAAAAAAAAAGTTAACTTAGATTTTATTAGATGATTTAAGATCTTGTTGAATTATTCTCAGTGTTAAAATTGGTCTTAAATTCATTAACAAAAAGAGCAAGAGAAAGTTATAATTAGATAAGAGTTTTTGCTTCTAAATTGACATTGGCTACATAGAAGACAATGCAATAAATGACTAAGAATCAAGATTATGTTTATTTTGATTTTCCTTTTTTATGTGGCTAAGGAAGCAGTAATCTAAAAGGTGGTGTATAGTTGAATTTGCAAAGTGATCGCTAGGTACCCAAAACCAGTTAGGACAACCTTCAAAATTATGTCCTTATGTATGTATACGCTACAAACACACAAATCTATAGGCCATTTGGATGCAACTTGGTTTAAAATCCTTTTTAGTCATATCCTTTTAGTGGAGAGAGCTCCTTTTTCTCAATTAATGTTAGTCATTATGCCTTGTCCTTTTAGAGGATAGTGGTTTTTTAACCTTTCAATTAACTTTAGTGTTCAAGAAGGCGAAGGCAAAATCAAATCTATTGAGTTGAATTAGAACATAATGGTTACTCAAGAACCTATGATTTTTTTTTTCTATATGTATAGAGGTCAAATATTACCAAAAGATAGACTTTGATGCCAACTATCAATGTTTCTGCTTTAAGTTGTACCATTTGAGATTTTTTTTTTTCGCTCCAAGTGTTTTATCATGCATGTTAAGAAAACTTATCCATATAATGGCACAATCCCAATTTGATCTTAGGATTGGTTGACTTATTCTCAATATATTGGAATTGAGGATTAAGGTAATATCCAACAACATGCAAATGATGATGGAGCTAAAGTTCCCATTTTCTGTTGATGAATATGATGGCTGTTTTCTGGTGTTTGTAACTGTGGCGTTAATTACAGAGAGAAACATTCACTACAATAGTGAGGAAGATTGGGCTGCAAAGGCGAGAGCATGGGCTACTGCTGATTCAATGACAGAAAATCATCATGCACGATCGCAGTTTACCCCGCTTGGGAGGATGGATGAGCATGAGTATGCTTATCGTGATCATTTACCAAAAGTTGTTGCTCCTGCTGTTGATAACCAACTACCACTACCGCCGCAATCAAGTAACAGCTGTTAATAGTTTGGATGATGGATCCTATGAGAAAGGTAGAGCATTTTCATTTTTTCTGATGTTTAAGTTTTGTTTTTCTTTCATATTGTTCAGATGGACGAGCATTATACAATGAACATGAAGCTGAGGCCAGGGACACTGGCCATTTGATTTCCCCACCGAGAATCTATTATCCAAGTTCATCCATATATGAGCAGGAGGTACCTTATACTTATTCTTCTTCACAAGGTAATGGTTCACTTAGCATTTGATTTTTATTGTTGAAAGCATTAGAACCTGCAAGAGGTGCTTGGTTTTTGGTTTCCCATGATAATGAATTATGCCAAGTCTTTTATTCTAGCTATTTTGAATGCATTGAAACACATTTTTTAGGTGTTTTGATCTGTTATGTTTGGCTAATCGTTCTTTCTATATGCAGGATTATTATGAACTGTTCTCTTTAGCACTGAAATATTTGATGCAACCTTATATTTTAATCAATTTAATTACATGAAATGCAGCATTTAAATAGTGGAATGTTAGAATTTATTCATATCTTTTTGCTTGTCTTGCTTTAAGGCTTTGTAAGTTTAATAGTTAGCTTCTTAAAACAGCCAGAAATCTTTCTTTCGGTCTCTTTAATGATAAGACTTGACCCCCCATTGCAAAAAGTTAAGGAACTCATGAAAACTTCTCTTTAGAATTTCATAGAGCCAAAAAGGTTCCTACTGATTACATTATATTCAACATGTATAGGCCACCTTTGGCTCATCTACTTTACGGGAATACATTTTGGAATCTATCTTATTTATCCAATGTTTTTAACAAATCAAAATAGTTAATTAAATGAACTTATAACTTTATTGAATGAGTGAATGCATATAAACCTACTGGGCATGTGTCGCTTGATGATTGGGGAGAGCATGTTCATTTAGGTCATGGTTCATGGATCCCTCTAAATTGGTTGTCGTCTCTCTCTTCTTGCTTGACCGACTCAAGGTGAATCTATATCACAGATGTGCGAAACTGTTTGGTGTAAGCTTGTTATTTGCATTATCAACTTGGGCATGCTGAGCTCTCTTTGGAGAGCTGAACTTTGTTGTGGTCGAGTTGTTCTGATTATTTTTGAGCTGAGTGGATTGTGATATGTGTTATTGTATGGGGTCCTGAGTGAGTAAGCTATGCACCTAAAACCTATTTAAATAAATTAATGTGGCATTTTGGTCTCTTTATTAACACACGTATGGTCGTATGGACATAATTGAATCTTGATAGGCGGACAGATTGATGACCTGCCGTTAGTTCCCTCTGTTTTGATTCCTATTTAGTGCGAAACATCATCTTTCATCTTGAAGTTTTTCTTACGAATAGATAGCCTTTTAGCTTTGATAAAGCCTTGTATGTGAAGGGAGATTTATGCAGAAAGAACAAATTGAAGCATTGTGATTTGCCTTACTGTATCCTTCTCTTGTAGTGGCACCTTCTTTTCCTATACCCCTACAAGAGATTGTTGCGGATGTTGTTGATCTTGTGCTTCTCGTTGAGGGGTGGAATGCTACAATTGTGTTGATAGCATCACTAGAGGATGAAAATCTTTAGTTGATGCTATGGGTTGACGAGAGCTGTAGAAGAAACTGATCACCGAATTGGTGCCTAAGTTTTGCGACATGGCTGTAATCAATTTATTGAGATTTTAGAAGTCTAGAAGGACAAGCAAAAGTTTTATAAGTCTAACCACTCAACGGAGAAGATCAATGAAATTCATCTCCCATGTCACAAATAACTGTGGGCTTATGGCTGGGTTTAGCCATTGACTTTCCCGATGGAAGGTCCAGTCGACAAATGTCTTTGCCATAAAATTAACCTTTTTTACAATTCTTAACAAACTATTCCACTTGGTTGAAAATTGGCCAATTATACTCCAATTTCTGGCTCCTCTTTGTTAGTGTATATTCCACTGAGTGACTGCTACATTCTTCACTATGAATTTCTTTTAAAACTTTAGAATATTTCAGGGAAAGAGGTGCGTTAGGTTGATTCTCGATTAATATTTTTGGAATATGAATATGTTTAAGATGAAATACATTTCTGCAATCTGCTTTAATATCCTAGCTTCACTTTTGGCACTCGATAGATTTTGAGCCATCAAACAGTTGAAAGTAAGAATGATCCAATAGTTGAGATGATCGATTTGCTTGAGTCGGGCTTGTCAATGGTGGTGGTGATCAACTCTCTAATTGATGTGGCATGTAGATTTACATACTTGTCAACAAATATTTTTGTTGGTCCTCTTCCTTTAGGATTCCCTTACTACTAATCTCCTAAATTTGAAATCTCTGCTTTCACCTTGCTCAAGTATCAAGTTAAAGTTGAGTTCCCAACTTCAAATTGACCCAAATCTAAGTCACCACTTGGTAGGAGTCGTTGAAGGTATGTGCTTTCAAACCCCTTTGGATGAGTGTGAATTTTAGTTTTGTAAATACAGCCTTATACTCTGCTTGTTTGTTTGTTGCCTTGAATTTGAGTTTAATGGCATAGAACCAAATTGCTTCTTTAAGGCCCTTTAGAGTGACACTAAATCCATGAATATTTATGTCACTATCTCCATCAGTGTCCATACATTAACAATTTTGCTGCGTTTTGGAAATAAAAACAACGAAAGAAACAAGTAGAAACTGCAGGAATACGAAGATAGGGGCTGATTTTTGATAATCTCTTCAATAAAAAAGAAATATACAAGTGATCTACTATTTGAGATGTAGATTAGCTCTCCCACAAACCCTAGACGCCACTAAGAAAAACTCCAAAGAAAAACTATAGCAAACACAATCACATAATGAAAATAAAACAACCTAATTACCCTTAAATAAACTATCATATTTCCCTCCCAAATCTGAATTCAAATCAGCCCTCTTTCTCTTAATAAAACCTTCCTAATTCCCTCCCAAATCTGAATTCAAATCAGCCCATTTTCCCTAAATAAAACATTCATAATTTCCACCCAAGTCTGAATTCAAATCAGCCCTCTTTCCTTAAATAAACCTTTCCTAATTTCCTCCCCAATCTAAATTTAAATCAGTCATCTTTCTCGAAATAAATTTTCCTAATTATTTTCCCCCTGATTTATATTCCTTACATAGTGAATATTAACGTCATTGGGCCCCACAAGGTGGGCCCCCCGGCATATCAATACTTCCCAAAAAAAAAGTACTTTGTTCTCAAGGTGGAATGATGGAAACTATCTCCTAATCAGCTTATAAGGTTCCCATGTGGCTTCACGCTCTGGCAAATCCTTCCACTTGATAAGTACCTTCTGAACAATAAATTCAGGATGCTGAGAATGAATTGGTAGCTTTTTGTTAAGGGGAACAAAATATATGACGCACTTATGCATAACAGACTTGGTTGGGACATCATCTCGATGGAAGCTATAAAAGAACTCTATAGTATCTTTGGATTGCATAAAAATCATGAATTGTCCAGGTAGTTTAGCAATTGTTGAGACTCCAAGATTTAGATGGTCACGTGGAATAATGCTCCCTTGACAGTCAGTTTCAGCAAAACCATGAAGGCCTTTCCTTGACATATAATCACAGCCTGGGGGTAAACTTATGCCATATTGGAGCTCCTAAAATTGAAACTGACTATGGCGTGCCATACTGAGAACTGCCAAGGATGGATAGAACATGTGGATCTACATCCATTCTTTCACCATACGAACTAAATTCTTGAGAATTGGGATGAATAGGTGTAGCTCTTGCTGCAAGATATTCAACTTGCTTCACATCAAGGCTAGGATGCAATGAACCTAGGATTGCCACCCTAGGATCGCCACCGCCTCAATAGCTTCTTCCTCTTCCAGTGTAACGGTTGTCGTGATCCCTTCTTGTTTCCCCCGTGTATCGAGGGTGGGTATCCCACCTTTCTTCCCTCCGCCTCATATAACCTAATCCCCATGGTTCGGCCCGTCCTCCTCCTTCTCCGGTCGTCCACACCCCTTGGCGAAAAGACCTCCCATAGTAGTTGGCCACCCCATCACCTTCATCATGAAACTCCCTTATTGCTGTCCCCCCATCCAAAAACCCTATTTTGCCTCTCATCGGACCCCTAGGAGGTGGCTCTTGACCCCCTCTTCCTCCCATAGTGGTTGGCCACCCTACCACCTTCATCAAAAAATTTCCTCCTTGTTGTCCCCCCATCTAGAAACCTTGATTCGCACCTTATCGGAGCCCTAAGAGGTGGTTCTTGATTTAAAAAAAAAAAGTGGTTCTTGATGAAAGAAACTCTCCTCGTCGAACTTCTCCCATCCAATCTCCTTTCCCTTAGATTTGGCCTAAGAAATCTTGGTTAGGGTTAGTAATCGGAACCACCAATGGAGTTTTGGATTGCATCTTAATGAGCTACCTTATCTTTTTCTCCATCCTTCTCAATCGGCTCTCCATGATTGCATTGTTTAAAATTGCGCAATATGAGGCTCCCCTTGAGGTCCGCCTCAGCACAATTCCACTGAAAAATGACTCAAGGCTTATGCCTTGAGCTTTTTTTGTGAAGGCGCAGTTGTTGTCCCATTTTCTAGGCTCTTGTAAGGTTATGGATTTTACCTGAGTTGGATTAGAGCCATTCATTTTCCCTCTTCCTTTTTATGCATTTGTCAGGCATCCATTCAAGGTATTAAAATAATTCTGGTATAGTATTGTGAATGTTGTGATATTGTTGTCTTAAATCCCCAAAATATTTTCTACCCTTTTATAGTGTACCTGTTATGTCGAACCTCATAGTTCAACTTTGTTCTGCTTATGGAAGAAAATCCTTAGCAGTATTGTCTGCCAGAAGAATCAATGGCAATTGTCGTGTTATGATGATGCGGTTTTTTTAACAAAGCTCATTTTTTTCATTACCCATAATCACTTTTGACATTTTTGGTGTGTTTGCAGGTAACAGAGAAGCTATGGATCATATGGAGAGGTCTCAAGAGAGTCTTCATCCTCAGTTCACAGCAGCTATCCAACTGTCTTCAGTGGAAGAACCTCACTTTATCCCTGGAAACCGGCCTGCTAAACCATTATCTGATACTGGTGATCAGCCTCTTGATTTCCAGCCAAAATCCACATTTGGCCATGATCAGCATAAACAATTTGGCTATAGTCATGTTGCTTCTGCAGCAAATGAAGGAGTGATCGATCAAAATATAGTCGCCACATCTGTTCATGCTTGGAATTCAACAACGGTTCCAGTTGCTGCCTTTCCTCCAATTCCCTTAGCTCCATCTGGAACACAGGTGACACGTGGAAGCTTAAAGCTCTGATGATGTAGATGGAGATAGGAGTAGTTATTTCTATTAACAAGAACTACTTAATTGGCCCTTTTTTCTTATTTCTTTAGAAAGGGTAGTTTAGTAATTAGGTTGCCTAGGTGTTAATAGACATTTTCCATTAAATACCCTTTTGTTATGTTTTTTTTAGAATTAGTTTGAGGTTTTATCTTATTTGGGAAGGAGTTCCCTACGCTTGGGGTGGATTTTCCCTTATCTTGGAGGGGTGGTGATGAGAGGAGATCGTAATGGAGTCTGGGACTGCACCACAATAGATCACCATTGCTCTTATCATTTTCCATGACAATTCTTGACAAAAATAGCGGCTGGAATTTCCCTTCTGGCTGGAAGTTGTGGGTGGCTGGGCAGTTTTTGGTGATGGAAGCCAATGTTAGTTGAATTCTGGGCTACCAACAAGCAGTTGGATGATTGTATGCCAATTCTGATTACTAGTAGATCAATATGCTTTTCCATGATTTTCACTGGTATTAGTTGTGACTGAAACACCACCGTAAGAAGGAAAACCAACAGCTTGATTTGTCTGGCAAGCCTGAGAGGAGTTTTTTTGTTTCAATTCTTTCTTGTTTTGCCCTTCCAGTACAGAAACCAGAACTTTTTCTTCTAACAAAATTTCAAATAAGAAAACAACAAAGGGCACACAACAAAGTGTATGTAAGGTTTAACAAATTCAACATTTCAAGAAACCTATATTCTAAGAAGTTTTTAATTCATCTTGAATCAAGAAGTCCCAATCAAGTTCTCTGTGTTATATTTTTTTCTATCATTAATTCTCTTATAGTTAAACAGTGATTTATCTTCTATTGTCCTTTGAATTTGTTAAACCTCACATAAATTTTGTTGCACAACTCCCTTTGTAGTTTTTCTAATTTGAAATTTGTCACAAGAAACCCAATAAAAGTTTTCATTTCTCCACTGAAAGGGCAAAACAAGAAAGAACTGCAATGAAATCTCTCCCTAGGTCTGCCAAACAAATTTAGTCGCTGAGTTTTGTTCTTGCAGTGGTGTTTCCGTCGTAGTTACTACCGGTGAATATTGTGAAAAAATATATTGATTTACTAGCAACCAAAATTGGCATACAATCCTCGTAGTTATTATGAGTGAATATTGTGGAAAAATATATTGATCTACTAGAAATCAAAATTGGCATACAATCCTTCATCTTTTTGTTGGTAGGCTAGATTTCAACTAACGTTGGCTGCCAGACAACAAAAATTGCCCAACTGCCCACTATTTCTAGCCAGTAGGAAAATTCATGTCACTATTGCTGCCAAGAATCACCATGGAATGGGATAAGGGTGAGGGTGATCACTGTTGGTGGAGTTCGGGACTCCACTAAGATCTCCTTTACTCACCACCCCTCCATGATAAGGGGAAATCTACCCCAAGGGTAGGGAACTAATTCCCAATTAGGATTCTGAAAACTAATTCTCAAAAAAAAAAAAAAAACTCTTCCTAACATAACTCGAGGTATTAAAGGCAAACGCCTATTAATGAATTGATAACCTGATTTTTAAACTGCCCTTTCTAAAAAAAATAAGAGAAAAGGGCCAAATAAGTAATTTTTGTTAAAAAATTGACTCTCCTATCTCTGTCTATGTCAGCTGATTGTAAATGAATAGCTTTTTGAATGTTCCTGACATCTTTTTACAGTTTGATCCTTCGTTTGCATCCCAAGCTTCCCTCCCTGTCCACTCTACACCTGTGTTTGGGGGAATTGCTGCTCCAAGCTTTCAGGCTCCTGTTTCTCCTATCAGTGCACCATTTGTTCTTGGTGTCGGGGCATCTCTTCACTCCCCAGATTTTCCTGGAGATGGAAATGGCTCTTTTAGTCTTTCTGAGCGGCCAAAAAAGGTTAAGGATGTTTTCTTCTTGCTGCCATACATTATCCTCCAAATGTGACTTGTAAACTTTCCTCATAGTGATGTTCTTAGTATAATGCAGGCAGCAGTCCCTAATTGGCTGAGAGAAGAATTAATTAAGAAGAAATCTGCTATTGCAAGTACCAATTTATTACATTCTGGGGTAGTTCAAATGGAAGACGCTGATATGTCTTTTAGAAAAACCGATCAAGCTGACAATCAGAGTTTAGATTCAAGGAGGTCTACTGAAGAAGATGATGATGATGAGGTCTCGTCCCTTACCTTGCTGGCATTGTTTGCTCTGTTTGCAGCATTTTTTCTTTAAATAGCTAACCAAATCATAAAAAAAATGATTAACTGCTTTCCTGTTTGGACAAAAGATTTATTTTTGCTATTTTCTGGCTCTATCATATGTTAGTTTTTCTTTTTTTAACAGCTCGCTTAATTTATGATGTCTAGCAGAAAGCTTTATTATGTGATTCTCTATGATTGCATGATCGTTAATCACGTATTCTCTTTTTTCCTCAAATAGTTAAAATATTACTTTGTGCGGTGAGCACATATATTTCTCAATTTTGATCGATTTATGAAAATAAGATACATAATAGTCACAAGAATTTGAAATGTCTCCGCTTTTGTAGCTTGTTATTCTTGTTGTTTGATATTTCTTCTGGTCCATATGATCATATATGTGGTTGTTTATATATATTTGTTGATCATTTTGGTCAATTTTGTCTGTCTTAATTTTTCTGGTAGTCAAGCCATGTCACTATTTAAGGTAATTTTTATTAAAAAGAAACTTGATCCTTATGATAAAAATTGCATATTGGACTTGACTGTTTTATTTTTATTTAATTCTCCATGCAACTGTCATTGCCAGGTCTCAAGCCAATAAGCTATGGATGAGAAAAGTGGACGGTTGAGTTAGGTAGTCGACAGCCAGCATAAAACTTGTCGAATAATCATGACATGAATCCTTTAATACACTGTCACGGATAACCATACCAGCTCCTTCATAGTTTTTGATGACAAACTTTAAATACATTACTAGCACTCAGCTCATCAGTGAAAACTACTTGATGGTATCACTTTATGTCTTACAAAACTTGCGTTGATTGTAGTTTGTCTGCCCATCTCAAACCCAAATTAATAATCATGGCAACTCATAGATCAAAATCTCATTGATATATTATTTTCTACGTCGCCACTTTCATTCCGTCTTATGTTCTATACCTCAACACATGCTAAAGAAATTTGATTGAATCATGAGCACCATTTACATGATTTTTTGACAAGTTTTATGCTGGTTATTGACTACCTAACGCAATCCTTCACTTTTCCTGAGATGAGGATGCTTAGGTGAATGAGTGGCTTTACTCTTAGAGACAGGATATGAAATGAGCATATACGTGAAAAGGTTGAAGTAGCTCCAGTGGAAGATAAGATTAGAGAGAGTCGCTTTAGATGGTGTGCTCACATAAAACGACGGCCTTCCGATGATCCGGTTAGAAAAATAGATGTATTAGATTTGACTTATGTTAAGAAAGGTAGAGGTAGACCTAAAAGACTTGGTTAGAAAATATTAGAAATGACCTTTCTTTATTAGATTTAGATGAGAATTTGGCTCTTAACAGGTCACAATGGAGAAAAAGGATTCATATAGCCGACCCCACATAGTGGGATAAAGGCTTGTTGTTGTTGTTGTAATTCTTCATGCAACTGGTCCTTATATGAAATTACGACTCTACCTGTCGACATTGCATTAGTTTGCCCAACAGTTAGAAAGCACTGGATGTAATTGTTCCGGATGTGTGTGTGAGAAAGAGATAGATAGGAAGGGGTAAATGGTTTTCTCATGGCTGTATTAAAAATATATACGAAGTTTTCCCTGAACAAAAGAAGACGATAGATGATGATACTTTTGCTTCCGTGAAAACTTACCCACCAAAACTGGAAATTGCTAAACATTTAACAATGTAATATGTATCCTTTCTTGTTAGGATGAAGTAGAAGCAGCAAGATCAGCAGCCATCAACCAAGAAATAAAGCGTGTTCTGACTGAAGTTCTTTTGAAGGTTTCCTACTCCAGGTCCTACTTGCACTATTGCATTTAGTTCATCTATTTGGCGCTTATAGGTCTTTTTTTAATAGGTCACAGATGAACTTTTTGATGAAATTGCAACCAAAGTTCTTGATGAAGATGAACCCGCTACGGATGGTGAGCACTTTATCAAGTACTTGTTCTCTGAATTATTTTTTGTGGTCTCTGTGTATTGTATCCTATGCAGTGGGATAAAGGCTAGACGTTCTTACTGTTGTATGTGCATTGTAACTCTTACTTTTCTGTTGCAGTTGTTGAGAGTACCAGTTTTGGTAACCCTAAATTTTCTCCTCCTCCAGCCATTCCAACTCCTAAGGCATCCTCTAAAATCCTAATTCCCTTGAGAGCTGACAGTAGAAATGTTAATGATGCTAATGAAAAATCCAGTTCCAGCTCTGTTGGAGGGGATTTGTTGGGTCTAGCTAACTATGGTTCAGACGCTTCAGATGGTGATGATGATGATAATGAAAGTCAAGGAGCTCAGCATAGGAAACTAGATAGTGCTTCTGATAATCTAGAAACAGCTGTTAGATCTTACGAGCATGCCCTGAAGGATGCGGAGACTGGAAAGGAAGCACTGTATGTTGATGCTAATGGTGATGTGCAGAAGGAAGGAAGGATATCTCTTCCAGAATCAAGCGAAAGGAAAAAGGTTGGGCAATTTCATGCAAAAGTCCCAGGAGTTTCTGAAACTTCTGAGAAGACCAGTTCCGCTAACACTGAAAGGGCTGGAGAATTCCGACAAGATGCAAAGTATCTTAAATCAGGTGGCACCGCTGGTAGCCATGGGGGAAGAAGACATGAATCTGTGAATGGTGACAGAACCAGCAATGTGGAATGTCAGGATGGAGAAGCGAACATCTTATCTAGTGCCAATCGAAAACCAGACAAAAGCCTGAATAATAGAGGCCTTATTAATGATGTAGCGGCTGGTTCTCACAGAAAAGATGATGAAAATAATAAGCATGGAGACAAACAAAAGGAAAAAATAAGCAAAAGTGATAAGTTGTATGAGCGGGTTGGTGACAGGAATATAAAACAATTGGCCATTGAGAGGGAAACTCATTCCAAAAGTAGTTCTAGGACTGAGATTATAACAGATAGTAAAAAGGAGATTTCTAAAGATAAAGGAGAAAAAAAGAAAGATTATGAAAGGAGAAGTGAACGCAAAAGAGACAGAAAGGAGGATTATAAAAAAGATGGGAAGGAAGATCGATCAGAATTTGCAAGGGAAACATTGAGGCGCAACATTAGGTCTAAATCTCCTGTAAGACATGTAAAGGATAATTCTAAGAGCTGTCGTGGCAGTGCTTCTAGTGAGGAATCTTCTGATAATTCACGGAAGAGGTATGCTAATGTAAAAGTTAATTTTATTTTTGCTTATTCGATTGAAATTGATAAGGCTTGATGTTGTTGTTGTTGTTGTTGATTGAAATTGATAGGTTCCCTCTGTGTTGCAGGAAGTTGCAATTACGGGGAGCAAGCTTGTCAGCATCACCAAGATCTACAAAAAGGTATGGGAGATTTATATTTATAATCATTTTGCTCATTTTAACTGAAGGATTTTCTGGCCCGGTAAATCTCAATCAGTTTCGTGTGTTGAGAATTTTGTTAAGCATGCCTTTTATATGGTTCTGAAGAGCAAAATGTCACTTTTTGGTGGTGCTTTTCAATTGGTTATTTTAGTTTAACTTACCATTAGTGGTTCGTACTTTCAAACTGTCTTGTGTGTTTAGATTATCCGCCATTCTTTTAATTGCATTAAACATGCTAATTTGCCTTTGTTTATGAAGCATGGACCCAATACTACGATACCTTAGAAAATGATATGCTAGTGTTAATTTCTGTAAAAAAATAGGTTATGGGTACAGAGATGCAACAGCTTATATAATACATATAATAAATAGATTAACACCGAGTGCAAAATGCGGAAGATTCCTGGATATGTTATCAGAGATCATTTCTTTAATGATTTATTTTTTATCATATCATCATTGCTATAGTGGCTTCATTTTCCTCTCACCTTATTTAGGAAACGCTTCTTAGTCATTTTGAATTTTGTAAGCATTTCATCACAATCAGCGTAGAAAGCCAGTATCAGCACACGGAACATCTTCAATTTCACTTGTTCTTGTAGCATAGCCAACCATTGATTGATCAGTCATGTAGTTCTTAATGAAGCTACATTTCCAATCATATCTGAACGACCTGCACCCTGCAGTGTCATTTGTCATTCCATAAACTTTGAAGGCTCCACAATACTATTATTCACTTTTTTGATCATGAATGGTGTCTAAAATTATATGGAGTTCAGATTCTGTTGAAAGCTCATGTACCTTTTAAATGTATATTTCCTGTTATAACTTTGCTACCTTTTTAGACCGACCTATCACACTCCAGGATCTATATTGGAAGAATTACATCCGTCTTTCAACCATTTAACTAGAGCTTATCAATAAACAGCGGAAAGAAACATGATTTTATTTTTGTATTGTCCGAAGCCTCATATCATAGGATCCTTACCCTTTCCTAAAAACATACAAAACTTGTAATGAGCACATAGCCCAGCAAGTAACTAAAATCTTACCGCTGAAAACAACGCAAGATAAAAGAGAACAATATGCTATAAATCATATAAAGAAATATATGCATCAATGTCTATACTGATTATCAGTATCAGTTTATCCTTCTATAGTTCATCACATCTCAATCCATTATATCATCAATCACAGTATCAGGAATAGTCAACAGTACTAATGCCAGTAACAATATTAGTATTATGATCAATAACGTTAAATAGTGTTAATAACAGAAAATAATATTAGTGTTAGTTATAATATAAGTACAGTATTCGTAGCAGTGTCAGTATCAGTATTCAGATATTCAATGAGTGTATCTTAAGAGTATCTTGCTCTTGCACTTATGACTCCCAATCAGTCACCCCTTATAACTCCCAATCAATCTACTCCTTATAACTCCTCTTGAATCACGTGGATCAGTTGCCCCGACTCCTTATAACTCCCAATCAATCTCCAGCTCCTTATGACTCCCAATAAGTGGATCACGTGGATCAGTAGGATATCACGATGAGTTATCACATCATGTATCTGATATCATTCAGTAATTCATTTAAAATGCAATAAAATCGCATCAAATCATTCAGAATGATCAAATCTATAATATATTCAAATTTACATGGTGAAAGCTCATGAAATCAAGAGATAATGCATTTTTGACAAATCAAAATTATTGAAAACAGAAGTAAGAAATTACACTTACAAAATCTGTAACAAGAATGACTGATAAATATGATTAAAAGAATTTTCTCTCTCCTCTCTCTTCTTCCTCTCTTTCAATTTCTTTCTAGCCAAGCAATCAAGTGAGGAAGTCAGTGGGATGAGAAAAATACTGTTCATGGCCTAGCGCCCTAGCGCTCAACAGATCAACCCTAAAGCACTCTACTTCAGAATTTTCATGTTTTTCAAAAAAATTATTTCACGTAGTTGAGTTATTACAATCTCCTCACCTTCGAAAAATGTTGTCCTCGACATTTCTATATCAGTCTGAAAGAGAGAGAGAGAGAGCATGCTCAAAATAAAATTTCAAACTCAAATAAACTAATTATAAATCGGAAATCACATTTATATTCCGCTCAAAAACTCTAGTTATATTTCAATTCTTCCAATAACCATGCCTTTGATACCATTTTATCATACTCCAGGATGTATATTGGAATAATTACATCCGTCTTTCAACCATTTAACTAGAGCTTACCAATGAACAGCGAAAATAAATATGATTGCATTTTTGTTTTGTCCGAAGCTTCATATCATAAGATCCATATCATTTCCTGAAAACATACAAAACCACATAATGAGCACATAGCCCAGCAAATAACTAAAATCTTATCGCTGAAGTCAATGCAAGATAAAAGAGAATAATATACTATAAATCATATAAAGAAATATATGCATCAATGTCTATATTAATTATTAGTTTCAGTTTATCCTTCTATAGTTCATTGTATCTCAATCCATTATATCATCAATCACATTATCAGCAACATTCAACAGTACTAATGCCAATAACAATATCAGTTTCATGATCAATAACATTAAATAGTGTTAATAACAGAAAATAATATTAGTGTTAGTCACAATATCAGTAAAGTGTTCGTAGCTGTGTCAGTATCAGTATTCAGATATTCAATTAGTGTATCTTAAAAGTGAAAACAGTCAAAATTGGCGACCGACATCCAAAAATGACGGGCGATGATCCGATTGCAAAACGAATTTTGCCGTTGCATTCGAAACACCCGAGCCACCTTAAAATGATTGTAATGTGCCCAATGAAATTTGCGCGGGAAAATCAGCGCGAATCCCTAAGTGATGGCACACAGATCGTGGCAAAAAATAAAAAAAAATCTTGTTCTCTATTTCATTGACTATTCTATAATAATTATATATATATATAATCTGATCAAAACCTGCTCAAATCCTCTGCAGTTCGGCTGCCCATCCCCTACAAACGACGTCGAATTCAGTCGCCCATCCTCGTGTACATAAATCCACCTCAATCAGACTCTGTGTTCGCACTATTAAAACGAGAGCTCTAAGCCCTCAATTTTGTTTTCTTCTTGCAGCATGCCACTCATGCTCTATGCTCCCGTCCAAGCAGTTCGATCCCTCAACTCGCACTCCAGTTGAACAACATCCGAGCCCTCCTACTCTTTGTTGAACTCCAGGACCGAACGCTCCTTCCTCCCTACACGACGACACTCACAGCCCCGATCATTCCAATCTCCTCTCTGTTCGAATACGCACGATGCCAGTCCCCTGATCGGCCGAACCTCCTACTATGCCGACTTCCCACCCAGCACCGAACCCGACTTAAAATGGAGACCTCCAGCCATCCTCCTGTATCTGATCAAGCTGTCGAGCATCCCACGTCGAACCCAGCCAGCCACCCAACTACGACCTCCACCTAGTCAATTGGCCAAAACTCGCATGAGAAGACCCCTCGTCTGACCGTCCTTGCACTTCACGTGATTTCTTTGTTACTGTGCCGATCGATCCGACCATGTAACCCGTCACCTTCCTCTCGATCCCATGCAAGCATAACCACCTTCAAGTTTCGATTCTTCCAATCCAACCCCAACCGCACTCCCTTTACCCATTCGAATCCACAATCGCTACTTCTGATCTACCTCACACCCCTTTGTCCGTTCAAACATCACCTGCACGTCAATGCTTCAACCGACTTCCCCTCTCCCAAACAGTCGAACTCCCCGCCAGATTCATCCGCACAGCTTTGATCGGTTCAACCCCATCTCCTATGTCGACATCCCCTATCATCAGCCTTCTGTTCGCTCACGTCACCAGCCTGATCCAACCAATTCAGTCGTTCGGTTCTAACAGAACATCCGACATCTTCTTTTTCTCAAAATTTCACTACCAAGCTCTCTAATTCTGATTCCCTCACCTTTAACCTGCCGAATTCGACTCAACTGAGCTCCACAAGCCGATCTCATCCACACCACGAGCATTACGACCGAACTGCCTGAGCATAGTCTGTCTCCTCCCTAGCCTACAACCGAACTCTTCACACCCAGACGACCTCCACAGCAGTCGCAGCCCTTCTAGCTGATTTTCTCCCTTACCTGTGAAGCAACCTCACTAATCACCCTCACACTATAGCAAGCAACAACCAACACTTCACACTTCCACATTTCCTCCAGCCTATTAGCCTGTAGCAGATATCTTTGCCCAAGTTCTCTAACCCACTACACTTCCAGCCACATGCACAGCAGCAACTCACACCAATAGTCCTCTCTCCCACTCCATTTTCCTTCTACTATTATTATTTATTAATTAGTTTTATTAATACTAATATTATTACTGTTGTCATTATTAAAAAAAAAGAAAAAGGAGTTAAAAAAAAAAAGGAAAAGAGAAAGAAAGTTTTCAACAAAAAAAGAAAAAAGAAAGGAGAAAAGAGGGAAAAGAGAAGGAAGTTTTTGTCTCGATCCTCGTGCCCCCACCCTTGACACCATCGTCGCTTCGTCGCCAAGGTATAATGACTCCTAAACTCAAAATTCCCAAATGCTATTTTCGGCGCTCGTGGCGCACTGGTGGACCACATATATATGCTTTTCTTTGCTTGGTGGGAGGGAGCCCGGTGCGATACTTGCGGTAACGCGAGTAGGCCCTGTATATGCTTTTTGTAGCGTGGCAGTGACAATCCTAAGTACTCGTGCACGTGCTTCTATGTTTGCAAGAAAAAAATTGTAAATTCTTCGCACATGTACCTCAAAGACCCATACACGCTCTTTATAGCATGGTGGGATCAAAGATCGCGGCCGCAGTGTCGCCCGACGCCTACCATACACGCTCTTTGTAGCATATTGGGAAGGCCTAGCTCCCCAAAATTCTCCTAAACTGGAGAGACACAGGGAGGCTACCGAATTTTTTCAGTAAACAAAGGATCTACTTAAGCAAAAATTATATGGAATTGAAATTGCAATCAAACTACAGGGAACCGAACTCGCAATTACAGGGAACATAACGTAATATCTAAAACAAAACCTATAATTTTACAAAATAACAAAATTAATCACGCAAGCAAAGATCAAATGAAAAAAATGTAATGATATGCTTACAGTCAACTACACAATTTCCAATGAATTATCAAGGAGTTGTCATGTCAACTAAAATGCAAACAAATTCACTATGCAAGCCACAAGCTACCTTCAAAGGCAGGAAAGGATTTGTGATATTTGGCATGGTTCGTCCACGAGAAATAACCAAAGAAAATTGTAAGGAGTATGACAACCCGCTTACAAGTAACAACATGCGAGCTTCAATAGATATTAAGGCTCATGCATAACAACCATATCAATTGGAATACAAATGCCAACAGACAATGATGGCAGTTTTGCCATGCAAGCCACCCTACAAATGAACTCAAGAGATATGCAATGAATGCTATGGTGTCCCTTCGATCAATGTCAACTAGCTCACAAATAAACGCAGCAGTCCCCTATGAACACTGAAGGTTGGTACACAACAAATGCAGGCGCCTGCGAGCCACTGTAGGAGATTCATTGTGCACACAACAGTTCGCCTACGAGCTAAGGTGTTAGTAGTCGGTGGCTTTGAACGTCTGTTGCTTATCCACAAACAACGCTGACAAAATCAGCATTGTGCAACAACCCTTTTATGGGTGATAGCAAGTAGCATGTAACCAATGTGACGGGTAACAAGAAGATTGCAATGAGCATGACATACGATCTACTATAAAAAACAACATACCTCTGATAAATACGAGCTCCTACGAGCCACTGTAGGAAGCTCATCATACAGGAAACAACAAACGATCCATAGCGACACTTGCAAGCAACAATAGTCCGCCCATTTGCAACAGTCGGTGAATCATAAATGCTTGTTGCTTGCCTGTAAATGATGTTAACAAAGCTTGTATTGCACAACGACTTGCTTGCAAGAAGCAGCAAACAACCCGTAGCATAACTCTACGATTCACCTATAAGCAGAAGCAAGGAATTTGTAGTAAAAATCATGGGCCACTGGTAAACTAAAACAACAAATTTGCGACGCTAGGTTGTCACACCAGATAAATTAGCTCGCTTGCAAGCAACATGTGGAAGGCTCCTGATGCATCGTGCAGCGTATTTACAGGCTAAAGTACACTCTTGCGGGTTGAATATGGAAGAAAAATAACAGCTTACAAAAGACAAAATAAGCTAAACAACGCCACCAGATCCGCAACACTCATACAATCGGATAGAAGGTGTTTGTAGATTCCAAAATGAAATTTTGTGCACTTAGCAGTGCTAGTCATTTGCACAGCTGATCACTGCAAAAACACTCCCTCGTGCACTGAAACGCACATTGACTCATTCATGGCATGCGTACACACATTGCTATATGCAAGACACACTATGCAATTATGTCATTTAGTATGCAAAGTTAGTCACGTTGTGGCGATGCACTACACCAACATGCAAATGTGTTATGCACTGCATGCAAGCACTGAATCCTCATGCTAATACATTATACAAGCAAACAGGCAATGCATGTATACATCACACATGCATATCATGCAAATATACCATACACTATGTTAGCGCGTTAAACCACTATATCGCATATTAAGCATATCATGCAAGATGAAAATGCATATGCTAACACACATGCATATCATGCAAATATACCATACGCTATGTCAGCGCGTTAAACACTTAAACGTCTACATCGCATATCAAGTACATCATGTAAGATACAAATGCATAAGCTAACATACATGCATACATGCAAATACATTAATATCTACGTAAATATGTTAACATTCAGATGAAAGTAAGTGCGTATGTGGGGATACAAATGTGTCATACACACTCAATGTATTGCAGACGTATAACTGTTATACAGATACAGTATGCCAAATACATGCACTTAAATATCTGCATGGGCCTCGATGAGTTTGATGAATGCACACATGTAACGTCTAAGGATGTTGCACCGGTCAAGTAATGAACTTAAGTTTAAGCCTGATCATTTGTCGGCAAATAGATAAAGTGGACACGGCTTGAATCATCGAACAAATATACAATCGTAGCGCCAACTGAAGTATTTGGTTTTATATGTTCATATTAGACTTTCAAGGTATATTATAAGAAAGATTCATTAATAAAAAATAAAAAAAAAATCTACAGTGACCCGATCCTTTGTCGACAAGTAGACAGAGTCGACAAGATTCTGCCAATAAAGTGGAATTGCCCAACAATTCCTAATGATGGCCGTGTTGCCAGAAAATCTCAACTGGAGGGGATCCCAAACATTAAAATGGCTCCAAATTCTCATAAAATACATTCAATTCACTTTAATGTATCCATGAGTGACGACAATATTTAAAATTGAAATAAAACACCTAAACGCTTGAAGTAAAATACTCATCTAACCACCACAACAGTTGCCGAGGTGGACAAATCTGAAAATCACTTCAGCTCACAAAAAGCGAATGTCTAATCGAGAATATCATTGAGATTCATTGTCAAATCGTCTCTTGCTAGTAAAGACGTGGCACGTGTCCTCTAACCGGTGGTTTCGCCTCCAAATGACACTATATGTAAACGGTTATGACCAGGACCCTCTAACCGGGTCGTTTTGCTGCCAAATGATACCATTAAATTACGATCATGGTTAGAATCTGTATGTTCCCCAACAGCTTCAAATCATTGAGTAATGAATCAATAGGGTATGATCGATAGGGCACAAAACCCATCTGTTAGCTAAGGTGGCATCAAACATGTCTTCTTAAGAAAATATTCATCCCATGTCTATAACGTACCCATGGACGAAGCAACCCATGGCTGCAGACAAGGATCTTTCGGCCAGGTTGGGTCGATTACTTGTTTTGATTAAGTAGAGTAGGGACCATAATAACCCGGGACGACGAAACCATGGGATCTTGATCGAGTCTATCATCTCCCCCCCCCCAATACGCTTTAAGTGCAAGGTGGTGAATTTCTAATTTTAAATGCCTAAACATACTGCTACTATATGTCAGATACAGATACTCTTTATATGTTTGATGACTAATCTTAATTGAATGTTCTCTCTCGTTACTAGGAGGGGTAATTAACTATAGGGGCTTGCACCTATAGGAAACCTGAACTCAGATCATAAAGTCCTCGTAAAATGAGGGCAAAATCTCTTAATCCGACTTCTGAAAATTTTCCTCGGAACTTAAACGTTAAAACTCTCCTCGACGACCTGAAAAAGAAAAAGGGGCCGCAGAGAGGCCGGGGCGCGAATTTTGGGAGCCCGTAAGCACGAATCTATTTTATAAAATTACTCTTGTTTCCCCTGTTTAATAGCAAATTTACCTACCTTTACAACTCTTACAATGTTTTAGATGGTAATTTTACCGATTAGTTATCCGATTTATTCTACAATATCAACAACATAGCAAAACAAGGCAACATTTCCAAATGGGGTTGAAAGCTCTTGTGGATGTTGCTGATAGATGTGGTACTATTCTTGCTTGTGTCTGATTTTTCCATGCCTCTGCTTCACTTTCCAACTTTGGCATTTGTACAATATGTTGTGGTTTTGTTTTAAAGCTAGCCTGAACACAATGTCTAGTGTTTATTGCAGATGAGTTCTGGCACGTGGCTTTGTATCTTACTTTTCAACTTCTGGCATTCCTGGGAATGGTCTTATTTTTTTTTTACTGATGAAATAACCCATAGTATTGGCCCTGTTAACGGAAAACTTGATGATTTTATATTATATTTCTTATTCCACTAAGGATTCATGTAGTCGACTTCACGTAGGGGTGCAAACGAGTCGAGTTGAGCTCGAGCCAGGGGTTGTTCGAGTCGAGCTCGACTGTCAGATACCGAGCTCGAGCTCGAGCTCGAACTCAAGTCGAGCTCAAAATTCAAGCTCGAGCTCGACTCGTTTCGCTGTCGAGCGGCTCGTCGAGCTCAATTCGAGCTCAAAATGTCATCGCGTACTCGCGTCCACTGTCGTGCCGAGGTCCGACGTATTCGCGTCTGCTATTGTCCAGAGGTCCGTCATCGTCGTCGCGTTTGTTGTCCCGCGGTTTGTCGTCGGGTTCACTATACCGCGGTTTGTCATTGCGTTCGTTGTCTAGGTCTCGTTTGTCGTCGTGCCGCCTCCGACCGATTCGTATGACTCTCACGGTGCGATCAGGCCGCCTCCGGCTGGAAGACGCCCCAGATCAATTTATCTCCACGAGAAGAGATCGAAGAAAGAGCGCCATGGCTCGATCCGAAGCTGCTTGCGCGATCTGAGGAATGGGCAATCTCCATCCTCCCCTGGAGCTCGTCTCGCCAATTTTCTCGGCTCCCTCTTTGCCCCCAAATCAAAGGTTTCCGTCGAATTGACGTGCTCAACGGAACCTTTGTACTCAGGATCGTGTTTGAGCAAGACACCGTCGACAGCGAAGAGGACGGTGAGGTTCTGCTATGTGAGCGTGATTGTCGGAGAGGTCCGTTGCCGCGAGTGTTCCCAGTCGAGCTCAATCCGAGCTCAAAATGTCTAGGCCGAGTCCAACGACGATGTCATCCCAGTCGAGCTGCTCGTCGAGCCAACGAGTCGAGTCCGACGCCTGTTCGAGCTCGAGCTCGATAAGCCTTCGAGCTCGAAACTGTGTTCGAGCTCGACTCGCGAGCTCGATAGCTCGACTCATCGAGCCTGTTACCGAGTCGAGTCCGAGCCGGCTCGCGAGCCGGCTTGACTCGGTTGCACCCCTAAGTCTCCACGTAGTGGGATAAAGGCTGTTTATCGTTGTTGTTGTAGTATTTTCCACTAATTTTTGGTAACATATCATTTTCCATCAAAGTGTTTCCATTTGAAGGGAATGCTGTTGAAGTGTTTCCACTTGAAGGTAGCTTTTGGCATCTTCCTAATAAATTTGCTAGAATGATATTGGTACTTATTTAAAGCATTTGGAAGGAAATGAAGAATCGAAAATATCTTAAAATTTGTGATCTTCCTAATAGTTAAACTTTGAGTTGCCATTGGCTAGTTTAGTGCCCATTCTAAGCCAACTAAATCTAGTAGGCTACCTCTCTCCATTTTCTACCTCTTGCAAAAACATGGGTCTCTAGCTATTTTTACATGGAGTTTTATACGCCCGTAGTAGTGGTTATTATCTAATACGAGATTTTAGCTTAAAAATTTCTCTCAAAAATTAAATATAAGAGCAACTGCTAAATTTAAAAACTCCCTGGATTTTAATTTGACAGCTTTCTCAATAGCAATGTTACCTTTTTCCTTCTGTTTTTTGGGTTCAAGCCCGAAAGTTCTAATGTTAACCCTTAACATCCAGACCTTATGGGAACACTAAAGCTCTTGTGAATGCTACTAATAAAAGTGGCATCTTCCTTGCTTGTGTCCGGAATTTTCCATGCCTCTGCTTCAGCTTCCAAACTTCAGGATTTGCACAATTTGCTGGGGTTGCATTATAAAGCAAGCCTGAACGCCATACCCTGTGTTTGCAGCAAATAAACACTTGGTCTTGGTTATGAACCCTTGTATCCAAACGGGAAACAAACACTTTGCGGATTTTATTTTTTCATCTTTTATCTTCTTATACGCTTTAGTAGCACATACAGTTCAAGATGTTACGATGTGAAGGGAATACTCTCTCTCTTATTAATTCAAAGACAAAAATATCAATATGTAGGTTATTAACTCTCAGTTTTGGCAAAAGAATAGTCATCTTTAATGAAAAGTTGAGAACAAAAACATGCATCTTTCATTTTAAACAATCATGATATTCTTAAAAATTTGAAATCTTACCAGAAAAATAGAGAATACATTTAAATCTACTGCAATGACCAAGACTCCCATTACAAAAGGAATTCAACACATCACACTTGAAGAAACTTTAATTACCCATAAAGACTATCCGCTTAACAAGTTTATAGCAAGAGCAAAGATAGAAAATTACCTATGGAATTCAACACATTTTAGATTTTTACTTTGTGAATTGTTATACAAACGTTGAATTTGAGAGTTTGTATTTTGTAATTTTTTTTTTTTGTAAAAGGCATTGAAGGCCTAATTCAAATGTAGTATCAAATATCTTCGCATAGTCTACGATCATTTGTTCACTCGTGAGAGTAGTTTTTATGTTGAATTATCCGATACTTATTGTTTGGGTATCATTTATTAAACTTTAGTCTCGTCAACTCCAGTCCTTGCAAGGAGAAGTTTTGAACTTGAAAATAAGGAATTTACGATTTTTTCCTATAGGCAAGGCGACGTAAAAGTAAATTTGACTTTTACATTTCAGAGATAGGTGTTCATTCTTCCAAGAAGGGTTGCACGGTTCTTGTTTTAGATTGAATTTTAATTTTAGTTTATTTTTTGTCAATGAAATATTCTCATATGATGAATTTAAGCATTTAACACACTTGTCAGAGCACATGTAGACTAGTTTGAATTTGAAAAAGTGGGTTATCAGATTTCAAAATATTGTCCACCTCTTGGAACAATTACATGCCTTTTAGAGCAGGAGAAATTTGAGTTTAGTTATATTAGCCCACAGATTATTATCAATTTTCGGATTTAGGAATTTAACGCATTAGTCGGAGCATATGTGGGTATATTGAGTTTCCTGGTTCAATATGTTGCACATGCTTTTTGATGCATTTGCAAGACATATTTACATGTTTCATGTGCACATATGCGATACTCTTGCACACTTGCATGGTATTCGTTGAGCTTTCATATTGTGCTTGCATGCCCATTGGTACATTTGCACATTTCTTCTTCTTTATATGGTTGGATTTTAATTATCTGGGCCCCACAGGGCTCATTCTCTCATCTATTAATAGGAGCTCACTAGGGTTTATTTTCATTCTATGTCCAATTCATCGAGTGAGTTCTTGAGGATTGCTAAGTGTTCTTAGAATTGACAAGGAGGTTATGTGCTCATAAGCGAGCTTTTCAAGTTTGCTAAAGTTTCGTTAAGTTTAATGTTGTACTCATTTTTGCTATTTTAATCTCGTTTTATCATTTTTGCTATTTTAAATTTAGCTTTAAATCATTTTAACTTTAATTTATGTTCGTAAAGTCCTCTTATTTTATTCTATTCAAGTTCCTTGTTAATATGAATTTCGACAATTTACCTGCATCTTCCTTGCATAATGGGCATCATCGGGAGCGCTAAGCCTTCCTGCCATGTCAAGAAAAACATGTACTATTGGTGTCATAAGACCCTGCGACTATGGTTCTTCTATCCCACCATGCCAAGAAATGTGTGTGTTTACCTGTTTGAAATTTGTAATGTTTTCCTGCCACATCAAGAAAGATGCTCACAAGTACTTAATTTTTTTTTCGTGCTAAGAAAGCGCGCACAAGATTATTTGTTGCATCGCCTATGAGTTTCCCCTATCATTCTAAGAAAAGTGCACATGGGTTATGGTTGTTGCTGAACACATCACATTCAGGATTTTGATGGTTGTTGCAGTTTGCGCACAAGACGATGACAACGATGGGATGAGGTGAGCACATTCTCCTGTTCACTTTTATCCCACGCCTCCATCACCTCAATCGCAAGGCTTCTTTGACATGCATTAAGTGAATCCAAATCAAACTGCTTCATTTGTAAGAGATTCCAACATATCTGTATCGACTCTTTTCACATCAAAGTTGTTGGAAATACAAACCCACATTTTAAGATCAAATTCCTTTGTCACTTCATCTTCACAGGCATGTTACAGGAGAGTTATCTTCCTCACACCTCTAAGACCCGGTATAGATAGCAGAGAAATGTTGTTGTGCAAATAGTGGTAATACTATGAATAAGATGTTTTTTCACATCAATGTTGTTTGAAACACAAACCCACATTTTGAGATCAAATTCCTTTGTCACTTCATCTTCTCGGGCATGTTGCAAGAGAGTTGTCTTCCCCACACCACCAAGACCTAGTATTGATAGCAGAGAAATGTTGTGCAAAGTACACACACAAAAAAAAATCTTCCATTTATTTTTTTTATTAAGAAATAGAATCCCTGGTAGGCTTGGGGAAAGATCGAAGCAATAAAAGGAAATGAACAGTTGTTACTAAACTCTCTGAGACGGCAATCTACGGTGTTGTAGATGGAGGCCATATCAATGTTGGCCTCGTTCCTGACTTTCCTGTTCTTGTGAAAAGCTATACATAACTTCCTTGGCTTCTTCACATAGGGTTTTACCTGTTAATGCCTTCTCTAGTGCAAGCTCCCGCAACATCCTTGTTTCTTTGTTGTTGAGAGTTTTTGGGATTATTGAGAGCGGAGAGAGCGAGAAAAGAGGGAGAGAGCGAAATGTCTTGGGCGTGATTAGGGAGAATGAGGGGGACCGTGAGAATGGAAGGTAGCAAATGTGGAAAGAATGGGGGGTCCAGTCGATTTGAGAGAAGACAGAGGGAGATGGAGGAGTTGTTGGTGTGGGTATGGGAATCATGGTGATATGAATGTGCTTTGACATGGGCTCAACAGGCTGACGTGGAGAGGTAAGGGATTATCTTCCTTTTTATTTGTTTTATTAAAATATGTCAAGAGTAAACTCTAATATTTTGAGTGCTATGTATGTAAATCCTCCTAATTATTACTCATTCATTTTACAGGGTATTTATAAGCCCATTTGGAGCTACGATTCATATAGCTCATTATACATCCTTTACAAAACAAGAATTCCAGCTATCTTCCCAACCTCCAACTACCTGACTCCCTACTTCATCCAGCTGGTTGAAGTAACTATTTTGCTAGTTAAGTGTAGTAATATTTCTATCATTTGGGTTCTTGTTTAAACATTCTTAAGGGCCTCCCTCCTTTATCGGTTTGTGTTAATGATCGTCTTCCCGCAGCACTGACATTTTCTGTAATTGCAATCCACTCTGTAACTTCTGTACTTGTGCTTGATCCAATAATATAGGATGCTTGGTAGCATGGGATGTCCCCTCAGGACAGGTGGATTTAGTGAGAAGTGATTGGAGAGAACTACGTATTTAGTGTCTTGGTTAATACATATATACCATGCGAGCGCACCGCTCTCTCTCTCTTCCTCTCTAATTTTCTTTACTATTTTCTACTTGTCATCAATCTATTTTCCTATTGTATTTTTAACTCATCCTTTTCCCTTTCTGCACGGGTTACCTTGCCTTAATGCGTTATACTATTACCTTCTCTCTTATATTCAGAGTCCATCCTTTCTTCTTTGTCCATGATTATGCTCAAGAATGGGAGGGCAACAGGATAAGTGAAGAGCTAAAGGACAAAATGGTAGGCAGGACCCAAAATCCGATTAAAAAGTGTTCTTCTGAAAAAAGCTAGCTGAACTATAAGAAAAAAATTTGACAATAACTAGGTTCCTATAGGTTTTTATAAAGCTAACTGCAACAGATTGATCCTGGTGATGTTCCTTTATTAGTTTTCTCTTCTTCCACGATTCATTTTTCTAATGAGGCGTTAAAAACTTTTCATCAGGCTAACTGCAACATTTTTGTGCTGGTGATATTCTATTATTACCACTCTCTTTTTCCACTTTTCATTTCTCTCTATTGTACTAATATGTATTTTCCATTTTGTCTGCTAGTGTTCCCTGTGCCTTTCTCCTTTTCTACTGCAGGATTCCTTCTCCTTTGAGCAGGGAAAGGGTTTGAGTGGGAGAAGAACGAGTTAATCTATTGTTTTTATTCGAAGTAATAAATGAAATCTTATTGTTTTCATTGTGTCCTTTAGTTTGTTGTTACAACATGTCTACATGCATTATCACAAGTTTTTATTCTGTATTGGCAGTTGAGTAATCAGTTTTCTTTTCAACTGATTGAGAAAGAAATGTACATTATACTAGTTTAATAATTATCAAAATTACAAATATGGGAAGTTTTATTTTGAATTCTGTTCATATAGCTTTAATTGCTAGTACAATTTCTGATACGTTTAATGCTCACTAGAAGTTCTCTTCCTTTCTTTCGACATGCCATATATGAATAATTTTTTCCATGTCCATTTTTCATTGCCTACTTTTTAAAGTCGTTTACAAAGCCCTGCATTGCTGAATGTGATAACGCCTCATGTTATAATACCATGTTGATTCAGACCAGAACGTACAAGTTTTACCTGCATTCACTTTGCTATCCCATCCAGTAGTCTGCAGTGGTGTCACTACCTGCCTGATTATACACACTGCTTCACTGGGCTTCTCGAGATGTAGTATTAAAGAAATTTAGTTGCATGAATCAGTGTGCCTAATGAAATGTCAGATATACTATTTTATGTGGCTAGGTTGTTTTATACCAAGTTATATTATAGATTGATCCAATAATGTGAAGTGTGTGAAGTTAGCTTCGAAGAAAATACATAAAAATAAAGCTTTGGTTTAAGATGAGAGAATTATAGGGATTTTGGGAAGTCATGAGTTATAATATAGACTCGAGTAATTTGGTAACAATTTTTTATAATGAAAATTTGAAGATTAAGGGAATGTTAAATTATCAGAGAAGTATTTTTTAGCATTTATGAACTAAAGAGATATTCAGGACTGCTGTATTCATTGAGCAATTTAATGTAGTTATGGATATAGGAATGAAATACTCGGTTAAAATTATGTTGGAATCGAATTATACATTTAGTTTTATGCAGCAAGAGCTGTTATGGAGGCGATTTCAGCTTATAAAATTTATAATATACTAAAAGCTTTAGCTGGGATTTTGTTGTTTATTGGGTAAACTAAGGGACTTAATTATAGCTGAAATTGAAACAACAGGAAAAATTCATATATTTTGGAGAAAATGAGAGGCCTATTATCTGCAAGATACTGAAAAGGCTTTGTACAGTAAGCCCTAATGTTAGATTAAATACTAGCGAAGGTTGTGTGGAAATATTGACTTCAGCATTTTTGTCTAGCTGTTTCTCTTCTTACGTGGTAGACTAACCATTTGGAGCTTTGGCCTTGTCACACATGTACCGCATTTTCTTACTTGTATACAAGTCCAAAAATAGTGTTTTCGAGCATGCAGGAAAGTTGTGTAGTAATGCAACTGGGGATCAAAACTCTACGTCTTCGTTTACTTACAAACCAGTATGATGTTTTTTTTCTCCATTTCTAGACAAGTCTCGCGGTCTCCCCATAGCAAGCATTCTCATTCCAGGCATTCCCCCTACTCTTCGGCTAGAAGGTAAGAGCTCTCGCACACTCTTCTTCCTACTGTTAGGCTTAGACATCATAACTAAAGCTTAAAAAAGGTGATATAACCTGGTTTCTCCTTTGCTTGGCCTATTCTGTATCCTTTTGATTCTTAATTCTTTTATTTTTTGTGCAGGAACCGCAGATCAAGGTCTATTTCACCTGTTCGCAGGAGGAGAGCATCTAAGCATGAGTGATAATATAATGGACTATGTTAAGCTGGAACTACGTTTTGTGCAGAGCTCTCAGTTGGAAGTAGCCATCCATGATTTGGTTTCCAGAGATGCATTTTGTCGATGGCTCGGCTCCCTGGATGCTTTCCTGCATAGTGATGGATGTTGTTTTGACCTGGTAATTGTAATTTTCCATAATAATGTTCCATGTGGTGAAATTTTCCTTCTTCTTTCGTCCTTGTAGCATATAGGCTTAGGTTTGGTGGCATATATTTAACGCAATTAGTTATTGCAATTCATGTTGTAAGATATTGGAAACTATAACTTCACCTTCGTTTTGACAATCAGAGGGCATATAATGATTTCCCTTATAGATTATGTCTCTTATTTGTGAGATTATCTTTGCCTTATACCCTAAACTTTCAGGAAAGTGTTGAGCTTCTGACCTGAAATTCAAGGAAGAAGCCATCAGGCTTTGGCCTGTTCTAGTTGTTTTTATCCTTTCATTTTCCTGTTCTAATTTCACCTTTCATCTCGTTAGAGTTGAGTAGCATTTAGTTTTCTCTATTTGGATGTTAAGCTAGAATTTCCCCTGTTCTATGTAACACACTTCTAATCAAACAAATTCTTCTTGGCAAATGTAGATTGATGAGTATTTTCTTCTGCCTGTTTCCATCATCCACAGCTTATTCAAGAAATGTTATTTTCATAATGAAATGAGAGGAGTTGTTCTTTGATACGATCTCAATGGGAACATCACATTCCCTAAGGGACGTAATAGATATTGTGATCAATCAGTTTCCAGTATGATCAAAGACATTTTATTTGGATCAAGAACAACTGCAAAGCGGGATCTTCTGTGCAGCTCAAGTTATGGGGAACACAGGTGGATAATGAACTAAGGGTGCAAAATCTCTTTAAGAAGGATAGCTTTTAGGTTCTGCAACACATCATTTACTACTTATGCCTCGTTAGATTTTTTATTTTTTTTTTCCTTAATTTGCATTATTGGCAATTTGATATATTCTTCCTAGTTGAATTCTCTTCCTATATGATACTTAGCTGTCACAGTTAATCAATATCTTCTTTCAAAAAGATTTTTTTTTTTTTCAGTTGAAGCAATGTTGTAAATTCACTTTTAATATGGTTGAGAGAAATGATTAAGAAAACTAGGCTCTGATTTTAAACCAAAAAATTGCATACTTGAGAATATTTTGTAGAGGATCAAATTTCTCTTCTTGATAGATGAGGAGTTGAATCTTTTATGTGCATTGAGGAACTCTAAAATGTGAAAAATAAAAATAAAAAACCCTTAATGCACAGAATAATGTAGTTCAGATTAGGAATTCTTACAATTTGAGGGATTTATTTAGATAATACTCAAAATTTTAATTCACATGTTTAACACACAAACATAATTATTTATATGATATAGCAATATATTAACGGAGTTGATCAAAATGGCTTCAATATCACTGGATATGTGGAAGCTATGAAGGGATCTCGTCATAGGAGTTTGTTGTCAAAGGTATAAATTAGGCTAATTATGTGTGAAAGAGAAGTCGTAATAGGAACTGTGTTAGCAAAGGCATTGATGGGCTCAGTTTTGGGAAGAGAATTTTCACTGATGGAGAGGGCGCGTTAACAACACTCTATAGAGGGGAAATTATTTTGTGCGAAGTCTGAATGTAGAGGATTTTTTGGATTACTGCGTACGCTCTACGTACTTACTGTATATATATTGCGTATTTGTAGATACACAGTAAATAATTAGTTGTGATGATTTGTTACTTATTTATTGTGTATCTACAAATACTCAGAGTGTAAGTAGAGTGTATGCACAGCGTACGCATGTGTCTAGTAATCCGGAAGATCCTCTATGTTCGGACTCTGCACGGAATAATTTCCTATATAGAGAGGGCCGAGGCATGATGAGAATTTTCGTCAAGTGACACATACCTCTTTCACTATAAATCAAATATTAGCTACTCTCGTGAATGATAATTGCTTGTATTTTTTTATTTTTTAGTGAATAAATGGTGATATGACGATCATCTTAATGCCGACACTAAGGTTTTATTTGAGACTATTTTTTCACTATTTTTTTAAAATTTTGTACTAAAAATTTGATTTAAAAAGTAATAAAAAACTGGTCCCAAAAAAGCTTAAATTTTGAATAGCTTGGCAGTGGAGTTGACACGAGTCGATTGGTCAAAGATATGTAATCATGGAATTTGAAAAACATCAAGTCCCGAATATTGTCAGTGTTTACTATTGCTTGTTGGTATCGTTTCAAAATAAGCGAGTTTAATTTTATTATAAATTATTATTTTTTTACTATAAATAAAAAATAATTTTTTATTAGATCTGTTTTTGAGATGAGTGAGATATAATTTATTTATGTATTACAATTATCACAAAATAAAATTTCAAAGCTTTAATATTTATTATAGTAAAAACATTTGGTAATTAAAAATATGATTTTTTTCCATTTTAAATATTTAATAATAAAAAATAAATTAAAATTGAAATCCAATTTGAAAGGAAAAAAAACCGACACTTTTGAAATTGAACCTTATTATTTCATGATAACAAATAAATTTAAACAAGAAAAGGTGGCGGATGAAGCTATAGCGAATACATAGAATAGAACGAAGTTCTCCAACAAATTATTAGATATGGAATATTAACAAATCATGTAGATGGATGCATGAAAGAAGTATTAATGTGTCAACCTATGATTTATTTGGACACGTTTGGCACCTGATAAATTTGCATATAATAATTTATCGACTAGCTAGCTGGTGTCTACTACAGTTATTGATCTCTCTGTTGACTCTAAGATCAAAAATAGCATTCATGAGCATAGTGTTATTTGTCATCTTCCATCACAGATAGAGGATGAAGTGGACCTTCAATCTTTTCAGGTACATATTCACCAGCTATATATTAAGGGTTTTAAATGGTCATCTTATAATTTCAAGCCTACTAAGAATAACTTGAAAAATCATCCATTGGGATTTGGGACGTGCGGTGCAGCTCTGTAGTTGAGTGCAGTGCGGTTACCTCCTGAGGCTCTCATTCAATTCCCCAAACCGGCCCTAAAAAAAAGAAAAAGCATCCATTGTCTCTATGTTGCTTGATATGTTATTAGTTCTCTTTGTAGATAATCTCCCTACTATGGGAAGTTCAGAATAGCTATAGCTCGTTTATTTAATACTCGATAAGCATGAAATGAACTAAATACAAATCAAATATGAGCATCTATAATTTTAAATAAATTAAGCTTGAATACAAACAAAAAAACTCGACTCGAGCTTAAATCAAGTATGGACAAGCTAAAAATAAATGAGCTCAAACATGAACAAGCACCTGCTCAGCTTGGCTCGGCTCCATGAGGGTCCTACTTATTACAAGTAGGGGTGTCAATTTCGGGTCACGAGTCGGGTTTGGGTCGAACCCAGAACTGACCCGGCACTATTCGGGTCAACCCGAACCCGACTCGACCCGCGAACACGGCAACACAATCAGCAACTGCGCGGCAACAGCGTCCGGTCTTCAGCCAGCGTCCGGCGGCAGCGGCACTTCGTATCTCGGCTATCTCGGGATGTTGCATCGCGACGGGACAGTGGGGCAGCTCTGCAGCGGAACGCGACGCTGTCACGCGGGGGGGGGGGGGGGGGGGGTGCGGGCAGGCGGGTCAGCGCAGCGGGGCGGGCAGCACGATCAGCTCTTTGTAAAAGGGTTTTCGGGTTGACCCGGCAACCCAACGGGTCAACCCGAACCCGACCCATTTTTTAAAATGGTTGAATCCTTGAACCCGAACCTGACCCATTTTGAAATCGGGTCGGGTCTAACCCGAAATTTTCAGGTCGAGTTTGTGTCGTGTCAAATATTGACACCGACCCCTAATTACAAGTATTGTTTTCATGGATGCACGTTGTAACACACCGATACGAATACAGTAAGGAGGATATGATATAATATCGATCATATCATAAATGTTTTGGAAGCATATTGTATCCTAAGCTGCATATATTTTCTTTTCGGAACTTTTGTGTGAACTAAATATAAACTCACACACAACAAATATGCAAGCTTCGAACACATACAAGACCTTTTGGCTAGTAGCGTAAGCAAGCTCTCAACCAATATATCAATAATGTGGGCTACATGATATACAACATATATTTTGATAAACCATTTGAGTGCAATATCTGATCAATATATAGGTCATTTTAATAAAGAATAATTTTGTCTTATTCATAATATTTAAGGCATACAGATGAAATCAGACTGAACTTGAGACTTTTTTCATCCTTCCTTGGCAAGAAGATGTGAGAGCTCAATAGTGGCATGCATGCAATAGGCAAGTAACATATATGGTTTGATGAATCTACCTTTCTCATGCTAAATAACTACCTACCTACAGAAGAAAATATTATTCGTACAGCCCCAACAAAAATGCATGAATAGTCATATTTGTGGAAATATTATATGATATAAATATATAAACAGAATAATCCAAATGAATGGGGGCATTGCCAACGGGCAAATTACACATTGTTAAAGCTGTTTCTAAAGGGTTTGCATCCTTGGCATGCATGCACGATTGATCGATCATGAGAGCCAGATTCCATCTCCATACCTAGCTAATATTCCTCAGTACAAAGAGATTTGCCTTTGCCATCGGCCAGCAGTTGGCTCACAGCCTGCATGGTTGAGCTGCTCTTTTCCTTCTTCTGATGACCCTTTCCTGGGTTCCTATTGCTTGCGCCTTTGATCATATCCACTGCCTGTCTGACCTTCACTCCCCTTATCATCTATTTGTTTCAAAATCAAACTCATCACAGTCAATGCATATTTATATAAAAAAAAAGCTTAATAAATACCTATATAGATTTTTATATAAACTGGCCAAGAAGAGAAACCTTACATATTTTCCAGACTTGGCATCGGAGTATATTACTATGAAATCTCCTTCTTGAAGTCCATTTGATTTTACAAAATCCCCTAACAAATTCAACATAAAATAATGCACCATAGAGAGAGAGAGAGAGAGAGAGAGAGAGAGAGAGTTAGGGTTCCTTAATTCATGAAGAAAATTTAAATCATAATATTTTGATCAAAATTTATTCAGAATACATTTTAAAATTATTGAATTTATTTTGAGATTGGTGAAATAAATGAATAATGAATTTATTACTTATCTATTGCTCCCATCTCAAAATAAATTCAAAATAGTTCATATTTGATCAGTGTATTTTTATCCAATTATTTTCCTCATTCACTCAGGTGATAAACTAATTACATTATGACACAAATACCTGTGTTCTCCAAGAGGTACATTCTACTCTTGTTGTTCGGCCAAAACCTGTGGAAATGTTGAACTGCCATTTATCATTCAGTCAATAAAAATAAATGATAGACAAATTATATTTAAAGTAGAAATATAAATATATGTATGTATGTATGTATGCATGTCTATAAGTACCTATAACGCATGTTCCATACCCTTGAGGCCCCTATGTCCTCCATTTCAATTGATATTCCGTCCCTTGAATCAAGCATTGGGAGATGAATCTCTGCTTCTTTCTGTAAGAGATTCAAGGAAGAAATGAGATTTTAGTGAATCACAAAATAATATGAGAGTAGTTATATAAGTCTAAGAATATATATGAAGCAAGTTGGCACCATCTTTATCTTTTCACAAAATAAAATTATAGAAAAAAAAAAAAGTGAAAGCCGAGAATGGAGTAGAAAAATGTGAAATACAAAAAGAAGTCTTCATTCATGTCAAATATTTGAGATCATTTGAAAGCCTCATTAATTAAAAATCCATTAACATAATATACTCCCCTAAAAAAGATATTCATATAATCATCTTCATGTTATAGAGTAATAAGCATAAGATTGTGATTAAAAGGCAAATTAAGCATGTGGACTTTATTGTAATCCTGCAGCTACAGAATCTAGTAAGGCTCTTCCCTTTATTTAGGTATGTTATTAAATTTAAAACTAGAAAGCCTAGAATGGAGTAGAAAAATGTCAAATACAAAAAGAAAAATTCTCTTAGGGAGTGTTGCGATGTTGAGCCCTCTATGTGGGACTATCTAGGGGAATTTAAAATATTTCGACGACCGCTGCAGCACTGAGGGTTGGAGTGCCGCGATGCTGACCACTAAAATATTATATATATATATATATATATATATATATATATATATATATATATATATATATATATATATATATATATATATATATATATATATATATATTCATTTTTATTCCTCATTCGATATCCCCCTCAACTTAAGCTTGTCAAAGAAGGAAGAGGGGTTTGTTTGTGTTTGTTGGCTTTCCTGCGGTGGCTGGTGAGGGCCGTCTGTTCTATTTCTAGGCGGGGTTGCTAGTGAGGGTCGTCTGCTCTCTAGCTGCTTGGTGTTTGCTCTTGTTGTTTGGGGCTAGGTTTTGTGCTTCTGCTCTTCTGTTTGATTCTGTTGGGGTGGTTCTTCCATTGGTATTTCTCTCTATAATTTTTCTCATTTGTCTTCTAGTTTTCTATAGGTTGGATGCTGTCTATTGGCTTTTGGGGTTGTTTCGGTGATTGCCTGTGTCATTCTATTTTTCTTTCAAGGTAGTGGATGGATGGAGATTCTAAGTGGGCTTTGGACTCTTGTTCCTATAGTGGAAGCTCTTCTTGATTAGCTTTTGGTACTTCATTGAATATCTTGATTGGTTCCTTTTCTGAGGGTTGGCTTCTTCCCTCCCTATTTTTATTTTTCTCTTGATTATTGTAATAGATAGGATCATAAACTCATTAGATTTTATTTCAAATGCTGTATTTTTAGAGAGCATTTGATCCTTTAAGGACTTCTACCTCTTTTTTATAATTAACGCGTAGGCCCCTCTGTGGGTTTTAGCAAAAAAAAAAGGGAGAGAAGAAGAGGAGAAGAGAGAAAGAAGAAGAAGAAGTTTAAAGGTCGTGGTGTGAGATTCGTCCATCAAGCCAATTAGGAGAATTATCTTACTTGAGATAGGCACCCAATGTCCTATTTTTTATTTCAATTCCAGAATTTTTACAATAAGTTATGAATTAAAATATAGTTTTAATAAGTATAACAAATTTTTCATCGCGCAATTTCTATTATACTATAGAATGTCTTATTTTGGCTATGCTAAATATAAAAAATTAATATATCATCAATAGGTTTTATCAAGATTGTGAAAATCAGATCGATCGAACATAGAATCAAAATGAGAGGTTCAATATTCAATGATTTGACTAGGTTGAACCAGAAGACGTAATTAATAAGTATTAAAATTATTCAATTATAATTTAAATTATATATATATATATAATTGAAATTTTAAAAGTTAATATTTATTATCTAGTTTAAGAATCGTGAACAAGCTTGATTAAAGACACATAAAGTGTGGTAAGAAGCTTGATTAATAATTATTGTGAATATAAGTATATGTATATTACAAATATAAACATATGAGCATTAAATATTATTATAAATTAATAGCCCAACCCAGCCCAAATTTATAGCCCAACCCAGCCCAAATTTGTATTCAAACTCATAATATTCATGCGGTTTTTTTTAGTCGCACACGGCCATAGGAGAGTTTTAGGTAGTTATCTTTATAAAGTATAAAATACACATAACTAGCACCAAAACATGTTATATGAGAATGCATACATGTATAATAGTTGAATTTATCTCTATATATTAATAATAATAAATTTTAAATTTAAAAAATAATAATACTACTAAAATATTCTATCTAAATTTATTAAAATAAAATTAAATATTTTGTAGAACTAATTGGTTCTATAAAACTTGGGCTGGTTTGACAGTGTCAAATCAATGGTTCAAACTAGTTTGAACAAGTTTAATGCAAATGTGATTTTCGAACCTAATCAGACTGGTAACTTGATTGGTTCATGGTTGAACCGATCGGTCCAATTTGATTTTCAAAATATTGGCTTTTGTCTATACGAAGTTATGAGTATTTTCTATTGAAAATGAAAATATTTGGCATTAAATACAATTCATTAAAAATCTTGAAATGATATTTTAAAGATTTCTTATAAATAAATTTTCAAATAGCAAATTTTTAATGTGGAGGTATATTATACATATATCCTCTCTTAAGTGTTGTATATATGTGTGCATATTCATGTTCAATACCATATATATCTATTAACTTTGTTAATCTCTGCATATGCATTCATAATTATATGGCGAAGGTTATGATATGGGAGATGTTGAAATGCACAACAAGTTCTATTATATGGGTCAAAAAATTTATTTTATTCTACCTTTAATTCTGTCCCAATCTACTTTACGTGGATGCGGTGGATTATTTCCCTATCTATTTTATGCAAGTGTGGAAGATTCAGGAGAGTTATAAGTGAAAGTGAAGTTATAAAAGGAATCGGGTTAATCTTCTTCTCCTAGTGAGGGTTGACCTTGGGAGGCATAAGTAAAAGTAGAGTTATAAGTAGACATTGGGACATGCTAAAATAACCTATATTTTGATCTAGTCAAATAAAATTTTTCAGGGGTCATTATAATTCTAAATTATAAATCATCATCGCCATAACATAGATATTATAGGGTCTTAATTACACTAATATTTTCATAATTTTTGGGCATTGGTATAAATACTTTAAAAAATGACACATATCAATACAAATGAAGATTTTGGGACTGTCAGAGGTCCGTTGATTTCACCAAAATTTTATAAATATGATGGGTTATTTTATGGATATTTTTTAATAATTTTTTAAGCTTCAAATGTGAAATTATAAGAGAATTTATATAAATTTTTTACTAAAAATTATATATATTATATAATTACACTTATATTACATTATAATTTTATCATAAATATCCTTATACACTAAAAATCCTTTTCATTTGGCTTTTACCATTACCTGTTTCGTTTCCCTCAAGGCGGAGAGCATAAAAGAGAAAATGAGAAGAAAAATAAAGAGAGAAAAGAAAAGTGAAGATTTGGAGGCCGCAGAGTAATTTTCGTCAGTCAACCCTGTTGAAAAATTTGCTCGTCTCATTGTAAGGAACTATTATCCTTTTTTTTCCTATATATATATATATATATATACACACACACACTAACTAACTAACTAACTAACTAACATGTACAGGATGATGGGACGACAAGCTTTTTTTTAAATATTGTGGTTTGGTGTTATCCTATGATTCATGTGATACTGATTAAGATTTACAAGAAGTGATTACTATACGGATGGGCAAAGAGTGACGATTATGTTTACTGAGTTAATGATTTACTAATATAGATACGATACTAAAAAAATATCAATTAAGCTAGGACTTCTTACTTGTTTAGTGTGATTACTGAAATGCATGTTATTGAAATATTATTTCTATTACTACACAGATTTATTATTACTACATCACTTTTCTGCCACTTTCACTAATTTTATTGATATCGACACGAACATTGATACTATTATTGATACTACTACTGATTTACTGTCACAATCACTATTATTGATTCATTGTACTGATTATTGATACTAACATATGATTAAGATAATAATATGATACATGTGCATACCTTTATATGATTTTACTGTATTAATATGATTTTGGCAGTTCTTACCGATGCTTTGATTTTATCGCTTTATACAATTTTTTTATTGATTGATAGTACGGATATGATGGCTGCATTATTAATTCAACACTCGTATAAATTTATTGGTTTCTCCACTATATTATTGTACTAGCTTATATACCATATTATTTTATTATTTATAAATTTATTATTACTGTATGTGAGTTTTACTGTTTCTATATTGATTCATGATCATATAAATATTACTGCTATGATTTGATTGTTGATATACATATTGCTCTTTTATCGTGCTTTAGGTTAGTTGTAGAATTTGATTATTTGTTGGGCTCTTGAGCTCATTATATATGATTAAATGATTTCAAGTCATGGCAAAGAAGTTGGAGTATGAAATTGATCAGAATCCTTTAAGTTCAAGGTCTGTTATTTTAGCTATTATTTTATACTCGAAGCAGAATAGTTGTGATTTGATTGTATATATCCTAAGTAGTGTACATGATTTTTAGAAGAATGAATACAGATATATATATATATATATGAATATTTTGATCAATAGTTTTATTTACGTTGGTCTTTATATTGATAAAAAAATTAAGTAGCTTTGGTTGTTTTACATTAAAAAATAAAAAAATAATTATTTTTAAATTATATTATGGGACATCACACATGCATATCATGATTCATATGTTGCATATTTTGTTAAATAAAATAAGTTCAAATATAAAGAACATTCTATTAATAAGTCCACTCTGATATTTTTGTATAAGTATTCTTTGATATTTATGTGAAAGTATAAGTGATATTCTATTAACAAGCATACTTTGACACCTATGTGAAAGTGCAATTCACTGCATATAATCTTCAAATTCAAGTAACAAATTTTGCAATGTTAATTATAATTTATGTTCAAGTTTTAAACATGCTACTGTGTTCTTCTGATAATAATGATATAAGTAATCTTTTATCCATGTTTTCTAAAAAATAAAGGTAATGTCTATTAATTTTATAATTAATATTTAAATCTTTTTGACATATCATCAAAAAATTATCTTGATCGGGCACGAATCTCGAGGCAAAATCAGGTCGGAAGCTTCAAAAATTAAATATGGGATCACCTGAGCTTTGACTTTAGCAAACCTATAGTCGAATTGAGCGTCTCTGAAATACGAATCTAACGACACCAAATTCAACTCAATCCGAGGCCAAATGTGTCTAAATTGAAGACCCGAAGTGTTATTGAAAGATTCAAACCACAATTTGAATTACCAAACGGTTTCCAAACATGACATGCTTATAGTCGAAACGAGCGGCTCGACGAGATGAATCCAACGAGCCTAAGATCGCCAAATTCCGATATCATTAAGTCCTTCAAATATCTGATAAACGGTCCACGATCAAGGGATCAATATCGGTCATCCATCCAAACCATTCCACATTTACCCTTGATCCTCCTCCTATTTATGGGTCATGTCATCCTCAAAAAACTATAAATAGCCCCTCATTTCTCTTAAAAGGGGGCAAAAAAAGCAAGAAGAAGAAGAAGAAAAGAAGAAGAAGAGAAGATAAGAGAAGAGAAGGAGGGAAGAAGCTCCTCCTCGACCACCGTCGGAATTCTGCCTGACTTCCAAGTGACGCTGGAGTTCTGTCCGACTTCCAAGTGACGCTGGAGTTCTGTCCGACTTTCAAGTGACGCTAGAGTTCCGCCTGACTTCCAAGTGACGCCGGAGTTCCGCCTGACTTCCAAGTGACGCCAGAGTTTCGCTCGACTGCCAAGTGACGCCAGAATTCTGCTCGGCTTCTAACTCACGCCAAAACTTCGTCCGATCTCCAAGTGACGTCGAAACTCTGCTCGATCTCCAAATACACCAGAATTCTGTCCGATCTCCAAGTGACTTTGAGATTCAGCTTGAATACACAACATCATCGAATCTCAAATTCTTATTTGTAATTGGATTTCAATCCAGGAGTGGATCATTGTAATCTGATCGTCCTAAATTCTAAGGACGTGTCAACCTCTTGTACCTCAAGTAAATGTTAGTGAAATTCTCTCAACTGAGCGTGGCCCCGTAGTTTTTTCCTTTCCAGGGTTTCCATGTAAAAATCCTGGTGTTTTATTTCTCTTTTATTTGTGTGCTGGATATATGTATAACGCTGAGACAAAAATTGTTAACTCTATCGCCTCGTATTTTCTAGCCCGCAACACTTTTAATTATATATTACAAATATGGGTATTGATATTTATAATAGAAATTAGGATAATCTACTAAGCATGTGATCGCTTACCCAATTATTAATGAAATTTCAAGAAAAGGAAAGGGTCCAATGAAATAATGAATGATAAGGATATGACTGTCAGAAGCTTAGTATTAAGGTGCTTTGTAACCCAGATATTATATTTTGATGTATAGAATAATTTTGGATAGAATTATTTATATGATTCATGAAATTATTTTGGATTATTTAGTTGACTCTTATTTATTCTATATTATAGTTGAATAAATTAGTTTCCAGATTTAATTCTTCCATTAAGTTCTGGGGCATGACATTTCTTCCCCAAGCCACAAAAAAAATGATAGATTATATTCATATTATGTCTTCCAAATTAAAATTTGCCCACCATGGCTATACAATGGCACAGTTAGAGCATGGTTTGTATTTTGAATGTAGATTGGGATAGGTAAGAACCCCGAAGAAAAGAGAAAAAAATCCTTAGATCTTTGACACATAAAGGGGACGGTGGGATTTGAGGCAAAGGAACAATTTGAGACCTGACATGAGCCCCAAGAAGAAAGTACATAAACAATAAATTCCATTGATCATGAGAGTGAAGCAGCCACCCAAACCACCAAACACAAAAGAAATCTCAATCTCCAAGCAAAGAGACAAAGGGTTCTAGATTTTAAAAAATCAAAGAAATCTACACTTTTTTTATTCAAATTACAGTGAGAAAATATTATTTTAGCATAAAATACAAAAAAAAAAAAAAGAAATCAAAGTTCATAATAATTTTGAAAATTGAAAAATCATTGAAGATATTTCATAAAGCTGTAGATCAGACTCGTAGTGATACTATGAAATCCTCAAAGATAATTATTTTTTTTTTCTAGAATTACATATATGAGTATATCACGTGTTATAAGAGGATATATAGAATGTGGGAATTAATCTGAATGATGATCAATAGGGGTAGTATGACTTACTTTGGGAAGAACAATCCTTCCAAGGCTCCCGACATCGCTCTGCTTCAACACTTTCCGAAGCAAAAATTTATAGTTATTTTCCGACTTGATTCCGTCCTGCACATCCTTTATTATCACAGTGTTTCATTGCATCATTATCTGATTGTCAAAATTCAGGTTTAAACTTATAAAATGCAGAAAAAATAGTCACCCGACGTCTCTCTCCAGGTGAAGTGGTACGCCTATGTACATAATTCTCCTCATGCATCGGCGTCATCGGAGGAGGAGACGGCGCCACAGCAGCCAACGCTGCCGCCGGCGAGGACGGAATGTCAGCGGGTAGAGATGGCAAGTTGTTTGCATTGTCTTTATTAACACTAGAGTGAGAAGAAGAAGTTTCCTCTGTTACAAATATATTATCCGAACTCTGTAGCTGTTGGCTTCTGTGGTGGTGAAGAGAAGAAGATTTTCTATGCCGAGCCATTCTCTTCTTTCTAGCCTCTTTAGTAGCCGATGCCGTCTGCCCCGGATAATACATTGGCAAATACTGCGGCGGTGCCTGCACTGGCACAGGCACCGGCACCGGCACCTGCACAGGCACCGGCACCGGCACCTGCACCTGCACTGGCACTGGAAAGTTTTGCAGGCTTGGTGAAGGCGGCGTCTGTCCAAATGGCGCGTAATGAATCACGGATGATGTCGAGGCCGGTGACAATAACTGCTGCCATGGATGAGCTGAGAAAGCCTGGTCATTGTAGTAATGGTAAGACGGCACAGCTACAGCAGGAGCCTCGCCTCTATAACCGGGCATCACCGGAGGGCAAGAGGACTCCCCTGCATAAGGCATCCAAGAGTTGTAGGGCATAGTTTCCTGGTAGAAGTCAATATTAGGATTAGAAGTAGTTGCGATATGAGGAGGTGGAAGAGGAATTGTTGGAGGAGGAAGGGAAGGTGTTGGAGCGTAAGTTGGGAAATCCTGATCTCTTGTTGCAGATACTGATCCGCGGTTGCGTCGTCTCCTCTTCTTGAGATGGTGATTTTGAACCCAATCAAGTATGAGCTTGAGAAGCTGAACTCGCCCCTGTTTTCCCCCACCGAGGCGGCGAGCAGCGCACTCAATTGTCGAGCGCTTGAGCTTAATGCTCCTCAAATCTTCCGGCGAAATCAAGTCTTTGTTTTCCTTCAGCCATTCTAAGAAAACGTTAGCTAAATCCTCCGACGAGCAATCATCCCCGCCGGACAAAAATCCCAACTTTTCTTCATTCCCGGCTTGCTGGTCACCCCCGCAGCCACCGGCCCAGTTTCTTTCGTCCGGAAAAAAGGACCGCGATGAATCCCACGTGGAGTCGATAGGCTCGTCCGTGCAGGTCTCCCACAGATCTATATCATCACCAAGAATATCAAATCCGGCGTCGGTGATGGGAGCCAGAGGGTCTTCACTCGCCGGCGCTGGGTGCATGCCATCAGTCTCAGTGGGGGTGAAGAGGAACGACCATGGTGATGAAGAGGAGAAAGAGGAGGAAGAAGAAGAGGAGGAAGTCGATTGTTTGGGAAGAGTGGAAGCCGCCGATGAATAAGAGGCCGACGCCGATGGAGAAGAAAGGCATCCGAAATCAGCAAGTGAAGGAAAGGCGTCTTCTTCGTCCGAAAAAATCAACTTTTCAGCTGATTCTTCCATATCAATCAACATATCCTCCACCTGCGACGGCGTCATAGGCTTCCCTTCTTCTCCGACGAACTCCTCCACCTTCTTATAATTCACGCTGGAAGCCTCTCCTCCATCAAATTCCATCTCTCCAGTCTCGGAATCACCCATTTCCCTCTACCTCTTCGAATTGAACCACATCGGAACCCTAAAAAGGCCGAAACCGCTAAGCAACAAAAGCCAAGAAATTTAAAAAAAATTTTAAAGGTAAAGATAACCACCTTTTTGATATTATAAAATAATTAGGGAGCTAAGCGACAAACGACGAGGCAAAGGATGGAGAAAATAATGGTTGGCTTAATTGCAATTTTATAATAATTGCAGAACGTGGGGAATTAGAGCTTAAGAAGGAAGGAAAGAAGGAAGGAGATTAGCAAAATCGTCCATCCAGTACGAGGAAACATGGAAAACGACTTCCATCCAGATCCAGTACTTTCCACTTCCCCTGGCAGGAAACAACAAATATATTATTACAGAAACACCCCTCCCTTATGCACCTCACCTCTCCTCTCGGTGCTTCAGGAAATATTGCAAATTTCCTCTCTTCTTCTCTCTGTCTTCAGTCCAAACGATACGGCTTCAGTTCAGTGAGATAGATATATAGGAGGAGGAAGAAGAGGAGGGTGGTGCTGATATTTAGTAATAGTGGAGGGGGAGAGATGCAAAAGGATGGGAAGAGTTTGGGCCCAGTTAAACGTTGACAGGTGGAGCGACGTGATTGGTTCCATGAGCGGTGCCGCAGTTGCCCCTCTTCTCTCTCTCTCTCTCTCTCTCTCTCTCTCTCTCTCTCTCTCTCTCTCTTCGTCGGCTGCGTCCACACCTAACAGCGTCTTTCCCGCTTGCTCATTTCTATCTTCTTTAAATATTATTTACTTGGAAGAAGTTATCCTCTTCTAATTTTGATTATCCCTTTATATTTATATGATATAGTTTTATCATATTTATTTTCTTTTTAAGAATCTCATATACCATAAATATTGATATTATAAATTTATGTTATGATCAGTGGAGCAATAATAAGAATCAAATTCCTTTTTTTTTAATTTGTAATATTATGTTACATATATATATATTTCATCCAATATTGTCTGTTTTTATTGTAGTTATGAGGCACATTGATTGCATTAAGAGTTGTTGATCGAGATGTTTGTTTTCTATTTGGGATCGGATATATGCTATGAGATATAGATATCCCAATAAATTTGGAGGATGTTTGTGTGATAAAAAAGTTTAATTTGGGTACGAGTTGATTTGATTTATTCAATTCAAACCCAATGTCCGGCCAGCAATCTCAAAAAAGTTCAACTAACCCTAAATAGGATATGGAAAGTCAAATGAAGCATGTAGATAATATTAATATACCGAGCAAAATTGAAACATAAAATTCTCCTAAACAAGATATTATAAACTAATATATTCTTGGTCTATTATCAAAATAAGCATACCCACATTAGACTTGACTGATAAAATTACTTATATTTTGTACATCTTCATCAAACAGGCAAGAAATAATGCTTGCAATCTCCTCTGAAGTTAATTAATTGCTAATGGGAATAAATCTTAAGCCAAAAATTATTAAGTCACCTTCCATCTTTAGTTTGCCTCTTGGGAATTTGGAATTCTTGGTTGCATAAAATTCTCTCTGGTCAATAGAGAAATTGCTTCAAAAAATAGCCAAATTTATCCAAGCAAAAAGAGTTGGGAGAGAGAACCAAAGTTGCATGCCAATAGCACAGATATTATATCAAGAGAAAGAACCAAGAAAATAACACTAATTAAAGTCGCATTTTATTATTTATGGATAACAAGAGAAGGTTGACCAATTTCTTCCACCGTAGAGAGGCCATTTCAAAAAAACCTTGAGTGTTGATCATAGAAAGTACATAACATTCACAACACCAACTTCATGTGAAATAGTATGAAACCCTTTGGCCACCATGCGCTCAACCAGCCAAACATCGTAGTCATCCATCCATGAGAGAAAATTGATCGATACAAGTCATCACATGTAAAGAAGCCTTAAAAATCATCAAAGTCATGCAATCCATTAGTGACGTAGGTCAACACCAAATATACTCAACTTGAATTACATTCATCCATTAATTCTTTACCAAACTCATTACTCAGTTTCTCTAAAAGTGATATGCCAACATTTATGAATATATATGATAACACAATCAATTTCTTTGTTGTGAATAGTCATTATGAAGTTCTACTCATTCTTATTTTGATGAATCATCTTCCTTTGTCATGATAACAATAGGTAATGCAAACACAAGAAATATTTTTACAACCACAACAAATTTATTTATTACCATCTACTATATATCCTTCACTCACAAGTAGTAGTATAATTAGACTATAGTATACATGTTTTTCCATACTATACTTTCATATATGTGGAATTTATAATACATGGAAGCATGCAAATATAGAAATAAGCCAAATGAAAGGGAACCTTGCCAACAACATACAATTATACATCATAATTTAGCTCCTTCACACTCATATAAAGTATTGTTTCTTATAAGTTTACATATCCTTTGCATGATCAATCATGAGCAAGATTCCATCTCCATACTTAATTATTTAATTAATTCCCCAAGGCATAAGGAGATTTGCCTTTGTCATCCACAGCCATGGTTGAATTGTTCTTTTCCTTCTTCTGATGAGCTTTTCTTGAGTTATGATTGCTTGTTCCTTTTATCCTTTCCACTGGCTCTCTAACCTTCACTCCTCTTATCATCTATTTATTAAGCAAAATCAACCTCAACATAGTCAAAACATGCATTCAAAAATAGTAATACTAAATTTATAGCTATATATAGATACAACAAGAAGAGAAGTAGTACATATTTTCCACACTTGATATCAGAGTATATTACTATGAAATCTCCTTCTTGAAGTCCATTTGATCTCACAAAATCCCCTAGCAAGTTCAATATAAAATCATAAACTATACAGAGAGAGAGGAGGTCAATACATGAACAAAAATAATTTAGGTCAAAATATCTTGATAAATTTTAATTTAATCAGTTTGGGTTTTAAATTCAATGAAATATTTTTGAAATTTATTCAATATATATGACAAATAAATTAACTACCATATACCATGTACATTTATCTCAAAATAAATTCAACGATTTCAAAATTTTGATCAAATTATCCTTATCCAGTAAGTGAAAATTTACACTATTGTGTATATACCTGTGTTCTCCAAGAGGTACATTCTACTCTTGTTGTTAGGCCAAAACCTACAAATAAAGTTGAGTTACTAATTATTATTCAACAAATGAAAATGAGCAATAAATAGTATAGAGCATGAAGGACTTCAAATGTTAACTAGAAAATATATATTTAACAGTACCTGTAACGCATATTCCATACCCTTGAGGTTCCAATGTCCTCCATTTCAATTGAGATTCCATCCCTAGCATCAAGCTCTGGGAGATTAATCTCTGCTTCTTTCTGTTAACATTCCAGAGAGAAACATTCCAGAGAGAAACACAATTTTAGTATAATATTAAGCTGGTGCGATAAATAAGACGTGATATAAGTAACTAAATAATTATCAATTCTCATCTTACCTAAAATTTAGCTAATTATTTTTATAAATATTTGAGATTTGAACAAAATGTTAATAACATTTCTTATGTTGTATATTTCATTCAACTTTTATTAATTTATTAATTAAAAGTCTCCTTTTTTTAATTTTAACAAATATGATTGGAAAATGTGTTTCATATTTTATGTAGTAAAATGCACATAAAAATATAAACAACTAATTAGGTATAAAGATTAGACATATACATCATCATTTAGGTGATTGTAGCTTTTTATTTGTTAAACTATTAAAAAAAGTTAGAATTTAAAAATAAATTCACACTTAAGATGGTGTTTCATCATTTATGTATCCATAGCACATGTGGCCCAAATATAATCATGACATTTATATATAAGAATCTATCATTATGCATGTAATTACAAAAAAAATTCTTTGATATCACATTTTTTAAAGAATGATCACCATTTTAATGTTAAATTAATTGAAGTCAAATTAAAAAGATAACATAAAAGACAAATTTGATAATATCAAATATAAAAGGGTTGTATAAAAGTTAGTCAATCCTCTCTAAAAAAAAAGGTTTAAGACTATTGTTTCCTAGAAAATTTGTAGCAATGGAAAAGAGTTCTATGTTCTAACTTTGTATAAATACCAAGCACACTTACAAATAAAAGAGAAGAATATAAGACATACTTATAAAATTTTTATGTGGAAAACTCAAAATCATGTTACCTTGCCAAGTTTAAATAATCACCATGTACTTGAAGTTACAAAGGCTTGTTCTTCTCCATAGCTAGTGAAGATGAGATTACAAACCTTGGAGCACTTGTTTAGTTTTCTATGATCATAGCAAAGATTATGGGAGGAGTAGAGATGACAACGGTCTGGGGATGATAGCTGGACATTGGTGATGGATGACAATGATCATTAGCATCAAATATGAGATAGAGCTCTAAATTTTTTTTATCTTTAAGCTCTTTCCAACTCAAGTCGTCCTCTTCTTTATTTGAAAATTTTGTTGGAAGGAGAAAGCTTTTAGAACTTACGCAAGGTTAAAGAGATAAAGATGCTTTTTAATGGAAGATTTTTTTTTTATTTCTCACTTTATTTGATAAAACTTAGCCATCATTACTATTTATATACTGCTATTTTTATTAAGATTATGCCAACATATTTCAATCTAATGGCTATAATTAAGTCTCAAGAGAACTCTTCTATTTTCTATCACAAAGTCATTAGATGACATTCTAGTTGGTTTCTAATTAGGAAATTAAAGCTCAAATAATAATAGACCAAAATTAAGTTAACTTCTAACAACCCCTCTTGAATAAAAATAAGTATTTTTTATAATAAAAAAATACTCTCTTATATTCAATGACCATAAGTTATTTTAAGATAGTAATAATAATTATCATAACAAAAGATATTTATAATAATTTTAAAATAAAATAATAAAACTTAATAATATTATGAAATGTGAAAAATATTTATCAATTTCAGAAGGCATGACAACTCCTCAAATTAATTTTGTCCCCATAATTGCAGAAGATAGAAAGCAGTACTTAGTGTAAGTAGTGAAGATATGTGGCTCACTTTGGGAAGAACAATTCTTCCAAGATTGCCCACATCGCTCTGCTTCAACACCTTCTGCAGCAAAAATTTGTAGTTCTTTTCCGCCTTCATTCCTTCCTGTATCACATCATTTCATTACATCATTACCTGATTATCAAAATCATCTTTCCATGCAGATTAAAAATTTAAATTTCAAAATAAAAATAAAACAAAAGGCAAACTGGTTACTCACCCAACGTCTATCTCCAGCTGATGATGCATGCCTATGTAGATAATTCTCTTGTTGCATCTGCGCCATTGTTGCAGAAGATGGAGTAGCCACCCCCGGAGATAGAGATGGAATATCAGCCGGCAAAGAAGACAAGAAAGGCCAGTTGCTAGAATTGTCTTTATTAACATTGGAGTGAGCAGAAGAGGTTTCCTCTCCTACAACCATTGTATCCGAACTATGCTGCTGCTGGTTCTGTTGTTCTTGTTGTTGGCTTCTATGTTGGTGAAGAGAGGACGACCTTCTGTGCCGAGCCATCCTCTTCTTGCGAGCCTCTTTGGTTGCCGATGCCATCAACCCCGGGTAATATACTGGCAAGAAATGGGCTGCCGGCGGCGGCGGCCGTGGAGTCTGTCCAAACGGCGAGTAATGAACCGCCGGTGACAAACCTTGATGCCATGGCTCAGCTGAGAAAGCCTGGTCGTTGTAGTAATAGTTAGGTGGCACAGCTTCGCTTCTGTAACCGGGCATCGTCGGCTGGAAAGAAGGCTCTCCTGTATAAGGCATCCAAGAGTTGCAAGGCACAGCTTCGTAGTACAAGTTAATATTATTTGGATTAGAAGTAGTTGCTTCCTGTGGAAAGGGAAGGCTGGTGCTAATAGGAGGAGGATAGCTATAGAATTCTTGATCTCTTATTCCTATAGTTTCTGATCCGCGGCTTCGACGTCTTCTCTTCTGAAGATGGTGATTTTGAACCCAAGCAAGTATAAGTTTGAGAAGCTGAACTCGGCCCTCTTTTCCACCTCCGAGACGGCGAGCAGCGCACTCTATTGTTGAGCGCTTCAGCTTAATGCTTTTAAGATCTTCCGGCGAGATCGAGTCCTTGTTTCTCTTCAACCAGTCCAAGAAAACGTTAGCTAAATCCTCCGACGAGCAATCATCTCCGCCGTATAAAAATCCCACCTTTTCTTCGGTCGCCGTTTCTCCCGAGAAGGAGGAGGATGGTTCCCATCTGGACTCAGTACGCTCTTCCGTGCAGTTCTCCCATATATCTGTTTCATCCTCAACAATATCAAAACCGGCGTCGATGGGAACAAGCGGGTCTTCACTTGTGGCAGCTGACGCCTGCATCGTCGTCGGCGGCGGCTGCATGGGACCGGTTTCAGAGGAGGTGGTCGATGATGATTTGATGGAGAAGTAGGGAACAGTATTGCGATGAGTGGAAACCGCCGATGAGAGAGAAGGCGACGCAGAGGGAGAGGAGAGGCAAGGGAAATCGGCAAGTGATGGAAAGGCGTCGTCTTCGTCTGAAAAGAACAAATTTTCAGCTGTTTCATCCACATCAATCAACATATCCTGCACAGGAGATGGCGGCGGCGTATGATTCTCTTCATCTCCGGCGAACACCACCTTGTTATCGTTGTAGCTGGAAGCTTCTCCAACTAATTCCCTCTCTCCTTCCACAGAACCACCCATCGTCCTCGCCGTGCTAATTGGACAACGTCCACCGCAACCCTAAAACCACTACATAACAAAACAAAAGGAAAAAAAAAAGAACAATTACCGCTCATTATTGTAAAATAATTGAATATATATGAGACTGACGTTATGAAAAATTGAAAGATTAATTACATTTTAGAAAAAATGCTGAAGGGATTTAGAGCTTTTGTCTGAAGAAGAAGAAGAAGAAGATGATGAAAGGAAAATCGTGTTTTTATACTACGAACAAGGCAAATAACGTGCTCTGATGCAATTAATAAGTCAAAACAAGGATACCATGAGCTACTGATGAATCTGGAAGCTTTAATTACAGTAAAGAACAAGAAGAGAGGGCACTTTGGATATTTAGCGAGAGAGGAGGGCGAGAGAAGTTAAGAGGAAGAGATTGAGTTGGAAGGGAGTTCGTGCCCAGCAAAGAGTCGCCAGGCGTAAGGAGAGTATTGGCGCCATGAGCGGCTGCGCGCGCCTAAAGCCTCGACCGCGCCGTTTCAAAACAGGAGCTGGTAAAATATATATCAGACGAGCTTGTGGAGGGGGAGAGATGTAAAAAGGAAGGGTTTGTGCCCAGTAAAACGTTGCCAGGTTGAACGACGTGGTTGGTTCCATCAGCGGTGCCACCTCACAGCACCGTTCCCGCTTTCTTTATTTCTATTTTCTTTAACTATTATTTACTTGGGAGAAGCTATATATCCTCTTCTAAATTTGATTATATGTTTACTTTTCTCCTTTATTGCTATAAAAAACATATCTATGATATAGTTTTATCATTTTTATTTTCTTTTTGAGAATCATATATAGGAAGTGTCTCACTCTCATGTAATTTTATCATCATAAACTGTCATTACATTGATAGTAAGATTAGAAAAAAAATGGGTTTTTGCGCATAGATCTTATTTCGTTTATGGGTACTTCATGAAATTGATAAAATTGGACGCCTTTTCTTGATTTATTGGAAGAATTCCCGATCGTCCCTGTCTAGATTTCATTCCCGCCCACATCTCTTTTCTCCCCGCATTCTTTTCAGTTTGGGCTCTTTATTTGGCCGACCACTTCAAACTGATAACGTCATTGATGTGGGTTCTAGGCCTTTTATCGCTCATATTCTTGTGGAAATGGACATTTCTAGGACATATCATGATTCTATTTGGCTTGGGCTAGAGAAATTTCGCTATATTCAAAAGCTGATTTTGGAAGGATTTCCTAGTTTTTGTTCTCATTACAAAGCTGTGGATCATAAAAATTCTGAATGTATTAAGTTGAATCCTCAGTTGAGGAAGGTTGATGTTACTTCTGTTCAGCCTCATATTGTTTATGTCCCTATTTCTGTTGTAGAGTCTGAGGCTTTAGCTTTAAATAATCCGGAAACTGATGTTGGCCCTGTTATGGATGGAGATTCTAGCAAGATGATTTTGAATGATTGTATTTCTGCTCTTGATAATGTGCATTTAGGAATGGGCTTTTTGATTTCCCCTATTATTTCTCCTTCTGAAGTTGATTGTGTTAACAATAATGTTGATTCTCCTTTAGCTACTCCCTCTAGTATTAATTCTTCTAATAATTTGGATTGTGATTGTGATAAAATGGATAATTCTGATTTTAATTATGGTAGTTCTGTGGTGCCTAATAGTACTTTTCCTATCACTGATTATGATCCTCTTACTAAGGGGCTGGATGTGTCTAATAGAGTCCATATCATTGATTTTCCTGTTTCTCCTTTGCCGGATGAGTGTTTTAATTTGGATGGTGGGTTGCATACTAGGGTGCACTTTGCTGACCCTGTTGATCACTCTGATTGGATAGAGAAATATTTAGGTAATAAGTGTCATGATGGGGATATCCATGGTGACTGTTCTGATGTGCCGTTGGAGGATTTCGATTTGAATATGTTGAAAATTGATAAAGTTAGTTTCTCTTTTGTCTTAGGAAAGAAAAATAAGTAGAAGAAGGTTAAAAAAATTTTGAGCTAAGCTTTGTGTTGCTGTGGGGTTCGTTGTGGTTGTTGGGTGTCTGGTGTCTTCTATCCTGGGCTGGGAGCTTTTTTCTGGTGGTTGGTTTTGGTTGGCTTATGTTTTTGTGGGCTGTGGTTGTGGGTTTGGTCACATTGGTGGTTTGCCTTGGGTTATCCTCCCTTGGCCCTTTTTTTCTCTGTGGCTTTCTCAGTTCTTTCCTAATTTTTCTGCAGGTTGTTCGTGGCTTTGTAGGTGATTCCTGTCGGCTGGAGGTGTTTTTAGATGGATGATTGCTGTGGCTTTTCTGCCTGCTTTCCTTGGGCCCTCTCAGTGGTTTGTTTTGCTCCTTTTTTTTTTGTTTATCTCTTGTATTAGATTTGATCAATAGCTCATATGTTTTACTTTAAATGCTGTATTTTTAGAGAGTTGTTGCTTCTTTAAGGACTTGTAACACCCTTTTTCAATTAACACGTAGGCCCTATGTGGGTTTTAACAAAAAAAAAATGATTAGGAAAAAATGATATAAATTTATGTTATCAGTGCTTATCAAAATAGTGATGAGAACTATGAAAACTACAAAATAACATTAAATTCATTTTTTTTTGTAATATTATGCTATATATATTTTTCTTCAAATGTCAGTTTTTATTGTTATTAAGATACACATTGCATTAAGAAATATTTATTTTCTATTTGGGATATATACTTCGTTAATGGATTATCCAAATTCAAGTATGATATCCATTGAATTCGATAATGTTTTGTTCCTACTCACTCTTTAGTGATCTTTATCATTCATTTTGGTGAAGGATTGTACATCCAAGAGAATTTTTTTTAGGAAGTTGCCATTTTTAGAGAAATCCAATAAATTTGGAGGGATGAGAGTAGCATGACCCCTATGTAGGCATAAATTAGCTTTGTATATAAATCTTTCTTAAGCTACATACATCGCGAAAATCCTCAGGCACAAGATGGACAACAAAAGGAAATATAAACTTATGATGAACTTTGTCCTATGAGCGCATTAGGACTTTTTATTTATTTCTAGGATGATTAAGTAGAAGTTTTGTCAAATTTAGCTGGTATAGATGTCAAATATAATTGATAAAGTAAGAAATTTTAAATAAAAAAATTAGTGTATCATATAGGTACTCTAAAGACATTTAGAGTTTTGATTGAACATTCAAAGCATTTGATATGCATAATGAACCATCATCGATCTTTTTTTACGTCGATAAAATATTGAACATTCCTAATTTAAATAGTTGTTAATCAATGGGGTAACGGTCGACTAGTTCTTAAAGAAAATTTTAAGCAAAGGACCTATTTTTATTTAAAAAAACATATGATTAGGCTTCTAAATAAAATGGAAATTTGCTTCACAAGTCTTATAATGTACTTAATTGGTAAAATCTCATTGTTGTTTATTTTTCTGAAAAAAATATATCTAAAAATTCATTTAGGACAAAAGTATAATCACTTGTATATTCACATGAGAAACTAATTTGCTTGTGAGATTCTTCATTAAATTCTCTTTTCCTTCACATGCAGCTAATATCGTACGTTGAGGTTTGCCTCAATAAATCATGAACTCCTCTTCTCTTTCACATATCATGCATCTGATCTCATTGATGCCATCATAAGCTCCCCTTCTCCTTCATATGCCCCTAGGTCTCATCTCCTTCACGCGCCATTATATTCTATCAATGTCCATCCCGAACTCCCCTTCTTCACACAAATATTCCTTCTCTTCTCCTTCAAACACTGTCGGCTCACGTAAAAGTACCAACTCGCAACAAATTAGTTGAAATTGAAATTAATTCAAACTTATTTTATTTACAAATCTGCTTGTGTGTAATTTCAGTTATCATGAATCATACAGTCAAATTCTGAAATAAAATAATTTTTATCAACATTTATCTGGAGAGAAAAACTTTATTATATAATATATCTTGATGATATTGGAACTTGCATGATCTGCTAAAAAGAAATAAAACTTTGTATGATTTATAAAGAAAAAAAAAAGTCTGTTTTAATTTAATGCTTTCGATTGAAAATTTGAGAAATATTCCCAACAAAAAATATATATATTTGAAAAAGGTTATCGGGGGCCCACCGGCCCTTCGACGGTTCAACCAAAGTGCGCTTCCGGAAACTTGCACCGAATAAATAGTAATATCATACTGAAGAAAAATATTAAAAACTTTTTTTTTTTTAATTAGATAAGTTATATCCATTTTTGTTTGACCATCTCTTCATTTTTTTTCGAGTGTAATATTTCTCCTAAGTTAAAAAAAAATTTAATAAAAATAATTTTTTTTAAAAATTTAGGTCTCATAAGATAAATAATTTTTAAATATCTCCAACATTTAATTATTTTCAAAATTATATTTAAACTGAACAAACTTGGAACATCATATTCAATGACAAAGATCAAATGCCTATTTCAAATTTAGGTTCCCTCAAAGAAAGAATGAGATTTCATTTGAGACTGCTTCTTACTGTTTCTCAAAGTAACTTTTTAGCATAAAAAAATTAATTATTTTACTAAAAAATTATTTTAATAAGCAATAAAAAAGCCGTTCCAAACAATACCTAAACCGTATGAGTTGAGTAGTCATTGAACAAGGTTCAAACCTCATGAATAATGTTCAAATGAGATTTAGGCTTCGTTTGTGATGACTTTCTTACTGCTTCTTAAAGCAATTTTTTAATATAAAAATTAAAATTTTTATACTAAAAAATTGCTTTAAGAAGCAGTAAGAAATCCATCCCAAACAAAGCCTTAAACTATATTCAAATGAAGTTTATATCTCATTTGAACATAATTGGATCCAACTCAATATGTTACTTTTATATCATAAATGGAGGCATATAACCATTATTAACTTTCTTTCCTCTGAAAGAACCTTTATTGTTGCGTTTATATCATTCTCCTTTAACATTAGCCCATCTACATAATTCTGCTTATGCAGATAAGAAACTTCCCTTTGAAATAATCGACTGGAGACACCTCTTTACTCCATTAACTGCCTCTGCCTCACTTCTTCTAAATGAATTCTCGTTTACTGCTTAAAATTTTTGAAATACTAGAAGCAGAAACAAATACTAGCAGAGTTATTATAGATCACAAAGATTCACAAGAACACCCAAGTATGAGATATATTATCTACTTCCTAAGATATATTCAGCTACTCAAGAAATTGAAATTCTTTACACATCATCCCATAAAGCTACAACTGCTTCCATATAAATCCTGCATGTCTGATTACTCTATTCAACATCTTCATTCTCGATTTGTTCAGTTGCTTGGAAATTTTCCTGCACCACAAGGCATTATAATCAGGGAAGCATAAGAAGAAAGTCAGAAAAGAATCACAAAGCGAAAAATTGCTAACTACTTTGGTGGAATTAGAGGGCAGCTCTATAAAATAAATCATCTTATGGTATGGTTGTATGTGATGAGGATTAGGTCTGGCAAACTTCTCCTGCTTATGGTGAAAAGGGCTATAATCATCGCAACAAATATACTTTCAAGCTAAGAAAGTGTAGGAAAGTGCATCATTAAATCTCTTTTTATGCAGAGGAGGTTTTCGTTATTAAATTGAATATTCACAGTAGGTCAGAAATTTTAACTTTTGCTATACAGAAATGATAATTTCTTAATTTCTTTTTCTTGTTAAAAAATGAAATGAACTTTTGAGCCTTGCTCTTTTTAAGAAGAAACGACTAAAATGAAATGAACTTTTGAGCCTTGCTCTTTTTAAGAATATTCACAGTAGATCATTTGTGAAGTCACCATCATTTTTGGGTACTTATAGAGAAAAAAAATGATATTTATTTTGAAGTTATATTGATATGATTAAATATTATACATTCTTTTTATTTCATAAAAAAACCATCTTTATTTTTTTTTATAACAACTTATTTTCCTATTTTATATTTTTCATTAGAAAATTTATTATTTTACTCAACAACATTTATTGCTATGATCTTTAAAAGTCTTCTTCATGATCAAATTATGTTTATTAATGAAAAATAGCTACTTCTATTTCTGTGGCTTTGCTCGAGAGAGCGCATGGGTTACATCTAGCACCTCTAATGTTGTGATAGGAAATACTTGTAGATCTCAAATATTACTATCAATAGAGACAAAATCAGCAAACAAACTCTCAAAATCTGAGCAGGAAATCAAACCAAATAGTAGTTCTATTGCAAGAATTCAAACGAACGAAAGAAGAATTAAAGCAAGATACAATGAATCCTCAATTCGAGAGGAGGATCTTCTCTCCTAATCCCTAGATGATGAATCTAGGGCCCAAAACACATAAGAAAACTCCAAGAGAATACAATAATTAGCATGACCCTAACCCTAGCATCCCATGCCTATTTAGTGCAATAATTTCTAATTCAAAAATTCCCTCCCAAGGCTTAGCCGCCCCCCTCCTTGCTATTATTAGGTTAATTCAATTTGTGGGCCCCCTTGTTTGGGCGGCAGCTATACAGGAGGCGGTATTATTCCGCCTCCTATAGAACCGAACCAGCCCAGCAAGGGCCGGTTGGGCCGATTCCACCTGAACCGGCCTAACATGTTGGTCATCCATATCTCATTAAGCGCATCTGGCACATCTGATAACTCAATGGAATACCAATAATATTTAAGAATCAGGTCGTATACTAGTGAATATAAATATTTATGGTGGTACGCCATAGAAGCTCATCCAAAAACTCAGATTCTTGACTTAAAGGTGATGGATTGAGGCGAGTGCCTTGGTTTGATTAGAGAGGAGTGATATTATTTCAAACGCAAACGAAATTTTGGCAGTGGGTGATTTAGAAAGAGCATCAAGAATTAGAGAAACAAAAATGCACACTGGCGAAACAAATTAGATCAGAAGTAATTGCAAGAGATTCAAATCCTAGAGTAGTGAATCATAAGAAAAAAGTGAAAAAGATGGAGAATTTTGAATCTAATGCTTGAGAAGATAGAATAAAAGATGATACTGATGGAATAGATAGTAATGAATATTATAAATTGCTCAATATTGTAATGCTACAAACTTAAGAAATTTAATTATTTAAGTTATAAAGCTATCTTGTGTGTATGATATTTAAGATTAGTCATTCCACATGATTATGAAACAAGAAATGCAATGAAATTTAAATTTTTATTATTTTACTTGGTTTAGTTTAGTGTTCCGATTATCATTTTATACTCTCCAAGGATCTTCAACAAAATTAAAATATACTTATCAAGTAAAATGAAACTTCTTTTTCAATGCCTTACTTCGCTCAGGAGAGGGCCTAGCACCTTGAGTGATGATCATCCAAATTGCCTTGGAGGTGCCTAATGCTTTAAATAACAGTGGGTGGCATGCTATAAATCCAAAAAAAGATACTTCCAAGATACTGCTTGAGAACTTCATGGAGAGGGTTAATCACATTATGCAAAACTAAATCTCTATCCCTAATCAATCTTATCTCAAACATATTTTGGTGAGCAAAGTGAAGGACCAGACATAGGATTAACAAATTTAAAGCGAATCAATGGAGTCCTTACGAGCTATAGGATTTACTAAGAATGAACCAAACACTAAATCAAGACATCCAAAGTTGTGGTGACGATTCAAGCTTCAGTTCAAGGTTGATGGCGTAAATATTTTATCTACTTAGAGAAGACAAAATTTCTATAGCTTACACGGTTTTAAAGCATTTTAAAACGCTCAAACTGGTTTCATGTTACAAGTTGCTTCCTAAAATCTACAGCTAGATCATGTTATATACACATTCAATTTTCACTCAAGGAAATCTTCCTTGAGCCCTCTGTGGGCTCCAAAAATTCGGCCCCGGCCTCCGCCAGCTTTTTTTTTTTTTTCTGAGGGGAGGAGTTTTAACGAACTAAGTTCCGGGGTAAATTTTGGAAGGCAGATGGGTTTGTAGATAAGACACTACCCAGAGATTTCGCCCTCATTTTGCGAGGACTTTATGATCTGAGTTCTGGTTTCCTATAGGCGCAAGCCCCTATAGTTAATTACCCCTCTCGATCACGAGAGAGAACTTTTGATTAAGGCTAGTCGTCAATCAGATACGTAGAGATACGTGAGTCTGGCATACAGTAGCAGCAATGGGTTTGGGTATTGAGTGGTTGGAGATTGAAAAGGGTTAATATTTAAAATTAGAAATTTTCACCATCTCACACCTAAAGCGGATGGTGGGGGAATGGATGATGGACCCGATCAAGATCCCATGGTTCCGTCATCCCGGGCCATCGTGGTCCCTGGTCTACTTAGTCAGAGGAGGTAGTCGACCCAACCTGACAGAAGGATCCTTGTCGGCAGCCATAGGTTGCTTCGTCCAAGGGTACCTTGTAGACCTGGGGGGAATATTTGCCTAAGGGGACAAATTTGAATCCACCTTAGCTAACAGAGGGCTTTGTGCCCTATCGATCATATCCTATTGATTCATATCTCAAGGATTTGATGCCATTGGGGAGCATACGGGCTCTGGCCATAACCATAATATAATGGTGCCATTTGGCGGCGACCACCTGGTTCAGAGGGCCCCGAGTCATAACCGTTTATCCTGCAGTGCCATTTGGCGGCGAAACTGCCGGTTAGAGGACTCGTACCACGTCCTTGCTGGCAGGAGATTATTTGAGAATGGATCCTAGTGACATTTTCGACCAGGCATTAGCTCTTTGTGAGCTGAAGTATTCTTCAATTTATCCACCTCGGCAAACTGTTGCGGAGGGCGGATGGATTTTGCTTTAAGCATTGGATGGTTACGTTTCAATTTTAAACACTTTAGAATTTGGAATTTTTTTTAGGATTTTTGGAGATTTGGAGTTTTGTGGAGTTTTGGATTTTGTGAAATTTGGGATTTAGGGGATGTTTGAAAGTATTTGTGAACCCCTCCGGTCGAGATCTGCATTCAACACGGTCAGCATCAGGGCAGACGGGGTCATTTCTCATTCGTGGATTGAACCTTGTCCACTCTGTCGAGCTGCCGACAGAGGATCAGGTTTTGTAGGCTTCGGACCTTTTTTTAGTGAATTCTCTTGATTATAGGCCTTGAAGGCCTAATATGAATGCATTAAAACAACTATATAGGTTGCCACAACTATATATTTGTTTGATAGTTCGAACCCTGTCGACTCCTATTGACCTTTATAGAAGGATCGGGTTCGAACTTGAATTCACCCATTGACCCGCGCAGCATCCCTAGACGTCACGTGTGTACCAATAACACGCTCGCCGGGGCCCATGCGGGTGTTTGGGGGCATTTTATAATTATTTATTGAACCTTGTCGACTCCTATTTACTTGCTTTAGGAGGATCGTGTACAAACTTATTGACCCGCGCAGCATCCCTAGACGTCACGTGTGTTCTCACTATACGCTCGCCGGGGCTCATGCGGGTTTAATGATACATCCCCTTATGTGTACCTAAGTGTATACAAATTACAGTGCATGTGCGGGAATACGTTTGTGGGATATTTGACGCTGATCAGCAATGTAGGAAACCTCCATTTAAATGCAGCATTTTGCTTGGAAGCTTGTAGACGCCTTCTGTCTGCTTGTACGAGTGTTGCAGATCCGGTGGTGTATTATAGCAGCTCCTAGGCTGAGTTATTCGCTGCTTTGTACATGTAGACTGTCGTGCACTACTTGCTTGATTTGAGCAGATCTTAGTGCACTAACGAATCTCCTGTTTTTTTTTCATTTGAATACCAAATCCTTCCACTTGTATGGGGCAAACGTATCTGCTTGCATGAAGCTCATTTGAATGCTCTACAAAAGTTCCTTACATACCTGTTGATTTTTACTTTGGAGTGGATATAATAACTTCATTGATATTGATTGGAGAACTTGCATTGCATGTTGTAAGAAGGAGACCATACTCATTGGGAGTTTCTTTCATTGGTGATATTCCTCTTTTTCGCATGAACTTGAGGACCCTACTGATACGGATACCGCAGACCTTATATGCTTATGTGTAGATCGAAGGTTCTTTGTTGTAGCATTGAATTATTGCAACTCACTTGTCCTCAAAGGTGGTTTGGTTCTGCTTGCAAACTTCTTATCCTCCAAGATAGTTTACAAGATACATGATGAGTTTGATATCGATCCCTTCATTCCAATTGAGATGATCATAGGCTGATCATGATCGCTCAAATAAGCTTTATAGCAAAGTTTGTAGTGACTTTGTGTGTGAACCTTTGCTTACTTGGATGATATCTGGCTGGATCATCCTCTTTGATCAGCATTTGTATTCATCGTTAATGACTTCATGCCTACCCACTAGCAAATCATCTATTCTTTGTGCCTTCACTATTATCATCTGTTATGATTTAGTGAATTTGTATGTAGATTAATGTAGTCATTTGTGCTCAAATGGTGTCGATTACATAAGGATTGCACTTGCTTTGATATTCTAAATATATCCCTTATCAATAATCCGTCGTATGTTGAAACCCCTTTGGTAACATTTTGATTGCATAATTGACACAAGTATTGTTTGCTCTCATTTACAAGTCAACTTGGTTAAATATTCTAAATCATCTTTCACATGCATTGAGATTTTATCTTCCACTTGCTTGCTTGTACGATGACCTTGAACATAAAAATATTGTCGCATTCGTCATATGCTGTATCATGTGCATCTACTCGCCATTTGTATGCATTTAAGACTTAATTCTCGTGAATCCTTGCACTCACTTTGAGTTGTATTTGCTTGTAGATTGATTTGATCATCTTCTCATGGAATATTTGAGGATGTAGCTTATAAGCGAGTTGTATCAATGTTTTGTCCATCACAAGTCTCTCATCTAACTTTTATTTGAACACTTGGTACTTGCAATCATCTTGAGTCACCAAAAATACAGTTGATCTTGTTATCATCTTTGCGAATGAATTTGCAAGAGTTTAGTATATCAATTTGTAAGTTCTCTGTGATTTGCAACATTTATCTATCTTTAATCATGATTTCTTTGTTTGCAAAAAAGTTTCCTTTGCAATCTCCTACCTTTCAAAGAGGATTTGCCATATGCATGATGAGTTTTGATATTACACTTCTCAATGCTTTCATTCCAATAGAAATGATTATTACAAGTCCCTCGTTTGTGAGTTCAAGTCCTAGAACGAGTTTGAGTGGAAGTTCAAGTCTTTTGCAATGCACTTAGGTCCCTTGTAATGATTCAAGTTACACTTAATGTGGTTCAGTTTTAGTACAACGTCCACTATAGTCTTGTTCAATCCAAGTCCATCTTGCACTTTGCAAATTCAAGTCCGAGCCCAAGTTTGAGTTTGAGTTTCATGCTCCATTCAAGCTCTTTCTAGTCAAATTGCAAGTCCTTACTTGCATTCAAATTGTGTTCACTTGATATTCAAATCAAGTTCAAGTTCTATGTACCGTTCGGTCCAACTCAAGTCTTCGCTCGAGTTCAAATGTTCAAGTTCAACTTTGAGTTCTTCGACTTGCTTTCATGACATTTGAGTGATTTGAACTTCCTTTGGTTAGTACTTTACATTCAAATTGAATTGACAATTTCTTATCATCTCATTAGAATTTCGATATTATTACTCAAATCAAGCTCTTGTTAGGTTCATTTTGAGTTCATTTAGGTTAGGGTTCAATACTTGCAACTTTGATTAGTGTTCAATTTGTGTTTGAGTTCACAAGTCCAAGTCTCATTTTGTTCAAGTTAGGTCCACGGTCCACGGTCCACTGAAAATTTCGGCAGCCTCCCGGCGTCTCCCCCGTTTAGGGGAAAAACCAAGAGGCTGCCTTCCCCTCGACGCGACGTGCGCGCTTCAGGTAGATGTCCGTAGACATCACGGCAGCAAAATTTCTTCAATCCCCGCCCGCTACATGAGCGTTTAGGGGTCTCGGGTACCTGTTGCAAAGAAAACACAGAGATTTCCCCACATGTGGGTACTTAATTTTATTCCCCTTCACGCTACATGAGCGGTCCGGGGATTACCCACCTCGTCGCGAGCGTCGTACCGGTTTCCCGCCCTACTACGCTACGTGAGCGCGTAGGGGGTTTGCCGGTCCGTCGCAAGCATCGAGGGCGGGATTTAAGGCGATTTCCCGCCTCGTCGTAGGCGTCGCACTAGCTTCCCTCCCCACTACGCTACGTGAGCGCGTGGGGGGTTCGCTAGCTCGCCGCCAACGACGAGAGTAGGAATCAAAGCATAGGAATCATACCTTTGCAAGTGGGCCGGCGGGGTTGACTCGTGGATCGAGGCAAGGGAGGAGCATTTTTTTTAAACCATAATTAATTATAATTTAAAAAAATAATTAATTATAATTATAATAATTAATTATAATTAATTATAATTGATAATAATTAATTTAAATTAAAATAATTAGTTATAATTAATTTTAATAAATTATAGTTAATTATTAATATAATAATTAACCATAATGATAATAAAATTAATTATAATTTATTTTAATTAAAACTAATTACTATTAATAATAATTAAAAATAATTAAGATATTTAATTATAATTAATTATAATTAATTATAATTAAATATAATTAAATACTATCAGTAATAATTAAAAATAATTTTAATAAAATAAAATAGTAAGTGATTTGGATATGATTAATGTAGGATTCGAGCAGGATTTAGAAATTTGAGTTAACACCTCCTCGTCCTTTTTTGCCTAGAGCTCAGTAGATTTAAGGGATTTGGCCGAAGAAGCTCGTGTAAGGGAGAAAGTTACCTACACAGCAAGCGAGCTCCCGTCGTTGGGTTCGATCAAAAGGGAAGGGAAAGCCGTCGAGAGAGCGAAGTCGAACAGCCAGGAGCCGAAGAAGCGACTTGTGCACTCCTTACAGCGGGTGAGCTCCCTCGTGGCTCCCGATCAAAGTGTCGTAACTTCCGTTCGGACAGGAAGGGAAGTCGTGGAAGGAGGAAGTAGGGCGGCAAGGGAAGGAAGTTACCCTCACAGCGATCGAGCTCCCGTCGTCGTTTCCGATCAAAATGTCGTTACTTCCGATTCACAGGGAGGGAAAGCCGTTCCAGGAGTGAAGTCGAACAGCTGTGGAGGAGGGGGTTCGGCTAGGGCTTGCAAGTGAGGTAGGGATTTGATCTTTTTCTCTCTCTCAATCTCTCTCCCTCTCTCTGGACCGACCGAAGGTGGGAATGAGGTCGGAGGAAACGAGAGGTCGGGCGAGGATCGGAAGGTGGATTTCTGCGTGTGGGAAGAGCGACCCAAAGGCTTCGTTTGGTGTCGTATTTAACGACTCAACTGAAGGTGGGATCGATGAGCTCTCCGCACGCGGGCGACATGACCTGTTCGGCGCCGTTGCAGAGCTGAGCAGGATTGGAGCAAGATCTCGGTATGGGCTGTATACAGGTAATGATTTAGGCGGCATTTTTTTTTTATTTCATCTCTTCTTTTTGTCCTTAGTTGCATAGGTCAACACCCTCTGATCATTTTTTTTAGTATATGCACACAAAAATTAAGTATGGCGTACACTCAGTGAAACCTGAAAGCACACCAACACAATATACTTGGGCTGAATATGAATTTCCTCAAAAATTCACTGGGAACATACGTAATCAGACATAGAGTCACTTAAATTTTGTAACTATTGAACATCAATTCATCAAATTCAAGGACCATGTAGATTCAAGTTTCTTTAACAATTCTAATAAACCTTTAATTTTGAGATAAAACTAATTGCACATTGCCATCCTACATATTGAAATATATAAGCAAGCAATTTTTTAGCATTAATATAATTTTATTTAATATTAAAAAATATATAGAAATTCCATATTTGAATAATGCCCCAAAATTCTACAACAACAACAACAAGCCTTTATCCAACTATGTGGGGCCGACTAAATGAATCATTTTTTCTCCATTGTGTCCTGTTAAGGGCCAAATTCTAATCTAAATCTAATAAAGAAAGATCATTTCTAATATTTTCTAACCAAGTCTTTTTAGGTCTACCTCTACCTTTCTTAACATAAGTCAAATCTAACACATCTACTTTCCTAACCGGGTCATTGAAAGGCCGCCGTTTTATGTGACCAAACCATCTAAGGCGACTCTCTCTAATCTTATCTTCCACTGGAGCTACTCCAACCTTTTCACGTATATGCTCATTTCGTATCCTGTCTTTAAGAGTAAAGCTACTCATCCACTTGAGCATCATCATCTCTGCAACACTTAACTTAATATTATGCTTCACTTTTAATGACCAACATTCTGCACTATAAAGCATTGCAGGTCTCACTGTCATCTTATATAATTTTCCCTTAAGTTTGAGAGGGACTTTTCTGTCACACAGCAAGCCCGATGCATTCTTCTACTTCAACCATCCAACTTGAATTCTACTAATATCCCCATCTATTTCACCATCACTCTAAACAATAGACCCAAGATATCTAAAACGTGTGATCTTATTAATGACTTGATCGCCCAAAGTCACAATCCCCCCGCTAGATCTATTATTACTAAAATTACACTCCATATATTCAGTTTTAGATCTACTCAAACAAAAGCCTTTAGACTCTAAGGTTGACCTCCATAATTCAAGTTTACCTTCAACTCCCTCTAGTCTTATCAACAAGAAGAATATCATCAGCACAAAGCATACACCAGGGTACAACCTCTTGCAAATGTCTAGTGAGAACATCCATGACTAAAGCAAAAAGATATGGACTTAAGGCTGATCCTTGATGTAATCCAATTGAAATAGGAAAATACTTGGTCAAACCACCTTGTGTTTGAACACAAGTAACAGCTCCTGCATACATATCCTTAATGACTTGAATATAAGCATTATTAATTCTCTTGGAACTTTATCATATGCTTTCTCTAAATCAATAAAAATCATATGTAGATCCTCCTTATTCTCTCTATACTTCTCCATCAAACCTCTCAATAAATGTATAGCTTCCATAGTAGACCTACCTGGCATGAATTCAAATTGAATTTGAGAAACATTAGTGTCACGCCGCAACCTATGATCCATAACTCTCTCCCATAATTTTAAAGCATGACACATTAACTTAATTCCTCTATAATTCACACAATCATGTACATCACCTTTATTCTTAAAAATAAGAATCAACACACTCATTCTTCACTCATCTGGCATCTTTTTAGTCTTCAAAATCATATTTAAAAGTTTAGTAAGCCAAGAAATTCATTTATCTCCTAAGCATTTCCACACATCTATTGGAATATCATCAGGTCCAACAGCTTTTCCACACTTCATTTTCTTTAAAACCTCTTTAACTTCGGTTTTACTAATACGCTGATAAAAGAAAAATCTTTCTTTTGATTTAGGGTGCTAAGGTCACAAAAGTCAATCGCATTCTCATAATCTTCATTAAAAAGTTTAACAAAATATCTCATCCACCTTTGTTGAATATCCTCTTCTAATAAAAGCACTTTTTGATCTTCATCCTTAATACACTTCATTTGAACTAAATCCTTACTACCCCTATCTCTTTATTTAGCTAACTTATATATATATCTTTCGCCCTCCTTAGTATCTAATCTACTATATAAATCATTAAAAGCTAAAATTTTTGCATTGCAAATTGCTTTCTTATCCTTACGGGCCTCTTTGTATCTTTCCCAATTATCAGAGTTTTTACAGCTAAATTAATTTTTATAAAAAATATTATTATTTTTTATCTTTTCTTGTACATTTTGATTCCACCATCAACTATTTTTACTATTAGTAGCTTTTTCTTTTGATACTCCAAGCACATCATTTGCAACATTCTTAATATTACTAGTTACTTTTTCCCATATAACATTAGCTCTTAAGATCTAAAATCTTTTTGTTAATATTCTTTAAATGCTCCCATCTAATCCTAGAACAACGATTTACTTTATTTTTAATTTTTTGTCCATTCATCTTAAAATCCAAAACTAATAAACGATGTTGGGTACATAAACTTTCATTCAGAATAACATTAAAATCTTTGCAATCTAAACAATCTATTTTTCTTATAAGAAAATAATCAATCTGAGTTTTATTATATCAATTCTTATAAGTGATGAGTGATGAGATGCTCATCACATTTTTTAAATAAGATATTAACAATTACAAAATCATAAGATAAAGAAAAATTTAATATGGCCTTATCACCTTCATTAGTCACTCCAAAGCCATAGCCACCATAAATGCTTTTAAAATCATCTACCTCTCTGCCAATATGTCCATTTAAATCTCCTCCAATAAAAACTCTTTTTTCGAAATGTATCTTTTATATTAATTTTTCTAGGTCATTCCAAAATTTTAATTTTGAACGCATCCAAACCTACTTGAGGAGCATAAGAGCTTATAATATTAATATTTTAGCATTAACAATACTCTTTAAAGCTATAATTATATCTCCAATTCTATTAATTTTTACCACATCATCCTTCAAACTCTTATCTATAATCACACCTACATCATTTCTAATATGACTCCTATCAAAAAATCATAGTTTATATCCTAAACTATCAATCTCCTTAGCCTTCTCTCCAACCCATTTAGTTTCTTGAATGCCCCAAAATTTTATTATAATAATATAATTTTACAAAGCTCATTTAAATAATAACTAATTACACAGCTAAACTTTGTATGATGCATCAAACATTCATATGTTCTATCATACGAACATTCTAATTATATTTAAACAAAAACTAGTTCATATTGAATAAATTTTCATATTTAAACACCCTTGTTCCTCATCCTTGCCAGAAGAAATTCTAGAATTCTCCATCTTCAAGCAGCTCTAAACTAAGATCACCTACAAGAATCTATAAACCTCTCATGGATGGGAGTACATTTGTTGCCAACCTAATCCAAAAAAGCTAAATAGATATAGCACCCAAACCTTCATTCCTCTGACTTCCCAGCAAAATATGATATTTCATCGTGCAAAGCATCATAATAGTACATTGTAATTTCTGAAACCATCACATCTTTTTTAAATCTATAAGCACAAAGATGATTATTCAAGCAACATTTGTTCTCCATCGATGTGCCAAGCACAACCAAAGTAATTATCATAATCTTGCCAATAACTTTCTCCACAATGCCACGCAACATATTATCAATTTTCTAGTGGACACAAATAGTGATCAAAACTACAACATCTACAGTCCATTTTGCATGACAATGCTTAGACGCATGGGGAAAGATTTGATGTTGTTATAGACAATGACTTCATTATAAAGATATCATACTACCTTATGTGTTGACATGTAGGGTGGTCAGCTTAAATGAAACACAAAGATGTCGTAAAAATAACATGTAGCCTTAAAAATAAAAGGAAAATATGATATGAATTGAGTTAGCATCCATCAAAACAAACCATAAAAATAACAAAATATCAAGGAACTATTTTTCTTAAGATATCTTAAGCTTGCGATTGGATTGAATGCCTAAACTTTCCAAACAATCACCTGTATTTGGATTGCAAGAATTAACTATTTCAATTTTGAGCATTACTCAAGATTACTTCAATCGAAGTCTCCCCCTAAGTAAGGATTACGTTGAATTAAAGTCATGAGAATCAAGTTTTGCTAACCAATCACACACATCTGTCAGACCACCTCAAGGATTACTAATCCAATCACAAACCAAAAAGCAACCAAATGATAAATATATGGAGAGAGCATGGTCATACTATTTCATGATGATAATTAATAGATTGATGTACATGATGCAACCTCACATTGGTTAACACTTGATAGTTGTTACACAATCGAACAAGTTGGAACCTAAAAAGCTTATCTAATAAATAAAGTAAATGATAGAAAAAAAAAAGTATTCCAATCTAGTTAAGTGATGTTGCATATGCGTGAAGATCTAAATCAATCTAAAGATGCTACCAAAGATTGCATGCGGACAAACATGCCCAAATAACAACTTTGAAATGTTAACAAATAAAAGATCACGATATTATCACCTGCTTTCGAGAAACATCTCTCGCCAATGTCTGACCCAGAGTCTCTTCAAGATCCAAAACTAGCATTGGGAGCCTGTCAAAATTCCACCCAACCACCCTGCACAAAGCCTTTGCAAGACCACGATGAGCAGCTCTCCGCCCTGTCTTCGACACATTACTACAATGCTGAACAAGCCCAACACAATCACCATACATTCTCCCTTTCTTCGCCCCACTACCCTCACACACCAAACACAAGAACTCACCTTTCTCATGATTTTCCTCGTAGTACCTCCTCAACTCGTTGTCCGTCGTAAAGATCTCCAAGAAAAACTTGAAAGCCCTCTCCTCCACTTCTTCCTCCTCCTCAACATCCTCTTCCTCTAATTCGCCAGCCGAATCACCTTCATCGGAATCATCATCACCGTCCTTGTTAGAAAAGAATCTCCCGCATGCAACCACGCCATTCTTCTGTGCGCGAGCAGCCAGATCCGATGCGAGATACTCGGCGGAGGGAGGGCGAGGGGCAAGCTTTGGCTGTGGCTCAGGCCAGCTTGTGGCGACCGCGTGATTCGGATCCGGAGCATGATCACATGGCCATTCCTTCTCGAAGACAACCGCTTTCTTCTTTTGACGTTGATTTTTTCGATCTTTCCTGAGCCTGCTAGAGAATCTGGGACGAAGATGAGTGAGAGTGTGTTTATGGTTAATGTTCGAGTTTACGATGGATAATGGATGAGATCCCCGATGCCAGAGGCCGTGAAGGTATAGAACCTCATCGCGCAACCAGTTTTCCCGGTAGAGATCGCCGTTGTAGTAGGCCATGGCGGAGGAATCAAGACGGGAAGACTTGGGGCAGCCGGACCCTAAGCGGCTGTTTGTCTACCTGTATGATTTAAGAAAGAAACTCAAAACATGTTTAGCTTGGTTGGTAGGACGGCTGGGTACCCTCCATCTCGGATTCATTCTTCTCGGGCGGTAGCGCCTACTTATACGGATTTAAGAGGTATTAATTACGGGTTCTAATGAATGTGAGTAGTTCGTTCAAGTCGATCGAGATTTATGGACCGTCAAGCGCTCTTAATTAGCTCGAGAGTGACAGCGAACGTTTCCTAGTCATCAACAAATTTAAATAATAATAAAAAATCTGTTAATTGAGATTTAGTAAATATTTAGAGCATTATGACCTTACAGCTGATTAGCATGACAGCGGTTAAATTTTTGATAAATCAGTTGGCTATATTTTTTCAACTTTAAGATTTCTAAGATATAATAAATATTCAAATGATCAAATCAAATAAATGATGGAATTTAATAAATGATGGATTTTAATCAATAACAAAGCTAAAATAAGATTTGTCAAAAACAATAAATTTAAAATATTCAAAATTTTAATCAATAAAATTTATGTTAAATTTTTATTAAATTCTATCAAAACTATCAAATTGTATGCTTATACATTCTCATATAGGTACTTCACAAGTAGTTAATTGATTTTTACTGAGGGACTGAAGCCTAAATGAACATATCTCTCAGAAGGAACACTGGCCATGATGAAAAAACAATTAGCCATCAAGCATGTTAGCATTACTCTACAAAACTACGGCCTCTCTCTCTTGACAAAGTTGTTATGCGAGGACTCGCCCAAGCGAGCTGAATCGAGTAGTCATCATCTTCACTAGGCATTATGAAATGACTAGCCCAAATTCATCCATGATCATCCTTCATGATCAAAACCACTTAACCAATTTTGACATCCCCACTCCAGCTATAAGAAACTCGCACACGTTAATGGTTGTAGCTATAATCTCTCGAGTTTAAGCATTCCTCTGCTCGTGATCACTTCTCCTCAGAAGGACTCGTTTCTAGGAGTTTGGATATTATCTCAATGGACTTGCCACTATGTTCAGAGGATACACCTTCATAGGCTCACCCTTTATATGGGACATCGAGGACCCATCCAACACATCGCCCATAAAAACTTGCACAAAAAACTTTCCCTAAAATCGTGAGCCATACTATAAGCAAAAATCCAAGTGGAAGTCAATTAGCTAGGTCACGTATGTATGACAACCTATAATCAGGCACAAAAGCTGTTGGCCCCTGGCTGTCGTCAAGCTCACACAATAATTATGACTTATACCTCCTTTTTTTTTTGCTTTCATCTAAGGTGATGCATTTTTTACCTCTTCCAAACCATCATTGAACCCTCGAATCAACAGCCCTCTCTTCACATGTCATCCCATAACAGCAGCCAGAGTTGGCTACCTCTTTCGCTTGCTCTTAGGTATCTCTGTATGAGACTTATTATAAAGCCCTCTTAATTGGAGGAGAGTGTCGTTACCCATACAAAAAGGTTGGAGAAATACTTACCCAGTGCATCACATTGGCTCCTTCGCTATCCTTCCATTGTCTAGATCCCATTAACCATCTTCTAGATGTTTAGAGATGACCCATTATCTTGCCCCGGGCTAACCTGTCACCTCGCCCGAAATGACACACATGGACCCTAAGATGGCATATCATCTAGCTCGAGGTAAACAACAACATTGCTCAAGGAAGTTTGGTACCTCACCAGGGCTGTCTCATCTCATCAACTTTTTTAAGCTAACAAATCATCCCTTCTTAGTCTACGTGCATCTCTACAGAGAGAACACCTTCCTCCTCCAATGATGAGCCCGTTGATATCTCTCTCACCAGGAGCTTGCTCTACGTAATGTATATATTTGGAAAGCTTTAGATGGAATATCTGTGTTATAGAGAAAGTTTTATGAGCAGCCGACATCCAATACCTTCAATTAAGATTTCATCTGTGATAATTTTATTACTGTTTTTTACAACGGTTTTTTATATAATTTTTTCTTTGAAAACAACAAAAAAAATGATAAAAGGTATACTAAATGAAAAGTTAAGTATACACTTACATTTGATAAATGTATAATATGATAGTTATTGATCTTTAAATGTGTATTGTTTAAAGGTTATTTATATGAGAAATTATTTCAAATGTCATGTTTACACATCTGAATAAATGTTATGCAATGCACTATTCCTGTGTGCTAGAAATAGGCCACACGTAAAAATCGACCAACTCACCACAAATCGATTCAGCCATTTTGAGGCCTTCTGTGCATCAAAACTGGGTAATTTTAATGTCAAATAGATTCAGCATGGAAGTAGATCCTTATGACAAAATCTTGTGCTATTTTGAGAGTTTTTAATCATTGATTCAACCCCCTCTGAGGAAAACTAAATACTAATTAGATTGAACTAATTTGCATTGAGGTGTGAGCTCCACATCCTGATTTGTACTTAATCAAATAAGCAATTTCTGATTCCAATAACATGTAAATAGAGGGCAACAGCCAATATAAGGATAATGAAAATAAATATGCAAAGCTTCTCACCCTAGAAACTTATTGAGAGGAAAAGAAAAGAAAATGAGTAGATACATTGACAAAAATCCACCGTTACAAGCTTGGCAGCACAGATTCTACATACGAAGTTTCCCTCGTTGACTGATTAACATTTACAATATTAAAAAACCATACAGATAAGCATGGAACAGCCTAATATACCTTTTACAATGAAGAAGGAGAAGTTTGAGATTCCATATTTTATCCTCTTGTCATTTCGTGATCTGAGACTTCAACTATTTTGGAGCTTTCTGATATCCATGGCTGATAAGCACCATCATGGCACAAATTCTGCAAAGCAATTGCCATCATTAACAACCACCTAAAACATCTGATAAAGAAATGCTTGAAAATCAAACTGGATATTTGTATATGATCAATGAACACTCAATATTTTTTAAAAAAGATTAATAAATTCCAGCCTGAGTTGGTGCTCTTTGTTTATCACATAGGAAGTATAATCGATAGGAATTTCACATCATAAGCATGATGATAGAACCCTGCCAGATGGATAATGCTTACTTTTGAAATTTTTATGTTAAGGAAATTTTAAAATTTGATCGAATGAAATGATTAAGATTAGATATAAAAAATACCTTTAACCAGAAAAATAATCCACGTAGAAGGTTCAGCGCTTGCTGAGGATCAGAATGCTCCAATTTTTTTGCAAGATCTGCAAAGTCAAGCCCAATTATTTATTTTCTACTGACCAGAAGCTTGAATACATTGCTTAAACATGGATTCATACAATAATCTTTGGAATTTTGCTATTTGAGGCTTAATTTGAAGCATTGATTTGTTGCCATCTTTTCTCTTTTGAACTAGAACAGAAATATTAATCTCCTTCCATCCTTCTGTATATATATATATATATATATATATATATATATGTTTAATTCAATAATTACTACTACACCATCCAATATAACTCTTCCTAATATGTCTACTTCACGAGTAACAGCAATCTTCAAAACAGAATAATGAAGTTTAAATGTTCAATTACCTTAACTGGGCCATCAATCCAAGTGGCCAATCAACAGTACTATACAATCATTTTATATAAAGCCTACGCATACACTAACTATACATTTTAGCATAAGGATTATCTGCAAGCTTAAGCTTAATGACATTTGTACACTAAAAATGTATTGCATCAAAATATTACCATTGAAGTTCTTAATTATTGTCACCTGGAAAATGATCAAGATATGAAAATCCCATTTGCCTTGTACTGAACGATTTACTCTGGTTACGGAGATCCTTGTGCCGAAGTACTGGTTTGCGAAAGTTTGCGTGCTTCCAAAGCATTTCATGTTCTTGCTGGTCATAAGGCTTACTAAGAACAGCCATAAGTTTCAAATCAAACGGAGATACAATGTAGGAGTCAAGAGGTACCATGGACATCTCATCAGCTTCACAAATCTGAAATTTTATGTTTGTAGAAAGAAAAAGAGTTAGCGGTTCTAAAATTTAAATAAAAATATTAAAAAAAGAGAGAGAAAATTTTAAAGAAAATTTTATTTTTGAAAAGAATGCTATGCTAACAGGTTACATGAAGTGCTTGCAAACAAAGCATTTGAACTTACAACTACATCATGGGTTAGATTACTTTCATACAACACCAGTTCCTGGTTGTCAGAACGAGTAGCACCTTCATTTGCTGACCTTGGAGAGGGTTGGATGCTCTCAAATGAATGCAATGGCATAGGACCCCGATCATCTAAACAAGTTCCTTCGGCTGCCGCTGATGTTTCATTGCCCTCATAAATGACTGTAATTGAATTATATTCAAAAACCATTAAACCATCTTGGATTTTCAAGTAACTTAGAAATTCTTCATAACTGTCATCAGCCAGACTGCTTTCAGCTTGGTTCTTGAAAGAGTCAGATAAATCAACAGTCATATTCCTGATGTTCCGGAATTCTTTGTCACTACCAACCACTAGTTTATTTTCAACTTCTTTGGACAGAAAGCTAGAAAAGTCAACAATCTCATTAGATTGTGCCTCTGTTTTCCTACAGATGCGCCTTCTTTTAGTTTGAAATTTTCCTTTTTTGACAAAGCTACAATGTCCTGAGCTTATGGCAGCATCTAATTGAAGGAAATTTGATAATCCATCATTGTTTTCATATTTCACAAATACAGGTAAGCCATTATCACCATCCTCCATTTCTAGAATATATGATTTCCCATCCTTCCTCAAGTTTTTCAAAAACACTTTATACATTGGATCCACATTATCTACTGGAAAGTAAATATCACTTGGACCATTTAAGAAGCTCCCATGGCCATTAGCTTTCAATTCCATCACCATTTTTAAGAAGTACAATATAATTATGATTGAAATTTAAAAGATGGAAGCTGACTCTGTCTGATTAACTCTTACAGACTAAGTTTTTTCAACACTATTTTTTTTTTCAGTGTCTTCTAAAGAAGGTCATGTATCTCAAATAGAAATAGATCATATCCAAGAAAAGCAACTATTGATTTGAGGCCAATGCCATAATCACCCTTTGAAGGTCCCTGTTAAGCATTTCCTGGTATGAAAATTCACCAATTTCATGTCAATTCCAACACCAAGATAAATTAGATTACATCATTATATCTTCAGCAGATTGGATTTAAATTTACTTCAAGTGTGAAATTTTCTAGCCAGCAGATTAACTAATTCATTGATCTGAACAATTAATGCAATCAAAGTAGAAAAAAAAAATATATGTTCAATGATCTTAAAAAGGAAAAAATTCAAGAAGAGCCATGCAGCAAAGGTAACATAGCTAATTATATTATTCCAATTTAGATAAAATTATAAAAGTAAGTAAAATTTATGAGGAAATTTCTTGGCAATTTTCAACTTTGGGTATGAAAATTTACAACCAAATTCAATTAAAGATAGCGGTGTACATGCTTTATGTAGTATGTTTTCTTTTTGACACAAAAAAATAAAGCATCAACTATCTGATCAGGACCATTTCTCTCATACGTTCTTATCCCTGTATCTTTCAGCAGGCTAAGACATTGGTTACATTCATTATTTCCACCAAAACTTCATACGACATTCAAGATACAAAAATACTGGAAAAAAAAATCAAAATCATCGCTTATTTGTGATGCCTAAACTTTTCCGTTCGGTCTCATTCATCGTCCAACCCGCCAACACTCAAAACCTACAGTTTATCCAGTAAGAAACAATGAACAAAACAAGTTAATCTGCAAATAATTCCAATTCAACAATTTTGCCAAATAATCTCAAGCATATAGAACGCATGACATTATAAAAGGCATAAATTTGACGCAGAACAACAGGAGTTAGATCAAAGAGGGAAACAAATAGAGAACTTTCTTCTAAGGGCGATAAACGCTGTCAGCCAAGCAATTCCAAGAACCAAACTTTAACCTAAAACACTATAGCAAATCACGAACTCAGTTGAGAATCTAGACGGAGAGCGAGAAGATGTACGTCGCCGCATTCTTAACCCTAAAATCACAAAGTCACTTTCATCTGACCTCACCTTCGAAAGCTGCGAACAAAGGGAAGACCCCGGGTCTCCAGCCAGACAGACAAAGCTTCGAGGACAACAAAGTTTAGGGGGTTGTTTGTCAATTTATAGGCAATAATTGATTTGGAAATTACAATAAAATTAGTATAAATTTTTTTGGGAAATTAGTATAAATTTCAATTTGTCAAACACTTTTCAACCCACCCTCAAAGCCCCTTCCAACATTATTGTCCACCGCCCACTTGCAAGCCCAAATCTTATTTTATTAGGAACCACAGGGTAGTGAAATCTTGAAAGCTATGATAACTGTTGGCTCACACTCCTTGATGCATGATTCCTAATGTTTGACATTGGGTTAGCTACTTGACATTTGTTCTATGACAAGTGCATACCACTTGGATTAGTGTCTATAGAGGTGAGTACATATCACTCACTTATAGGCTAGGCTAACATAAAATATAGGATGTACCCAGTCTACGATTCTATCAGGAGCAGTGATTGATTATATTGGTCTCATCACACTAGTCATGAAAAGGTGACTTAGACATCCTATTCCACCAACTTCTAGCATTTGTTGACGCCTAATATAAAAATTGTGTTATATTTTATAATATATTATGTAGAAATTGTATGTTATTCATGAAAAATTGAGTGAGAATATTAGAGGAGAGTAAAAATGAGAGATTTTATGATTGAATTTTATTCTCTTATTTTGCTCTAAAAAAGATGATAAGAAGTTGTATATAAATATGTGGAGATATATAATTGGAAAAGAAATAAATATGAAAACTCATTATTTAATTATAGAATAAATAAGTAGTTACATAACAAAAATAGAATGTCATTATCTACAAACTATAGGATTACTGTAGATGAAACGTTAATGTATCAGAAGAAACTTTATTAGGGATGCAGCTTTGGATAATATTTATGCATGCAACTATCATTTGATTCAAACTATTTTTATCGCACTTATAGTTCAAAATATCTTAAAGACTATCAAGATATAAAAAAATTGCTCTAAGATATTTTAGCCTAATTTTTTTCATTCTCCAATTTAACACCCACAGAGAAAAGAAAAAACCCACCTCTCACTTCTCCAATAATTTAACCCATTATTTTATTTCTTTTATTTATGACTTCAAATTATCTTCTTCATAAAACTCTCAATCAAAAGAAAAGGTTTACACCATTTTTTTATAGATAATCTATATCAAAACATAATACACATACTTATAACTCAAGCTTAATGTCCACCAAGAAGAATGAAGCTTAAAATTTAAAAAAGGAGTTTAGTTATAAGTTAATTAAGTGTAATAAGCTTAGTTTTACAAAAAAATTTAAATAGGAGTAAAAACATCGAATTATTTGACATTTTCTCAAAGAAAACGGTAATATATAGTTGACATATTAAAAAAATACCAACTAGGTTGTCATTTCCTTAGGGCTATTTGGTTTGCTAAAAAAGAAATGTAGTGTAAATTAAATACTTTGAGACTATTTAGTTGCATATAAAGTGAATGCAAGGAAAGTTTTTTTTTTTTTTTGATTTGTTTGATTAAATATATGCATAGTAAAATAAAATCACTGAATTATTTTAATTTGATTAAAAAATTTTGAGTTCACATTAATAATTATAATTTTATGAGATTTTGAAATTTATAGGCATTAATAAAATATATTGCTAGATGAACTGCGTTATCTCAATTTAAGTCATATTCGTAGCCGTCTTCAGTTATTAATTTATCATATTAAGTTCTAAAAGTAGCATATCTATTCAAAAGACTCTTTTTTATTTATTTTTAATGTATACAGGATAAATTCATTAGGCATTTCAAAGAATTCATCTTCATATTTTTTCTGAGGTTCTTATTAAGCATGCTTTGCAATAGCAATCAAATCGATGACGTACGAGAAATTATTTTGTGTGGAGATCGGACGCAAAACAATGTCAGGAGACTAATCAGAATATGACACTGACATCAGCAGTATCGAGTCGCAGTACCGAGCCGCAGTGCCGAGTCGTGGTACCGAGCCGTAGTGCGAGCAAGAGATGACATGGCATTCTGATTGATTCCGGGAGGGCGTTTGGCGGCGCTCTGCTGCAACAATGCCGATCGTGCACACAAATGGACGATTGCACCGTGCGAGCTATGCCGTGACGATCGCGAGCAGCTCGCGAGCTTGGGCAGCGATGTTCGCACGCAGGCGTGGGGGTGGAGGAGGAGATCGATGCAGCGCCTTTCTCGCAACCTTTTCTTTCCACTGAAAATCGTTCTCGCGCGTTTTGGGCGATTTCTTTGTACGCGCAAAATAGGTAACGGCGGAGGGCTCCGCGGATTTTATAAGGAAAAAATTAATCTAATTATTATATTTCTTAATGTAAAATATCATATATAATAATTATTATTTTCCAGTAAATTTTTGTTTATATAAATAGGGCAGTCGTTTCACAGTCGAGGTGGCCGGTCGAAGGGGTGGGATGTGCCCTAGCTCCTTGTCACTCAAGCTGCTATTAAGAGCCCAAGCTCAACTCAATGCTGTTGACCCTCCTCTCCTTCGCGCTACTCCTCTCTCCTTCTGCTTGCGAGATAATCTTTGAAGAACGATTTGAAGGTGATTTCAACTTGCTTCTCCCTTTTACAACATCCTAGATTAGTATCTACTTTTTCACCTGCTGGAGCAAACTATCGTGCATTTTTCATTTTCAAAAGAAGTTTTTTTGCTGTCTTCTTATACTTTGATTCAGTTTGATTAATCCTGCTCCTCTGTTATCTGATTTCTCATGCCAGTATCTCAGTTTAGCATGGGATTTATGTTTACTGTCTGTTGCAATATTCTTTTTACTGATTCCCAGGCCAGCTGATAATGTTTTCTCTTCTTTGGATTTTAATCGTTTAGTTGTGATAGATAGTGTTTTATTGGATTGTCAGTTTATATCTTTTTTTTTTGTTGCCTGGCCTGTTTGATCATGCACAATTTAAAGTGTAGTTTGGATCTCGAAGCATTTGCAAAAGGTTGCAACACAGCTTCATTTGACTTAGTTTAACTGAGTCAGTGCCCGAACGTGCCCAAATAGGCTGAACCAAGTTGAATGTGGCCAGTGCATGCTTCAATCTGCAGAACTGGAGCTCAGTCAGGTTGACATAGCCAGACTGACCGAGATTGGATTGAATTAGACCAGGTTGACTGTCTCTTTCCTCAAGCATGCCTGCACGAGGGGAAAGTAGTGGTGACAGCCAGTCTCAGCAACTCCAGCTATCAAGGCTGGCATATGGTTTTTTGGCTTGGTGTGGCCGTTGGTAAGGAGCACATCGTTATCTTTGGTTTTCACCGGCATCCTCATGTTTGCTAATGAAAATAAAAAATTCTTTTGATTTAATTAGAATTACTTGGAACATCATACTCCATTTATTGTGCCTAATTTGTTTCGAGAAGCTCCTCTTGGAGTGAGAAGAGCATTTTTTTTTCAGGGCATTAATCCTTGTTTTCACTAAATCTAAACAAGGAGTTGCCACCTCATCTTGGAATCTTCTTCGCCAAATTGGTGTATGAAACTTGAAAACTCCGCCACCATGAGGATTGTTGGTCCATGTAGAGGTTACAAGTTTCCTCTGTCTGTTAAATAGATATATCAGTGTTTCCCATCAATGTCTAGGCTTGACTCAAGATTGGATGGCTTAGCTAAGAGTTCTCAAGGGATGGTATCACCATTTATTTTTTGGATGAATTTTGATGAAAATCTATGTGTGATCATCATTAGTCATTCCATAAAAGCATCATTTACTGTTAGGCAATTTTTAAATATACCTTGGTCATGCCTATAAAGAGGCTCTCAGTTTAATCACTTAAAGAGATTGCACAAGTGGGAATTCAAATCCTTGATACTTGGCTTATTGTTAAACCATCCCTTTTAGTTCCCATACAAAACTCAATGCAAGATCGGCCTAAAGCCTCCTTGCTGGATCATGGAATCTCCACTCTCAAATTGATGTTAAACTAAATGCGATGAACAAGAATTGCAAGTTAAGAAATTAATAAGATTGGTGAACGTAGCTTGGCTTCCAATAAACCCTTTACTTTCTCAAGTTAGATTATCAAAATATGTCACAAAAGATTAAGCAATAGCAATTGTTTACAATTTGAGAATAGTAGGTCTTGCAAATAACAACCAAAACTTAGTAGATAATGCAAACGGCAAGGCAACGAAAACCCCAAATTTAAAATCTAGAACATTCACCTTGAGATCCCTCACTCACTCTTTTGAAAGTAGAGGTTAGCGGATGAAAGTTGCAAGCACACTTAGCGAAGCCACTAGAAGGCAAGTGATGCGTAGGATAGCAGTCGCCGGAGGGGTAGCTGGAGTGGTGGAGTAAGATGGTCGGCCAGTGATGATCCAACGTCCCTTTGATTTTTGTTCGTCGATCACGTCAACTAAGGTGTATTGGATGCGATCGATGTAATCCTCAACGATATCATCGAAGTCAAAGCCCACGTCAAAGAAAGGCGATTGGAGGATGTTGATTTGATCTCGATCGTCATGCACAAATCCATAGTCACATTCGGGATCCGCCATACGAGGGCATCGAGAGATCGTATAGGAGACGTAGTGGGGAGGAAGCCACCAATTGGAGGGACGGAAGAGGGTTGGGGAAGGGGGCGGCTCAAGGGGAAGGGAAATAGGGAGGGGCGGCTAGGGTTTAGGGAAGGAGTAAGGGAAATTATGAAATCTAAAATAAACTTCAGATTTAAGTGATTTTGGAGGGAGTCTAATTTGAATTTGAATTCAAATCAAATAGTAATTAGGGCTTTAATTGGGGAATTAATGGGGAAGACCCATGATGGGGCCGGCGGCATGGAGAGAGGAGGGAGGGTGTGGGAGGAGTTTTAAAGAGTTTCCAAGCGGGTCTTTGTAGACTAGGAAAGTAAATAAGATATCCAACTTAATTTATTTTTAAATTGGATCCATGATTAAAACTTTCCTTATTTGAATTTTTAAATAAGGAGCATTTGAAATTCAAATTTGAATTTCAAATGAATTAACTCTCTCCTTAAATTGCTAGAGCTAATTTAGGAAGGGAGTTATGATGATAGAAATCATCATAATTGAAGGGGAGCAAGAGGGGAGGCTGGCGGCAATGGGGAAGGGGCGGCTAGGCATTGGGTTGGGTGGGGTTAGGTTGGCGGGTGGGCTTGAGTGGTGGAATTGTGGGGTGATTTTGGTGGGGGAGGTGGCCGGTGGTGGAAGAGCTAAAAGGAGTCGGCGGGTGGGGTGGAAAAGGGAGAAAGAAAAGAAAATAAAAGAAACCACAAGTCGCGGACTCTTCCAACGGGTATTTCGCTTGCTCTCATCTTGAGCTCTCTTTCTCTTCTCTCTAGTGCTCACACAAGAAGGAGAAGAAGACAATAACAAGATTTCATTAAAACATTCATCATCCCAATACAAAGCATAGGGACCAATATATAGATCTCAAAATTAAAGAAAAGAGAAAAGACACTAATGCCCTCGGGGCTATAAAGAGACTCACTACCCATGAAGGGTAAACTAGGAAAACATAAAATAGAATACATATAACATGAAATACATCAAAGGTAAAGGCTCTGAATCGTAGCCGTCGATCTACGACTCCGTCGACGGTACACATGTCGAAATCTCTGACTAATGTCCTCATCACAAATAGACCATTGAATCCTCCTTTTTGGGCTCTTGCACAAAGCTCAAGTTGATTGACCATATTCATCTTAATGTCTACTCGTGGATTGAGGAATCTTGATTCTTAGTGGACTGCTAGATCCTCACTTGCAATTTTTGTAAAGGACCACTCCTAGGAGCTTAATTTATCCTAAGACTCTCTAAGGAACAAGAGTTGTCATTGCCTCCAAACTTAACATTGTTTTGCACCTTTGAACTCAACATACATCTCCTATTTCGAGGCTAACATTCATTCCAAATTGAACTTCATAGTTGTTGCTAAGTTTGCCTCATTATGGATGCTAAGATTTTCCTCCTCTAATTCCTAGCCGATCTTCCTCGGAAATGCTAAGTTGACCTCCCTTATGAATGTTAAGTTGACTTTCATCATTAATGCCATTGATGCTTTGTTGACCTCCTCGTTATCTCCAAATTGACCTTCATCACGAATTTTGAGATAACCTCCCTCATTGATGCTTGGCGTCCATCCTTCCTTGATTTTAAGTGGGTCTTTATCACAGACACTTAGTTGGCTTCCCCATTGATGCCAAGTCTACTTTCAACATTGATTTCAAATAAGTCTTCATTAGCTATCCTCCCGACCTTGACGATGATTTGGTCTTCATCACATATGCTTTGATGGTCTGCCTTTTTAAGAAGCAGATTAATTCTTTTTGGTTCTAGGATGGTTGTTTGTAGGAAGCTAACCAATTATTGACAACCAATGCTCCCAAATAATGTGTTAACCTTGTTGTGGATCTACAAGGGCTAGCCATCCATGGAGGGGATTGTTAGCAGGTATCGATCAACTCTACATTAAGTTCCTTGCACCCATTGGCATTCTCTCATTTTAGTAAGACCTTTTCTCTCCATCAGTGGCAATTTTAGTTGTAGGCTTGAGGTTCATTTGCATTAATGTTTTGAGTTCTGTTGTATTTGATAAACAATAAGAGCACCCAAACACCATTATCCATAACCCACCTTCTAGTGCAAAGGTTGATTACTTTTATTTGATTTCATATTATGGCCTGTCATTTTTGATATAATAATCCATTATACTAGAAAAAAAAATCGTGATAGAGGATTAGGGAGTAGAATAGGTGTTAGAGGATTAGGGAATGGTTGTAGGAAGTAGAAAGTTTAGACTAAAAAAAATCATATGGATAGAAGTTTTTCAAAATGATTTGTGAAGCTAGTTGAATGAATGTTTTTTGGTTCAGTTTGATTCTCCAATTTAAGCTTTCAGTCCTTCTCCTAAGTGAACCCGAAATCTAGTTGGTTCTTATTCCTCCTAGTAGCAGAATTCTAATCCTCACAAAAACCAGTTAAATTTTATTTTCGTTCAGTCATATTCCTCTTTATAGTAAATGCCTCTCCTCACAGAAATAGGTTAAATCAGTAAATTTTTTGCTTTTTTTAGTAGTCCAATCAACCTTTACGTTCTTTTTAGATTCCAATTTTGATATGAACTACAAGGTTGACTACTTCCCAATCATTTCCAGTTTCTTAAATTTTGGACGCAAGTAGTGAGGAATAGCAAGTGTTTAGACGCTGCCTGACATTCTTGTCATATGCTATGCTCGGCTATAGTGTTGTGCTGTGCTGTTGAATAAAGCGTATGGCTATTTGGTAAATTCATATTGAAATTACTATTTAAAAGTGCTATATGAGTTGTGATTATCATGAAAAAAATTAATGCAACACTAAGATGAATTGATAGATCAATCAAAATAAATATATTGTGGATTTAATTTAATTATAATATAATTTTCTAATGATAACTAGTCTGTAATTGAATTAATTAATTGATAATATGAAAAGTTGAAATTCTTTAATTAATTAAAGAAAAATTTAGTTAAAATGCTGGCCTTCTGATGACCCGGTTAGAAGAGTAGATGCATTAGATTGGGCCTATGTTAAGAGAGGTAAACCTAAAAAGACTTGATTATAAATATTAAAAATGACATCTTTGTATTAGATTTAAATGAGATTTTGACTCTTAACAGGCACAATGGAGAAAAAGGATTCATGTAGCCGACCCCACATAGTAGGATAAAGGTTTGATGTTGTTATTGTTGTATGAAAAGTTGAAATTCATAAAAGTAATTTTCAGGGAACTACTGTAAGTATCGCTCCAAGAAGCTGTTTTTTTATATTTTATACAATAATGTTTTCTTTGGATTCTTAAATCATACATCTTTAAACTGTTTTTACTCTGCTTGAAGTTGCTTCTACTCTTCAAAGAAGTAGGCAATAAGCAGCTATACCAAACATATTCCTAATCTTTTAAGGATCAAGTATTTATTCCAAACATATCTGGATATGCTCATTTATTTAAACAAATTACTCGTCATTCTTGTGCTCAATTATGAAACTTGGCCATTGAAACTTGAAATTTGTTTAAAACTTGAAATAATTTTAAATATCAGTTAGGCCTTTATTAACGAGTAATTTGTTTTTCTTGTGTAGCAGTGATTTTACATCTTTGATGACAAAGTTGTGAATCTTTTTAATTACTATCTTTTGCTTTCAAGCAGCATAAACTTAACGTTGAATGTAGTATCCATGCATTTGGTTGTGTTTTATATTTTTGATGTGGATGCTAAGATTATCTATGCATTTGGTATTATAAAAATTTGTGGAGTGACCAATGAGAAATCATGACAGATTGAATTCAGGACCAACTTTAAGTTCTTTTTTTTTGTGCGTGGAGATACCTACAAAGAATATTTAAAGTAAGGTACCTTAGTTTATGTTTTTTGTAGATGACACTTCTAATTGTTGAGAATTATGTTGAAATAAGTGGTAGGATAATATAGAACAAATACTTAGAATATGATATTTGATTTAGTGGTTGCTATTTTGAATATTTATCAATTGATCCAAGTGTGAATTATTTAAATATTAATGATTTATTGTATGGATGAATGAAGACATTTGAGAATATAACTTTTAGATTAAAGCTGTGTGGTTAAAATGATGAAATGTATATGAGGATGTTAGACCGGTTCATATGGGATTGGCTCATGCGGAATCGAGGTGGAACTTATCCGTCTCCTATACAGGCTGCTCAAACCGCATAGCCAAAAAGCTCTGATTAGGAAGGATTTAGGAGGAGTTTAGGAGGGAATTTTGAATGTAGGGACTGTTTAGAGATTTCCTTTTGGACTGCATGCATTAAATAGTTTGTTTTCTTAGGGTTAGGGCATCTTGAATTTGGCTGAAATTTGAGATCTCCCTTAGGTTTTTGGGCTCTAGCGGCGTCCAGAGATTTGGGAGAGCCGGATCTTCCTCTCCAATTAAAGATTCACTTATATCTTGTATTTTCTTTCATAAAACTTTCAATAAAAAAATGTTCTTGTGTGTTATATTTCAGTTTTTTTGTTGTTGGTTTTCTGAAATTGTTGAAATCAGATTTCAGCCAAGACTTTTCCATTTCTACAAGCACTTCCTATCAGAGGACTGTGCAATAAGAAAATATCATGGAGATTTAAAGATAATTTTTATAAAATTGCAACCGGAGCAAATATGCTATCTTGTATGGGCGATAAATAAGTTATTGTTGGACACATTATGCATGGTAGAAATGAGAATAAGATAGATCTATGGTAAAACTAGGAATGTTAGATTAGGAGATTATCATATTAGATGAATAATTTGATTAGCATCTCCTGAAGATGAGATAGCTGAGAATTGACTTGCGTGATTTGTAGATTTACAAGGAAGGACATATAGGCCAAAGCTAACTTGAATATAAGGTAATAAAAGATTTGCATAAAATAGGGATGACATCTTATGGAACATGCATTGAGGATAAAAACATAATGATGATTTGTAAAGCTGGCCTTAATTAGTGAGCATAAGGCTAATGATAATGATGACGATAGTCATGAAGGTACTACTGACATTTTGACAAATGGTAATAATATTCAATCATGTGTTCCGTTTTAATGATTCGGTTTGTCTTGCTTTTCTAACTCTGGAAATTACCTAGTTTTGCTATTTTTACTTCCATTTTAACCGTGCACTTCGTTTTGCCTTTTTCAGTTCTGAAAATTACTTTGGGTATTGCTGTTTCTGCTCCATGCTAATTCTTTCTGCTTCATCAATTTTTTTATTTCGGAAAGATGGCTGGGAGAGTCGCTGGGTGAAATCAGATTGGAAAAAAAGTGAAGGCAAGGCTGGATACTTTAAGCACACTTCGGGAAACTGGGCTGGAGACCCAGATGATAAAGGCATGTATCAAATAGCATTTCATTTCTATATGAATTTTTATTGCATGCCCTTTTATATGCTGCTCTAAAGTCATTTGTAATATCCTTTTCTTAAAATATTTCTTCTGCTACGTTACTGGCATAGTCTTCTAATTCCATTGGTTAAATTGAGGTTGCCATATTTTTTTGGTAAGCTTCCAGGGATTCAGACATACCCAGATGCCAGGCATTTTGCAATATCTGCAAAAATTTCAGAGTTCAGTAATAAGAATAGAACACTTGTGCTACAGTACTCAATAAAGTTTGAGCAGGACATTGAATGCGGGGGTGGTTACATCAAGCTTCTTTCCGGTTATGTCAACCAGAAGAAATTCAGCGGCGATACACCATACAGGTCCTCCTCTGCCCCAAACTTATGTTTTTTCCTTTAATATTAGACGTGCATGATTAAAATTTCCATTGCCTTTATTGAACATTAAACTTCACTTGCTATTAAAGATTGGTGTCTGACTATACCCTTATAGTCACACAACTTTTGAAGGGGCTTGTAGACATTTTACACTGTTTTTGGTTTGGAATCTAGACAACAAAGTCTTCTGTTTTATGAGTATAGTTGTGATGATTTAGCAATATGTTCCAGTCCTTAAATTTTTTCTTGCTGTTAGTAGAAACTGTATTTTTCCTAAACTTGTATGGCTAGCACTATGACGATGTATTATGATATTTTGGAGATGCACATTTCGAACCAACTTTTGTTTTCTATAATCGTTCCATCACATTAATGCAATCTCACATTTACCTTTTTAATTCAACAACCGATGAGTTACTTCACATAATTCATCTAAAGTAATCATGCACTCCTATGCAGTTTAATGTTTGGACCTGATATATGTGGTGCCCAGACAAAGAAGCTTCATCTGATATACTCATACCAGGGACAGAACTATCCTATGAAGAAGGATCTGCAGTGTGAGACAGATAAATTGACACACTTTTACACATTTATCCTCAGACCTGATGCCTCTTACAGTATCTTGGTTGACAATCGAGAAAAAGAATCTGGAAACCTGTATTCTGACTGGGATATTCTTCCACCTCGTAAGATTAAAGAAGTAAATGCCAAAAAGGTATAACAGCGCTGTATGTTTATTAACCAGTATATTTTTAATCTCTAATCAGCAGCTCTTTCATTTGTTGGAAATTGCTTCTATGGGTGTTTCTATAATGTGAATATTTTGCTTGTAGCCTGCAGACTGGGATGACAGGGAATACATCGATGATCCTAATGATGTTAAACCGGAGGTTGCCTACCACGTTGCATTTGCTGAATTAATACATCTTCTGAAAATAATGCGTGCCCTTGTTTCTTACATGTCAATATAATGCAGGGATATGATTCTATTCCAGCCGAAATTCCAAACCCAAAATCTAAAAAGGTATACAACGGGCAGCATAAATTAGTTGCAGCGAATGCAATTGTCAGACACTGCTCACTGAATAATCTGTAATATAACCATGGACATTACAGGTATTAAAATTTTGTACTAGTTCTCTGTTCTCAAATTAGTCTTTCTTCTCTGTTCATTTAGCCTGATACATGGGATGAAGATGAAGAAGGATTATGGAAGCCACCAAAGATCCCAAATCCAGCATACAAGGGGGCATGGAAACCAAAGGTTAAATCATAATGAATTCTTTAGCAGTTATGCGCTGGGTTCATAAAGTAAGGTTTGTTTCACTACTATTTCTTACCAATTACAAATTATGAAAATCACAGAGGATAAAAAACCCCAACTACAAGGGAAAATGGAGGATTCCCTGGATCGACAATCCTGGTAAGTTAAGATTTTTGGATGCTGTATTCTTTTTCTGTTGGTGCTTTGATCCAAGAACTTCATTATAGGGAATTATATGAATGTGACAGGTAATCATGTAAGAAAACCAACATAGTTTGTTCCATTCTGTGAAATTTTGAAAATGGGCTTGAAATGGCCTCAAAGGAGTAAGGCTGGATGGCCTACTGTACCATCCTAACTTTCAATTGTAAGAAGTGTAACTAAACAGCATTCATCCAAAGTATCATTATTTCACAGAGGTTGTTTGAGTAATACTGGTTGGTTCATCTTGTTATTACTAAAACTAAGCCTATGAAGGAGGACACGTTTTAACTTATCCTTAATTTAATTCGAATATCTAAGTAATTGTGTTCAATACCATGATTTCTCAAAACTATGATGAAAGCAATCTATCATCTTTTCACCCAGAGTTAAGATTTTGAGATGTCATAAACTGAAGAAAAAAAAAAAAGGAAGAGATGCGCCTGCAGCCCACATTGCACTTGTCCTCGTCCTCATTGCAACATACCGTGCATGAACCCCCTTCCTCCTTTGCTTCTCCCAAGCTGCACACTCTCTACCTTTTGATCTCTCAACATCTCTCGCCCTCTCCTTTGCACTTGTGTGACCCCAAAATCGTGTCCCTCACGAATTCCTCTCACTTCTCTTCTCGACTCACTCTTCGCCCTAGCCGCGTGTGCACCACTTTGCCACCACCGCCTCCTCTCCCTTTGTTCGATACTTTCAAACTGCACTCGTTCTCCCTTTGTTCGACCCTGCCACCTCTCTGTCCTTTTTTCTTCTTGCTTTCTCCCTCTATTTCTCACTCTTTCTCTCCCCATCAATATCACTTTCTCTCATTGTCAACCTCTCTATTTCTTTCTCCCTCCCTCTTTCTCTCTCCCCCTTTCACTCTCTCTCTAACCCTCTTAGGGGTTTAAGTGAGTCATGTCGACTCATGAGATGGCTCGGGCTTGACTCTCTAAAGGACTCATGAGCTAAGTTCAATGAGTTAATGAGCCAAGCTTGAACTAATCCTGACTTGACTCATTAGCTTGTGAACTGACTCGTTTAAAACATATTAATATAAAATGGACTTAAAATATATATATTATTCAGGATTTTAAGTACAAAAATTGTTAAAAATATCTAAAAATTATATTTTACTTTCCTATATTAAGTAATCATTTATGATTTATGCTCTAATTTTTCATCATTTTATCTTTTTATTATGATAATTGCTTCGATTATAATTTTTTTTTCTTTCATAATAAATGAGCCGGCTTGTGAGCCGGCTTGAACTTGTAGAATAAAGCCCGAGCTCGAGCTTGAACTCAATTAATTAATTAAGCTCAAGCTTAAGCTATGGGTGACTCGGGTTCGGCTCGACTCATTTACACCCCTAAACCCTCTCTTACCTTCACTCTCTCACTCTAACTCCTCTTGCACTCTCTCTCTAACTCTCTATTTCTTCATTTATCACATTCTCTCTCCCCCTTTCACTATGATCTCTTTCTCTCCTTTCTCTCTATAGAATAAGAGAGAAGTAGAAAAGAAAAAAGAAGAAATAAGAGAAGAAAAATGAGAAAAAGAGAAATATTAAAAAAATATTTTGCTTAGTCGCCTTGTTTTATCCTCATCATCATAGCCTCATGCACAAAGTTGTAAGATTGTATACTTTTAATAAATCTCCAAAATCTTGAGTGCAGTGTGTTTGATGTGATGAGCGGGACCCGAGTATGCTTTTCTATGGTGTGGGAAACTTAGGCAATATTTTTAATGCAATGAGTAAAGTTTTGTGCATTTTTCTTTATTTGGTGAGCAAATTAAAATATATACTCATGATATGATAGTAAAATATTACAATTTCAAATAGGTACCTGAAGACTCATATATAATTTTTTTGGCATGTTGGAATATAAGACCCCTTGGTCACAGTGTTGCACGACACCGATCATGCACACCTTTTTTGGCTTGTAGTCAAACCAAACACTCTTGAAGATGCCTTTTATGTGAGGAAGACGCCGGTAGGTTATCAAATATTTTCGTGAATAAGGGACTCTAAAAAGAACAAAATAAAAGTGGCTTGTAAAAAAATGCAACTAAAAAAATTGAAAATTACAAATATAAACTTCCAATGTGAACTATATAAACACTTAAAATGATAAATAATGACAAGACTTAAACTTGAAATAGTACTCTTAGGAAACTTGTTATGAGCTTGGAGGGCGGCACTTGTGTAAGCGCTGGAACATAAGATAGAGCGTGAAATCAAACTTGGAGCTCAATCCTTAATTTGAATTCAAGCACAGTGAGGCGCAAGATTCTCGCGTGTTTTATTGGGGATGTTTGGCTGGTTCTCATGAAAACATTTTTTATTTTTCATTTAATATAGTTCATTATAGTTTGCTCTCTGTGGCTATTAGATGGTAAAACTGATGGAACATATGGTATTGTTCTGCATGGAGAGATGCATTTTCCGCTGTCAAACTCCATGCATAAGGTTCCTGATATACTTGCATAGTTACTGCAATGCTTGTTTATTGCATTTTTAAAGTTCATCATCTTTTTGATCTTTATGGATCCTGTTCACTTTAGCTTACATTTTATCCCCACCTCACAGAATTTGAAGATGATCCTGACCTCTATGTGCTTAAGCCTGTGAAATATGTTGCCATTGAAGTATGGCAGGTGAGAGATTACTCAAGATTTCTTGATCTGAAAGCATCAATAATTTTGTGTGATGACTATAATTGTGATAAAAATATGCAGGTAAAGGCTGGCTCAGTTTTTGACAATATTCTTGTATGTGATGACCCGGAATATGCAAAACAAATTGTAGAAGAGATTTGGACGAAAAATAGAGAGGTAGGGATAAAAGTTACTAAAATGCTAAAATCTACCAAAATTAAATTTGCGATTTCCCTTATGTTCATTCATTTAGGCTGAGAAGGAGGCCTTTGAGGAAGCAGAGAAAATTAGAAAGGCCAAAGAAGAACAGGTGAGAACTAAGTGTTGATTTCAACTTTTGATTACGTGGCTATGAATGTAAAATTTGATAATTGTTTTGCAGGAAGCTCAGAGGGCAAGGGAAGAAGGTGAGAGAAGAAAAAGGGAGCGGGGATATGACCGTCATCATCATCGAGAGAGGGATAGATACCGTGAGAAATATCGAAGGGTATGCCAGTCTAGCCTCATGTGTATCTTTATTGACCTGATTTCAATTTACTCTGATATCTCAAGTCTTCTCCATTTGTTTATTTCTCTCTTTTGCCTGTTTGGTTTATTGTGTTTAGAATGCATGCGAAGCAAATCCCTGCAAAGTTAATTACGGTTGAATTCATTTCAACGTAATTACTTTGCTTCATATTTGTCAAGGCAAGTAAGGAAGCATTAAAAAATTTTACTTGCAAACACTTCATTTTGCATCATATTTCCACACAAACAAACAGCCTTAAACATGCATTTGTTTATAATTACATATGCTCGGTACTATTTCAGTGCATCTTTGAGTTGTACACACCAAATCTTGAGACACTTGAAAGCTAGTTTTTTTCCTAAGCTGTTGAATTAAAAATTTCACAAATTGGTGCACTTGGTCATCAAACTAGCTCTCTCTTGTGAAGTTTAGTTACTTTCTCCATCTCTTTGTTGCAGCGTGACCGTCATTTTGATGATTATCATGTAAGTTGTGCTGCTTCATTTAATTTCCAATATTAATGTTCTTCTCAGCTCATTTATTCAGTTTCCTTTGGCCTTTTTCTTTTTTTAATACTTAAAGATCCACATAATTCATTTGCAGGATGAACTGTGAGAGTTCTACATCAAAAAGCACCGCTCATCTATCGTTGGAAAAAGTAAAAATTGATGACTTTCAATTGCTGTGTTATATCGCTGAAACCCATTTTTTTATGGGAAATTTGGAAATACTGCGCTTAATGTTTGATGTAATCGGGTAATCATGAATTCAGAGAGGAGTCTTTAAGATGCTATTTTATTCTGTGTTCCTTCTCTAAAAGTTCAAACGCAATTACCTTTTTTATTTTTTCTCCTGATTGAAGGATAATATTGAGCCCTGATTATTGAGAAGAGGGGTAGATATTTGATTAGTTGATCAATTAATTAGGCAAATTTAAAGAGGAGCTTCTTCATTAGCTCCTAAGATGGTGGGTGTTAGATGGAGGTAGAGGGGGGAGGGGGGGGGGGGGGGGGGGGGTCTAATTATCTTGATAGGTGATTACCATCATTTGAAGCTTGCTTCGCCTGTGGGATAGACTGTGAACAATAAACTTATTTCATAAAGAGAAAAGTTACATTTTTCCCCTCCTTTTGACAACACAATTAGTCAATTATTGCCCCTTTAAGCCTTGTGGGAGAGAGGGAGGAGGTAAAAATAGCAAGAGAAATTAGACATACGAAGTTCTAAGAAATCATACAAATAACATTAACTGTAAAGGGTACATGAGTATGGAGTTTGCATTTATTACACAGAAAAATCATTAATTACTACAAAAATTTATTGTGCAGGATTAGTAATTTATCACTTAGAAATACAAAAATGAAAAATATGCAAAAGATTTTTAAAAAGAAAGGATGAATGTCCAAAGAGTTCATATTCAGCAAGGCGATAGTTTTATAAAAATGACGATGCTAAAAAACTAGCCAAGCTTGTTGAAGGTAATCAATCTTCTATTGCTTTTCAAAGAATGCCAGAGCTTCAGAAAGGTTGGGCAAAGCAGGGATTGCACCTTTTTTGGTGGTGGTGATTGCTCCGCAAGCATTTGCAAATCTGAGCACTTCTCTCAATTTATTTTCATCCTGTGGCCAAAAAATTTTCAAAAAATTTATTCCAAGCAGGATTGGTCTATATGCTAGTAGGAGAATTTCATCAGTAAACCAAGAGAAAATGCTGTTAGATAGCTCACCTGTAATACAGACGTATCCTCAACTATTTTGCTGAGTAGGGCGCCAACGAATGCGTCGCCGGCGCCAGTTGTATCAACTTGCTTCACCCTAAATGCAGCTACAGCCCCTCGGAAATCCTGCAGGATCGGTAAGAAAGATGCAATTAATTATCAGAATTCAGATCATGAATGTGATATTGAGAAAACTTTTGCTCTTCTCAGAGCTGGAGCTCATTTGGTTAGCTGTACATTGTAAAAAATGTTTTAGAAAGTGAAGGTTTATTTTCACAAATTTTAAGTGCAAATAAACTTCTCCTTTTATTAGGGGCATTTTAAAGGTGTTTGTACAGTTAAAATTTCTAATCATTTCTAACTATATCAATCAAATGCCTGAGAATCTAGAAAATTCATCCTTTTCAAATGCAATAATATTATACCAAAACCATTTACTACATCTGTGACAAACAAATTACATATATTTTACGTTTTGCAGTTACATTTTCTGTCAACTTTTTATTTTTTGAAATACGAATTTAATATAAGCAAATCCTATAATCTGAATTGAACTGAAGAATTTTCCATTTAATATAGAAAACGCATTGAAATAATTAATGGGCAAGATTTATTGTGGCGTTAGTAGTCATTCACCTTGGTGTAGTACTTGCATCCCTTCTCACCAAGTGTAACCAGCAGAAGCTTCAAGCTCGGCCGCCAAAGTGTCAGGGCTACTTCGTCATCCACTGAATCTTCGCCGGTCAAGAATTCCAGCTCAACATCACTAACCTTAATGATATCAGCCTGGTCCCAGATGCTCAAGATTTGCTCCTTAGCATCAGCTGCGGATGGCCACAATGGCAGCCTAAGGTTTGGGTCATAAGAGAGTAACAATCCAGCTTCCTTAGCAACCTCCAGGGCTTTTAAATGAGCTGACCTACATGGGTCTGTGATCAAACTTATAGATCCGTAGTGGAAGACTTTTGCCTGGGGAGTAGCACATAGTGAAAGTATTAATAATAACATGTCAGCAATATCAAAATAATAATTTTTATTACAGATGTCACTGTCAATTTAGGGCTTCAAGGAAAAGCAAATTGCTGTGATAAATCACAACATAATCAGACTAAACTTCAATAACAACAAAAGGGCAAAAAAAAAAGAAGGCATTATCAGAACATATTCTCAGTTCTTAAAAGATCATTTAGCATAATGCTGGAAGCAAGTATCAGTGCTGTAACAGTAACTTCCAAAACATTTGGGCATGGGAGAAAAAAAATCTTTGTCAAGACATAATGAGAAAAAATACAGAACGAAACGAAAGAGAGAAGATCCATACAATATTCTGAAGCAACACCATGTGATCGTTTAAGACATTCAATGGCTTACTCTTAAGAAGCTTAAGACTGCAGTTAGTAGGAAAAGGATGAAATTTTAAAATAGAAATTGTTAAAAATTTATTTTTTTGTTATTGTCATTTTAACATGTAGTTATTGGAAAAGATAGCATATTATAATTAAAACAATATTGGATGTCTTCTATGGGATCCCTATAGAATTTGATGTAGGGCCCTCTCCATAAATGAATATAGAAAACTATCATGTTGGGCTAGAGGCTATCCATTATCATGCGTTCAATTGCCTTTCTAGTGGTTGTTGAAGCTATCGTATTCAATGATGATTAATGTTTTATAATCATGTTATACACAAAATGCATTATATTTAATAGTTAATAAGAGATAATAAGCGATAGTGCTACTGTTTAAGGTCTACGACTGTGGTAGAAAACACCACATCCAACTGTAGCTTCTCAACTCGCTATTAATTCACCAATCTCATTTGATTGAGCATCACCCTGCATTTGTAATCATATAGACACTGTCACGAGAGACTTAGTTTGATGTCGGCTAAACTTTCGATATATTTAAGGTGCCGACAAATGAAGAAGATTGTGGCATGCTCTACCAACACAGCGTTAGAGTTAGAGGTGAAGTCGAATGAAGTATATCAGTATTTCATGCATCATTGGACGTCAGCGCGAAATGAGTTATTATAGACACTGTATGTAAAAGCCATGATAACATACAATAATGAGGGGGGAGAGTAACCGCCATCAGACCATTGCCTGGCAGCCGATTGGCAACCGATTGTCGGCCTTCGCCTGATTGCCAATCGTCGGTCCTCGACCTAGCTATCGACGCCGAACCTCCAACCGACCAACTACAGTTGGATCTCCGACTGATCACCGCTGGACCTCTACTCGATTGTTATCGGACCTCCGTCTGGTCGCCGTTGCTACCAGACCTTTGCCCGACCACCTGCCAACCGCTGTGGTCAGAGTTTCATCAACCGACTGTTTGTCAGCTATTTACCACCATCCGACCCGCGACATCCCGAAAAAACTCTACCATTATTTCCACCGATTCCCCAAACTTTTATAATTTCACTGTCTCCAAGATAGGTGACGGGCCAACATTTGTAACTCACGTATATATACTGAAATCTTTTAAGTGGGCGAGGCCTCATGATTTTTTCCATTTTGAGTTTTTCACGTAAAAAATCTCTAGTGTTTTCAAGCTCTCTCATTTATCTGTTTGTGTTAGAAATTTATGCAATGCTAGGACGTAAAATGTTCTCTCTACCATCGCAAATTATGTAGCCCACAACACTATTAAATATGTTGTAATTCATGCATAATGTCATTATTAAATATTAATCATAATAAGATACCATAGCTTCAACAATTATTAAAAAATGCAATTGAATGCATAATATTGGCAAGCATTTGACCCAACATGATAGTTTTTTATCTCCATTTATGAAAGAGGGCTCCATATCAAAATCTCTAGGATCTCATAGTAGGTATCCTATGTTGCTTTACTTTTAATATACTATCTTTTTCAATAACTACATATTCAAATGACAATAATTTTTTTTATTTGACATACAATATTTTTAAAATTATAAATTTATATAACATAAATTAAATATTTATTTAAAAATTAATTATCGCAATGCAATCATCAATCAACTTACAAAATATAAAAAGCAATCATTCATTTTATTAAAATTTAGAAAAAAAAGAGCCAGTTGCCTATTTAGCGGGCGACTAGCTCTAAATAAGAAAAAATTAATCCTAGTAGCCCAACCACCTATTAAACAGGCGACTAGGCCTATATTTATATTTTTTAATATTTTTTATTAATTAAAATTTTAACAATATCTACTTTAAAAACTATAGAGGAATTAGGTTAATGTGTCATACTTTAAAATTTTGGAAGAGAGTTATTGAGCATAGGTTATGGCCATACATGTTAATGGCACGACATAGCGCATCAAAATATCACACACTATTTGAGCCATGCATGAGCAATGGCGTAAGGCGCAAATGACGTGGGCTATTTTGTTAATATGATATAAATTTCAAATTATGAATTATAATTGAATTTTTAAGATTTATATATTAATATTACAATTAATTATTAATCAATTAAACATCAAATTAATAAAATATAAAAAAATTTAAAGAATTTAACCTTTTTGTATGATTTAAAGCTGTCATTTTTGCTATTTGACAGAATTTAGGCTAAATTATACTTAAATCTATTGATGTAATTTTTTGTAGGATTTAAAGTTGTTATTTTTGCTGTTTGACAGGATATTTATGCTTAAATTTTGCTCCAATCAATATATTATTTATTATTTAATAGAATTTAATATTAATAAATATATATTTTTAATTATTTTATATTGTGCGCTATGTTTAAAATGGCATGCGCTGCACCGTGCGCAATGCGCCACAGCTCCACGGAGAACTTTGCATTGTGGTGCGTCATTCGCCGTTGATAAGTATGGTTATGGCATGATACTAATATTTTTTAAAATCAATTTGGATTCATGCCGGGTAGGTCTGCTATGGAAGCTATACATTTATTGAGAGGCTTGATAAAGAAATATAGGGAGAATAAGGAGGATCTACATATGAAATTTATTGATTTAGAGAAAGCATATGATAAAGTTCCAAGAGAAGTGCTATGGAGAATTTTAGAAAAGAAAAGAGTTAATAATACTTATACTCAAGTCATTAAGGATATGTATGCAGGAGCTGTTACTTGTATACAAACATAAGGAGGTTGGACCAAGTATTTTCCTATTTCAGTTGGATTACATCAAGGATCATCTTTAAGCCAATATCTTTTAGCTTTAGTCATGGATGTCCTTACTAGACATTTGCAGGAGTATGTAACCTATTGTATGCTTTTTGTTGATGATATTCTTCTTGTTGATAAGACTAGAGAGGGAGTTAAAGGTAAACTTGAATTATGGAGGGCAACTTAAGAGTACAAAGGTTTTTGTTTGAGTATATCTAAAACCGAATACATGGAGTGTAATTTTAGTAGTAATAGGTCTAATGGGGGTATTGTGACTTTGGGCAATCAAGTTATTTATAAGAGTACACGTTTTAGATATCTCGGGTCTATTGTCTAGAGTGATGGTGAAATAGATGGAGATATTATTAGTAGAGTTCAAGTTGAAGGAATGCATCAAGTCTGTTGTGTGATAGAAAAATACTCCTCAAACTTAAGGGAAAATTCTATAAGATGGTGGTGAGATCTGCAATGCTTTATGGCGCAGAATGTTGGCCATTAAAATAGAAGCATATAATTAAGTGTTGCAGAGATGAGGATGCTCAGGTGGATGAGTGGCTTTACTCTTAGAGATAGAATGCAAAATGAGCATATACATGAAAATGTTGGAGAAGCTGCAATGGCAGATTAGATTAGAGAGAGTCACCTTAGATAGTTTGTTCACATAATATGTCGCCCTTCTGATGACCCGATTAGGAGAATAGATGTATTAGATTTAGCTTATGTCAAGAGAGGTAGAGATAGACCTAAAAAGATTTGGTTAGAAAATATTTGAAATGAACTTTTTTATTATATTAAATAAGAATTTGACCCTTAATAGAACACAATGGAGAAAAATGATTCATGTAGCCGAACCCAAATAGTGGGATAAAGGCTTGATATTGTTGTTGTTGTATCTACTTCAAAAAATTTTCCCATAAGAAAAATACTGAGCCATTAAGCCTTCAATAAACTAAAAATGAAATATAGCAATGTTATACACCTCCAAAAGAATCTTATTAAAATTAATGTCATTTCATTTACTTATGTGGCAGTTGATGTGACACCTTTTAATAATGAATATATTAATACTCGAGTCCTCTTATCCCACAAATACCTCTTCATGGTCTCATACTCAAGAAATAAAATATTCTGCCCATTTTAGCTTTAGCCCACTTATTTGATTGAGAAGAACTTGAATGAAAAATATCTTTATTTTGTTCGATTTAAAAGAACGAGTGAATAACCAATAAATTGAAGGGCGAACAAAACCTTGATGTTATTAATACTTTCAGTTTTACTTTAGTTTTCAATATACATATATCAGCTTCCTTGCGAACCCAATCAAATCCTTAACAAAAGCATAGAAACTAGGAATATTAGCCATGTATTTCCTCTGCATTTGCTGAAAAGAAAATAAATGTAAAATATATTTAAAAATCATATTACAATAAAGCAGAGGATTCTATAGTCGAAAACTGAAGCAATAAAAGATTAGACCCCTTAGGTACTCTCTAATCTATATGTGAGTATAAGGAAAATACCAGAAAGAAAAAAAAGTAGTTGACTTCTTGTGATGTCATCTGAGAGTATGGTTGACTTCATGTGACTTCATCTAGGAGTTGCAAAAGAAATTTGGCTGAGTAGATACTGGGAGTAGGGTAGATTTAGGATATAGCTTTAGAGCCTGAAGCTCATTTTATTTATTCTACCTTCCCCCATCACAAATAGAGCATTAGAGCTCTTTTCACTCACATATCTCTCCAAGGCGGCTAGGATTCTCAAGGAGAAAAATATCTCTTCTAATATGCCCTTATGCAGCATATGATTTTTATATCAAGGCTGGCTAATGCCTTGGAGTTTTAGATAATTTAGGTGGAATAAACTCCTTAATTCCTTCCTAAAGAATCTCCTTTACTTTCCACTAATTTTGACTTGGTTTTCTTCAGTCCTTCAAAGGTGGCCAACCTTTTCATGCTTGGATTGAGTTTTGAATTGTATTTCCCCCATTTCTTAAAATATTATCCCATCCTCTTAGAAAGTTTTTGGATCCTTCTAGAAGGTTTTTAGTCTATCTAGAATGTTCTTATTGAAAGACCTAGAAGTTTTTGGAAGGCTCCTCTCACAAATCCTAATTGCTTCTTGAGGACTTCAGAAAATTTTGGAAAACATTTTTTAGAAGATTCTTAAGGACTATTTCTAACTTTAGGCTTGCCTTGTATGTTCATGGTTCCTCTGGCATGTCCTAAAAGGTTCTTGGGGACTTTGGAAAAATTTAAAAATATTTTTCTAGAAGATTCATAAAGCTTCTCTCAAAGTTTTGGCTTGCCTCATATATTCAAGCTGCCTATTGCATGTCCTAAAGCATTTTCTATAAGATTCTAAAAGCTTCTCTCTAAATTTGAGCTTTTAAATTTGCAGGACTATTTTTAATCCTTGTAACCCTTGTCTCAAAGAAGCATGGACTCCTGTGTTTAACTTTACTCAATTTTCTATGAGGTAGTTCCTAACATATGATTTTTGGTTCATGTGAGTATGATGGTGAAATCATGGCCAAATAAAAATAACTAACATGCTATACTTGAATAAAAAAAAATATAAGGTTTATTTAAAAACGTGTGCCAAAAAGGCCACTACTTGTGCTTCTACAATGTAACACAATTTAGATGAATTATTTTGCTTCTTTGAAGCTAAATATCACATTTTGGGCTTCATTCCCCATTTAATAATAATTGGGATAAATTCGTTATGACTAAAAGGCCAAAATAATATTTTTCTAGTTATTGTTCATAAAAATGTTAATATGAGTTAAAGATATATTTGGCCATCCATGCCAATTGTCCTCATAGCCAACTGAAAACATTATGATAGGTTCAATAGAGATGCATTATCTCATCAACAATACAATAAGCTTATCCTACCGTAAACTTTAGAATACAATTCACTTTCCCTTAAAATATCACTTCCAAATTTCAACTTCCTTTAAGAGATGTAAAGGTAAAAACATCTTAAACCCAACATCCAAGACTAAACAAAACAGTGACAACTAAAAAAGTTAAATTCCAAATCTTTAATATGCTATGAGCTACGATAATACACCAAACAATCCTCAGCATTCTACCAATAAGTTCAAGAAATAAAACCTTTAATAGCCGAGAAATGCAAAACAATGACACATTACAAGCGCCACTCCATTTATTTTAAAGATGTCCATCCAATGACAGACAAATAATTTGAAGAGGAACTATATGATCCTTCCACCCAAAAAGGTAATACCTTCACCATAAGGCCAATTAAAAAGTGGCAAAAAAAAAAGCATCTTCACAATATCTTCCTGCAATGATAGATTCACACAAATGCCCTCTCAAACATCCAACCAAGACATGGTTTTTCCCTCTAAAAACCTACCTAACTCATAATCCTTAGCCAATATATAGTCAAGATTTAAGCTACATGTTGCCGAGGAGAATTTTAAGCTACATAACTCCTACCTTCTTAAATCCTATTCACCCTAAATCTCAAATATTAAAACTTAAGCGGCATGACGCAAATATTTTTAACCTTAAAAATTTTCGGCAACTGCAAAATCAGAGCTACTGTCAAAAAATAAATAACCATTTAAAAAACTTACTTCGAACAAAAAGATAAGTTCTACGAAAAAATAAAATGAACTAGTAGGATCAAGGTAACTGGAGAAGCAAAGAGACTAGGAAAATTATGACGAAAGACGTTCTCGGAATTTAACCAAAAAAAAAAAAAAAAGATATTGGAACATGCAAATGGCGGAAACAAATCCAGAAGCGACAAGGGGAAGTGAGAAAAGAAAGATCCGACGAACCCTGCGGATGAGATCGAGATGGAGTTCGGCGGGGGTGAGCAGCATGTCAGCGCTAGGGTTTCGGTAAAACATAAACTCGCGCTCGCCGTCAGACCGGAGGGTGACGAAAGCTAGGGCGGTGCGTGCTCCCGCGTCGAATGTGACGCCGGCATCTGATACCCCATTCTCGCGGAGGATCGCAGCGAGCATGCGGCCGAACTCATCGTCTCCGAGCTTTCCCATGAAGGCGGCGCGGCCACCGAGTCGGGAAACGGCGATGGAAACGTTCGCCGGAGCGCCGCCGGGGGCCTTGATGAATGCCGGCCCCTCTGCCAGCGAGACCCCAGAAACCGTCGGAACGAAGTCTATCAGCATCTCTCCAAAACTAACCACGAGACTATCTTCGTCTCCGCCAACGCCGCCTCCCACTGCCATCGCCGCCGCTGGAGAGAGAGAGAGAGACAGACGATGCCGATTGCCGGGGATTTGGTCTGGAATTGGGTTGCTATATAGGGGAAGAAGGCTGGCTGGATGACAGGTCCATTGACTCGTAATCTGGGTCAGATTCTGTGTGCTTTGGACGTTTACCTGAAATGTGAAAAAAGGAGGGGCGCACGTGCAAATTGACAACTCAGAACCAAATACCAATGGGCAATGGGTGGGTCATGGGTGAGACTTTCTTCAATATTTTGTCTGAACACGATAGGGCGCCATTTCTAAAAAATTAAGGGCTAAAGTATAAATTTGATTCAAGGATATTAATATAGATTTTCAAAGTCTTTATCAACTAAGATATTTAGGCCTAATTTGATTGGGCGTTTTTGATGCTTATTTCTTTTTAAAGCAGTAAAATTTATTTATTTTTACTGTTTGGTTTGTCAAACCTCGTTCCCAATAACTCCATTTTTTCATTTTTCTGCTGTTTTGAAAAAGATTTTTATATATGCTTCTCCGTTAAAAAACTCCTTTTTTCTGAACCGATGTTTCTTAAAACTATCTTTTACAAAAGTACCAAATAACCAAACGAAGCCTTAGTACCCATTAATTTTTTTCTCTATTCACACCTCTGAGGTGGGCCCTATATAAATAATAATATTTAATATGTAAGTAATTATTTATTTTATTAATATAATATAAATATAGGATAGAGAGAATAATGTAAGAAAAATTTAATGGAAATGAGCTTAAGATTATATATTATAAAAGCATGAAATTATGGGATGTTCTTAAATTATGTATAAAATTAGTGAAGCAAATAATTTTTAGATTTTCTTAAAATTTATTTATAAATTTTCTTTCTTAATTAAATTTTGTGGTAATTGAATTAAAGTTTTAACTCATTTCTCTCTCTATCTCTTTCTCCCCTCTAAAGAGGTTAGCAACCATTTATCTTTATCTAAAATATCTAGTGGCTAATCTTCTCTATCTACCTAATTTTCTCAGTAAAATAACTAAAAATCATTAAGTTGTACATACAATATTGTAGAGGCCTGAGTTAATCTTAGTTTGAACAAATTTGATATGATTAGTTATCTCGTCCAACACTCTATCAAAATAGAGAAGTCTATTAATTACTCATCATCTTATTCATCTGTTACAAGATAACCACCCCTCTCTCATCTTTTGGCCTTGATCTTTTGCATGATCATTGATATGTCACAAAAAAATCATATTGATCGGACATGAATCTCAATGCACATATTTGAATTGAAAACTTTAGAAATTAAATTCAGGATTATTTGAATTTTGGCAAATTTGTTGTCAAACTAAATGTCTTGACAAGACAAACCCAATGGCGACAAGAGTGATCAAATATGAGCCAAAATTAGTCCTGTTGCGGACTCAAATATACGCGGCAATAGAGTTTAAATTTCCGTCTCAGCGTTGTACGTATATCCAGCACACAAACAGAAGAATGAAAGAACACCAGGATTTTTACGTGGAAAGCCCTGAAAAAGGGAAAAACCACGGGGCCACGCCCAGTTGAAAAAGTTCCACTAGTGTTGTTTGAAATACACAAGGCTGATTCGTCCTTCAAATTCAGGACGATCAGAATACAATGAGTATCAGTTACAAGGACAAGCAGAGTTCCGACGTCACTCGGGGTGTCGAGCAGAATTCCGGCGTCACTTGGAAAGAAGTCTGGCGTCACTCAGGCGTCAGATAGAATTCTGGCGTCGGGCAGAATTCTGATGTTGCTCCGGCGTCGGGCAGAGCTCCGGCGTCCCTCGGGCACCCGGGGGTGCCTCCGTAGTCTTCCGGCGGAGTTCCGGCGGTGTTCCTGCGGTGGTCGAGGAGGAGCTGTTCCCTCCTAGATTTCTCTTCTCTTCTTCTTCTCTTCTTTTCTTCTTGGCTTGGGTCCCCTCTTAAGAGAAATGAGGGGCTATTTATAGTTTTTTTGGAGTGGCATAGCCCGTAAATATGTGAGGGATCAGGGGTAAATAGGGAGTGATCCGGATGAACGGCCGATATTGAATCCCTTGATCGTGAACCGTTTATCAAGCATTTGAAGGTCTTAATGATATCAGAATTCTACGATCTTGGGCTCGTTGGATTCGTCTCGTCGAGCCGCTCGATTCGACTATAAGCTCGTAAAAATCGGAGACCGTTTGGTAACTCAAATTGCTGTTCGATGCTTCCAATAGCACTTCGGGTACTTGATTTGGGCTCATTTGGGCTCGGATTGAGTCGAATTTGGTGTTGTTGGATTCGTATTTCCGAGACGCTCAGTTCGACTATAAGCTTGCTGAAATCGGAGTTTAAATAGTCTCTGAATTAATTTTTGAAGTTTCCTACTTGAGTTTTTCCTCGAGATTCGTGCCCGATCAAGATAATTTTTTGGCGATATATCAGTTGCCCCCCTATTTTCGGACGTCGAAGCTCCACGAGTCCGAAAATACTTGTTCCGGTATTTTACATTGGCCGAATCGCAAAAAATTGCGTTCCAAAAATTAAATGTTTGCTCGAACTTGATCATAGAGGCTCCGTTGAGCTCCGAAAGTGTCAAAATTGAGTCCGGAACGTCGAAAAACGTGTCCGGGGACCCCAAAAACGTCCGATTTGGATCGTCCGGGCTCGAAATCGGAGCCCGGGATCGCGTAGGCGGCCGAACCGGCCGGCTGGCCGGCCGGCCGCCGCCTGCGGCGGCGCCCGCGCCAACAGGCGCGTCCGCGCGTAGAACCGCGCGGTTATCCCTTTAAAAAATTTTTTTTTTTTAAATGCGGGGCCCACATACAATAAAAAAAATCCAAAAAAATTCGAAAAATTCCGAAAAATTCGAACTTTCTTCTAGAAGCCTCCTCCCTCCAATTTTCAAACATTTTCCCCCTCTTTTTTCAATTTTTCCCTCTCTTTCTCTCCCTTTTTCATCCTATAAATACACCCCTTGGGGTAGGGGACAAAATGCCCCTTTCTTCCTCTTCTCTTCTCCCTCTTGCTTCTGGCATTTTGAGGCATTCCGCTGATTTTGAGTAGGTGACTTTCCCTACTCGACTCGGCGCCCCTCTCTTTGCGCAGAAGTTAGCGGATTCCTCTCTTCTCCCCTCTAGCTTACGGCATTTTGAGGCCTTCCGCTGTTTTTAAGTAGGTGACTTTCCTTACTTGATTCGGCGCCCCTCCTTTTGCACAGAAGTTAGCGGTTTTCCCTCTTTTTTCTCTCATTCTGGCTTTCTGACAGTTGAGGCATTCCGTTGTTATTCAGTAGGTGATTTTCCCTACTTAAGACAACGCCCCTCCTCTTGTACAGGAGTTAGAAATTTCTTTTCTTTTTCATTCCTTCATGTGGAGGTGAGATGTTAGTCGGAGGGAGTCTGACGGCGGTCAGCGGCCGGGCGGTGGTCCGACGAAGGTCGGGCTGAAGTTCGATGGCGGTCCGCGACCGGGCGGTGGTCCGACGAAGTTCGGGATGAAGTCCGGCGGCAATCAGCGGCCGGGTGGAAGTTCGGCGGCGGGAAGAAGTACGGCGTCGGGTAGAACTCCGACGAAAATCTGTCGGCCAGAAGAAGTCCCACGACGGGTAGAAATTTGGTGTCGGGTAGAAGCCCGACAAACATCTGACGACAGGCAGAAGTCCGACGTCACGTAAAAGTACAGCGTCAGGTAGATATCCGACGGGGGTCCGACGACTGGCAGAAGTCCGACGTTGGGTAGAAGTTTAGCGTCGAGTTGAAGTCCGACGAGGGTCTGGCGACGTGTAGAAGTCCTCCAACGGGAGGAAGCTCAGCATCGAATAGAATTTCGATGTTAGTTTGTCGATGATGGACGATCGGGTGGAAGTCTGTTGGCAGTCAACGACCAAGTTGGGAGCAGAAGGAGAGAGTTCAACGGTGCTGCTATCAGCAGTTGAACGAGAAGCCGATGATGGCTGATATAAAGTAAAGGACCACCGGCAGATATCCGACGAAGGGTCGATGATGGCGGGTGTCCAGTGGCATTGTGTTAAGGCAATATTCATCCATACTGAAGTGTGCCAACATCAGATATTACTGAATCAAGGGACCGAAGTAGTGCGATATGCCAATATTCTGGCAATACACTAACACTATCAACTGAGTGGAGGTCTGATGATGATCCAGTTATGTCCTTTCTTTAAAGGAGCAGTTGTAGGAGATGCTTGCGTGCAGTAAGGGAGAAGTCACTTAAATCCATCAAGGATATTTGACTGTGTTAAAGTTACTTGCTGCTTGATGATACTAGCTTGTATGAATGTCACCAGTGTACCGTTTGATTTCAACTTCTGGTGAGAAGAAATGTACACCTGAATCTGGATTTATGTAACTCCAATAATATTGTATATGAAATGAGGATTTGTCCCCTAGAGGGACCCGAATTGTTCTTGCATCTGTAAGACATGCTTTGTGCTTTTGATGTATTATTAGTCTGAACGAATGTGAGAAACATCCTTTTAGGATGTTTGACATATTTGAGACTGTAGGTCAAAGCCCTTGCTTGATGACGTTAACATGTATGGAAAAGGTCGAGAGAATCCACCAAGGATGTGAGACCTTTCCGAGGTTGTACGTCAGAGCCTTTGCTCGACGACGTTAGCTTGTATGGAGGAGGTCGAGAGAATCCACCAAGGATGTGAGACCTATCCGAGGTTGTATGTCGGAGCCTTTGCTCGACGACGTTAACCTGTATGGAAGAGGTCGGGAGAATCCGCCAAGGATGTGAGACCTATCCGAGGTTGTATGTCGGAGCCTTTGCTCGACGACGTTAACCTGTATGGAAGAGGTCGAGAGAATCCACCAAGGATGTGAGGCCTATCCGAGGTTGTATGTCGGAGCCTTTACTCGACGACGTTAACCTGTATGGAAGAGGTCTGGAGAATCCACCAAGGATGTGAGACCTATCCGAGGTTGTATGTCGGAGCCTTTGCTCGACGACGTTAACTTGTATGGAAGAAGTCGGAAGAATCCACCAAGGATGTGAGACCTATCCGAGATTGTATGTCGGAGCCTTTGCTCGACGACGTTAACCTGTATGGAAGAGGTCGGATCGAATCCCCCTGAGATTGATCATCCAGTGATTGAGACACAATAAAGATTGCGTATTTCTCGAATCAAGGATAAAGAGACTATATTTGTCAGTAGTTTTTCACTATCATTTGTATTCTTTTTAAAGAAAGAGACAATATCAAAACTGGACGAACAACACATTATATTACTGTAAGATAATAATTCCCTTGTACAACAGAAGAGATACATATAGGGACAACCACATCATTCGACTTGGTAGAAATACTAAGGACATTAGAATGACATCATACTGATCATAGAAGAGATACATGGTGACACATAACAAGTAGTATTACTAACACAAAGGTTCAAGTTGCAGCATTACTCAATCTCACCAACCATTTGAATATTATTCAATGGTTGTCTTTGTTGTTGTTGATTTTGCCCCCCAGTGGGGCGAGCTTCTTCTCGGGTAGGTGGGTTCCCAATAAACTGTCGAAGATAGCCCTGGCGGATAAGTCTTTCAATCTCATCCTTAAGTTGCCAACATGCTTCAGTAGTGTGGCCACGACTACGATGAAAGTGACAGTACTGATCTTGATTTCCTGTATTTGGCTTCGAAGGATGCGGCCATTTCACTTTGTCCTGATCTTGAATCGCCATTAACACCTTTGCTCGAGATGTGTTGAGCGGAGTGTACTCTTTCTCCTGCCGAGGTTCTCGTTGTGGTAATGGGGGCCTAGGAGGTAGATTGCTATTCCCTTGCTTTTTCCGTTGTAAGGAAGAATAATCCATCCCAGGAGCACCTTTGCGCTTCCCATTTGTCTGCTCGAACTGCTTTCTGTGAGCATTTATGGCTTCATCTGCGAAGATTTGTGCCTCCACACGATGAATCAGGTCGGCGTATGAATGAACCGTATCTCGCATGAGTGCCGAATAGAAAGGACCAGGACGAAGGCCTCCAAGGAAGACCCCTCGGAGCAGTTCTGGGTCCACTCCCGGAATCTGTCGAGCCTCGGTGGAAAACCGTTGAAAATATTCTTTTAATGTTTCTCACTCGTTCTGACGGATCCCAGAGAGATGAGAAGAATCCTTAATAATTCTTCGGTTGGCTACGAACTGTTCGATAAATACTTTGGCCAATTTGACGAATGTGGGGATTATTCCAGCTGGAAGTGAATAAAATCATGTTCGAGCCTGTCCTTTGAGTGTAGCAGGAAAAACCTGACATAGGAGTGCATCCGAAGCTCGTTGTATATGCATAATTGTTCGATAATGATCGATATGCTCATATGGGTCGGATGTCCCGTCGTAGGATTCGATGCTCGGTAGCTTAAAGCCAGCCGGAATAGTGTGTTGAAGAATGGATTCCGTCAAGGGTGACGACTCCTGTAAGTCCCACTGACGAAGGGGTTTCCTTACGCCTCCTGTAGGGAACTCCTCTCGAACCAATCGTCGCAGTTCGTGGCGTAGGGTATTGCGAGGGAGCTCAGCAATGTGATGTTGGGCTAACTCTTCGGGGAGGTCCAAAGGAATACGAGGTTGCCGACCTGTGTGCGGAGGATGGGTAGAACTTGCTGTATCAGCCAGTTCGTTATCTTGATGTGACTGCGAACGCCTCCTGGGTGGAGGAAGAGGAATCTCAGCTTGAAGATGTTCGATTTGAACAGCTTCAACACGTGGCGGATCTCGAGGGAGAAGAACCTCCTCCTGAGGTGCTAGGGTCGGTTGTCGAGTCTCTCGCAGGAGGTGTAGGATCTCGTTTTGAGATTCTTCCATCTTTCGGATTCGCTCCTCCAAAGAAGGCCCTGAGGTTCCTTCTCCAGCAATGTGTTGCCCCCCAGGAAGAAAGGAGGCAGAAACTTGATGTCCACGATTTATAGACTGGTTTCTGGATTGAGGAGAGTGGGAGCGAGAGGCTCCTATGAGGCGATTGCTACGCCTATTGACCATCGTAGCAATACTTGAAGTTGTGGGATAAGGTTCCCACAGACGGCGCCAAACTGTTGCAGACTCAAATATACGCGGCAATAGAGTTTAAATTTCCGTCTCAGCGTTGTACGTATATCCAGCACACAAACAGAAGAATAAAAGAACACCAGGATTTTTACGTGGAAAGCCCTGAAAAAGGGAAAAACCATGGGGCCACGCCCAGTTGAAAAAGTTCCACTAGTGTTGTTTGAAATACACAAGGCTAATTCATCCTTCAAATTCAGGACGATCAGAATACAATGAGTATCAGTTACAAGGACAAGCAGAGTTCCGACGTCACTCGGGGTGTCGAGCAGAATTCCGGCGTCACTTGGAAAGAAATCTGGCGTCACTCGGGCGTCAGATAGAATTCTGGCGTCGGGCAGAATTCTGATGTTGCTCCGGCGTCGGGCAGAGCTCCGGCGTCCCTCGGGCACCCGGGGGTGCCTCCGTAGTCTTCCGGCGGAGTTCCGGCGGAGTTCCGGCGAAGTTCCGGCGGTGTTCCGGCGGTGGTCGAGGAGGAGCTGTTCCCTCCTAGATTTCTCTTCTCTTCTTCTTCTCTTCTTTTCTTCTTGGCTTGGGTCCCCTCTTAAGAGAAATGAGGGGCTATTTATAGTTTTTCTGGAGTGGCATAGCCCGTAAATATGTGAGGGATCAGGGGTAAATAGGGAGTGATCCGGATGAACGGCCGATATTGAATCCCTTGATCGTGAACCGTTTATCAAGCATTTGAAGGTCTTAATGATATCAGAATTCTGCGATCTTGGGCTCGTTGGATTCGTCTCGTCGAGCCGCTCGATTCGACTATAAGCTCGTCAAAATCGGAGACCGTTTGGTAACTCAAATTGCTATTTGATGCTTCCAATAGCACTTCGGGTACTTGATTTGGGCTCATTTGGGCTCGGATTGAGTCGAATTTGGTGTTGTTGGATTCGTAGTTCCGAGACGCTCAGTTCGACTATAAGCTTGCTGAAATCGGAGTTTAAATGGTCTCTGAATTAATTTTTGAAGTTTCCTACTTGAGTTTTTCCTCGAGATTCGTGCCCGATCAAGATAATTTTTTGGCGATATATCAAGTCCAAATCATAGTCCAAATCAAGAGCCTAAACCATAATTGAAAACTTCATGATATTAATTGAATGACCAATGGTCTTTAAATTTGACATGCTTATAGTAGAATCTAGCGTCTCGAAGAGACATATCCAAGGAGCCCATGATCGCTTAATTCAAACATTATTAAAATACTTCAATGCTAAACAAATGCTTCATGATCTAGGGAATCGATACAAGCTATCCAACAAAATATTTAAATTTTTTTTCCATGTTTATGAGAGATGACACTCTAAAAAATGTATATATAGGCCCCTACTATCTACATGAAAAGGGTGGATGATAAGAGAGCCGGAAGCTAGAGCTAGAACTCTCTTGAGATTCAAGAGAACTCTATGGCTCTAAAGATCCTAAAGCATCATCGTCATACGACTACCTAACCGTTATCATCAAGCCTTCGTAGGCTGACCACTACAGTCCTTGGGCAACTGTTGCCCAATTACAATCTTCTGATCATCATTGTCCAACTATGATCCTTCCGACCTCCATTGCTTGACTATGATCATTTGGACCACCGTTGTCTAGCTACTCCAATGCCTAATGACTTCATTACTTATCATCGCCAATAATGTCAACGCACATCACCACTAATAAGATTGGTGCACGCCGTCAACACCAGCTCTGACTCTCAAAATAAGCACCATGATTTATGTTAAATTTTTTGGGTACAACCAAACAAATGAACGAACAAACTTCTAATAGTAGCTCACATATTATAGGACTCTTTCAACTTCATCAAAATAATATATTTTATATCAAGTTCTTTCCTCAAAAAAGAGTATCATTTATAATCAATAACAAATAATAGTTGAATCATTTTAACTAAATCAAACCCTCTGATTTTTCCCTTTTATGAGTTTTCCACATAAAAATTTTAGTATCTTTTACAATTCTTTCACTCATTTCTTATATTTTTATGTGATAGATCTTCATGCAAACTTAAGATTCTAAGCTCTATATCTTTCTACCACCACAAATATTTCGACACACAATAATCATATTACGAGAGAATTTTATAATCACAAATTATGTTTTATTATACTTATACTGACGCATTTACCAAAAGAACATATAAAAGCTAAAAATCATAATCTTTCTATAATATTGACTTCATTCTTTTTAAAAACTTACAGCTTGCAAATAAAAATTTTCGAATATCCGAAGCAAATGCATCAATATTGAGACTTGTTGAAATGAATGAAAAAATCAAATATAGTTTTAAATTTTTTAAGAGAATAAATACATAACTACTTCAATTTCTCCTTATAACATCACCAAATGATCCCAAAGCACAGCTCCATTAATGTTGCATATTTACAAATACATATTTTAAATATTAAAAAATAAACTTAAATATTTTTTTAATAATATTAATTCATTTAAAAAAAAAAGAAACAAACATATTTTCACACATTTTTATCTACTTTATCTGTAGAAAATCATTTTAATAGCAACTAAACAGCTAAAAATAATCTTTCTTTTCCGTGTAAGAAAAAAAGGGATATTCACTTGAACAGCACAATTTTCATCATTTTTCAAGTGGTTATGCTCTTTATTCCCCGTTTTCATAAAATTCCATTTGGAAACCAAACTCTATACATTAAGCCACAAAGCACATAAAGGTTCAAAGTACTTCACAAATCTCAAAGCCATACAATCTTGTACTACATATAATAAATAATAAAAAAAATGTCCTAAATAAATACAAAATTTTTTTGATATCATAAAATTCTATAAAAAAATAACAAAAATGAATCTTTAGTATTTTTTTTAGATATATGCAATATTAATTATCTATATATTACAATCATTTTTAAGTGTATTCAAAGATTTTGAAATTAATGATCGAAATATCATCTCATAAATATTTACTAAACCTTTGAAAGAAGCCGTGAAGATCGCCTACGAAGAACAGCCAAATCACTTGCAGTTTCCTGGACTGAAGAATTTAGATTTGGCGGTGAGGTTTCATTCTTGTTGTCAGCAACAATGTCATCCCTCTTCTTCTGATTCACTTCATTAACTTCTGAAGAACGAGATCTTTTGGAGACTTTGTTGTCTGAGGCATTCTGAAATGGAGAACATCTGCATGGACAATTTAATAATTTTGCTGGATTAGGACAAAAATGTAAAATGTGAATATTCTAATTTTATTACAAATGTAATGTTTGAATACCGACTTTGATTTCCTCTTCAGCAGATTGCTTTTGCTTTTCCTCTGCAAAGTTCAATTTGTATTTGAGTTAGTCCTTGAACTCACAAAGAGAGAGCAGCAGTAACTAAAATTTCTGGAAAAGAGTCTTATTCAAACTTGAACATATCAAATGATTTTTAAAAATGTAGAAAGAAATAACAGAAGAAAAACATGTCATTTGCTTGTTAAATAGTTAGATTATGATGAAGAAAACAAGCATCTAAACCACATTTTTATCTTCATGCAATTCTCTTTAGTGTTTGACATGTTGTATGCATGTTACATGGATTGAACACCATGATGCGAGCTGTTGTGATGGTAATATGAATGTATTATTTTTTACATAATCAAGATATAAATGACAATGGTAACCTTAATTTACAAATAAAGTATTGGATTCGTTTGCATGAGGTTCTGAATGATAGTGATCATAGGCATAATGATAGCAGAACATGTTTTTGACACTTATTATGATGGCAATGAGTGTTTATGATAGGAGGCATGTAGTTAAGTAAATAACATGATCTTATATTTCTATTATGGTTGTAGTGATTATCATAGTTATCATAATATATAATTACATTATGATTGATTATGATAATTTAAGCCTGCAATAAAGTGATTAAATTATCGATTCATAAGAAGAATAATATTTTGATAATAACTAAAGAAGAAGATACGAGGGAGGCGGAGGCCCAGGCAAAAAAAAATGGTGGCAAGGGATAATTTTCTGACAAGTGGACATTTTATGCAAGTAAATAGAAAATTTTGAATTTTGGATGATGATTTTTTTATAAGAAATAGAAAAAAAAAGGGGTGAGATGAGGGTGCTGGGTAGGATCAAGCAGTGAGGGAGGGTTTAAGTTGGGCTTAAGGCATGAATGAGAGAATTAGGATTTTAAGCAAATTATTATAAATCATATTTTGAGGAAAAACTTTTCAAAGATATGCATGGAGGAGGGTTAGATTAGTTGCATGGTGGCTTAGAAATTAAGGGAGGGATTTATTTCATGTGGATGCTGGGTTCCTTGTGGTGGGAATAATGTGTTTATGTATATTGTTAGGCAGGCTGGGAGGTGATGATAAATGGACAGGAGTTAGATGTGGTTAGGGAAATGTGGAGGTGAGGGGAATAGTGGTTGGTCGAGAGGTAGGCCGTCTAAATGAATTATTTAGATCCTTTGATGATAAGGCTCAACCAAGGGGTGAGAATGAGATGGTGAAGGGGTTAACGTAGGTTGGGAGGGGTGAACCCAAGGGCTCACCAAAGGGAGTCTAAGGCTAGCAAAGTGAAGCCAATACCTAGGGTTGGAGGAGTATATAGAGGAGGTGTGCAAGTGGAGTTTGGATTCTAGGGTAGAGGCCAAAACCAAGGACTAGTGAAATGAGTAGGTTTTAATAGTGAGGGTAAAACAAAGAAGGGGTAACTTGTGGTTTACATATGAAGGTTGATGAGGGGAAGGGCGATGATGATTGTGAAGGCGTGAGGGCTAAGCGAGTGTACTTAGAGGAAGAAATGAAATATAACAAAATAGAATTTTATACTTCATCAAAGGAACAAGTTGAACGAAAGTCGACAAGCCTCCACCCCAAGGTTGAGGCCACCAAGCTAAAAACCTTCCATAAGATAAATTTATTTAATTCTCAACTAACATGAGCTGCTATTACAAAACTGAGGAGGTATTAGGCTTGCTACTTCAGACATGAGTTGTTGTTCTTAGCCATGGGTCAAAGTGATGAAGAGAAAAAAAAAAAAGAGGAGAAATTTGGTGATTCTTTTACCAAAGCAGAATTATGAGGAGGAGATCTAAAAGGAAGGAGAACAGACGTGCTCATGCACTGGGTGTTCTAGAAAATGCTGAATTCGTGTTTTTGTGTTTAGCCAAGTGGCTGTGGTCGGTGACTTAGCTGAATCATAGAGTTTGGTTGTAACGATGGATATGTGACCCTTAGTTAGAACCTAATTGCTTAAGGTCAACATCCAAGTTTAATTGCTTGATTGGTTTAGACTGATCTTAAGACTTTTGGATATATTATGGGTACATGTTTTGATTTTATAATGGATTTTTAAGCTGAAAACTCCTTTAGCCCAATTGTATTTATCCTAGCTGACAATGTCTTCTCAAAAGTTTATGCTGGTGATCGTCCTTCTAAAAAAAGCTTAGAAATAAACGTTGTCCATTTCCTCAAACATTCCCAATGTTCTTCTTATTAATATGTCATCAAAGCCAACAATGGTGGCTATTCGACCTTTCTTTATTAAGATTTATGCTTTTATCAATACTTTAATATCAATGACTATTCCTTATCATTTTAAGGATATTGTGATGCAGGACTACAATGTTTTAAATCAATGTGATAAGAATTTGCACGATTTTAAAAAGACAAGAATAATTAAGACTATTAGTGATTTAAACGAAAAGAGAAAACGTAAGAGCGGTCACGACGTTTAGGCCAAATTATATGATAAGCGCTTGAATTATCAAAACAATACAGAATTACAACAACTTGCAGATGAAGTAGTTTTCAACAAAATCCCTAATATAACAATAAGATAGCAACATAGAAAGCACACTCAATCCTACGTTTACTAAGCATCCCTACGTTTACTAAGCGGAGGCAGAAGGCGAAGCACAACTCCTTGTGATTTGATCATCACCTACAAGATCAGTGAGATTTAGGAGATAAATGAAAAGGGGGAGAAATTCACCCTTGTTGAGAACCGGAGACAATGTGCCACTAAGCGTTGCCTAACTGTTCTTCAATGGCTTCTACGAGAGTATCCAGAATGCGCTCCACGTACTCCTCGACAGTATTATTGATCCTTGGGTTGACATCAAAGAAGGTTGAGTGGAGGATGTGGACGATGCCTTGCTCGTCGTAGACAATGCCGAAGTCAAGATTGGGATCGGCCATGCATCGATCTTGAAGTGTTGAAGTGTTGGAGTAGATGCCTCTTTGTTCTCTTTAAAGATTCTTCCTAAGAGAATGAAGTTTCTCACAAGAAATTAAGTGGAGAAGAGGACTAGGTGGCCGGCCAATAAAGGATGGTAGGGAATTCAATTAGGTTCAGATTTTGTGGAGGTGGGATGGCGGGAAATTGGGAATTTATTTCTCCTATTTAATTCCTTGTTTTAGAAAGAATTAAAGAGGAAAAGGGATGAAGGAGGGGGCGGGTAGGAGAGAGGGAGGGGGGATTTGATTTAATTCCAAAGGGGGAGATTTTAATTTGGAAAGGAATTAATTATGTGGGGGCCTTGGGGATTTCGGCCAAGGGAGATGGGGCCGACAGCTTTAATGGGGTGGGGAGGGGATTGTGGGGATTGATTTGGGTTTCTTATTTTGGATTTAGGAATTAGAAAAGATTTAATTAAATCCCACCTAATTCGAAATTCAAAAAAAGGTTAAATTAAGAAACTTTCCTAAAATAGATTTGGTGTTTTAGGAAAGATTTTGAAAATCAAATCAAATAGATTTTAATTCAAAATTAATCCCAATTATTGTCAATCTAATTTAGGGAATAATTCAAAAGGGGAGGGGCAAGGGCTAAGGAGGAGGGTGGCCGACTGTTGGATGAGGGCAGGAGGGATCAGCGGGAGAGGGGGTGGGGTTAGGTCGTTTGGCGGATTAAGGGAGGCGGGTGGGGACTTGGCCGAGAGGTGGAGGGGTGGTGGTGTGGTGAAGCCGGCGAGTAGATGGGGGATTAGGTGGTCGGCGGCTAAGGGCTTGGGTGAGACCCTAGGCCGACGGCTAGATGGAGAAGAAGAAAGGAAATTTTGATAAAGGCGAAAAGCCACGAACCCGGCCGTCTCCAAGGTTAGTGGGTGATCCAAATTCCCTTTCCAAGGGTTCTCTCCTAACTCTCTCAAGCTCTCGCAAGAACTCACGATGCAGAAAATTTTTACTCATTCAATCATTAATATGAAAAGAGAGGAGGGCTATATATAGCCTCATACAAATGACTCAACGAAAAATAAAAGACGACGATGCCCTCTGGGCTTACATATAAGTTCCCTTAAGTAAAGGGTAAAAAACGGAAATACTAATACAACATAAAATACTAAAAGACATAATATGACTCAGAAATACATCGACTCAATCGTGGCCGTAGATCGACGGCCACATCTCTGGTAGACTTTCCAAGCTCCGATGTCCCCATCATATTGCTAAAGGTCCAAATTTAAATATGATTCTATACACATTGCATAAAAGGAAAGCTTCATCCTTTGAGATGATAACAAAGAAAATTTTTTAGTAAAAAACTACCAAATTATCATCGATTAACACTACGGTTGTTAGCTCCTTAGAGGATGATGCTGCCAATAGCATAGTTAAGAATCATCGAATTATCAAAAGTGTGACAACCTAGGAGAGCTAATGAACCCTAAATTTTCTTCTTTAGGTCAATGAAGATACACAATGTTGACCTGAACAATAGATTATATATATATATATATGTGTGTGTGTGCGCGCGCGCGCGCGCGCGCCTGCTGAAATCGGCACCCCATCCCCCCTACAACGGCGCCGAAATGTCGCTTCTCTACGATATCTGCTCAAGACCTGTGATTACCTGCTCTTCTCGTCGTTAAAAAGCAAGTGAAACAAAGTCGAAGGCTTCAGTTGTTTAATCCCATGCACACGAACCTTCAGTAAACTCCCGCAAGCTCCCGTCTACATCTCTCCCTACAACTCCTATAGCTGACGAAGCCCCAACAGCCATCCGAACTCCTTCACTTTAGCCGAAAGATCCCAGTCTTCTTCTTCCCTACACCAGCCGCATGAGCCCTTGCTCGTATCCCTCTCCCGCAAACTCCTTCCGCCTCTAAGCCAAAACCATCCGATCTTCAACTCCTCAAAACCACTCCAGCTATCACGCATACGAGCCCAAAGCCTTCCGATCCGACCTAGTCACAAAGCCCATTCTTCTCTATATCTGATTTCTCCCTCCTGTACAACCGAATCGCAGTAGCCTTCCAATCCATCAAGCCGAACTCCTCCATCCGGCCCCAACCTAGCCGCAAGTACCCCGTCTCCCTCACTGCCGAACTCCCTGCGACGAATCCCTCTATTCGGCCGATCAAAGCCTTCCGCCTCCTCACGACTGGTTCCCATCCAGTCACCTTCCACTTGCATACCCGACCTACCTCTAGGTATATTTGTTTTATTATTATTATTATTATCATTATTAGTATATTTAATGCGTTTATATATATATATATATATATATATATATATATATATATATATTACGATTAAAAAAAGTCAAAAAAAGCAAGGAAAAAGGAAAAAAAAAGACAAATGAAATGAGAAAAAAGTGCAAAAAAAAAAGAGGAAGAAAGAAAAATAAGAAAAAGAGAGAATTCTGCATTTTCATCGCCGTTGTCGTCGACATTGCGCACTTATAACATTCTTAACTCAAAATCCTATTTTCAGCGTTTACATCGAGCCGACTGACCCCCTATACGCGTTCTCGTAGCACGGTGGGAGGGAACCCGGTGCGATGTTTACGGCAAGGCTGGTAGGCTATGTACATGCTCTCGTAGCGTGACGGGGATAAATTTAAGTACCTTTAAGCTCTCGTGTACCGTAGCGGGGGAAAGAAAATTGTGCGTCTTCAAACAGGTACGTTGAATACCCATACATGCTCTCGTAGCATGGTGGGATTAAAAAAATGCCGCCACGGTGTCACCCGACACCTACCTAAAGCGCTCATGTAGCATGGGGAGAAGGCTATAACTCTCAAATTTTCCCTAAATGAGTGAGACGTCGAGAGACTGCCGAAATTTGAATTGACGAAGAACAAGACTTGAACTAATACAAAAGACTTGATTTGGATTTGATTTGAACTCAAATGCACTGACAGAGGACTATACTTGAACTTAAAAATGAACACAGAGAACCAAACTTTTAATAAATGCACAATGCCAATTAAAATGCAAATGTCCAGGAATAATCCATATTATTCTAATAAACATCAATAAACAAATGAAAGACTTATGGTGAGCGACAGCAAAAATAATTTACATGCAAGCAAGGGAACTCATGGAGGATAAGTCTTCAATGCACACGAATGACGAATAATAAAATATAATCACTTTGAAGCATCCGAATGATCACAAGCAAAAGTCAATGAACAAATACAAACAATAACTGGTGGTGGATAATGAAGTTGCAAACACAACTCGCTCACAAGCAATACGAAAGTTATAAAGGATACAATATGATTTCATGATAAGATATGATGCCTTTAATAGATAACAAAACTTGCATACGGATGATAGCAACTGATTCACAATGTCCATATCAGTCATGCAATCAGGTGATTTGAAACAATTGCGATGGACATAAGGATGTGTGATGAATGCAATAATGTTCTTACAACATACAAAATAAGCACATCGAATTTCACAAGCAGTGAAAATTGAAGAATGTGTACTTTGATTGCAAGCAAAAAAATGCGGGGTCCTTAGCAAACATTTCACCTATGAATGGTGGTAGATGACGTGCAACACTCATGTTATTCATGCTTATAGAAAGGATTAGATGATTGCAATATGCACGACAATATGCTCATAGGTAAAGTGTAAAGGAGCTACAACAGGTATAGTTACATCCCTACAGTTGAGGCCGAACAACATTAAAATCAAACACTGACGTCTACCTTGCAAACACATCCAATAAGACAATAATGGATGCAACTGTAAATTCATGAATGGAGTATGGGAGATATGCAACATGCATAATCACATCCCAGTAGTCAACATCAGCTTGCAAACGAATACATTGATCTGTCCACAAGCGGTGATAGTAGATATGTTGTAGGCATGATAAGTCCCCTGTACACATGAATATGCACGTAATGTGCTATTTGCGAGTAAGGACTGAAGAGCTGTAATGAATGCAAATCACCCTTAGCTCATGTCAACCGATTGCAAGTGAAAGCATTAACCTGAATGCATGCGACGCATCACCTACAATCCAAGAAAATAAATCATAATGAATACGAATGTTTGCAAGCAATGACAAAAGGCTGAGGACACACACAATAACATCACCCACAGTCAATGCTAGAAGAAGCTACATGAAGCACAATTCATCGACAGTCAATGTGCGATGTTTGCATAAGCCTTGCAAGAAAATATAACAACCCTTCCAACCAGTGATAATAGATATGTTGCAGAAGTAATGGATAATCCGTGAACATAGATATACCCATAACAGGTTATCTACGAGTAGATGCATAAGCTCACTCTAGGAGAAAGCCATACAACAAATATAAACACCTGTTGGCAACGATAGAAGGTTTGTTGTAGGCCCGATAGTATATCTACAATAGATAATCAGCAACAACCGTCCAATATTACAACGCCCTTGCAGTTGACAATTGTTCAATGGCCGACAAATACATCAGTCTATTGTGAGCAGAGATAGATGATATGAAGCAAATGCAAAATCCTATGAGCTACTATAGGAAACCCGATTATGTACCCAATGTATGGCCCACAAGCAAAATAAAAGAGAATTACGACAAATATAACTATCTATACTTCGCAACAGGAGACTGTACGACATTCTACCTGTATAAAGCAACGGACAAATGACCATAGTGCGATGCCACACCACCGGATCCACAATACTCATATAAGCGGATAGAAGGCGTGTACAAGTTCCCAAATGCTGATCACCCACACAATTAATCAGGGCCAAATACTCCAAAAATGCCTCCACATATGGGCTGCAATGTGTATGCACACCACATAAAAACATAACTGCACGTGCACGCGCATTAACCTGTATACGTACAAGAGTATGCACCCCGCATGGGCCACGACGAGCATGTTGTATTTATGCACGTGAATTCTGAGGAAGCTGCACGGGTCAGGAAATGAACTTAAGTTCGAACCCGATCCTTCTATGTGACAGGATAGGAGTCGACACGGTTCTAATCGTTAAACAGATATACGGTCGTGATATCGACCGGAATATTTGTTTTATAGCTCATATTAGGCCTTCAAGGCCCTCAACAAGAAAAATTCATTGATAAAAACCTAAAGCTAGCAACAAGCCCGATCCTCTATCAGCAATTAGATAGAGTCGACAAAGTTCAATAGATAATATTCAAAAATACCACCTAAATACCCGTATGGGCCCCAGCGAGTGTGTTGTGGGTACACACATTATGTTTGAGGATGCTGTACAGGTCAAACAATAAATCTGAGTTCAAGCTCGATCTTCCTATTGGAGTAGATAGGAGTCGACACGGCTTAAGCTATTAAATAAATGTAAGGTTGCGGTGTTGACCGAGACATTTATTTTATACATTTATATCATGCCTTCAAGGCCAATAACCAAGAAATTTCACTAATAAAAGCATACATCCTACAAAGAACTTGATCCTCTATCGGCAAGCAAATATAGTTGACAGGGTTCAATCAATAAAATGAAATAGCCCAAAACTACTCTGATGATGGCCGTATTGAATGTAAATCTGAACCGGAGGGGTTAATTCTCAAGAATCTATCAAAGGCACAAAGCCTGCAACGAATCTGATCCTCTTTCATCAATTAGATAGAGTCGACAAGATTCAATAGATAATTACAAAAAATGCCCCCTAAACACTTGCATGGGCCCCGACGAGCATGTTATTGGTATGCACGTAACTTTTGAGGATGATGTGCAGGTCAAATAATAAATCTAAATTTGAGCCCAATCCTTATATGCGAGTAGATAGGAGTTGACACGACTCAAACTATGAAACAAATGTATGATCGCGGTGTCGACTGAGACATCTGTTTTATACGTTCATATTAAGCCTTCAAGACCTGTAAACAATGAAAATTCACCAAAAAAGGCATAAAGCCTGCAACGAACTTGATTATCTGTTAACAATTAGATAAAGTTGATAAGATTCAACAGATAATTACAAAAATGTCTAAATGCCCGCATGGGCCCCAGCGAGTGTGTTGTATTTACACGTGACATCTGACGATGTTGTGCGGGTCAAGAAATGAATTTAAGTTCAAGTCCAATCCTCCTCCTTGACAGGACACGAGTTGACACAACTTGAACTAATGAACAAATATACGATCAAGACATCAACCGAATATTTGATTTTATACGTTCATGTTAGACCTTCAATGCTTATAACTAAGAAAATTTACCAACAAAGGTATAAAGCCTGTGGAAAGCCCGATTCTCTGTCGGCAAATTGACAGAGTCGACAAGGTTCAATCAATGAGTGATATCACTTATAAACACCCCGATGATGACCGTGTTGAACATAGATCTCAACCGGAGGGGTTAATTCCAACATTTAAAATGCCACCCAAATACCCATAAAAACCCAAAACTCCAAAAAACTACCAACAACAACAACAACATCAAGCCTTTGTCCCACTACGTGGGGTCGGCTACATGAATCTTTTTCTCCATTGTGTCCTGTTAAAAGTCAAATTCTCGTTTAAATCTAATAAAGAAAGATCATTTCTAATATTTTCTAACCAAGTCTTTTTTAGGTTTACCTCTGTTTTTCTTAACATAAGTCAAATCTAATACCTTTACTTTCCTAACCAGCTTATCGGAAGGCCGCCGTTTTATGTGACCAAACCATCTAAGGAGACTCTTTATAATCTTATCTTCCACTGGCACTACTCCAACCTTTTCGTGTATATGCTCATTTCATATTCTATCTCTAAGGATAAAACCACTCATCCACCTGAGCATCCTCAACTCTGCAACACTTAACTTAGTATTATGCTTCTCTTTTATTGGCCAACATTCGACACCATAAAGCATTGCAGGTCTCACCACCATCTTATAGAATTCTCCCTTAAGTTTGAGGGGGACTTTTCTATCATACAACAAGCCCGATGCATTCCTCCACTTCAACCATCCAATTTGAATTCTGCTAATAATATCCCCATCTATTTCACCATCACTCTAAACAATAGATCCAAGATATCTAAAATGTGTACTCTTATTAACGACTTGATCGCCCAAAGTCATAATCCCCTCACTAGGTCTATTACTACTAAAATTATACTCCATATATTCAGTTTTAGATCTACTCAAGCGAAAACCTTTAGACTCTAAGGTTGAATTCCATAATTTAAGTTTACCTTCAACTCCCTCTCTAGTCTTATCAACAAGAAGAATATCATCACCAAAAAGCATACACCAAGGTACATCCTCTTGCAAATGTCTAGTGAGAACATCCATGACTAAAGCAAAAAGATATGGGCTTAAGGCTGATCCTTGATGTAATCCAACCGAAATAGAAAAATACTTGGTCAAACCACCATGTGTTCTGAACACAAATAATAGCTCCTGCAATTAACTTAAATATTTAAAATTGAAACTAACTACCAAAATGCTTAAAGCAAAAATCATCCATCCTCCGCAACAGTTTGCCGAAGTGAACAAATTTAAATATCACTTCAACTCACAAAGAGCTAATGTCTGATCGAGAATATCATTAGGATTTATTCTCAAACAGTCTCTTGTTAGTAGGGACATGACAGGTGTCCTCTAACCGGTGGTTTTGCCATTAAATGGCACCGCAGGTAAACGGTTATGACTGGGCCCCTTTGAACCGGGTGGTTTGCCACCAAATGGTATCACTAAATTACGGTTATGACTAGAGCTCATATGCTCCTCAATAGCACTAAATTCTTTAGATATGAATCAATAAGATATAATCGATAGGGCACAAAGCCCTATGTTAGCTAAGATGGATTCAATTTTGTCCCCTTAGATAACACATTCACCCCAGGTCTATGAGGTGCCCTTGGACAATGAAACTCATGGCTGTCGACAAGGATCCTTCTGTCAGGTTGGGTCGACTATCTCCTCTGATTAAGTAGACTAGGGACCACAATGACCCGTGCCGACGGAACCATGGGATCTTGATTGGGCTCATCATCATTTCCCCCACCATCCGCTTTAAGTGGTAGATGATAAAATTTCTATTTTAAATATCAAATTTTCAAACTGAAAACCTATGTTGCTATTATATGTCAGATAACACGTATCTCTACATATATGATCGACGACTAGCCTTAATCAAAAGTTCTCTCTCGTTATCGGGAGGGGTAATTAACTATAGGGGCTTGCGCCTATAGGAAACCAGAACTCAGATCTAAAGTCCTCGCAAAATGCGGGCGAAATATTTGGATAGTGTCTTATCTATAAACTCAATCTGCCTTCTGAAAATTTACTCCAGAACTTAATCCGTTAAAACTCACCCGAGAGCAAGCGGAGAGACCGGGTCGCGAATTTTCGGAGCCCACACACAAACAGGAATCGTGAAAGTTACATTAATTTGAGTGGTACAGTATACAATTATAGGATTGGATAGGTGGCAATGTAATGCTTCTCTCTCTTTTGCTTTTTGCATTGCTAAGCCTCAATCTATACCAACTTGGTCCTTTCATTCTTTTCAAGGCTGAATTGTAGTATGAATATGTAGGTTTTTCTTCATGCTACCTCGGTTTGAAATTGTACCATTTGATAGCTTGGTTTTAATCGATCATTGAACAAGTCATTTGTTCATTTTGAAGTTGATTGAAGTACTCATAACATAATTGTGATATCATTGATTTTTCCATGTGTCAATTTTGATTTGATTCTACCTGGGAACATGCATATCCATGGTTATTTCAAAGGAGCGAAGCATTTAAGAGCATTCAAAAGGCCAGTTTGTTTTATTTATTGAGATAGTGGGATAAGGCTTGAAGTGGTTGTTGTTGTTGTTGTATTGAGATAGTGGAGGGTTGAGGTTTGAGGTTCTTATTCATTGACTAAGTTTTTCTTAAGTTTTGTCTTTGATCTATTTCTCGGTCATGATAGAGATCATTGTGAATTTCACTACTCTCTTTGGGTCAGCCAAAATGTATTAAGTTGTTCTTGTTAAGGCTCATCTTCACTGTTTCAGTAATTCATGTAAATTTTCGAGGAGTTTATTCTTAGGATTCCATCTTTTGGCGAGTGCTCAAATTTATTTCCCCTAGTGGGAAATCTGCTTCTTTGCATGCCATTTTAAAAGTGGCTTATCCTTTCCTCTTTCTCCTCCTGTCGACATCTTGAATTGTTTATCACTCTTGTCAGCTCAAATAACTCTACATTCAATTGCCCTCATTATTGCAATAGCTCAATCCCTAGAGCTAAATGATATTGTTTGGTCACATAACTTATTTCATTAGTTTTTTCATTTAAAGAAGAAATGGGCACTTTGTCCCTCCACGATCATTTCACAATAATGAAGTGAATGTTTCTAACATTTCAAACTCTATCAAAAAAATAGAAAATAGTATTCTTCATTTTTTTTGGGGGGGAATTATCCAATCTTGGCCTTATTGAGCAACACATTGATAGCCTTTGAATTTTTCCCAACTTGATGCCAAAATCTCAAGAAAGTTGAAGTTTATCAGTCAAATCAATCTAAATGTGCCAATCTACTCAACCAGTGAGATGGTAAATTCTACTTCTAAAATTTTATATATATATATATATATATATATATATATATATATATATATATATATATATATATATATATGACATTTGTATTTACTAGGATTGTTCATCAAAACCCTACAATATTAGTCCAAGCTAAAAAAGACCCTAGAAATAAAGTATAACACGACTAGATCAACTTTGTCACTCTACATTGACACCCTTGTGAAGCCTACAGAAAAGAGTGGCTTGGTTTGGTCAATGACAGTCTAGCTCAGAAACTCTACCGCTCTCAAGATAAGTCAAAAGATTGTGAAACAGGGTAAGTTTTTAAAATTCAACACCTCACTCAAGCCTTCCCAAAGTTCAAAAAAAGTCAATCCTTTGATTCCTATCATTAAGTTGACAATGAAACCAAGCAAACCGAGTCAACTATCAAGAGTTGCCACAATGTTATTTTTGCAAGCATAGTTCTAGATAGTTGGTCGTAAAGATCATCACAGTCATACACTCTTAGCTGACTAGAACTATTCAGACTAGACTTTGAATGTTGGTCAATTTGGCATGTTTCTCTTGCCATTAGTAACTAGGTAGTTTTGTTTTTTCTTTAAGATACGAGGATTGATTAACTTACAATAAAATAATAAAAGATAAGTTGAGGAAGGCTACTTGAGACAACATTGAAGGAAGGATTGGTTAAATTTTCTTTTATTTCTGATATGATCGATAATAATTTTAAACATGTAGAGTAAGCGAGTTTGAAGTGAGAGCTCAATCTCTAGAAGTTGAGCTTCAAAGTGAGCCCGTTAAAAAGGATTTGGTTGACTTGTACCTAACAAGTTTAAAAATCACAAAAGAAGCACGGTGCCTTGGCATATGGGGTTTTGAATTCTTAATGAAAAGGATAGAAAAAGGAGCTTGTTAGGCCAGCTATTTTAAACTCCATGCATTTTAGAAATTTGCTCGAGGGTGTTTCCCATTATAATTTTGTTATCTTTGTTTCCTTTTTGAAGGTGTAATGATGTAATCCATTAATGTGTTACTCAATTCAGAGCAACACAATTGCTTGACTTTATAACTATAAGGTTCAACTATGTATTATTAATTCTAACATTGATTGGTCACACTAATCAAGACTTATAAAGGCAATCCTCAGTTTTTCTAGAATTTGTATAACTCAATGAACATTTATATAGGCTCAATTTGGTAAGCTTTACTTTGAATAAGTCGGTGACTTCCATAATTTGGTAAGCTTTACTTTGAATAAGTCGGTGACTTCCATTTGACTTATAAGTTAGCTTTCATCAAGTAAGAATTAACTTAGAGACCAACAAAAATTTTTTTTTTCATAATGAGTTTTCTTAGATGCAAATTATTCTTTATAATAGAAGTGACCATGCTTTCAATCTATTTTGGTATGTTCTTCTCTTAGGCTATGATTTTCATGTTTCCCTTCTAGGAAGAACCCCGACGAATGACTCAACCCCTACATATGATCATAAACCTACTCCAGGGGAAGTTTGTGTAATGGTTGAGCCTTTAGATCATAACTCTTAAGACGCCCTTTGATTTTTAAGCTCTCTAGCTAGAGCCATGCCAAAGTTTTATGGAATTTTTAGTTTAGTAGTTGGAACAAATCCAACATATTTTTTGGAACTTTATCTTTATAATCATAATCATTCATATCTAATCAAAATTTTAAGCTTAGCAGTCTGAATGGTTACACAGTTTGATTCATGAGTCAACTCCTAAGAAGTCACCGTCACATATTGATTTTTCACAAAAGAATCAAGAACAAACTGATGAGCATAGGTCATTTTTTTTTATTTTTGTAAATAGCAAATTATCAGGTGCCAAAATGAACTCTAGAATTTGTTTTCGAAATGCCAACGGGTATTACTTTAGATCCAAAATTAAGTTTAAAAAGAAGCTCCTGGTCAAGTTGTTTGTTATTCTGATGTTGCTTGATTAAACTTTCTAACTATAACTAAAAATAAACTTGTAAAGAGGAGTACCGAATTCTCATATATTGAGGCTGGACCCTCAGGCAAAGAATTTCCTGTTTGACTGAAATCCGATGGTTTACCGTGGTGACATGAACTTTCAATGTTGGTGCATCTTGACTCTCTTTCCAACTTGAAATGTTCCACAGTAATCTGATCCTCAACAATACCAATGTCAGTAATTTTTGAATTATCTAACATCTCATCAACTTCGGTTGGATTATTTTTCTCACAAACACTTAGAGCTGAATTGTTTTCAGTTGTAACTTCCAGATTGTCATCGGTTTTCTGAAAGTTCAGGCTATGGCACTCCGTAGTCTCAATATTTGCTGTTGTCACACCAGCACATGGAATTTCATCTGCATTAGATTTTGTTGACACATCACGCACAGAAGGATTGATCTGTACTGTTCTGAAAGAAGCATCTATAGAGTCATGATGTATTAACGTTTGTTCCTGGGAGGAAAATATATCATCAACTATCTTGGAGTTTCCAAAATTGGAATAATCAATACAATGAGAGGAAAGTCCTTTAGTTATTTCCAAATGCCCTGGTGTTTCAACCGGATTGTTGCTTCCAGTTACAATAAAAGATCCGGAAGACGCAACTGTTGCATCTAGTGGATAGACCTCAGATTGGCAATTCTCACTAACCACGGAACACAAGGAAGAATTGGTGCATCCCGTGTTTGTTTCAACCCCATTACTCTGTAGGTTTAGCTCACTATTTTCAGATGGCGAAGGTTTCATATGCTGACCAGCATCTGGAAAGCGTCCAGGGTTGGAGAGATACCCTAAGCTTTGATGTTGCAATCTCTGATCGATGCACACTTCATCTTTCAAACTTGTGATCCATTCTGATGGAATTGAGTTCAAATCAACATAAAGGTTAATACCCTCTTCAGATACCACAAAGAACTCAAATGAAGGATTTTCTTTTGAAGAATTTGCAGAAGAAGACAAAAACCCAACTTTTGTTGAACAGTGGGAAATTTTTTGTTGTCCAGATGGAATAAGATGAGTATCACTGTTTGAAACAACATCAATACATACATTCTGGCCATGATTTCTTACAGTTGGGGATTTCCAGGATTCTTTATTAAAAGTCTCCTCATGGCAGCAGGAACCATGTTGAAGGACTTTTGAAGCGTGACTATCAACAGCAACTGATGATTTTAGATGGATGCCACCATGCTCAGAAACAGAAAAGCCATAACCTTCTCTTTCAATATTCGATTTGCATCTATGGACAGAGTTTGCACTAGCATCACAAGCCTATCAAAAAAGTAAAAATTATGTGTAATATTCATAAAATAATCTAAAAGCAACTAAATAATGCAGAGGATAGTTAGTTAACATATCAAAGGAAAAAAAGAATTGGTAATCAATGAAAACAAACCTTAATATTGTGCATGCACTCACAAACACCAAACTGAATTTGGTTAGGAAACTGTAGCCCTTCACCGCCTCTACTTTCCTTAGTGGCCTCACGCATCTTAGAAGCATCTGACTTTACAGAAGTTGCAGTTCTTTTATCTGATCCGACAATCCCTTGGACTTAAACGAATTAGAATAGAAAATTACTATGATGCTCCTCCAGCATTTTGGTTCCTCAAGTTGCTACAATTTTGTTTTTTTGCATACATGAAGTAGAGTCATACCTATTCCAGCTTCTCTGGGAGAAACAACTTTTCCTTTGGGTCTTCTAGTATCCAGTGAAGCAGGCTCCATAAAGTTGTTTGATTTCCCCATAGAGGGGCCTGGACAAACGGTTCTCTTTTGCAAAATGTTTGATCTCCGAGTAATACTATAAAGCTTTCCAACAACAAGTCTGCTTTAATAACAAAGTTTAAAAAAAAAATTACAATCAATACTTTCCAAAAAACTTCATCATAAACTAGAGTGAATTGAGGCAGTGCTTCAGCGTCTTATGCCTCGCTGGGCAATTTATTTTATGAAGGGGAGTCCATGCTTGTGTTGTTGCTCGAGTGAAAGATACATCAATCAACATTGCAATCTCAGGGGACTCTCTAAAACTATTTATTTTAGACTTTGTCACTATGTTAGACATATGGTATGTAATCTCCATTTTGTGGAGTTAAGCTAGTTTAATTTTACTCCTTCAGCCTCAATCTTTTCATTCTTTGTAGTTTCTTATTTTTACAATATAGGATTTTTTTTTTCTTTCTTTCACATAAAAGGCAACATAGATACATTATTCAAACTCTTTTTTTTAAGGAGGAGCTACAACAAAGTATAAATAGAGGCAACTATAAACTCGAAAAGGAGACTGCCAGAAAATTAAGTCTTTAATAGAAGTTGATCATTAATATTAGAAAATGAACTATTCTCTATATAAACTCATATAATCCTTACCTCACTTGTAAATCATCCCACAAACAACTCCTTGAGCTTGTAATAGTTTCTCCATATGTGTGAGGATCCTGATAGAAGTCCCAAGTACTATTTCTCAAAATTTATAGTGAGTTTGACGTTGCCCATATATAAACTCATATAATCCTCACCTCACTTGTAAATCATCCCACAAACAACTCCTTGAGCTTGTAATAGCTTCTCTATATGTGTGAGGATCCTGATAGAAGTCCCGAGTACTATTTCTCAAAATTTATAGTGAGTTTGACGTTGCCCATGGATGTAGGCAAATTGCTAAACCATTGTTGCCTCCAAAAAATTGCACCCCAGCTCAATTGAGTGAGTTTAGAGTATTTTTGGGGTCAAATTTGCAGAAGGTAGATTAAATTGAAGATAAGACACTATCACGATATTTTGCTCTCATTTTGTGAGGGCTTTATGATCTGGTTCTAGGTTTCTCATAAGCATAAGCTCCTATGATTAATTACCCCTCCCAATAACAAGTGAGAATTTTCAATTAAACCTAACTTCATAAGCTAAATGCGCAGAATATAATAGCAAAAAATTTAGTGTAGAGTTGAAAAATTACAACTTTAAACTTAAAATAGATGGTGGGAAAATTATGATGATGAACTTGATTAAGATTACATAGTTCAGCAGAGGTAATCGACCGAACCTGACCTAAAGGTCCTTATCAACAGCTATGGGTTATTTCATTCAACGAAACCTTGTAAACCTAGAATGTATATTTATCTAAAGGGACAAATTTAAGTTGACGTTAGTTAACAGAGAGTTTTTGTGCCATACAAAGTGCACCATATAACTCATAACTAAAAAAAACTTTTAGCTATTGAAGAACTTGCAAACTCTAGCTGTAATTGTAATTTAATGGTATCAATTGCGATGAAACCACCCGAAAAGAAGGCTCTAGTCATAATCATCTACCCTTGGTGTCATTTGGAGGCAAAACTATTGGTTAGATGACATGTGTCATGTCCTTAATGCCGAGAGATTATTTAAGAATGAATCATAGCGATATGCTTGACAAGACATTAAATATTTGTGAGCTGAGATTATTCTTAAATTTGTTACCCTTTACAAATGATTGTTCTTCCACCGAGACCTTAATAGAGTACACATCATATGTCATACTTTTCTTTCTCCAATGATTTTTTTCATAAGCTTTGGCCTCCATATTTGCTTATCCTTCCACAGGACCTTTTGAAAGTGGATTCTTGGACACATGATCCAAGTATCACGCCCCAACATTCATCTCGTGGAGCTTGCTTTGGTTCTCTTTCCGCTATCACGAAAAATAATAATCAGGTCAGGTGGCAGGAGCCTTTTTGCCCCCAAAACAACAACATTTGGTGCTTTTTCATCAGCTCATTTCCTTGATGACTTTAAGGACTCTAAGAACTCTCATGAACAAAATCTCGGCTCTTTCTTCTATGAGGAAGAAGCTTGATGTTGTTGAATCCAGAATGACTGCTTCACATCAGTTAAGTGGCTCATGGAGCAAGTATCAAAGTCAATAAATATGAGTGAAACTTATTCTATTTGTGCTTATTAAAGTGGACTTGCATCTTCAACAGATACTTTAACTATTTTTGTGTTAGATGGTTGTCATTAGGGGTATAAATGAGTCGAGCTGGCTCTCATAAATGAGCTCAAAGTCGACTTGCTAATGAGCTCACAAGTTGAGCTTATCAATCCACGAGCTTCAGCTCGAGCTCAAGCTCGAGCTCAAACTAAAGCTCAAATATTAAATGAGCTCGAGTACGAGTTTGATTAAGGTCAGCTCGTAGGCTCACGAGTCGGTTTAAATAAATCAAATATTAAAAAAATATTTTTTCAAGTGAAAAATAATTATTCAAATTTTATATGTTTAATAACAACAGTTAAAAAAATACAACACAACAGCTTTTAAAAGAAAGTTCTTTCACCATTAATTAATGGTTATGTTTCCCAAAAAAATAATGGGTCTGTACTCTGACAGCTTTTTAAGGAAAAAAAAGCTAAACAAGCATCTTCTTCCTGATATCAAGTTGTAAAATTGTACAACAACACGGTTCGTGACTTCGTTCGACAAAGCAGAAATCTCGCCGCAATTGTATATCGAGTCGAGCTCTTGAGCCTGAGAACTAATGCTCGAGCCGAGTTCGAGCTTGTTCCCTGGGCTCTACTCAAGCTTAAGCTGTTTATTTGAGTGACTTGTCGAGCTCGAGTCAGTCGAGCTTGAGTTTACTATGACTCGAGCTCGACTCGACTCCTTTACACCCCTAGTTGTCATCACCATGAAAAGCTGTCATTTGAGGAATTAAAATTTTGTCAGCATTATAAGGATCAAGTCAGTTTCTAAGGATCTCAATCCTATTCAAATGTCTCTTCCAGCTTCTTCATACTTTCCTCATGATATTTCCTTGATAATGACCCAATCTATAGTTTTCTCCCGAGTTTATTTAAAGTCAAGGTAAATGAAGCACTATGAATGGTGACATAAAGGAATGGCTTCATAAACCCCATGTTAACTCAGCTTTTATGTATTGGACTTAATAAATAGATCGGACACCATTACTGATGAATCTCTTGCGTCAACAAACTTAAAGCTTCCTGAAACCCATGCACAAATGTCACCTTAGAATAAAGATCACATTTCTCCAATGTCTCTAGAGAAACATCAAATATACCAACAAGACTCTTATCTCTACCCACCTCAAGTTAGGGGAGTCTGACAACTCACAATTTATGGGAGATAGAGAAGCCATTTTTTTTTGGAAATCAACATAGTCGATGCTTTTTGAAACCAAGTTTGAAAACCACGTGATAGTAGCATCCTCCAAAGTAATTAACAACACTCGTCATTTAATCATATCATACAACATTTAGCCCCATCATCTAGCAACTGGCAAGACATTATGGTCTCAAATCTCGTCAGATGTTTAATAGTCCTATTTATAGTTATCAAGCAAGGAATCTTAAATTTTAGGATAGGGGTTCATTCAAGATCTCAACCACAAAAGCAATGGGTGGATGGGGACTAAATTTGATCAAGCAAAGGGTGGATGGGATTAAATTTGATCAACCAACTTGATCAAGAGCATCTACAAAAGAAGGATCAACCTTTATCTTCCATAACATATTATTTACGAACTAATAATCCCTAGGCTAGCAGTTTGGTCGGGGCAATCTTGATCGCCCTCACATGCTCCTCTTAGCATGCGAAATTAGGTTATAATCAGTTGCATGAGGTTTCATAGCTTCACTTACATCTAGAGGAGATGCTCCTCGATTGCATAAGTTTGGACAGCTCCCATTGCACACAATAATAAATCTTGACAAAGCGACAAAGGCAGAATACCCTTCACATATCCAATCATCATTTTCCTTTCACCTCCCCTCTCACTAAAAGCACCAAAATGTTGGTTTATAAATATGTTTGGGTTAGAAATTCACATTTAGAATTAAATTAGTTAGATGAGGGGAAGATAGGATAAAAAAAAGAGATGATTTAATAGGGTTGTGTTGAGAATGCATAGGAAAAGCAACATGCAAATAGCTTTTCTATCTCGATCATTCTTACTCATAAGTAATTATCAAGCGCTCCACCACCCTACCTCTACTCGGCCCTTTTTTATGGGAAAATCTATGTGTCGAAGCACAAATATGATGTACGAGAGATTCAATGTCAGGAACTTAACAAAAATCTCCAAGTTCTTTAACAAGTAAGCTAACTAGCATGCATAAAAAAGTTTTATCTTTTATATTAAGTGCCAAAGCACAAATTTTATGTAGGTGAGATTCAATCTAAGACTTTAACAACAGCTTCTAAGGTCTTTACCAACTAAACTGGTTGGCACGCAACCACTCGGTCCTTCTATCCTCTACTTCTTGAGCCACCAATCCACCCAATAACTACTAGGCTCGGTGCAATGGACACAAAATCCAATAAAAGTCCGGCTCAATAATTATCGGGCCAAGAGAAAGCTCTATTGGGTAGCTACCAACACTTACATGTGATTAACTCGATAAAGGCCAACGCCATTGCTTCCGCTTTACACACATAATTCGAGCGTTATGTTTAGGTCTATCACGGAGACTAGTCGATCATGATATCTTAAAAAGTAACAACCTGGGTTAGGGCGTAGAGCAAGGCTGTGTTTGAATGCACGGAATTTGAGTAAAAGGGAATGGAATGAGAAAAGGGTTAAAAAAAATTTAAATCAACCGTCGTTGATTCACAATAATCAAAAATTTGTTAGGATTTCATTCCTCTCCTCCAATTTCCTTCAATGCAAACAAAACCTTAACAGAAGAAGAATGTACAGAATCAGCTAAGAAAAAAAAAAGTCACAGAATTTACGAAACCATGATTCCCCAAAGGAGTAACTTCATAGCAAAAGTATTAAGCTCAGCAACCAAATTAGACTTCTTGCACCAATAAAAGCCATCTTAAAAGCGGAGATTGAACTATACGCATCTTAACTAACAGTGCTTTCAAAATTTACGAGATTAAGAGTTCCAGGGCAAAAAAAAAAAAAAATGTCGTCGTACCTTAATCAAGAACAGAACCTTGTGAAAACGTGAGAACAAATCTAGACTTACGCTGGCCGCCTCCATGACGCGGGTGGTCACTGGAGATCTCCGGCCCCTTCGATCTCGCCGGAGAAACCTTGCCGAAATAGAAGGTGCTTTTAAGCGTTTAGAATAAGGTGAGCTGTACTTAGTGTGAACTGCTTCTCTTGATATCTAAAGATATTCAAGTTTTTATTATAAATTTTGAGTTTAGGGTTTTGTCTAAATTAAAAAATCCCCTAACCTATCACAAAATTCAAATCGTTTTTTGTGTTCATAGTTTAGTACTTACTAACCTCTTAAAGGCTAAATATATTTATTTAATCAAAACCAAAATATATTGAGATCTGGTCTGCGATCGAGTGGTCGATGGAACGTGTTCCTCCCATCTCATCCGGGCTCGAATCCCCTAACTGTCCCAAAAAAAAAACCAAAATATATTTATAGAATGGAATTTTAAATTCTTTATTTTGTCTTTAGCCCTTCTTTCTTTTCATTATTTCCTTTTTTTTCCCTTAAAATCTATTTTGATTAGGTGCAATTTTTTATAAAAATGATTATAAATTTTTTGTGGGAAAATAACTTTTTTAAAAGCTATTATACAAAATAGATTTCACGCAGATAAATTTCTAATAAAAAAGTTGTCTCAAAGAGACCTTTAATTATGTTCACAACTTAAATTTCCAACAAGTCACAAAATTTCAAAAAAAATAAAAATAAAATCTAGGTTGCCAATGTCATTGGAATGATCTAGATATGTTTTATTTAAATAAATAAAATACAAATTAATCTCTATCCAATCAAAATTAATTAATTTAATTCATTATTATTCTCAATAAAGAATCAACATTATAATTATATTTTAGATGACGTTTACTCCTCATAAAAGTGGAAAGGCCATAGTCTTCTAAATTTTTTACCTATGGATCTAAGGTAAGTGTGTTAAGTTTAGTTTACTATCTTACCTCATATGTTGCTCTTGTAGACAATCGGTTGCGACTATTAGGTATGTGCCTTGTTCATGTAAACCTCCTCAAGCACCACCTTCCTACCTCCCACGACACTATGCTTCTTCCCTTCTATGAAAGGGAAAAAATGACACAAAAATGCTAGTATAAATTGTGTAGTTTGGGGATTTGTATTTTCTATGAGAGTTTCAATACAAATATTTTTCATTGCTCAAAAACAGATTTTATAAGTCTAAGAGCTCAATAGAATTCAAATAAAAGCCAATAAGCTCCAATTCAAAGAAAGAAAGAAAGAGCATCCATAGACAATCAAAAGTTTAAAACTTTATGCATAAGTTTTCATAGAGTGATAGGCGATTAAGCGTATGTCTTAAGCAATAGATGTAAGAGATCATATGTCATATGGTGAAGAGTGAATGCAACATAATAGATAGAGGGTGTAGAATGTCATTTATGCTATTTTTGTGAAAATTTGTTAATATACATTCGGATCATTACTATAAGAAAAAATGGATAGCTGCATTTCTTTTTGAAATAGTCATGATTCAAAAGGAATTTGTGTGGACTGCGGATGTGCTGTGAGGATTCGGACCATCTTAAGACGGGTTGGTGTATTCAGAGAAGACAAGCAAAAATATGATTAGAGAATCTTAGCTAAGCATTATGTGTTAGCTCAAATTGATTGTCACATGTACAACTATGATGTGATTACTAACGTTGTAATTTAATTTTGACTTTATTTACCTCTCATTTTAAAACATAAGAATATAATAGATATTTAAAATGTAAAACACAACTATTAAACTTCATTGTGCTTCAACCCTTATAAATATTATTGATTGTAGTGCATTACTTAAACTTCGGTATGTGTTGTGCCATGATGAAAGGTTATAACTCATCCTTTGAGGCTTTTTATCAAAGGAAGAAGAAGAAGTGGGAATGAAAGAATGAGCTAGAAAAGATGAAAAATGACCTTACGACTATAAGGGTTGTTATTCAAGGGTAAGATTGATAAGGGGCTACCAATAATTGATTCATCTAAGGAGAAGCTACAATACTAAAGAGTTGTTGCTGCCATTCTAGGATAATCCCTAGTCAAACAAAATGAGGATTATTTGGAGTACAACATAGGAAGGTTATTTGGAGACCGCATGAAACAATTACAAAAGATGCTCGACTACATTGAGGCTTTGAGGTTGCAAAGTCTCAGGAAATTCAACTTATTTAGCAAGATGAAGAAGCAATATATTGAGATGGGCATAGTACGTTGATATAGTATGGATTGGCCACCTAAAATTAAAAGAGAGTGCATTTCTTAACCTTAACTTGTTGGTAATATGAATGAAGATTAGACAATTGAGATGTTTAAATTCTATTATATTGGTTAAAGATTTGATCTTTTAATAATTCAATTTCTCAATGTAAATTAGTAATAGAGATAATTCTCAAATCACACAATTGAGATTAAAGAGCATGACAATCATATGCTGAATATTTTTACAATCAATATGGGAGGGCTACATGAATGATTCATAGATGGTAGCAGATGGAGTGTTATATGTGTGGCTATATAAAAGAGTTTTTAGAGAAGTAAATTCTAAGATTTAAATGTTAGATATTATATATATATATATATATATATATATATATATCATAATGTAATTTAATTAAAAATATAAAATGTATATCAATAAGAGATTTGATTAAAAATATTAAATTTAGACTAAAACATAATTACTTTTTACCTCTGTTGGAATTCAAATTATGAATTTATGGTGCCATAGAAGATTAGAATTTGATAAATATTAACAAGTTGGAAAAAATAAGGTGGAAAGAAATTATTTCAATTTTAATTATAATAAAATTCATTATATATTCTACTACTCTCAAAGTAGAGATATGGGGCAGTTTGGTATTTGATCCAATTTAACTTTAGTGGGATTTAGTAAATTCTATAAATCCTAATTTAGTAAATCTTGAGGCTGTTAAATTTTGAAAACTATTTGGTATGACAAATGTTAGATCCTGAGAAACTGTTTGGCAACATATTTTAGAATTTATGATAGTTAGAGATATAAATATGAAGAAATAGCGCTAAATTACATAAATAAGCTTGTAATAGATTCAAGATAACTCCATACCACATAACAAATTCAACATGAGCTCGTACAATATAAACTACAATATACAGAAAGAGTTCATGATACTATGATAAAGTAATATTGATCTAGACACTAATAGATTACTATTTGATAGTATACTTCAATATGATAGAGAATTTGATATATCTGTCATGAGAGAATAATTCCATCATGACGATCAATTTCTTTGGCAATATATCTAAAACCAGAAAATCATGAAATTATTTTCTATGCAAAGAAAAATGCTTACCCGAGCATTCCACAAATATGATGCGATGTCATGCCTTATCGCTTCTCCCTGAATTCTTTCTCTTATTGTTGCATGTAAGTTAGGATCCTCATCAAACAATTCAACTTTGCCACGTTGATTATCATGCTGCATTTCTGCGACATTGAAATACATATCATGCCTATGGTATCAACCTATAAAGTTGTGTAAAACTACACATGCAATAACCAAATCAACTTGAGCACATAGACGAAACTGTCTCATGTGCGTCAATACTTGAAATCGTTCCTTCCAAATTTAGAAAGTTCTCACTACCACATTGTGCGATTGGGCATGTCGGTGATTAAATAACTCTTGCTAAACTACATATCTTCTAGATGTACTTCAATGATAGTCACCCAAGTGATATCGATATTCTCGAAATGGTGCAGTCAACTTATCAGTATTTGTGTAACCAGAATTAACGAAGTAATAACGATTGCGGGGCACTCCAAACCTACCTTGCTAAACATCCCATATAAGCACACACATATCCGCAACAAAACCCTCCCACCCAGAGGCTACATACACAAATTGTCGATCAACTAAAACTGCAGCCATTAAGTTCTGCAAAGTAAAACCCTTACGATTACGATAACAATTCTATAAATTGTTACTAACTACTGTAGGGATATGTGTATCATCAATAGCACCAACTACATTCATGAAGTAAGAGTAAAACATTGCATTTAAACATACAAACGGATGACATTCAGCATTTGCTTCGTGTAAATTAATGAATTCATTTGCTAAAGAGATAATAACACATATGACCATATTGAAGTATCTGCTTATAGTTTCTAGTGAATGTCGAAAGAATTCACACAACTGTCTGCAATTATGAGTGTGTGCCACACCCTTAGGAAGATACCAAATTGCTCTATTGAGAGCATATTTTTGGTGTCACTGAAATACTCACGACTGACTAGTAGGTCTCTAAAACTCACGAAAGCATCAGAAGGTAGCCTGAAGCACTGGTAAACGCTTCCTGAATGACCAACAAGCACATCCAGAACATACCGATGGCTCGTGTATGTTCTGTCAAACATTGGTCGCCTAATTTGTAGTTCGTCATCTGATGATGTATTCTCTTCTAGAATAGATGGAGTCATTGTTGCAATGTTTGCGGTAACTTGCAAATACAAATCAACCATCTCACATAACACATCTAGATACACCCCATGCAAATATTTTGACATAGTTGCATAATTAAAGTAGTTGTAAAGTACTTGAGTTAAAAATTTGAAATAACCATGTGAACAAATTTTATTAACTAATGCCAATCAAGAACTGCTACATGAAGTACTTCAAATAAAATTGGAACTTGCACAAGTAGTACATGAAATAAAATTACAATGTCTAAGTACAGATCTTCTAAAAAATTTTGTACTGATACAACAAATGTCTTTGAAATCGGGTTAGCTTTGGGTTGACCTATAATTTGAAAGTTTACCTAAGTTAATAATTTGAATTTGTAATTTGTGAGAGCTAGTTAATAGCAAGACAAATACCTAACTAATCTCCTCCCACAACTATTCAGTTGCTACTGGCATGTGTAACTCTTTATCCCAACCCCAACCGGTATAATTTGTTAGTTGATATAGTATTCTGAAGTTAATTTTCATGTTCTTAAATCTTATCATTACGAAAGATACTGTGTAGTATGCTCCAAGACCCCTGTTCAGCACAACTAAGTTTGACCACTACTCCTTCAGTACATTACCATTACAAAAATTCCCATGTATGTACTGCTCCACCAGCAGCTCGCCTAGTATGATGTTATGGTCTTCTGGCCACTTAGGATTTTGGGTTGTGTTTTTTGGTTGGCCGGAGTGAATGGAGATGTCATCACCTAAACGGTGTTGGGTACTAGAGCTTTCATGTGCAAAACCTTTTCCTTTTAGAAATTTCTACATTTCTGTCAAACATTTATGAGAATGTCATTGGATTGAAATTTCAAATCTATCCAACCCATTGTAATAATTTCAAAATAATTTTTAAAGAAGTTTTACCAGTTTTATGGAGATAGATAGCATTTAATAACTCATTGTCGCTCACACATTCTACATGCATATTGGCGAAACCTAAATTGTAAGACTATGTTATTACGAGATAATGGCTAAATGTATATTATATCAATGTGTTTGCACCATAACATAACAACTATTATCATATATCATTCCTTTACAAATACGATATGAAAATTTCATAGCAATAGATACTAGATCCACCTACTAGTTAACCATATTTGATTATTAAGCCACTTGATTTACTCAATTAATTTTATTTTAGTTCTTTTCTCATAAAATTTAGTGTTCTCCACACAAAAACAACAATTTGAAGGCTGTATTATAGAGAAAATATTTCATCATCATGTATTGAATATACATTGAATATATTTTTTTTAACATATAATATTTCCAAATACTCATATTCTACAACAACAAGCTTACTGATATAATTCCATTCAATAATTCAATATAAAATAATATTCAAATATCTACATTTCTTCATCTGAACTTACAGCTTAACAGGATTTTAGCATAATTGCTAATAAGCAAGTAACTATAATAGCTATAGATTTTCAAAAGTTCAACAAATAAACCAATTACCAATACTTGAGAACCACATAATCTGTCTTTAAATGTTATACAATATAATAGCTGTAACAGCTCAAACTCTTAACTATTGAGATATTGTCTGTTTTGACCTAAGAGCATTACGGTTTTGTTCTGTTGGTGTAACTACTCAGTAGGTTACCCATTGCAGAATTTCTCTAGGATGAGCGTGCTTAAAGAGTTTCTTTAATGAAATTCTAACCATTAAATCAAAAGGCGGCTCAATGTTAAGAATTTAGCTTTTTTTACTTAAGGGGTTTCACAATCTCCCCCATTTAAGTAACTAACGTTCTCGTCAGCGTCTTTATCATAGATCATCCACCAGACATATATGATTCTAAGGGTGGCCTCTACAAGTTTAAGTGGTGGCTCTCGTCAGGTAGCACTTTATCCCATACATGATTCAAGAGGTGGCTCCCATGGCGTAGTAGTTTGTCTTGTATGACATTTAATTCCCATCTTCCGAGTGGTGTATTGCTCTGTTTTACGATCCAATTCCAAAAGTATTGTTCCGATATCATTTATAATAGCCCAAACTCTTAACTATCGAGATATTGTCCACTTTGGCCTAAGGGCCTTACGGTTTTGTTCTATTGGTGTAGCTTCCCAGTAAGTCACCCATCCCAAAAATTCTCTAGGATGAGCACGCTTAATTGCGGAGTTTCTTTAATGAAATTCCAACAATTACACCAAAAAGCGCCTCGATATTTAAAAGTTTAGCTTCTTTTACTAAAGAGGTTTCACAATAGCTATAGTTAGAAAAAAAAAACTACCAAAGCATTCATTCTTCTACAGCATTCCAAAGAACTATTTTAGTATAACATAACAGCTAATAGGAATTAACAGCAAACCAAATACTTATTTCGAAAAAAGGAAACAAAAGAAGAACAATTATTTTTGCCCGAGGGTTACCTGTGCGACGACGAACTCTTTCTCGCACGACTGTGGCTATAGAAACGCAGTAGGTGGATGAAAATGACCGGCTGAGCGAGGAGGATCAGAAATCGGAGAGGCTAGGGCTGAGGATAAGAACATTCCAATGGCGCCATCATTTAGATAACGACTTTCGCAGGTACTCCATGACGCAGGCTTCACAAGAGAGAGCTCACGCGAGCGTAAATCCCGTTAAATCCGTTGAATGATGGGATTTAGTAAATCCCGAATTTATAAGATTTACACCGTATATTCATAAATCCCAAATTTATGCGATGTCGGATTTAGATTACCTCCAAAAACTATTTGACTGAATTTAACTTCAATTCCAGCACAAATCCGATAGGAAACAAATCCGATACGAAACAGCCCCAAAGTCTTATCAAATTCAGAAAATCTAACTCAATTTTACCTTGCCAGGCCCTAAAATGTTCTAATTTCCCTCGCATCAATAATATCCACATTTTCCACAACCTGCAAGTTTTCTCCGTCCGAGCTTCTATCGCAGCATAGCACATATGAGATGAGCAAGAAGCTATTTCCTCTTTCCTATCCGTCTTTAGAAACCTCTGCTGCCTCTCTTGGTCCCAAATTTGGCTGCTTGGGCGCTGTCTTAGGGCTGCTGCTGGTCAGTTCTTCTCCCATTCTCCGTCCATTAGTTTCGTTAAACACATTCTCCGCATCCGGAATTGCAACGTGCAAGCTTCATCTCTTCCTGAATAGAAGACCCTTCTCCACTACCCAGGCAAATTTTCTACCCGTAAGAGGGTTTGGTATTGGGAGAGCTGTTATTTCCAGATGCTCCCTCGTTTCGAAGAACAAAGCAGATGCCTGGTTGGATAATTATTCTTCTTTACCTGAAATACTGAAGAAATATGGAAACCTATGCCCCGAGATCATCCGTCGTTTCTGGCGTGTTTCCACATTGAGTCCTGGAGATTTCCTGGAGTTGTCAATGAGCTTCGAAGCAGGCAAAGATTCGATTTTTATGGTAGAATTCCTATGGACGTTGTTCAATTGGGCTCCTAGACAAAGCAGGAACTTTCATCATCTGCCAAGGTCGTATGAGATAATGGTCTCCATGCTTATCCGATCTCAGATGTTTTCCGATGCCGAGTCTTTGGTTTTATCTTCGAACCCCAGTGGCATCTTTTCCAATACAAGTGAGATATTTAGTAATATTATCCAAGGTTATGCTGAGAATTTCCTATTACAAAATGCCGTTGCTTTGTATAATAAGGCAATGAATCAAGGGTTGGAACTCTCATGTTCATGTTACCAAGCTCTATTGAATCTATTAGTTGAGGAGGATAATTCTGAATTGGCAATAAGAGTCTATATGGACATGATGGAATCTGAATTTGGGTTGTGGGCTGAAGGCCGGTTGCTTAATTATGTTGTGGGATCTTTATGCAAGGATGGGAAAACTTTTGAAGCTGTAAAAATCCTCAGGCAAGCAAGGACTGCTGGTTTTAAAGCAAACCCTGGTACACTTGATGCAGTTGTTCTAGGTTACTGCTGTAAAAAGGACTATGAAGATGTCTTAAATTTTATGAAAGAATGGGCACACATACCTTCATCTTCTGTAGTTAACAAAGTAATTTCTTCTATCTGCAGAAAGCTTGGTAGTGATTATGCTTGGTTCTTTACTCAAGAGTTGAAGGCTTTAGGTGTTCAGCTAGATCATATTACCTTTGGAATTCTTATTGTTCGGAGCTGTAAAGAAAGAAAGCTGAGAGATGCTTTCATTTACTTATCTGAAAGTTTTTCTCATAGGATAAAATTGAATGTGTACACTTATAATGCAATTATTGGTGGGGTTTTGAAGGAGGGAATGTGTAAAGCTGCAAAAGATATTTTTGAGGAGATGGTTGAGAGAGAGATCTTGCTAGATCTATCTACTTTGAAAATCTTGCTGGCTGGGTATTGCAAGTATAGGAAGTTTCTTGAGATAAAGAATTTACTCACTGAGGTGGAAAATTCTGGTGTTATTTCTTTAGCTCAAGGGGAGGAAGATCATCTTTCTAAGGCCTTTAAGATTCTCGGCATTGATTATCTAGGGTTGAAGGTTAAGAGGGATAATGATGCTAGAGTTCCAAAAGCTGAATACTTTGATATCCTTGGCAATGGGCTTTATTTAGAAACTGACAATTGTGAATTTGAAAAGATTCTTGATAAGATTCTAGATGATGCCATGAGTCCAGATTTTGATTCTATATTATATGAGGAATGCCAACAGGGAAATGTAGAAAAAGCACTTAGGGTGAAAAATGAAGTTGTTCAATGGGGGCATGATCTTTTTCCAGAGACTTGTTCTCAGTTCTTGAAAGTGATGTGTAAATCCTCTTCTCATTTGAAAGAAGCCATCAGTTTTCTTGATGAGGAGCCAGAATTATGGGATCGGCTGGATGGCGATGCTCTTAATCTAGTTGTGCAGTCTTTAAGCAAGAATAGCATGACAGTCAGTGCAAGGTCAGTTCTGGACAGGATGCTGAAAAGAGAGTTACCGGTTGATAATGCTAGTTACAATGCTGTGATTTTGGGTTTCTACAATGAGAAGAATCTTCAACGACTTCGGGAATATTTGGAATTACTAGAGGGAATAAACTACTTACCATGCTCCAACGACATCAACATCCTTGTGAGCTGTTTATGCAATTCAGGAATGGTAGAAGATATGTTCATGCTTTTTGATAGTGTGACAGAGAAATATCATAACCTGGTACCATCATTTGTCACTGCGATTCTCAAAGAGTTTAGTTCTAGAGGAATTTCGATTATTGGAACTGTGTTTCTCGAGGAAGTTTTTAAGAGGACTGAAGTTTTGAGCCAATCATTCCTTCTAAATCTAACAAAAACTATATGCCAAAAATCATATCAATTCTTATTGCATTTCTTGATAAGTTCAGGTAGAATTGAAGAAACTCTATTTTTGAAGCAACATGCCCTGAGCAGAATGGGAGGTCATGCTAATTTTGTTTATGGTGTAATGTTGAATGAATTTTGCATGAAGGGAAAGCTAAGGGAAGCAACTTCTCAGTTGCAAGAAATGTTAGCAAATAGAATGTTTCCTGATGATAAAATTTTAAATGCCTTTGTTCATGGATTCTGCCGGCAGAATAGTCTGAAGAAGGCACTTGAGATTTTGGCTATCATGTTAAGAACTCATGCTAACCTTTCAATTTCTAGCTATCGCTGCCTTGTTCGTGGATTGTGTGTTCACACACTGTTAGATGGTGCCTTAAATCTTCAAAAATTATTTCAAGTTGAAAATGGCTCAAATTCATTGATATTTCAAAATATTCTGATTTTTTCTCTCTTTCAGACAAAAAATTATTCACTTGTTGATGCCTTGTTAGATAACTTGCGGGATAAACATTTACTTTGGGATACTAACACTTGTAATTTCCTTGTTTATGGATACTATAAGTTTGGAATTGTGTCCAAAGCAGTTGAGGTCTTCTATGATATGATCGGCCATGGAATGAGACCGAATAATCGTAGTTTTAGAACCATAATTTGCCATTTTTGCAGGCATGGGGAGCTTAACAAAGCACTAGAACTGAGTAATATGATGGTAAACAATGGCTGGAAGATTGGTTCTTGTATTCAAAATTCCCTAGCCATGATTCTCATTTCTTCTGGCCAGCTTTCTGAAGCACTAATCCTTTTGGACCATATAGAGGAACAAGAGTTGATACCTGAACGTGTCTACTATGACCTTCTAATTAAAGGATTGAGTGCTGAAGGGAAAGTAAAGAAGGCAGCCCATCTGTTGAATTTAATGTTGAAGAAGGGTAGCCTTCCAAGTCAAACCAGTTACATTTCGGTAATCCATGGATTCTGTATCCACAAAGCCTATGATGAGGCACTTGATTTTTATGAAGAAATGTTTCACCGGGGCCTTGTGCCAAGTGAGGCTTTCAGTGATACACTGATACGTTACTTGACTGAGTGTGGCCGAACTGATGATGCTAGAAGGATATTAGGTTTAATGCTTCAATTTGGTCTAGTTCCAGCTTGCAGCATGTATAATTCTGTTATTAGAGGTTATTATGCTGAAAACAATATGGAGAAGGCTTCAGAACTTCTGCTGGAAATGCAGAAAGCAGGATATTCCCCTAATTTTGAGACTCATTGGTCCCTTATAAGCAACTTAAGTGGCGCTACAGTAAAGGAGAATTACAAGGGTTTTCTATCTAGTCTGCTATCTGGGGATGGCCTTCCAGTAAAGAATAGGAAGCAAAGAGGTGTTTCTGCTATTTAAACATGTTTTAGCACCCTCCGTATTCTTTCCTGCCAAGTCCGAGCAGCAAGTAATGCCATACCAGAGGTATTGAAGTTTGGTATTTCAAAGTGCTTTTTCTTAATTTGAAAATTGTATCTAATCTATAAATGGCATAATGACAGTCCTTGGTGGCCTCTCAAAAGCATCCCAGGGCAAAGCGAGCTTGCACGATAGAGAGAAAAGAAAATATTTATGGGAGAGAGAGGTGGTTCAGGTGAAGCAGAAGTAAGGAGAGAGGCTCCGATAAGAAAAGTTGCCTCTGCGGAGAAGCTCCAGTGCAGAGAAGGAAAGATGAGAGAAAAAATTTCTTAGGCAGCTCTTGGAGTCCTCAAGACAGGAATACCAGAGGGAAACATGTATTCTCATCGGTGTCAGCAAATGTTTGAATGCCTTATTCTTGATTTGCAGCAGAAAGAAAGAAGGTTTGTATTTCTTTCTCAAATCTCATCAAATTGACAATCTTTACTTTATCTCCTAATATGCAAAGAAGGTTCTTCAATTATTCAATCTTTGTGCAGCTTTGCAGATTAGCTTGATTGAAGTTAAATCACGGAAACATTGATGCAATTTTCATATGCTTAGTCCCTAACAGGGAGAGAGAAAAGAGAGATTGTTGACCACCTCAGGGAGAAGTTTGGAGACAAATTTTCAATGTGGTTTATGTTGACAGCATTAAATGCTGAGCTCAAGATTGGTGTCTGCTGCTTTTGGACCATGGTGGCCACTTAGATACACTATACTTTTTTTTTTTTTTTTTTCTATTTTAGATACACTATACATATCAACATTTTAAAAAACTAAATTAAAATCAACTTATGGTCTATTTAGGACAATTTTTTTCTTAATTTTATTTGATTAATATTTTCTTGTTACTATTTTTATGATTAGAAATTATATATCAAGAGTTGCTAATATATGATTACTTTAAAAAAACAAATGTTCAATTTTTTTTTTTTAAATAAATTTATAATCTTAACAGCAATTTTTCAAAATTTCATTTTCTTCACAACCGCTTTACAATAACTTTAAACCAAGCAAATCATTAATCTTGTCATAGATATGCACACACCTATTCTCATTTAAAATTTCTAAATTATATTTATACCTCATTATGCATTATCGAGACTAATGTTATAATTTAAAAAAAAAAAAGAAAAGAAGTTTCAACATAATATTGTAAAACATTAAAAATGTAAAAAATCCAACTAGCTTAAAGCTTAATCGAAGCTACATATCCGAAAAATCAAAACTATCAATACTGAAACTTCCATAGTAGAGCCTAAACCAAATTAGCAAACCTTGCTTCGTGTTCAAGAAGCTTCTGATCATAACCAACAACGACTAAGATGACATAGATTCAACATACAGTTAATGGCGGGTTAGACGAGCTTTGATTACCCGCTTGGTCAGCTCTAAGACTAAAACTAGACGCATTTGGCATACTAAATTGCTATTGGATTCTTATAAACAGCCATAATGCCCGTCTATTATGGTTCAGAATATCACAGTTCTAAATTTACGAATATACACAAAACAGAATGCATTCAAAGGGTTTAATTTCTTCAATGATCAAGTTGCTTGGGCTGCCATGCTCCTTAATTTGTTCAACATATTGGTTGCTGCTGATTCACGAGCTCTTTTAGGGCTCGTCTTCCAGTCACTATGGCTCTCACATTCAAAGTCCATTCCTCGCACTGTCACAAGAGCTTGGAATTTTCCTGGATATTTGCCAGAGAATGGCTAAGGTAGTTTTATGATATTAATCTTGTATAATAGCAACAAAGAAATAAGGCTAGATTTAAGCTTCATTTGGGATAGTTTTAGACTACTTTTTTTTTTCTTGTTTTCAAAAAATTTTGTATTAAAAAGCATCTTTACAAAACAATACGATTAACATCCCAAACGAAACCTTAGGCATGGAAATCAGGGTTATGTGCCTCCTAGGACTCTGGCCTACCTATTAATTTATTCAACAGGGAACAGGGTGACTCTTTTGCCTTTTTATTTTGAGTTGAGATAGAACATATTTACATGAAAAACTACAAATATAGAGATGCCATAATCTTAAAAAGATCTATCAGAGATTCTTGATTTGCCATCGATATTGCATCGACTTGCAACTATTTCGGTCTAGAATAAAGTTTAAAATAATAAAGTTTGATTTTATAATAATGCCTCCCCTCAAAAGTTGCAAGATTTGCCGTGCATGACCTCTTTATGTTACCACAAAATAGAGATGCATAAACATGGATTACAGCTAACCCAAAAAAAAAAAAAAATCAGATAGAATAAATGAGTTTACCATCAGATGAAGGAAGCACGCAATATTTTGGTAATATCCAGTTATTCGTGCAAAATATCTCATCAAGTTCCTGTAGAATAAAGAGAACAGTTCAGAAACTTAGTTTTTTTTTTTTTTTGCTTAATGAAATTAGAAAATAAAGTTAAAATAACCATGCTAAACAAGTATATAGTAAATTACAGTTTTTTTACAAGCCTAGATTTAACAGTCAAATCAGATAAATCTATGACACAAAATAAAGTCTTTTTTTTTTCAAGAATTTTGACTTAATTTAATTACAAACTCATGCATACACTCATATATTTAAACCTCAAACCCACAATCCCCTGGTGATAAGCCAAGCTCTCAACTACATGGCTGTGGGTTGCATGACCGTACTAAATTTTAGATACATACCCTTGAGCTTCCTTAATTTGGGTCAACTTTGGATTATATGAATAACTCTAGCATAGAAGAACCATTAACAGAGGTATAGATCAGTCTTAATTCATTAGAATAAAGAAGCTATATGGCAATATAAGGAAACATACCTGTCACCAATGCAGTCTAAAATTTAAACAAAATAGATACTTGATCTAACCATTATAAAGCGGCTATATTCATTATTCCAAACTATAATGAGTTTGTTTGTTTGTTTGGTTTGGTTTTTTTTTTTTGAGACCTCCACTAATTTAGAATGGAAACATTTTGATTGCTCTAACTAACATAAAAAATTATGATCTAGACTTGATTATTGTCCAGAAGGTCTCTTATGTGGAGCTCATGAGCTATGACGTACCTGATGGATCCTTGCAAGCAAATTATCAAAGAGAAATGTACTTGTATTAGGCTCAGCCAGGATCTACAACGGGTGTAGTGTGTTTAAAGGAGATAATGACAAATAGGAGAGGCGAAAGTTGTGTGCGCATAGGAGATATGATAACTAAAGTAACTAAGAGTAGGACGTAAAGGCTCCCCACGAAATACCCATGATGTTACTCATATTCGCAATTTGATGGCGAAGATGACAGAGACTGTTGGGAGACACCGAGACGGCCTGAGAGGATAAGAAACCATTAACCATGAGTCCTTCAAAAGGGCAGTATTACAGAAATTCAATTATTTCTTAATTTTTGCTTAATGAAACAGAAAATAAGAAAAAAAAAATGATGATAAAATAGCTATAAAATTACAAATTTTTTATGCCTATATTTAATGGCCAAACTAGACAACTGTTTGACAAGAAATATTGATTATAGAAAGGGTATGCATTTGTGTAAGACCATACTAGTTTTTTTTATTTTTTATTTTAATAACATGGATCAAATTTAATCATAAACTCAGTGCATTCACTCATATATGCAAGTCTCGAACCCACAACCTTAGTAGCGAGAACTAAAGCTCCCAACTACATGGTTGGGGTGGCTGAACGGTTGAACTAAATTTTAGATGCATACTCCCGAGCTTCCTTTATTTTCAGTCAACTCCATGTATGAATAGCTCAAACATTGAAAACCATTTATAGAAGTATAACTCATCCTTCATTCATTAAATCTATGAACAAACTATACGGCAATACAAGGAAACATAGTTGTCACTAACACAACTAACATGGTTGTCATTAACCCAACTTAAAATTTAAACAAAATGTATACCTGCTCTAACCATGTCAAAACACATATATTCATGATGAGGTCTTTTTTTTGATAAATCCCGACTAAATTTAGAATGGAAGCATTTTTATTACACCAACATAAAAAATTATGAATCTAGTCTTGAATATTGGAACACAGAAGTTATCACAAAGTAATTCTCTTTTTTGGTGTTTATAATATAACTTATGTACCCTTACATGCAAATAATCAAAGATAAACATACTTGTAAAGGCTCAACCAAGGGTGTATTATAGGGCTATAGTGTGTTAAAGACGGATAGTAACAAATAGGAGCGGGGAGAGTTGTGTGCACTTAGGAGATGTCACGACTCGGCTCGGAGGCTCAAATTAACAAGACGGGAATAGACGGTCGGACGGTTGATTAAATTATTATTTGCTAAATCCATCACTAATAAATTGAAAGAGCCACTAAATCCTCAAAAATTGAAACAAAGTTAAATATTATAAATACCTTTCTTCTGGTGCGCCGCGCCTACGATATACATTATCTTCTCTTCTACTCATTTTAAGCTTCGAATAATACATATTCATTTATAAATTTCGGAGTGAGTCATAAAAGAACTCAGTGAGTAAATCATGCTTCTAAACTACAGTAATCCAAAGCTTCAGAATAATATGCATGATCATTTCAATACATAAAGTAATTCTATTTAATCATTTCATTTCAAGACTTTCAATATTATGCATATATCATATTTTTATCCTTTTTTATAAATAATACAATTGTCATAGAAGCCACCGTCTAAAAATAATACCAATGAAGGTACTCATTTTCCATTTCATTTTTCTTTTTCATAACCTTTTTTATTTACATGCACGGGTACATTGCATCCCTGGCCAGTATCATAAGGGGTGTGCTCCATCATTCAACATGCACATGCAATCATTTCTATATATTCATTTCATTCATTTATCATTCAAAACTTTTTATTGTGCATATGATTAATCATGCTAACTATCAATCAATTCAATATGACCATTCACAAAGAAGAAATGTTAAAATTTTACAATAATCATTTGACTAATCAATACCAATTAATTCAATGAAATCGGATTAAAGAAATCAATATTATTACTATAATATAGGAGCATGAGTACTCATCTCAAAATCTAATGCCTAGACAATCCACCTTAATTTATTGCCAGCCTAACACCTATATAAATATCTCGTCGTTAAAATTTGAATTAATAATTGCTCTTACTCTCTAATTAATGAGTTAATTCACAAATTAGAATTAAAATTTTAAAATATTCATTATATATATATATATAATATTTTCTTTATTATTGTAATTGAAATTTACTTTTTACTAAATTTTTCTTTATTATTAATATGTCAATTATCACTAATCATTCAATTCATTATTTAATTAATATTAATTTCTAAAATAAACTCTCTGTATTTAATTACCTTCTTACTCTAATTAGTTAATTAAATATACTTTCCTTTTTCTTTATGAATTATCTTTAACTCATAAAACATTTATTTTTTTAAATCTAATTTATAATTTAACATAATATAAATTTAATATATTCCTTATTTAATTTTAAAATCTCATACACGATTTAACTATGTTCTCTTTAATTAATATGTAAACACATACTCAAAATATTTATACAGTATAATTAACTAATAAAATTTTTAATTTTAATATTTTCTAAATTATATTCAAAATATAAATTTTAGATTAAACTTCCTTAATAATTCGATAATTTCAAATAAATAAATTATTAATTAAGATTTTATTATTGTTATTATTATTTTTCTTTCTAAATTAATTCTTTTAATTTACAATTTAATTTTATAAATATTAAAATAAAATTTCTTACCTTTCCAAGCCACCCGTTGCTCGTCGCTCATCTAATCCTTTTTCCTTGCTTTCGTTGTCACTCTCTCGATCTCCCTTCCTTCCTATTTCTCTCTATTTCATTCATTCTCCTTCTTCCTCTTGGTTGCTACCTTCTCAATTTCTTTCGTTCATTTGTCGAACTAGATGAAGCGAAACGAAATTATCTTGCATGAGGAGTCGCTGCTTTTCACTCCCTCATGCATTTCCTTACTTATCTACGTGATCTGATCTCGTCCGTAGCTCCTGCACCCGTTCGACTCGCTCGCTTCGCTCGTTGGGCTTTGCCCGCTTGGTCCGCTGCTTCCCAGTTCCGCTTGCCTGCTTCAACATAAGGTCCGGTTCGGTTGAACTGTACCAGCTGATTCTTACAAGAGATATGATAACTGAAAGTAGGATATATTCAGTGCATCGAGCTCTTGATAATGCAGGGTATGAATGGTTAATGTATACAATCTTGCTCTTATATTTGCAGAGTTTACTTTTATAACTCGAACCTAGGAGTTTGGGGCGTCCATATTATATTAGAAACAATTTAACCATAGCTCTAGACCCCCTCAATAATTGATAGTAGCCAACCAAAACTAAAAATAAACGGTAGACTTGCCAACCTTTGAATCCTTCTTTACAACTTATGAAAGGTTTTTAAGATTTTCCTTGTTCTTCTTATAGATCTTCTCTTCCTTTTTGCTTTGTGTTAGACCGGTCTAACCGATCCATCCTGGACCGGCCTTTGTTTACCAGAGACAGAACAACCAATGCCACCCCCTTTGGGGGGGGGGGGTGGTCCAACAACCATATTAATGCCGAGGAACATCAGAGGTGGTTGTCAAAGCGGTTAGGCTATGAAATTGAGATCCACTATAGGCCAAGATTGGAGAACAAGACGGCTGATGCATTGTCCAGATGCATGAGCTATCAAAGTCTATAGTATCCGAAAGAGATAAGGTGTTCCTTAGTCATTTTTGGAGGGAGCTATTCAGGTTACAGGGGATAATGCTGAAGAGGAGCACCACCTACCACCCCTAGATAGACGGTCAGACAGAAGCGGTGAACAGAAGCTTGGAGACATACCTAAGATGTTTTTGCTTTCGAGACACCTAGGTCATGGGCCAAGTGGCTGGCATGGCAGAATACTGGCACAACACTTTGTATCATTCAACTTCCCAAATAATCCCTTTTAAAGTGTTGTACAAAAGAGAACCACCTCACTTGGTACACTTTGGGTAGAGTAGCACACCAGTTTTCTCAATAGAACAATACTTGGAAGAGGGGACAATGCTGTTCAGGTTACAGGGGACAATGCTGAAGAGGAGCACCACCTACCACCCCTAGATAGACGGTCAGACAGAAGCGGTGAACAGAAGCTTGGAGACATACCTGAGATGTTTTTGCTTTCGAGACACCTAGGTCATGGGCCAAGTGGCTGGCATGGCAGAATACTGGCACAACACTTTGTATCATTCAACTTCCCAAATAATCCCTTTTAAAGTGTTGTACAAAAGAGAACCACCTCACTTGGTACACTTTGGGTAGAGTAGCACACCAGTTTTCTCAATAGAACAATACTTGGAAGAGGGGGATCAAGTATTAGATGAGTTGAAAAGGCACTTGTTGAGGGCTCAACAAATTATGAAGAAGCATGCAGATGGCGTACGAAGGACATCCAGTTTGAGATAGGAGATAGGGTATACTTGAAGCAACGCCCTTATAGACAAAGGATGGAAGCTCACAGGACGAATGAAAAGCTGGCCTCAAGATACTTTGGCCATTATGAGATAGTAGAAAGGATTGGAGCAGTGGCTTATCAATTAAGGTTACCCCTGACCGCTACCATACACCCGATATTTCACGTATCATAGTTGAGGAGAGCTATTGGAATCATGCAGCTAGTTCAGAGTTGCTGGAGACACTAACAGAGGATCTAGAGGTGATGTTGGAACCACTGGAACTGAAAGGGGTACGACAGGGAGAGGTGTTGACCTCATTTTTGTATGAGGTCACTAGGACTTTTCCCAGACTCCAGATCAATCCTGACCCCAGAAAAATCTTGACCCTAGACCAATATAGCCTTTAGATCAATCTAGCCTCCAAACCAATCCAGACCCTAGGATCTATCTAGACCATAGGATTCTTCCAGACCAATTCAGACCTTAGGATCTATCTAGACCCTAGGATCCTTCTAGACTCCAGACCCTAGAACTTCTAGACTCTAGGATTCTCTTAGACTTCAAACCCTAGGGTCTACCCAGGCCCTAGAATCAATCCAGACCCTAGATCTACCCAGACTTTAGATCAATCCAGACCTTAGGATCAATCTAGATCTTAGATCAATCCAGATTCAAATCAATCCAGACCCCAGGTTTTAATCCAAACCTCAATCAAAACCTTAATCCAGAATTTTAATTCAAACCTCAATCTATTCAAACTTTAAATCAAACCCTACCTCAAATCAATTCAAGCCAGATTCAATCAAACCCAGACTTAATCAATCCAATCTTAAATCCAGCCTTCAAACTTCAATCAAATCTAGCCTTCAAATTTCAATCAAATCCAGCCTTCAAACTTCAATCAAATCCAGACTCCAATCCAGACTCCAGTCCAGACTTTAATCTATACTCTCAATTCAAACCTCAATCTATTCAAATTTCAAACCCATCCAGAGTTCAAATTAATCCAATCCTCAAGCCTATCTAAATTTCAAGACAATCCTGACCTTCAATCAATTCAGACCTCTATTCAAACCTCAATCCAGACCTTAATCCAAACCTTAATCTAGACTTTAATCCTGACTTCAATCCAAACTAAAATCTAGATCTCAATTCAAACTTCAATCTTAACTTTAATCCAGGCTTCAATCCATGTTTTAAACCCTTAATTCAACCACACCTCAAGTTGACCTTCAATCGAGCTTCAATTCAATCCTCAATCAAGCCTTAACTCAATTTTCAATTAAGTGTCAATCACACCTTCAATCAAATTTTAAATGACCCCTGATTAGTCAAATCAGGTCAAATTGAATCCATTCCCTGAACTCCAACAAAGCAATCATTGACCCCTTGACCGGTCAAAGGGTCAATAAGAACCCAAACAAGCTCCAATGGTCAATCCGACCCACCAAGCTCTGCCCAGCCAGATCCAAACCCATCTAGCCTATAGAATTAGTTCTAGAAGTTTCTTGGACTCCAGCCCAACCCAACCTAGCTGCTAGATGGCCTCTAACGACCTATGGTCCCCTCCCATGTGAAAGATGACCCATGGTCGTTTCCTCCTTGCAAAGCTGCTTTCTTTGTGCTCCTAACGGCCTGTCCACTTGGCATTCATCCAACCAACAAGCCTGATCGATCCTGATCATCTACTGCAGCTCCAACACTTGGAATGGGGCTTAAGGGGACGAAACCATTCATTGATCATTGAGAGCATGGACTCATTCCAGTCACTCTAGGGAACATTGGGCATTTCATTTTGAAATCCCAGAGCTTCTTGTATATTCCTCTGATCCTTTTCTGGCGTTTGGAGCCCATCGGCCGTGAGATCGACGGAAATCCGAACCTTAGTCTGTCTCAATTTTCCAAAGTTCTATTCTAGTGATCCTCCAAGCTCCAAACCTTCTGAAGAATTGTGCGCGGACAATCCACAAGCTCAGAAAGACTTGAATCATCTGAATCCATTGATTGTACTGAGGTATATCTTAAACCCTAGGCATTTATCTAGGTTCTAAAATAACTTCTTAATTGATGCAAGCACAAATTTGCAAAAAATATACTTGTCTTCCTTTTACTTAAGACTAAACAAGATAATAATATTCTTATAAAAAACACAACGACATAGCTTGCGAGCTAACTTCTTCTTTTTCTCTTCTTCTAAGATTTCGTCTTGAGCTTCTAACCTCTTTTCTTCTATCCACAGTTACCACTCCATTGTATCCTTCTTCTCAAGCTTTTACAAATTGCAAGGTGCTTTGAATCATACATTCTCCAAATATTTTTACATAACTCACCTAAAACAGCCACAAACACTTCACTTAAATAGGAAAGAAGCAGCCCAAAAGACACCCCATCAGCAGCCCAAACAGCCAACCAGCAAAAAGGAAAAAAGGCTGCAATTAAGGCTCCCAAAAATCGAACCATCACAGCCAGGAACTAGGACAGAAACATGAACCGAGGGACCCAGGCAGAGGATCCGAACAGCCAAACGGGCAGGGAACCGAACAACCTAGCAGGCAATCAAGAACCAGAAATTGGGGTGGAAACTTACGGAGAGAAGAATTAGATAAGAAGCCCGAGACGAAGTTATATATAAAAGAAGAGAAGGAAGACCAGCTCGCAAGCTAGAGAAAAAACCCGCAGGTTTTACATTTTTCAAATATTCTTCACATACCATCTAAAACAGCCACAAAACTTCCCTTTTATAGCCACAAAAGAGAAACCAAAAGACAGCCTCAACCACCCCAAACAGCCTACCAGCAAAAAGGAATAAAAAGGCAGCAATTAAGGCTCCCAGAAACCGAACCACCACAGCTAGGAACCGGGAAAAAAACAGGAACCGAGGGACCCAGGCAGAGGAACCGAACAACTAAGCGGACAGGGAACCGAACAGCCCAGCAGGCAGGGAACCGAACAGCCAAGCCAAGGAGCAGCAGATCATCCGCCCCCCTGCTTACATCAATTCTCCTCCGCTTGAAAATGCTCATCTCCTGATGATAATGTCTTGATACACGTTGGAAAATAAAGAAGACACCAACCAAGAGCTCTGATACCATTTGATGCAAGCACAAATTTGCAAAAAGTAGACTTATCTTTCTTTCTTTAAACATAGAAATTGATGTAGGCAAGATTTTGAGATTTGATAGGGCCAGCTGGTTCTTGATTGCCTAATAGGATGTTCGGTTCCTTGCCTGTTTGGCTGTTCGGTTCCTCTGTCTGGGTCCCTCGGTTCCTGTTTCTGTCCCGGTTCCTGGCTGTGGTGGTTCGATTTCTGGGAGCCTTAATTGCTGCCTTTTTTCCTTTTTGCTAGTTGGCTGTTTGGGCGGCTGATGGGGTGTCTTTTGGGTTGCTTCTTTCCTATTTAAGTGAAGTGTTTGTGACTGTTTTAGATGAGTTATGTGATAATATATGGAGAATGTAAACCTGCGGGTTTGTGTTAGCTTGCGAGCTAACTTCTTCTTCTCTTCTTCTAAGATTTCGTCTTAAGCTTCTAACCTCTTTCTTCTATCCACAGTTACCACTCCATTGTATCCTTCTTCTCAAGCTTTTACAAGTTGTAAGGTGTCTTTGAATCGTATATTTAAGTTGTCTTTGCTTTAATATTAATGTTATCTTGTTTATGTTTATCTATGTTTAAAGAAAGGAAGATAAGTCTACTTTTTACAAACTTGTGCTTGCATCAAAATGGTATCAGAGCCCTGGTTTGTTTGTGAGTCTTCCTTCGTTTTCAAAAAAACAAAAAAAATGGAAAGGCAAGCGCCCAGAATCATTTTCATTAGGAGATGAAATCCTTTCACAGGGGAGAATTGATGTAGGCAAGATTTTGGGATTTGATGGGGCCAACTGGTTCTTGATTGCATGCTAGGCTGTTCGGTTCCCTGCCCGTTTGGCTGTTCGGTTCCTCTACCTGAGTCCCTTGGTTCCTGTTTCCGTCCCGGTTCTTGGCTGTGGTGGTTTGGTTTCTGGGAGCCTTAATTGCTGCCTTTTTTCCTTTTTGCTGGTTGGCTGTTTGGGCGGCTGATGGGGTGTCTTTTGGGCTACTTCTTTCCTATTTAAGTGAAGTGTTTGTGGCTGTTTTAGGTGAGTTATGTGAAAATATATGGAGAATGTAAACCTGCGGGTTTGTGTTAGCTTGTGAGCTAACTTCTTCTTCTTCTCTTCTTCTAAGATTTCATTTGAGCTTCTAACCTCTTTCTTCTATCCACAGTTACCATTCCATTGTATCATTCTTCTCAAGCTTTTACAAGTTGTAAGGTGTCTTTGAATCGTATATTTAGATTGTCTTTGATTTAATATTAATATTATATTGTTTATGTTTATCTATGTTTAAAGAAATGAAGATAAGTCTACTTTTTGCAAACTTGTGCTTGCATCATTAATAAATGCATCAAAAGCTTAGAAAACATTTTCCCACTCATTATTAAGTCCTATGCTACCTCTGTTCAAGCTTTGGAGTTATTTGATTCACTGTTTTAAGAAAAAAAGATCAAAAATGGGTTTAGGGTTTACGGGTTGACGGAGGAAGGAGATGAGCTCGTAGCCATTGGATCTATTCTTTTTAAATCAACGGCTGCGATGAAGTCTCATCCAAGAGCTAGTTCGACTGCTTTAAACCACGGTTAGCTAGATCGTCGTCTGAAACCGCGGGATCTAGCTTGACTGTTCGATCCCATCTGATTGAGAACGACCGCGGGGTTTGATCTTAACCGTTAGATCAAACCGCGGTAGATCTAACGGCTCAGCGCGTTGACGCACTGATTAAGTGAATACAGTCACCTGATCGCCGCCATTTAGGTGTCCAAAACAGATCCCGCCGCGTGGAAAGGGCGTGCACAGTCAGTGCCGCCGGCTGACAGTGTAATAAAATCTCCAATTTAAATCAGAAAATTAACCAGAACTTCAAAAATTGGTAGAAAATTCATTTTTCAACCATTTTTGGAGTTTTAGGGCTCATTTTCTTTAGAATTCGATGTACTTTATTTTTAAAATAAATTTAGTTTAATTTGATTTATATTTTGTTAATTATTTTAAAAAATACAGAAAATACTACTTTGATTTTAAGTAAAAATATATATATATATTATTTTGATTTCAAACTTGGCAGAAGTATTCTAGGGTTAATGTTTGATCTTCCTTATTTCTCAAGCATGTTTGATGCAATCTCCAATAGTTTGTGAATTTACAAGATCTAAGTCAAAGTTTGATTTAGATTTTTGGAAATTCATAACTAATTCAATTTAAATTCCATAATTGCATGCTAGGGCTCTATGGAATCAGTGAAAGGAGATCTTTCACTCAAAAATAGATTCAAGACCTAATCATAATTAATTTGAGAGTAAATGGCCATTGTTAGTCTATGAACTTTTGTGTATTGCTCTCAAACTAACTATGATCATGGCCTTAAACTGGATGGGGAGCTATTTGGGGATATCCTTTGCATCCCCCAATGATCTTAATTCAGTTTAATGCATCTATTTCTTTGTATTTAAATTTATAAGTTCATAGGTCATTATGTAACCTATGGCTTCAATAATTTAATACAACCATTCCATAGAGTACTAGGACACTTTGTCTTTGTTAATTGATTGCTATGATGTGATTGAAATGTATATGTAAGGGTTAGAATAATTTGATTTCAATCCTACATAATCTAGTGACATCTAAGGACAACAATTAAGGACATTTGTCCAGATAAATTAGATTAATTTTAAGAATTAAAATACATATCTATTAGGAATGAAATTTTGAACATTTGAACTTAGTGATATCCCCAGCCTTAAAAAAATTTATCACTGATTTCAAAAGTCATTAAACCCCTTAATTGATTTACTTACGATTAAACCCTTAATCAAGCCTTAAAATTTTCAAAATTCTAATAAATCAAATTTAAATCCAAAAATTACAAATAATACCTCAAATTGACCAGAATTCAAACCTTAACTCAAGAAAATTAAAAGCCCTTTGATTTGACATCAAATTTAAGCCTAATTTAATTTTAATTGAAAATTTATATTTAATTAATTTAATTAATTAAAAATAATTAAAAATTTCAAAAAATTCCCAAATACCTGGGAATTTCTCCTTGGGTCATTCCTAACTTTTGGAGTTGATTTTAAGGAGTTGGGAATTTATTTGAACTCAAATTATTAAAACACCCTTAATTAAACAATTTTAAAAATTCAATAAATACACAAACTTTGAAAAATCATAACTAATTCCAGAAAAAGCTAAATTGAGTAAACTCAAAGGCATTGGACTCTATTTGGGGTCTAATATTTATTAAAAATATTAACCCACCAGAAATAATTCAAATTTAAAAAGTCAACAATCCAGTCAACCTTAAGTCAAATTTTAAGCCAAAACTTCAAAAATTCATAATTTATTGTAGAAAACTCCAAATCCAGCAAACTCAAAGCCTAATTACTCACCAAAAGGTCTAATATTTAACAAAAATATCAAAACTCCAGAAATCAATCTTAATCTAAAAGTTAAATTTTGATCTTTTTAATTAATACATATAAATAATTCAAATAATTGAAAAAAATTCAATAATTGATTTAAAAATCCAGAAAATCTTAATCTAACTTTGAAAATAACAATCAATCCATTTTAATCAAAGATTATCAACCTTCAAACCTTAATCAATTTAATTCACTTAACTGTACCGATTATTACTGGGTAACCCGGGCCTACGAGGCTATTAATTTAGCCCCAAAGAAGGTGAAATGAATTTCATGACCTTGATTTAATAAAAGTAGTAATCACCCAACCTTTAAAACACATTTTAAAATTAATATTAAGTCATTAAGATTTAAACTTTAATTAAATATTGCCTTAAGCCCTTCAACCAACAAGAACATAAAACAACTTTAATTAATTATCCTGTATAGGATATATCCAAACTACACATCCTATCTTACATATTTTAAATGATTTGTTAGGACAACCAACTTTAGTCTTAAGCTAGGCCGGTGTTTACTTTCTGCGATGTGCCGGGTTTTTCATGATTTTCACTGCATGCTGGTTGCTAGTTTAGATTGATTGATTACTTGTTTAATTTCTATGCACTCTGTGATGTGATTGATTGTGCATTAGATTTACCCTTAGATTATGGACGATTTATGCTAATTCAATCTTATGCAGGTGATCATGCTCATATAGGGCATTAAAATTAAAGAGTGCATAAATTAAGCTTTAAATTAATGATATTTTATACAGGTGCTCCAAAAATGCTAAGTCCCCCTTTAAATCAAAAGAGTATGGCCAAGTGTGGCTGTGATTTGAGCATTCTAAATTTTGACATAAAAATCTAACTGCTTGAGATTTGATTTCAATATTAATTGCTTAGGATAATCCTATAGGTGTTCCTTAGTCTTTTGATTTTTTTAAGTATTCAATATATTTGATTTGAGTTTGAGTTGTAATCAAGTCATTTAAAGTGGCAAATTTGAAATGGGATATTTATATCCAACTTGGATTCCAAAGAGAAGAAGACATTTCTAAGGCGGGAGTCTTCCTCCATTTGGAAGACCAAGTTAGAATAACTTTCAAGTATCCAAAGAGAAAAGAGAATACCCGTTTCAAGGGGGAGTTTCTTTTCATTTGGATATCCAGACCCGACGATCCAAGAAGCCCGCAGAAGGAAGAGAAGTGAAGACCGAGAAGAATCCTAATTCTTAAAGCCACTTGAGTCTTAGGAGTAGAATCCGGATTTGTTGTCAGTGGTACCCGGCCACTTTACTTTTTGCAGACCCTGGGTTATACAATTAAGTGGCATTTGTCACATGGACTTTCAATTTAAATCTTAATTTAATTGATTTGATTAATGATTATTTGACGTTGAGTGCGATATAAGATTGCATGCTTTTAGTAATTTTTTTAGCGCTTTTGCATGTCGATTTTGATTTAGCCTGGAACCCGATTGGAGACTCGTGAGGGATCGTTAAAACTTTTTATACTTTAATTAAATTTAAAATATTTAAGCTTAGATAACAACTTTAACAATTTTAAGAAGTAAGCCCGGGATCGCCGGAAGTTTGCATAAGCATGTTTGTTGTATCTTCTTTCCTTTGTTAGGCACCTCCCCGCCTGCGGATTTTTGGCAAATCACCTGGCCTATGAGGGTACAGATCTATCAAGAGGAATCTGTGCAATCTCTAGAATAAAACTTATTTTTAAGCCTTTTTAAAATTGTTTCATTCAAATTTCAAGCATTTAATCGAGTCAATTTGCATGTATTGCATTAGAAAATAATTTAAAAGAGTCTAAAATTTAATTGCATCTACTTCAAGCATCGAATAACCCACATAAGTCAAAGGGCTAATTAAGGACTGCTTTAGATGTCTGCCCTATTCTCAAAAACTTATTTTAAGTAATGTCCCTACCACTCTTCCATAAGCGACTGGACTCATGGTTTTGAAGCGCTTAGGTGGTTAGCTGGCTCCCCAATCTAGGCCGGGTAAGTCCAGATCCTGCACTGCATTAGTTAGGTTCGGGTTACTAATTTTCAGTGCCCATTTTAGACTTAGGTTTTGAGGCAAACTTAGGCTATAAGACCTCAACCTCTGGGAATCTAATCTCAACTTTCTAATAAAATTGACAACTCAAACTTAAATTTTTCAATCAAATTCAAACCCAACACTTAGGATAGGCTGGGGCACTTCTGAATTGTTTCAGAATCTCAAGTGTCTCCTACCCTTCTTCCTTTGATTCCAAAAATAAGTGCTCAACTTTGATCCATTCCCTATTAAATTTTTAATCCTCGCCTCCTTTGATATCGAATCTTGAAATCTTAAATGAAATTTCTACCGCTATTTTAATCGAGAGTATTCGTAGGAAACTCTGATTTCCCACGATATAAGTAACTACGAGGGCTTGCACTCGTAGGAAATTTAGAAACTCAGATCTAATTTTCAAAATCAAGTTTTTAAAGATTCAATTAACTTTATTTGGGAAAATTAATTTTCAACGGTCATTATCGTCATTTTCAAATGATTGATAGTGAACGATATCTTTTTTCTCCGAGAAGATATATCGTTCTATTATCATAAATTTTGATTATAGAATTAATGATCTCTTAATCTGGATCATTATAGTTAAACACTCGATTAAATTCCATTTTGACCCTCCGAGGTTATATGTGATTCTTCCCTGAGTTTGACTACGATAATCAGGATGAATTCAATGTTTTGTAATTTGAACCCATTAGGAAATGATATGTTTGCCTCCCGAGATGATATATTATTCATAATGAAACATTCGATTTCAAAAAATTAAAATTTCAGAAATTCAATTCTCCCAAAGAAAATTAAGTTTTCAAAACAACATTTTTTTAATCAAACAAGAGGGCAGGCTTAAGGAAGTGCTGATAAAATGGAAGAACCTACCTGACTATGATGCCACATGAGAGTCATATGAGAGAGTGAAGCATCAGCTTCCATCCTTCCACCTTGAGGATAAGGTGGATCTTTGGGAGGAGAGTATTATTAGACCGGTCATTGGACCGGCCTTGGTTTACCAGAGGCGAAACAGATGTTCCGCCCTAGCCAATGCCTCCCCCTCTGGGGGTGGGGTCCAGCAACCACATTAATGAGAAATTAAAGAGGGTTTAGGAGGGGACTTTCAAAAGGAGGGGCTATATTGAAATTAAGAGGAATTATTGTATGTTTTGAGGAGAATTATGTTGGCTCAAGAAAAACGGGACGAATGCATGAATCCCACTTTCTAGCTATGAGATTCCATTTTCCTCAAGTCTGATTCCATTTCCCTTGTGGTTGCTGACGTGAAGTCTCCCAGAAAGAGTTCTTTAATTCACCCTTGTGATTATTTCTCTTTACCCATTTTAATGGTTCAAAACTATTATTGGTGGGTACTTTTGCCTCTAACTGCGACGATGATTCTTGAAGTGTATGGGGCATCCAGCCATTAGCTCGTAAGCGAGTGTTGGCCTTCCTTTTGGCTTTCCTGGAAAGATTCGTGCTTACAACAGCAACTTCAGTATTGTACTCTTCACGTACTTCATCTTGGATTATGTTCTGACTGGTTGTATTGACGACAACAGATTGCAGCTTAGGATAAGAAGTTTTCTTTTGCATTACTGGAGCAACAGCAGGTGCTACAGAGAGCCTTGAAAATATGGAGGCCCTCTTGGAAGCCTTCTCATTAACAGCTTCAATAGTAGGTTTCTTAGCGATGCCTCTAACAGTAGGTACATTGACAGTATTCTCAGGAAGGAACTGCTGGAACTGCATGACTTCAGAAATGGTTCCAAATTGAATGGTCGCTCTAGCATAGCCTGTATTCAGAATAGCTTGAGGGAACTGCACTCTGACTCCCTCACCCAGGTTCACAGTCATGAAGGACTTCACAGGCATCATATTATCAACCTGTCAACAGAACTTGCAGGGATTAGAGTCAACCTGAATTCTGCTGGAAAAGAAAACACAAGCTTGTGATAAATAAACATCTATATTTATTTTTAAATGTTTTGTTATTTGAGACTAATTATAAATTCTCTTTTCATCCAAAGATGGAGAGAAAAGTATTCCCCAGCGGAGTCGCCAGAAATCTGTTGGCTCAAGAAAAATGGCACGAATGCATGAATCCCGCTTTATAGCTATATGATTCAATTTCCCTTAAGTCAGATTGCAATTAATCAGATTTTTCCTGAAGGTAATGTCAGGGTTTAATTAGATCAGGGGTCCTTACTTCCCATGAGCGGAAGCACTCATTGTTAATTATCCCTCTTAATACGTAAGAGAGAATTCTCGATTAAGGATGAATAAATTTTAGATGATTTTAGTCTCAATTATGAGAAAAATGGAGGTAAACACGATTAAGATCCCATAGTTCCGTCGTCCTGGGTATACCATAGATTTTAGTCTACCAACACTAACAATTATTGACCGTAGCGTACATGGAATCTGATTAGCAGGGGTTGCCTCATCTCAGGGATCCCAAGTAGACTGAGGTAGTTAGAATTGAGTTTTTTTTTTTTAATTTGAGTTTTAGGGTTTACATCTATCAGAATACTCAAAAGTTAGTTTAGTTTAAGGTTTATAACTTCATTTAGAAGTTATCCAGAAGTTTAAATTTAAGTGGGTTGTACTACTTCTTTTGGAAGTAGCCCAAGTGTTTGAATTTGAGTCGGGACTTATGGATTTCATAGAAAGTAGTCCGTAGGTTTAATTTGGAGTGGGGCTTACGACTCTATTTATGAGTTGCCCAAAGATGGGTCTTACAACCTAACTCTACAGTAAGGCTGCCTGGAGATTTAATTGTTTTGGTAGGTCTTACGACTTCTCTTATGAAGTTGCCTGAAAAGCGAGTCTTACAACTTAATCCCTTAGATTAAGATGCCCAATGGTTTCAATTTGATTGTTTGGGTTTTAGGATCATTGTAATTTCTTTTAGCAATTTTTTTAAAATATGGGTCTTACGACTTTACTTAAAAGTTGTCCGTTAGTGAGTCTTATAACCTAATCCTTTAGAGTAGGATGCCCATTATTTTGAACTGGAATGTTTGGGGTTTAGGATCATTGGAATTTATTTAGCAATTTTCCTAAAATGTGAGTCTTACGACTTCACTTAGAAGTTGCCCGATAACGGGTCTTACAATCTAATCCTATAGACTAGGATACCCATTGATTTGAGTTTGATTGTTTGTTTGTTTGTGTGGACACCAATTGTTTGAGAGGTTTGACACTAGTCTCTAGTTTTCAGTTTGTCTTTGTGTGACGTTAGTGCTTTTCTACAGTAGTTCTTTTCTTACTGTTTGGTAGTTTCTTTTTAGCACCAGTAGTTTGTTTTTCCTACACCAGTGTACTAGTAGTTTACTGCAATATTTTCTGTTTTAACATTTATTTGAATATTAAATTATTTCAATATTTAATGAGCTTCATTTGTTTGTTGCAGGAGCTCGAACATGAGAGACTTTGGAGAACTTGCATAATAGCTGTGGAGAGTCTTGTACATAAAGTTTTTGTTTTGTGAGTTGGGGAGCAATTAAATGTGAGATGTGTTGAGTTTGAGTTGTGTTGTTTTAAGAGTTATTTAAATGGAGAGTTTTAGAGTTTGTGAGGGATTGTGTGCGTATTTGAGTTATTGTTAGAAAATTTGAGAGCTTGTAAAGCAGTGTTGTATATGTCGATTAGTGGAACTTCCTCCCTCCTTTTTATCGTATTTTATTTTATAATTGATCAATTAATTAATTAACCAATTAGTCAATTTTAAATTTCATTGCTATCAAAATTTTCTACTGCTTTCGAATTTTAAATTACTCTCGAATTTTTTACAACTCTCGAAATTTTAAAGCTCTCGAATTTTTAAAACTCTCGGATTTAACACATGCTCTTGAATTTTTAAATTAACCAATTAATTTTAATTGATAAATTAATTTTGAAATGATTTATTGCAATTCTTGCTACCTCATTAGCTAGAGAAAGAGAGGTGATGTTTTGACAATCAGAGACCTCTAATGTTTCAAAGAGGAATAGCATTTGAAATGCGAAGAAGAGAGGTAATGTTTTGACAACCAGAGACCTCTAATGTTTCAAAGGGGCATAGCATTTGAAATACCACAATAATTCAAAGTCTTCCACTCAATGTTACCTATGTGGAATTTATTAATAAGAGGTCTCATTTGGAGGCATTTGAAGCACTTCAAGATAATCTTTTGGATTGAAAATGATGTCCAAAAAATTCGCATTTATGCTGGACGACATTTGGGAGAATGATGAGAAGCAGGATAAAAGTAAATGAGAGAGAACATATTCATTGCTCTGACTTATGTCAATTTTGGAAGTAAGCTTTTAGTAACAACTCAAATGAACTTAATTACAATGATGAATACAAAGGTTATTAAAGAGCCTAGATGACAGGTTTTGTAACCTCTCAACTTTTATGCATTAGATGATGTAGAGAACTCTAATGCTAATAAAATTAATCAATTGCTTCGATTAATTTTAATCAATTAATTTTACGTTTGAATCCATCTTTTCATGCTTTGTATGTTTCAGCTTGTGAGAATAATTTTGTCATAAACATTCTCTAGCGGAGTGTGACATGCCATAAGCCATCAGTTCTCATACAGCATATAAAATGATACAACACATCCTTCAACTCTCTTGTAGCTATAACCATAGCAAATTCCTTTAGTAGAAATTATCTTCTATGCTTAAATTTCAGGACCCATAAGATGCTTTCTTCTAGAATTTGCTCATATTAGGAGATGTGCCCAATTCATTGAGTTTGTTAATGCAAGATATGAGGCTAATCAAAGATCATAAAAATACATCATTTTATAATACTCCCCATTTGATTCACCTTTTCATTCTTGTTTGTCACAAATACAAGTAGAAAGGGATGGAGAGAAATCATCGTTAAGATGATGATGATGATATATCAAGTTATTCACTTGTCCTGAACCATTCGGAACTTTCATTTATGATGTTAGTTATTCCCAAATTAATCAATTATTTTGATTAATTTTAATCAATTAATTTTTATTAAATATTAATTAACTAGCTAGCTTAATTAATTTAATGTTTTAATTGAATTCAAATTGAATTGCCCTCTAGATTTCTGAGATAATTTTGACAACCTCCCGATGTCCCCTCCCCTTGTGGGGAGGTCGGGATGGCACTTCCCATTGTTTCTTCCCACCCGGACCTAAGGTCGACGGCGTGAGGTCTTCAATTCAAATTCTCCCGACCGGATCTAAGATATGATGGCTCGGGGTCTTCAAATTTTAAAATCATCTGCCCTGATCTAAGATCGATGGCGCGGGTCTTTAACTTTTAAATCATCCCACTAGAATCTAAGATCGACTGCGTGGGGCCTTCGAATTAAAATCATCTTGGTCGGACTTAACATCTACGGCGCGAGGTCTTCAATTCAGTATACTTGTTGCTTTATAACTGATAAAATTTTTATACAAAATTTATTAAAAATAATTTTCTTGAATTGATTAGATGACAGTTGAAGTCATTGTCAGAGCCCGACGACTTGCAATGATATTTTAATTAGAGAATGAATGGCTATTTGAAAATGATTTATGCATAGAAGATATAGGGCCGCTCGATTGGGCAGGTCTTTAGCAAGTGGAACTTGATTCCTTGGACAGAGGCGAAAATGAGGAGTCGGAGGCCTGGGGCGTCGGATAAGATAAGCGGATGGAGGTTGGAGGTTGAGGCGTCGGGCGACTAGGGCTTTGGTTCGGCGGTATAGGGGCAGGGTCGGTGTTCGATCAGAGGTCTGGGGCATCGGAGCAGGCATTCGCACAGGCGACGAAGGCCGGAGATGGGTCTCGCTGGAGGGTCGACGAGCGGCTGGAGGAAGTGGGCTTCGGCCCTTTGGAGCATAGAGGCGAGGCCGAGAGGTTTCTTCTTCCTACTTGTGTCTTTTTCGAATCGATCCAAAGAATGGGTTTTAAAAGGAATTTTATGCCGTGTGAGGAAGTTACAGGAGCGAAGAGTTATGTCGTATGGGAAGATCACGTGAGGTGGGGCCGGCTCGGAGGCAAGTATGTTGCTTCGTAATTTCTTTGTTCTCTCTCTTTTTTTTTATAGTCAACAAAATTGTTTCCTAGGGTTTTGATTATTGAATGTTTTGCTGAGTTTTGTTTTTCTAAGGAGAAAGAGGGACTCTAGTGGATGGATAGGATTTGGGAGAGTCGGATCTTCCTCTCAAATCGAAGATCTATTGTATCTTGCTTGTTTTCTTCTTCCTATCATCAATTAAAACGTTCTTTTGTGTGTTTCTACCTAAATCTTGTCTCTCTTTAATGTTTGGGGTTTGCTGAAATTCAAATTCAGCGAACAAAGTTCACTTTTTATTGAAGTATTTCCTATCACTTTGTTTTAGCAATTTAACCCTTCTTCCACCTTAATGGTTTAAGTGTAGAGAGAGAGAGAGAGAGAGAGAGAGAGAGAGAAGTGCATATATGGTTAAGACAAGTCTATGATAGGGAGGGCACAAGTGACGAAAGAGGCTTTTTGGCATTTTCGAACAAACTCATTGAACATAAAGAAAGTCCAGTACAAACCACTATTTATCAAGGAAAGAAACATGATAATATCAAAATTAAATCCTAACAGGCTGTAAATCTTAATGATTAAGAGGATATATCTTCTTATTATAAGGAACCTTGCGTTAGTTGAACATAAAAGTTGGATAGGATAGACTTACTAAATGGAGATAGAAAAGGTGGGGGTGGACCTGCATGAATATTTCTTCTTTCACTGTTCTGAAGATGGCATATATTGTTATAGTTAGTTGCAGATTGTTGTAGAGAGAGAGAGAGCCATGTAATATCAGTAGAAACTAACCACTCATTTATCTTTTGCTTGCAGCAGCTTCTAAACCTTCAATTGTAGAAGAAACAACAAAACTACAACTTCCCTTATTCTGAATTTTTTCTCGTGCTTTTTAAGTAAGCGCGGCTGGTTGGGGGCAATTGGACTGAGGCAATACTAGGTCGACGGCTTTTAGATGTGTTTATGATTGTGCTTAGTAATTCTTGAAAAAAAAGAAAGAACAAATATATTTTAAAATAGAGAATAATTTGAGTAGAAACATTAAACGTGTATGTTAACTCAACTGCTTCATCTTGTTGAATTGACATGAAACTCATTTTTAGGATTGTGAGCTTAAGATGTCATTTCAACATTTGGGGTTATCGCATTGACAGAAGTAGGTGGTTTGGTATCTGGATTTGTTGAACCATCAAGTGTGTGTGCCAACTTGACTGCTGAGGTTGATTGAATTGATATAACTCAACCCTTAAACTTGCAGGCTTAAGATGTTGATTTGGCTCTTAGGCCTATTGAATAGGCAAGAAATGGTAGACCAGCCTTTGAATTTGTTAAACTATCAAGTATGTATGCCAACTCGACTATTGTGCTTGTTGAATTGACGTGACAGCATGTACCTTAGGCTTGCAAGCTCAAGATTCTTGTTAAACTCTTAGGTATATTGAACAGACAAAGGTGGGTACTTCGGTCCTTGGACTTACTAAACCATTAAGAGTGTATGACAACTTAGCTGCTAGAGCTTGTTGAATTGACGTCACAGATCAACCCCTAGGCTTGTAAGGTTTAGGATACCAATTCAACACTTATGTGGGCTCCGAAAATTCAACCCTGACCTCTACTGAGAGAATGTTTTTTGGTCAAATTTTCAGAAGAAATATTAAATTAAAGATAAAACAACACCCAAGGATTTAGCCCCCATTTTGCGAGAAAATTTCAGAAGGCATTTTGAGTGTATGGTCCTGTAAAACACAAAGTTGGTCAGGTATGTGCCACTTTTGATTCAATTTTTAAAATATCCCAAAATCTCAATTTTCCTGAAAAATCATTAAGCAATGGAGCAAAATTTTGTATAGAATATATGCTAATTTGCAATGAGGTGGAAGTTATTGAATTAAATCCCAACCGAATAAATTTCCTAAAGTTAAAATTATACATTACTGTTCAAATATAAAATTTACTATAGTTGGACATTTATTCAGTGGTTGCAGGCACTTTTGGGTGGACATGCAGTGGTGGAAAATAGGGTTAATTAAGTAATTAAATATTTACTTAGGATAAATTAATATCCCCACAACCAATTGAAAGTCTTCTTTGGTCTTCACGCTGCAGTTAAGGAATCAATGCTGCGGGAGATGCTGGAACGGTGCTGGCCGAGCATGGGTGTGGGGAATTTTGAGGGGAAAATTTGTATAGAGAAAGAATGGAAGAGTAGAGAAGAAAAAAGATGAAGAGAAGGAAGAGGAAGAAAATAATAGAGAGAAAAGGGTAAAAAAATTTGTGGCTTACTCATAAATTTTTCTGTGAAAAAGTTTGTTTAGATATATCAATGGATGTTTCAACTTACTCACAATGTGTGTGTGTTGGGGGGATTAATCATGCGACCCAGTGGAGGCCTTATATGGGAAAACCTACGAGCTATGATAGCATTATGAGGCCTGTGGGCTATGAAGCATAGGGCTATAAAGACTGCGACCTCAGAAGCCTATAGACTATAGAGCTAGATTTAGACATCCTAACATGACACCTCTTTAGGCTGACAAAGGAAAGTTAAGAAATGAATGAAATTTATAATGATAATGGCATATTGTGATGGTGTGAATTACATATCCTGCACAATTGAATTTGGCACATAGTAATGTTATCAATAATTATGTAACATGAAGTTGAATGAGGGATTCATATGAGCCTAGTGCTGTCATGCTTAGTTTACATGTTACATACCCTATATATTTTTTTATTACAGTTCTTACTACATACCTATACGTTCATCATTACTGTTATGATAGCCTCAATTTATTTACACATATTTCTTATGCACGCATTGAAATACCTGCCAATGCCCATGTTACTAGTCATTTCTTACGCTGATTATTGTATTAGAATTTCGTATCTTTATGGGCGTCGTAGCTCATCAGATCATCATTCTGGCTATTTTTACGCGAAAGGAGAAGGACAAAGTTGAACCAGATTAGTACCAAGTTCAGTTGTTATTTTAAGTTTACTTTTACCTTTGTAACGAAGGTTTAGATAGAGGTTAATGGTCCGTTAATAGTAAATATTTTGATTTTATCTGTAGCCTATGATGCACCGACACACCTCCATCAGAGGGAATGCAGTGTCCGACACGTGTCGGACACGGACACAAGCCCGACACGGCCGGAACACGTGTCAGCATGGCAGATGTGCGTCTGATTGAAATAATATGTAAATTAAAACGGATACGCGTGTCGTACACACATGTCATAATATTTGATGATATTTTTTTTAAATTCAAAATTTTAACATTTTAATACTCATTTAATCAAATAAAATGCATCCCATATATGCACCAGTCCCGTATTCACTTGCCTGTCCAACATTCACACGCCTGTAAGCTCTAGGGTTTCGCTTCTCACGATCATTCTCCCTCGTCTTCTTCGTTTACGCGACTAGGCGAGCCTACCGAGCGGAGAGAGCGACGATAGAAGGTCGGTACGTCCCCCGTTTCCTTGTCGTCTTCTTCAATTCGTCTCCTCTTCGACTCTTCGTCATTTCTGCGACGAGGTGAGTCCAACAAGTTGGCGGCTACTCGATTTGAAGCCCGGCACATATGGCTTCAGTTGTTCTCTTCATTTACATGCATGCATTTGACATGTTGGTCTTCGCTATTTTCGCAGTCACCAAGGGCATCAAAGGAACATTGAAGGGTTCGAAGTTCAGACTCTTGTTTTTGCGCTGTCGAAGGTAGAGGAGAGAGAGTGAGGTAGATACGTTCGAGTGGAGTATAACTTGCCAGCTTCTTTATCTCCGCAAGCAAGTGAAGGAAAATAATTTTTCCTCCTTGAATGATGTGTCCTGCTTGCATTTTTCAGTGAAAATATCTCTAAGCTTATCCTCTATGTGCTCATTCTTTCAAAGGCTAATTGGTATCATCCCTATTAACTTGTCACCTTCTTTATTTCCACAAGCAAGTGATGATTGATTGCATTTTTCAGATAAAATTGAGTAGGCATATTTCAAATAATGATGTGTTTTCATGCATGAAAGCATCCTTGTTACTGTAGGAGTCTCTAGATGAAGAAAGCCTATGGAGGTTAACAAAAAGTCTATAGTTAAAAATTCATCCAAATTCTTTGTTCTCTGCATGCATCAATAAACACAAGATATTTGCTTAAGAAAACATTAAAATACTGTGGGATTTCTCAAAGTATTCTTCTTAGGAATCATGTCAATGGTTACTCGATCCATATGATAGCCTTAGGTTGCCATTTCATTTCTAATGCAATGAGAGGCTGACACAGATAAATCATATCTAAATTTGATTTATGAGATGTGGGACTCCATGTTTGCTAAAGTGAAAGAAATTATATATAAACACGAAAGAAAGGCACAAGATGAAGACTAAAGTTTTTTTAGCATTGTCTATGCTATTCTTGAGGATAGGTGGAGCAAAAGTAACACACCTCTTTATTGTTTGGATCACTCATTAAATTTAAGGTAAATTTGAATATATCTTTTAAATTAGTTTTTAATTTATTAGCTAATGAATTAATAATTTTACTTTCTGTGTTCTTTGAAGATATTCAAGTAAAGAATGACTTCAAAAAGACCCTCAACGTATCTCACCACAAAAAGGTTTAGAGTTTCAAATATGAAAAAGATATGTTCGAAACATTATTTCCCAAATGAGGAGGAGAGAAAAAGGATTAATATAGAACTTGCAAAGTTCTTTGAATATTTAGAGAACTTTGATGATCAAGAATCTTTGGTTGATAGAAGAAGGATGAATTCAAAAATGTAGTGGTTGATTCATGGAGCTCCAGCACTGCTACTTCAGACAATAACAATAAAATTTCTTGGTTAAATTTCATCCTCCTCTTGTTGTGAGAGAAATTGGAGCACGTATTCATTCATGCAATTGATAAAGAATAAGGAAATTACTCCACAAATGCCTGAGGTTTTAGTTTATGTGCATACAAATCTTCATTTTCTATCAAGAAAGACCCCACTTTATATGGCAAGTTAAAACAAGATGTGGGATGTTGCTGGAGATGTGTTCGAGTCCCTTGATGATATGGGGATATTGGAGATTGCAAATCTTTCTCTTGATGAACCAGAGTTGGAATCAATGATATTCAATGATGATGATATTGAGAGCCAAAGACATACCTCTAAAGCTAATCCTATTACAACCGTTATTGAGTAGTTGAAGCTTGAATGCTTGATGTTGTAGTAAATGGTTATTTGCTTATATTTTGTAGTTGTACTAGACATGTTGTACCAAATATTTTATATTATAAGCTAGACAAGTTATTATTGTTTGTCATTTATAATAAAATGTTACATTAATTTCTATACACTACATAAAAAAATTGTAATGTCGTGTCCGCACTGTACCTGTGTCCCATATTTTCAAAAAAAAGTCGTGACCCGTGTTCGTGTCCGTGCATCATAGTTTGTAGCTTCTCTATACATGAAAATTTTTGGAAATAAAATTTTGGACCGCTTCGGCCTTTACTTGATGTTTCAAATTATAATGTATTTTATAATACTTCACTTTGATGAGCATTAATTGTTTTCAAGTGTAGCGGAATAGTAAATGTTTTGTAGATAGGGTTGACTTGGGGCAGTGTGGAGTATGACAGGTCTCCTCCAATTAACATTTTCAATCAACTCGGCCATCATTGAAATGTTTGAATATTTTATTTTGTTATTTGAAACTTGTCAACTTTACCCACTTGCTAGTGAAGGATCAGGTTTGAATATCAACATAGCGAGATTCATACAACTATGAACTCGAGAATTTATATTTTGTAATAAATTTTCTTTATAAAGTATATTGAAAACCTAATGCACAAGAAAACCAAATACCATTGAGGATTTGGCAGCCATGTCTTCATTCATTAGAATAAGATTTAAAAATGTTTCTTCCATAATGAACTAGTTGAAATTCATTGCTCGTGTATCTCTTAAGAGATGCAAATCTTGTCAACTCTTATGCTTTCAAGGAGGATCAGAGTTAGAATGTAAGACTTACAACTCTATCCTATAGACAAAGCAACTCGCTCGAGAGCATCGTGAATTGATAAATTTGATTTTTAAAAGAGAACTTGTAACATTTTCAAAATAATGACAACTATTTTTTGGGTGGTTGCACACTTTTCTTTTAGCCCATACACTTCAAATTCAAGGATTTGATGAACTTGGTCGGATCACGTGACGTGGGAGGAGGCGGTGGACAAAATTGCACTTACACGATACACTTGCATAATCACACAATCATCGATGCACTTACATAGTGTGTTTGCATGTTAATCAATACACTCACACTATACATTTAGTGAACCTATGGACAAAATTGACTTCTTTTGATTTGACATGTCTTACATGCTTTGTCAAAATGGTCATGCGACCGGTGATGTGCAAAAATGCACTGCTTTACCTCATTTAAAAAATTTCATTCACAAGATACATTGTTTGTTCACATACGTACTACAGGCTCAGGGGATGTGTATGAGCTTATTTTCAGTAACTAATGTGCGTGTCATTTAAGGCATTCGTACACATGCAATGTGTAAAAGATTTTGTCGTTTTGTCCCATTTAAAAACCATTCCCATAAAAACAACTACTTAAAAGTGTAAAGGGCCTAACGTAGCAGTTGTTCACATGAATGCATTGTTATTGGAGTGTGCTCGTGACTTTTCATTTTAAATTCATTATTGTTCACATTTTATCAGCTTGTATATATGTCACGGATCCAGTTGCTAGTATCGAGAGTTGGAACCATCAAATGTGTACGACTTGAATTTTCTTTCCTCGGCGCATCAAGAAAGATGCGGATTACTACTTATATTTGAATTTTTCTCATCGTGCTAAGAAAAACACGCAATGGCTTACTCGTTGCGTCGCAAATGTCGCATTAAGGATTTTGAGGTTTTTTGAGAGTTTGCAAATTTACACCTTTGCACGAGGAACGAAGTCGATGACAATGATGAGGCAAGCATGTGAAAAAATTTATTTTTGATTTTTATTTTTTTCCTTTTTTTATCTTTTTATTTTGTTTTATGTTTCTTCTCTTTTCACAGAGAAAAGGTTAAAGAAAAGGAGAAAGAGAAAGAACGAGAGGAAGAAAACTAGAGATAGAGAGAGATATAGAGATAGTAAGAGAGAGAGAGAGATAGAGAGAACGAAAGAGAGAGAGAGAAAGTGGAAAAGAGTTTGCAATAGAGATAGAGAAAGAGAAAAATAGAGGGAGAGGAAGAGTGAGAAAGAGAGGGAGAGGGCAATAGAAAGAGAGAGAAAGAGCGAGGGAGAAAGAGAGGAAAAGAAAGATAGAGAGAGGGCGATAGGCGGCGGCGAGCAGATGCATCAGGCGGTGATGAGCTGAGGTGGTAGGCTAACAAGCTCTATGATGGCTATGGTTCGCAGGAGAGAGCAAGATGGGAGCATGAGAAGAAGAGAACTCATGACGAGGGGAGTGCGAAAAGTAAGGGAAAAGAGAGTGAGAAATGTGTGTGATGGCATTGGTATATACAAATAAGTTTTTTTTTTCCTTTTTTTGTTCTTTTTTTTGGGTCAACAGCTTAGGCTTATTAAAATAGCAAAATAGAGGAGATTCCATCTTTAGATTTATTAAATCATCATAAAACTTATTGAATTAATAAAAAAACTTTGCCATCAGGCTTATGAGTTGAGGTATCTGGCAAGTTCGACCTTTTAGGCGTGTTGAACCAAGTTGGGGATGGTTAAATCCACAGATTTTTTGAAACATCAAATAAGTATGCTAAATCAACTATTAGAGCTCATTGAATTTATATGATAGCTCAACTTTTAGGCTTATAAGTTGAGAAGTTTCACCAATTTGGCCCTTCAACTTGACAAATTGGGCCTTGATACTCAAACTTAAATTTCTAGACTTATTGAACTTGGGATTTAAAGTGCTAATATGACTACTTGAGTTTGTTGAATCAACAAAATGGCTTGATTATTAGGATTGTGTGCAACGAAGCTTTGTTAATTGGATCCTTGAGCTTGTTAAACTAGGATTGATATTCAAGCTCGATTTTTTAGCCTTAATGAGCTGAGATTTGTATATTCACTTGATTTATTGGAGCATGTTAAATAAAAAAATAGCTCGCTTATGAGTTAAGGGTGGTTGTTGCCATCATGAACAATTCTGCTTGGATGGAAATACAAGTTGATAATTGGCCTTTAGTATTTTAAACACAATGCTTGGCTAAATTTCTTTGTAGATAATTTATATAAAGTCGACCCTATCTAATAAGAGAATTTCAAAGGACTACCCAACATTATACTGTAGGTTTGTGGGTTGATAATAGTTTAACCAGTTTGGTTCCTTGATCTTGCTAAGCTAGTAATAGCCATTTTTGGTTCTTAGACTTTATGGTTAGGCCATGTATAAGAATTGATACAACTGCAAGAGCATATTGAACCAATGAATATAGCTTGGCCTCTAATGTAATATCCAAAATAATTATCAGGTATGAAACATTTTTACAGAACCGTTCAAATTAAATTAAATAAATGTTAGTATAATTAGTAGTAATTATTAAAAATTAGATTTGGATAATAATTAGTAGTTATTTTGAAAAGATGTCATCTTTGGCAACTAGCAGTTAAGGGAGTGGGCCCTCCTTATCACATTGCCGCAAGCCACATTTCTCACCACGGAGATTCCCTGTTTGGTATTCACTCATACAAGCAAGCAGGAGCGGGACTATAGCTTGGTTCGGTGCTCCCGGGACTGTAGCAGAAGCCACAAATCTGAGAAGGAAATTCGCAAAACTCCTGTAGCAAGAGGCGGAATTCTCCCTGTAGGTAGAGGGCAACACATTGTGCAAAGGCTGTAAGAAAAAGTGGATTGTTTTGTGGATTCAGTGCAAGGCAGGGTAAGTAAAGAAGTTGGGCTTGGATTACTGTAAAGCATTTTTTTATTGCTTTAAGATATAGGTTTTTGACAGGGAAATTAAAGGAGAAGTCATGCAGGTTGTCTGAATGCATGCCATCGGTCTGTGCCAGAATTCCTTGTAGGAAAATTTGGTAAAGGGCTGCTCTACAGTCTTCGACTTTGTGTTTTGGATCCCTGATTCTGCCCATTTCGGAGATGTTAAGGCTGGCTTCTTATACTTGGTAAAGAAGAATGGCAAACTAAATTGAGTAAGTGATGTTGTGATTAAATCTAACATGAGCAGTTAGACATTTTTGGTATAATTTTAAGAATTCCATATTCCTACAGCAATTATTAAGAAGGGAATTCTTTGAAGAAAATCCAATTAAAAAGGACAAAAGAGATTTGAGGATTGATCAGATACATATATGCAAAGAGGAAATTTCGAAGTGACTTACAATCGTCGAAGAATACATAGTAGGGAATTGGAGGAGACGACTGGGCAAGGAGGTAAGTGATGCAAGTATTTTTAGAAAAATATACCTTATCATTAGATATGTACAATGCTCATAATGACACTTTGGAAAGTAGTTATGAAAGTAGATGATTTGATATTATGCATGTTTGGTCAACCTTTTGGGAAAGACCTAGAAAAGAATATACCTACAAGTTTTCAAGTATGATTAACCACTTACATAAATTAATTATATGAGTTTAAATCAAAGTTTATTATGTTCATTTAAATGTTTTCCTTATTGATAATGTTTTAGAAAGAGGTCATTTTCCTTGCTTATTGTATGCATATTCATGGATACAGATGATGATATGAATGATTATAAAAAGCATTTGAATAGTATGAAATCGGAAAGTATAAAGTGTATTGAATATCAGTTTAAAATAAAAGTTTGGCTATATATAAACGATGTATGACTTACAAGTGTAGTTGGGACAAAAGGGTTCCCAATTATGTAACTACATTGTAAATGGGGCAAAAGGGACCCCAAAGAAATGAAACCTGCATAGCAGGTGGGGCAAAAGGGACCCCAAAGAGGCAAAAGGGACCTCTATGTAATTCAATGGCGATAATGCCAGGTTTGCCTGGACTCCATTGAATATATTTATGAATGAGTAGCCAAATCTTTTATTGAGCAAAATTGATATTCAATATGGATTTAAGAAGAATTACTGGTTAATGTTAAATTAGATTTATGAAGCTTTCTCTAGTAGTCTAACTTGTATTTAAGTTTTCAATGTTCTAAGTTTATAATCATGTAATTTAAATGTTATTTTAAGTTGCATTACTTTTGGAGCCTCATAGCTCACCAGTATTTTATTACTGGCTGTTGTTACAGGTAAAGGAAAACAAAAGGTGGGAGAATACTAGTTTGCAAGTATTTAAATTTATGTTAATGTCTATTCTATGTTTGAAGTCTACTCTTGAGGTTAGTAAGCAGTTTACATGTTGTGTTACTTTGAAATTGTTTGGATTTCCTTAGTGGCTCTGTATTAAGTTTTTTGATGGACTTTGGGAATTATTAGATGCTTCCTATGTTGTATCAGACTTATGTTTATATGATCATTTTATTTAGATCTGAAATTAAATCAAATGAATGAGATGTTTTGATATGTGAAAATGTTATGTTTTTAATTGTGACACTTGACGGTGCTGTTCTGCTAAGGGGTTCTGTGGGGTGTTACATCTAAGCTATGTGAATTTGCAAAATAGCTTAGCCAACTATGTCTAACGCTTCTTGAGGTAGTGGCCATTTATAGAAGACTTAGGCCCTACAACCTCCATATCAATTAGTTGTTAGACTCCTTCATATACAATAACAAAAAGTCTTTATCCCACGATATGGGGTTGGCTACATGAAACTCTTTTTCTCCATTACTAAGGTCTTTTCCAACATCGTTTGAATTTATTGTTGAGGTCTTTGATGAACGAGAACTAATTCCCTACTTTAAAGCTTCTAAAAAAGGACCAAGATCATGCAATCTAATCAACTTTGCCTTGTGATTTCTAAATTTTTTTGGGCTTGCTCAAAATTAATCTAAGGCTTCCAATTATTCAAGCCATAGAAAAGCATTTTCTTATCATGTAAGTCCACATTAAATGAAAATATGGAGTGACAACACTCAATCTTGAAAGAGAATATCGCCTCAATTCCAATTAAAAGCTAGGCCTGTAGAGCTTCTATTAGTTTGACATGTTATTCTCTTTTATTTCTTGAGCCCTTTTATTAAAGGCTTATTAAATAACTCAGTCAAACCATTAGCTCTTAGGTTATATATTGAGTAGTGTCAATCCATTTTATATAGTTGAATAAACTGATATATTTTAGCACTTTTAAAGTCCATATCATTGTTAGACATGATTCAATGCAGAACTCTAAATCAATAGATAATGCGATCTCGAAAGATATTCAAAAAATTGCCTGCCTTAACTTCCCTTAGGAAACCACTTCAGCCCATTTTATAAATAGTCAATATAAGTGACAACATGGATAAATCAATTCCTTCAGAAGATAATAGGGGTTCGTTTATAAGACATATGCATGCATGGTTTTTTATTGCTACTAGAGCCTCATGAATCAATTTAACTGTTGACCCTTGTGTAATACCCAAGAGAAACAAAAAAGCCATACCTCGTATCAGACAAATCTGTCGCAAATCCCGCGTACCTGCTACTATTCATCCGGCGCCGAATCGATCTCTTCTCGCGAATCCGACCTCGATCATGCCTCCACTCTCACTATAAAACGGAGGCGAGGAAAGCTTCCTTCGGCAGAACCTTCTCCGCTTCCTCCACACACTACCGAACTCCTCAAGGAATCCCGACGCCCCTGCCCTAGCTCTCGCTGACTCCTTCGATTAGAGAGAGAGAGAGAGAGAGAGAGAGAGAGAGAAGCCCTAACCTCTCCGCCTCCTTCGCTCCGACGTTCCCTCCCTCCTGGATCGGAAGTTACGACATTTTGATCGAAAGCCATACGGGAGCTCGCTCACGTGAAGAGGCCCCCCCCCCCCCCTCTCGCTGTTCCGACTCCGGCTCCCTCAACGACATTCCCTTCACTATCGGATCGGAAGTAACAACAAGAGCTTGCTCGTTTGAGAAGGTAGCCATCTCCCTTCGCACGCTTCTTCGGCAAAATCCCGTAAATCCTGTTGCCAAACAGATCCCTAATCCTATCCTAATCCTTCTTTAATCATAATTAGTTTTGTTTGATTAATTATAATCATTTGTAATTAAGTGTTATTAATTATAAATAATTATAAGTAATTAATAATTATGATTAAGTTTAATTTAGTATATTTAATTATTTCTAATCTTAATTAAAAATTATTTATAATTTTTCATAATCAAATTTTTTTATTAATCATAAATAATTATGAATAATTAATAATTATGATTAATTCTAATTAATTATATTTAATTACTTTTAATTTTAATTAATAATTATTTATGATTATTTATAATTAATTATTATTAATTAATTATAAATGATTATAATTAATTATTAATTTTAATTAATTATAATTAATTATATTTAACTAATTTTAATCTTAATTAATAATTACTTAGGATTATTCATGCTTAATTATTAATTAATTATAAATAATTATGATTAATTATTAATTATAATTTATTAATTAACTATGCTTAATTATAATTAATTGTAAAAAATGAGAGGGTGCTCTTCCCTCTCTCCTCGTACCTCGATCCACGAGCCTGCACCGCCGTCGACATGCGAAGGTATAATCCCTAAACTCAGATTCCTGTTCTCGTCGTTGGCGGCGAGCTGACAAACCCACTACGCGCTCACGTAGCGTAGTAGGGAGGGAAGCTAGCGCGACGCCTACGACGAGGCAGGCAATCGCCTTAAACCCCGCCCTCGACGCTTGCAACGAACCAGCAAACCCCCTACGCGCTCACGTAGCGTGGGCGGGAAACCGGTGCGGCGCTCGCAACAAGGTGGGTAATCCCCGGACCGCTCATGTAGCGTGAGGGGGAACAAAATTAAGTACCCATACGTGGAAAAATCCTCCTGCTTTCTTTTCAACAGGCGCCCAAGACCCCTAAACGCTCATGTAGCGGGCGGGGATTGAAGAAAAAATTTGCTGTCGTGGTGTCTACGGACATCTACCTGAAGCGCGCACGTCGCGTCGAGGGGAAGGCAGCCTCTTGGTTTTTCCCCTAAACGGGGGAGACGCCGGGAGGCTGCCGAAATTTCATTTGAAGATTTTGAGGACTTGAACAAAAATGGGACTTGGACTTGTGAACTGGAATTGAATACTAAATGAATTGAACTTGAATTAAAATTGAACTCAAATGACTTGAACAAAAAGAACAGTGGACCTGATTTGCACTTTAGTGAAAAACAAGGAGCTTGACATACAAGACTTGAACTTCTACAAGACAACGGGGGACTTTGATTTGGACTTCAGCCATAACAAATGCAAAGGACTCAGTGAACTTGAACAACTTGAACTCGAACTTTATTTGGAAACTTATTTAACTAAATGCAAATAATTTGAAACATGAGATGGGACCAAATGACATTGAGCATTCAAACTCTAATAAAAGAGTTAACAGGAAGTTTGTTGTGGACTTGAATTGAGCTCAAGTTGAACCGAACTTGAGCTGGACCGTAGAGAACTTGAGCTTGAATAATATATTAAAGGACTATGCTTGGGCTTGAACCCAAATGAGCCACAAGGAGCATTGACATTTAACAAATAATGCTAAGTCGGATAAATGACATGGAACTTCCAATAGACACAAAAATTTGCTAATGCAAGAACTGATATTCACAAGCAATAATGTCAAGCTTATCGTGCATAATGCAAATGATCTTTGAGGGCAAGGAAGGCTCACAAATAATGGAATGATTGTAATGCCTTGTTAGAAACACAAACACTAATAAATACAAGTAACCTTATGACCATGGCGATTTGATGGAGCAAACGAATGCAATAATCTTCTATGATCAATGTCAGGACACAAACAAATATTCGAACCTGCAAGTAGCAACAACAAATACATTGCAGTGATGAAGATAATCCGATAGCAATCAACAAACAGTAGTGAATTATGAATGAAGTAATTTGCTGGTCAGCATGCAAGAATGGAGCAATGACGAATGCAAATGACCTTCGAAGACAAGGGAACTCCAAAGACACACGATAATATATCCATCAATGGTGCAGTAATATGATCATGAGTAAAGATCGGAAATCTAACATCTCTACGAAGCAATATGCAGTGAAAACAATCAACATTATAACATAAGCGACTGTATTCAACCCTACAAGTAAATATACAAAGACTTGTGATGGAAGCAGAATCACACATACAAGTTATTTGCAAAATGGTGCTGCAAATCCTTCAAGCGAATATAAACAATAAAATAAAAGAACCCATGGTGAATAACCCTTTAGTGCACACGGAAATGACCAACGTGCATGAGGAGATGAGCAATGAATGTTGTGGCGTACTGGTGAACGAATACGATAGTTCCCCATGAATAGACATCAATCAACATACAATGAGCACAATGAACCATTCATGAATTGGAAGTGTGCAGTAGATACAATGGTTTATAGATGCAATCATGAACGAAGAATGCAATCAGAAATAAAGAGATGAAGCTATGATGAGGATGACCCAAAATTGCAAGTCAAACCACACAGAAACTTTAACTTAAGCTGAATGCGCAGAACAAAACTCAATAAATAATGACAAGGGATTGGGTTTCAAGTTGTTCGGGTATATAATTAAAGAGAAGAAAGCAGGAGATTCGTTAGTGTACTACAACCTGCCTGCGTAAATCATGCAAGTAGTGCACGACAGTATGCCTGTACCGAGCAGCAAACAACTCAGTCCACGAGCTGCTGCATAACGCCACCGGATCTGCAACCTTCGTACAAGCAGACAGAAGGTGTTTACAAGCTTCAACTCTATGCCACCGGATCTGCAACACCCGTACAAGCAGACAGAAGGCGTCTACGAGCTTCCAAATCGAATGTTGCATTCAAAGAACAGTTGCCCGCGCAATTGATCACCTGAAGTATTTTAAAATACCCCCACACGTGTACTATAATTTGTATACACATAGGTACACATAAGGGGATGTATTATAACCCGCATGGGCCCCGGCGAGCATGTTATTGGTTCACACGTGACGTCCAGGGATGTTGCGCGGGTTGACAAATCTGAACCCGATCCTCCTAAGTAGGTGAATATGAGTCGACAAGGTTCAGTAAATAATTATAAAATGCCCCCAAACACCCGCATGGGCCCCGACGAGCGTGTTATTGGTACACACGTGACGTCTAGGGATGCTGCGCGGGTCAATAAGTGAATTCCAGTTCGAGCCCGATCCTCCTATACGGGTATATAGGAGTCGACACGGCTCGAACCATTAAATAAATATGTGGTCGCGAGATCGACCAGGATATTTATTTTATAGTTCATATTAGGCTTTCAAGGCCTATAATCAAGAGAATTCACTAACAAAGGTACAAAGCCTACGAAACTCGATCCTCTGTCGACAACCTGGCAGAGTTGATAAGGTTAAATCCACAAATAAAATAACCCCATTACCCTGATGATGGCCGTGTTGAATGAAAATATCAACCGGAGGGGTCCATTCCAAATATTTCAAAATGCCTCCCAACTTCCCAAATTTTCTCATAAAATCCAAAATCTCCAAAAATTCCAAAAATCCCATACTCCAAAATATTTAAAATTGAAATTAAACCATCAACCATTTAAAGCAAAACACATCCGCCCTCCGCAACAGTTTGCCGAGGTGGACAAATCTGAAAATAACTGTTGCTCACAAAGAGCTAATGCCTGGTCGAAAATATCACTAGGATCCATTCTCAAACAATCTCCTGCCAGTAAGGACGTGGTACGAGTCCTCTAACCGGCAGTTTCGCCGCCAAATGGCACTGCAGGATAAACGATTATGACTCGGGGCCCTCTGAACCAGGTGGTCGCCGCCAAATGGCACCATTATATTATGGTTATGGCCAGAGCCCGTATGCTCCCCAATGGCATCAAATCCTTGAGATATGAATCAATATGATATGATCGATAGGGCACAAAGCCCTATGTTAGCTAAGGTGGATTCAAATTTGTCCCCTTAGACAAATACCCACCCTAGGTCTACAAGGTACCCTTGGACGAAGCAACCCATGGCTGCCGACAAGGATCCTTCTGTTAGGTTGGGTCGACTACCTCCTCTGACTAAGTAGACCAGGGACCACGATAGCCCGGGATGACGGAACCATGGGATCTTGATCGGGTCTATCATCCATTCCCCCACCATTCGCTTTAAGTGCAAGATGGTGAAATTTCTATTTTAAATATCAAATTCTCCAACACTTTCAATATTTCAAATACCTATTGCTGCTACTATATGCCAGATCCACGTATCCCTACGTATCTGATTGACGACTAGCCTTAATCGAAAGTTCTCTCTCGTGATCGGGAGGGGTAATTAACTATAGGGGCTCACGCCTATAGGAAACCAGAACTAAGATCATAAAGTCCTCGCAAAATGAGGGCGAAATCTCTGGGTAGTGTCTTATCTACAATCTCATCTGCCTTCCAAAATTTACCCCGGAACTTAATCCGTTAAAACTCCCCCGAAGGAAAGCAAGAGCGGGCGGAGGCCGGGGCCGAATTTTCGGAGCCCATATTAACTTATGATTTGGAGATCTAAAATTCAAATTATAGAAATAACCTTTCTATTAAAATAGGGGTAAGACTTCTTACAACAACCCTTCAATTAGGTGCCTTGTGCACTAGCCATGTCCTCTAAATATTTGAAACACCAAAGAAATAAGTAGTATTGAGCAGTCTTCAATAACGAAGTGATTCTTGCACAGATGTGGCGGATGCAATTTATGCTTAATCTATCAAAATGCTAAGAATACAATAGATTTGGATTCTGAATTTACAAATCCAACATATAATAAAATAATTGTCATTTGAATTCATGGGAAGCTTGGACTTAAAAATTTCATTGCATGTAAAAAACTGAAATATAGAAATTTGATATGTTTTGACCATATACTTGCCTGACAAGGACTTTGTAAACGAAGAACTGCCTCGCACAATTTCTTTCTACTGACTGTCTGTGATTGGCATTGAACTTCAGTGGACAAATTTGCATCATTTTTCATTTCGTTTGAGCAGATTAATTCACAAGTTTTCAACATGAACTCAACTTTTGATTCTGAGGAATCTTTTCCTGACAAAATAATCAATTAACTATCACATCTCCACAAAATCTGATTCCATGATATAGAAATTCAATTGCGGTTTATTATTTCATTATTAGATATAAACTTAGGCGTTTATAGTGTATAATAACTACTCCAGTTGACTATATTCCGGCTTCATCGTTGATTAAGAAGCGGTTTGTTTTGTTGAAAAAGGAATACAACAACAATAACAACGTCAAGCCTTTATCCCACTATGTGGGGTCGGCTACATGAATCCTTTTTCTCCATTGTGCCCTTTTAAAAGTTAAATTCTTATTTAAATCTAATAAAGAAAGGCCATTTCTAATATTTTCTAACCAAGTCTTTTTAAGTCTACCGCTACCTTTCTTAATATAACTCAAATATAATACATCTATTTTCCTAATCGGGTCATCGAAAGGCCGCCGTTTTATGTGACCGAACCATCTAAGGCGACTCTCTCTAACCTTATCTTCCACTGGAGCTACTCCAACTTTTTCACGTATATGCTCATTTTGTATCATGTCTCTAAGAGTAAAGTCACTCATCCAACTGTGCATCCTCATCTCTGCAACACTTAACATTATGCTTCTCTTTTAATGGCCAACATTCTGCACTATAAAGCATTGCAGGTCTAACCACTATTTTATAGAATTTTCCCTTAAGTTTGAGAGGGACTTTCCTATCATACAACAAGCCCGATGCATTCCTCCACTTCAACCATCCAACTTGAATTCTACTAATAATATCCCCATCTATTTCACCATCACTCTGAACAATTGACTCAAGATATCTAAAACGTGTACTCTTATTAATGACTTGATCACCAAAGTCACAATCCCCCCAAAAGAAATATTATTACTAAAATTAAACTCCATAAATTTTAGATCTACTCAATCAAAAACCTTTAGACTCTAAGGTTGACCTCCATAATTTAAGTTTACCTTCAACTATCTCTCTAATCTTATCAACAAGAAGAATATCATCAGCAAAAAGCATACACCAGGGTACAACTTCTTACAAATGTTTAGTGAGAACATCCATGACTAAAGCAAAAAAGACATGGGCTTAAAACTAATCCTTGATGTAATCCAACTGAAATAGGAAAATACTTCGTCAAACCACTTTGTGTCTGAGCACAAGTAACAGCTCTTGCATACTTATCCTTAAATATAAGCATTATTAACCTTTTTCTTTTCTAGAACTCTCCATAGTACTTTTCTTGGAACTTTATCATATACTTTCTCTAAATTAATAAATATCATATATAGATCCTCCTTATTCTCTCTATACTACTCCATCAAACCTTTCAATAAATGTATAGCTTCTATAGTAAACCTACCTGGCATGAATCCAAATTAACTTTGAGAAATATTAGTATCACGCTGCAACCTATGCTCCATAACTCTCTCCCATAATTTTAAAGTATGACACATTAACTTAATTCTTTTATAATTTGTACAATCTTGTGTATCACCTTTATTCTTAAAAATAAAAATAAACATGCTCATTCTCCACTCATCTTGCATCTTTTTAGTCCTCAAAATAATATTAAAAAATTTAATAAGCCAAGAAATTCCTTTATCTCCTAAGCATTTTCACACCTCTATTGAAATATCATCAGGTCCAACAGCTTTTCCACACTTCATTTTTTTTAAAACTTCTCTAACTTTGATTTTACTAATACGCTGATAAAAACAAAAAAATTTATTTTTATTTAGAGTGCTAAGGTCACTAAAGTCAATCGCTTTCGCATAATCTTTATTGAAGAGTTTTTAAAAATATCTCCTCCACGTTTGTTGAATATCCTCTTCTAATAAAAGCACTTTTTGATATTCATTTTTAATACACTTCACTTGAACTAAATCTTTACTACTTTAATCTCTATGTTTGGCTAACTTTACATATATCTTTCACCCTCCGTAGTATCTAATCTAGTATATAAATCATTAAAAGCAAAAATCTTTGCATCGCATATTGCTTTCTTAAGCTTCTTACAAAGCCTATTTATATCTTTCCCAATTATCAGAATTTTTACATCTAAACTAATTTTTATAACAAATCTTCTTATTTTTTATCTTTTCTTGCACATTTTGATTCTACCACTAACTATTTTACTATTGAGGGATTTTTCCTTTGATACTCTGAGCATATCTTTTGCAACATTTTTAATATCACTAGTTATGTTTTCTCACATAATATTAGCTTCCTCATGCACAGACAAAACCTTAAGATCTATCTTACTCTCAAAAATATTTTTGTTAATATTATTTAAATGCCCTCATCTAATCTTAGAACAACATTTTACTTTATTTTTTATTTTATACCCCTTGATCTTAAGGTCCAAAACTAATAAACAATATTTGGTACATAAACTTTCACTTGGAATAACTTTACAATCTTTACAATCTAAAAGATCTATTTTTCTTATAAGAAAATAATCAATCTGAGTTTTACTATATCTATTCCTATAGGTGATGAGAAGCTCATCTCTTTTCTTAAATAAAGTATTAGCAATTATAAAATTATAAGCTTAAAAAAATCTAATATGATCATACCACCTTAATGAGTCACTCCAAACACATAGTCACAATGAATGCTTTTAAAATCATATATCTATCTACAATATGTCCATTTAAATCTCCTCCAAAAATTTTTTTTTAAGAGATATCTTTTGTATTAATTTTTCTAAGTCATTCCAAAATTTTAATTTTGAACTCATATCCAAACCTACTTGAAGAGTATAAGAACTTATAATATTAATAATCTTAGCATCAATAACAATCTTTAAAGTTATAATTCTATGTCCAATTCTATTAATTTTTACAACATTATCCTTTAAACTCTTATCAATAATCAGACCTACATAATTTCTATTATGACACTTACAATACCATAATTTAAAATTTAAATCCTTAACTATCAATCTCCTTAGCCTTCTCTCAAACCGATTTAGTTTCCTAAATGCATAGAATATTTAATTTCATACGAATCATAATATATATTAATTCCATTAATTTTCCTATAAGGGTACCTATATTCCAAATTCTTATCATAATTTTAGTTTCATGGACTAACTTCTTTCCCCACATCCGTCCATAATATGGGAACCATTGCCTATTTAACACTGCACCCAGGCGCTGGTGCAGCGGCCCTTACACATTTGTCGTTGTACTCAAGCCATAAAGCGCATCGCTTCTAGGGAACACCCTAGCATTAACACAATGTATTAAAGGATTTATGTCATGATTATTTGACAAATTTTGTGTTGGATGTTGACTACCTAATGCAACCCTCCACTTTTCTCATCCAGAACTTGGGACCTGGCAACGACAAAAAAAATGTAATGTATTTGAAATGTTTTGAGTTATTTGAATGATTATAAAATAAATACAAATGATTATTTTTATCTGGTTTGAAGTAAATAAATGTATTGTAATGCTCAAAATAGGTGGTTGCTGGTGGCTAACAGCTGTGGGAGGTAGCGGTAGTTGAGGGTGGCAAGTCGGCGAGCAGTGGCGGGCGACAGCCGGCATTGATAGTGGACCCAGCTTGCGGTGCATTTGGAATTAAGCCAAAATGGATGAATTTTGAATACATAAAAAATAAGCTATGAAATGAATTTTAAATTCACCAAAAATTTACTTTGCATAACACCGAGATACCTAAAATCCCTGCATTTGAAATCATTTAACCTCACTTGTTATCAAACCAAATAGCCCTCAAGGAAATGAATGATTCGAGTAAAGTGGTTAGCAGCCATCTCATTGCTACCCATAAAATTCTCACGATTACTGCACCACTGAAAATAAGAATCTAGTGATAAAGGCAGAGTCTGATCCCTACTAAAGCTCAAGACAATTCCTTGTTGTCATAGATTCCGTTTCCTGATGATATAATCCTAATCATCTATCATTTAAAGGTTGACATATACAATAATTGATACATAAGAAATATGTTGAAACATACGCAGCCTCGGATGTGGAAATATATATTTCCAAATCATGTAAAATAGATATTTTCTAAAATCTTCATCTGTGATTTCTCTTTCTACTCATTCCTAACAGTAGAAAAACTAACACAACAGGATACAGGCTTAGTAAACAATAAGCCAGCTGTATAAAAGTAACATACCACTTAGCACTGTCTGGATGCTCATCTCACAATGAGCAATATTATCCTCAAGTAAGCGCTGCTGGTGACACTACAAAACAGAAGAATAAAAAATAATTACTTACAGATGATAAAGAACGTATACAATATAAATAGAGGAATAAGAGAATACTTAACAGAATCAAAAGAAAAATAAATGGCATACTAATTCATCTCTCTTCTTCTTCAGCATTTGTAAGACAGACATCATATCAACTTTCTTTGACAGAGCAAGTGCGTCATGGTTATCGGAGTTAAGCTGCACAGGACCATAAAAAAGATCAATGATGCAGGTTGTAAACTTACAAGCATCATGCCTTCTTTCAAATATTTGTTAATCATTTATTTTTGACAGGTATTTCTGTATTACCAAACGAATCAGATTTTCGTTTTAAATAAACATACGTTATGGAATACAATAGTTGTAAAGAGATAAAAATGTTATTATGAAAATTTTAAGCCATGGAAGAATAAAGGGGACTAAACCATATTAAACTTCTAGATAAAAATCCAGCGAAATCAAGAGTAACTGCTTCTCTCTTGGCTTCAATGCAAGTTAGAGCTAACTTTGCTGTTCGTACGATACAAAAGCATTTTTTTTAAAAAAAAAATTCAATTTTACTCATTTTGTATGAAACAAAATCATTACATTTGAAAAAATTTTAAGCGACCTAATGCAAACTTAGCTTAAAGTTTGCATGTCATACCCTTTCAAATAGGAAATGGTCAAGCCCGAACAATATGAATGTAAAACCCAAAATTCGACGATTGTAGGTCTTGCACGCATCTCGATGCGCCGCGACGAGATTTAAGTGAAATTTTTAAAGTCGTCGGATTTTGACGAAATTAATTTTGTAAAATTCTATGCAAAATTCTGAACAATTTGGTATATAGAACTTATATTTAATTTTATTTATTTTGAAAGATATAAAATTTAGAAGTTTAAAAATACCCAAATTACCCCTAATAAGAATTAAAGCGGGTTATGTATTAAGTGAGGGCAAATAGGTCTTTAGCCATTTCTTTTCCCCTAAGTAGAGAGGGCCGAACCCTCTCCCTCTCATTTCATTCGGCCGAAACCGAAAGAAGGCGGCGGAGGTGGACAGGTGAGGCGACGAGGCGGCTTCGACGGCGGCTCCGACGACATTTTTCCGGCAAAGAAATTAGTGGAAATCGAAGAGAACGACAAGGGGAATACTCAGGTATGTTTTATTTGAAGCGAATCCCTCTCAATCTCAAGAAATTTGGAAAGGAAAAATCTAGTATTTTTCCAAAAATGTGATTTTTCTTCCAAATTTCCTTATAAAATCGATAGGAAAGATTTAGGAAAGTATTTTAACCGTCAAAACGAAGTTATTTATCTAAAATTTTGAGATCAGAGAAATTAGGATTTTCTTCAAATGTTAAATTCTTTGAAGTTCTTTCACAAATATGATTCCAAATTATACCAGGAATGTTCCTAAAGCAAAATTTTGAGTTTTTGTAAGAAATTTTATTTTTCATAAATTTCTAATTAATTAAATCCGAAAATTAATATTCCTTAATTATTATTTAGGTGAGAGGGATGTTTTGGAGGGCATTTGGAGGAGAATTAGGGAGATTTAGTTTACCAAAAAAAATTGAATTTTTATAAATCCGAAAATGTTAATTAAATTTTTAAATGATTTTAATTAAGTATTAAGAATGTCTAATACTACTCAATTTAGAAATGTAAAGTTGACATTGGTCTTATGTACAATTTTAGGTGTTGATCGTTAAAGAAGCGTCACGTGTCTAAACGGCGTCGTTGAGATTCACTTTGCAATTGTTAAGTAGGTACATCATATATCCTGTAAGAATTTTATAGATTGTTTTGCTCCTTTTACTCAATGCAAACCCAGTGTTCAAATTTATATGGTTTATAGTTTATAAATTTTTATGATGTTACAACTAGCATGCTCTTTATTTCTTATATGTTATGGTTTAATTCGTTGATTTCATGTTTAAGCAAATGATTTAAGAATCATGATGATTTTTCATTAAGCATATGATTGACTGAAAAATAGTTAAAGTTTATGATATGAGACTGTGCATGCTAATGCGGAATACCCAAATATGGTAAAGGGCTCTACGAAGCAATGGTAAAAAGGTTCTTTGAAACCAAATGGTAAAGAGGTTCTTCGGAATCAAATGGTAAATGAATGGCCAATAAAAATATGTACCTGATCAGTACAAACTTTATGGGTACCTCCGAGACGGGTGTTTTAATAAATATTATGCATATTATATTCATTCATGTTTTTCTAAAGGTTTATGTTTGAGGAAAAAGTTATGAAAAAGACTTTTATTGTTTAAGGAAGGTTATGATTTAAGAAATGTTCTCATTTAAGAAAGGCTTTGAAATTATTCAGAATTGATAGTATGTAAAGTTTTTATGTGAGGTTTGTTTTCATAAAATATTTTATTGCAGTTTTATAAATTTTTTATGGAATATATGAATTACATGCTGAGCAAGTAAGCTCACCCTACTTTTAGGAATATTTTTTAGGAGAAACTGATAGGAACTGATGACTGAACGACAGTACACCTACCGTCGTAGAGGGACTCAGGGTGTTAGGTTTTTTATTTTATAATTTTCTGTTATGAGTTGAGTTAAGTCAAGAGATGTAATGTGGATTTTAGTTAATGTTTATGTTTATGTTTTTAGTGGTTGTATGTTTTTGTTAAAGATGTTGGAAAACTTTATGTTGAATGTTTAGTGACTCTTTCTTATGTTATTGTTGGAAGATATTTATAACATTGAATTGCAAGTTTTATTATTTGGAAGTTTTATGTTTCTCCGTACGACCGTCTGTTCCCGTCCAGTTAATTCGGGCTAGTCGGGCCGGGTCGTGACAAGAGCGATATCAGAGATAAGGATTTAATACTGATCAATATGAAAGAGCCTATAAGATAATTATATGAGTCTTAGAATGTATAGGAAGTGTGGATTTTATGAAATTGACTTGTGATTTTGTGTTTCGTCTCAGGAATATGGATCCTGAGCAGAATGTCACTGATGGCATTAATGGTGAGGAAAGGAGGGAGCTACCTGCAGTAATAGAACCTCAGAGGAATAATGATAGTACCCCTATGGAGTCATTTGCTCAGATGATGACAGCAATGACTCAAATGATTAAGAACTCTCAAACTCAGGTCAGTGGCAGTGGGAGTAATTCTATGGATAAGAACTTGAAGCTATTTCAAGATATGAAGCCTCCGTTATTTTCAGGTGGTGGACCTATAGAGGCTGAGGATTGGATGATGAGGATAGAGAAAATTTTAGTGGGAATGTCCTGCCCAGAGGATAGGAAGGTTACCTTGACTGCTTATGCTTTTGATGGTGAGGCGAAAAGATGGTGGAGGAGTCAGTTGCAAGAAACTTTTGGAGGGCGAACTAGCAGTCAGATCTCCTGGGAAGAGTTTGTGAAGGTATTCAGAGATTGATATGTACCCATGTCAGCTAGGAGACAGATGCAAGACAAGTTTAACAGATTGGTTCAGGGAGACCATTCTATGCCAATGAACAATTTTTATATGATATGAAAGCACAATGAATGTTATGTCTTATAAATAAATGTTATGACTTTAATGTGATTAGGTCAATTCTTATGTGTGACAAACCCGTTAGAATTTTATTTGATATTGGTGCGTCACATTCTTTTATTTCTGAGAATTTTATTAGATCAGTCAATTTGCTTCCAACAGTTATGGTTAGATCACTGTCAGTTTTAATGCCTAATGGAAACCATATAGAAGCGAATCAGAAATGTCATGTGGATTTGAGAATTTGTGATGAGAACCTAGAGGCAGATCTTATTGTATTACCCTTATGTGAGTTTGATGCAATCTTAGGCATGGATTGGTTATCTTGCCATTTCGTGAATATAGATTGTAACAAAAAGGAGGTTAAATTTTGTATGCTAAAGGAGAGGAAATTTAAATTTCAAGGAGATAAAGGGGTAAAAGCAGTGATGGTGTCATCTCTGAAGGCTTTTTAAATGTTAAAGAAAGGATATGAAGGCTTCATGGCCTATGTTAAGGAGGAGAAGAAGGCTAAAAGAGAGCTGAAAGATATTCCTGTTATTTAGGAATATCCATAAGTATTTTCAGATGATTTATCTGGCTTACCTCCAAGTAGAGAAATAGATTTCTCTATCGAGTTAGTGGCAGGAGCTGAACCTGTTGCTAAGGCCCCTTACAGAATGGCAATAAAAGAACTGAAGAAGTTGAAGGATCAATTGCAAGAATTACTAAATAAGGGATTCATCAGGCCTAGTACCTCCCCTTGGGTGCTCCTGTCTTGTTCGTGAAGAAAAAGGATGGAAGCTTAAGGCTCTGTATAGATTACAGAGAGTTGAATAAGTTGACAGTGAAGAATAAATATCCTCTTCCAAGGATAGATGATTTGTTTGATCAGTTGAAAGGTGCCTCAGTATTTTTTAAGATTGACTTGAGATCAGGGTATCATCAACTCAGGATTAGAGAGGAAGACATTGCAAAGACAGCTTTCAGTATCAGATATGGGCATTATGAGTTTATAGTGATGTCTTTTGGTTTGACAAATGCTCCTGCAGTATTTATGGATCTCATGAATAGAATCTTTAAGCTATTTTTAGATCTATTTGTGATTGTATTCATAGATGATATACTTGTATATTCCCCAGATGAAGAACTACATGCAAATCATTTAAGGGCAGTATTACAAACATTGAAGGGGAATGAACTGTATGCTAAACTATCTAAATGTGAATTTTGACTGAAGAGTGTAAACTTCCTAGGGTATGTGATTAGTAATGGGATAATTTCAGTGGATCAACATAAAGTACAAGCAATAGCAGATTGGCCTCGCCCAGCTACAGTGACAGATGTCAGGAGCTTTTTGGGTTTAGCTGGATATTACAGAAGGTTTGTTGAGGGATTTTCACAGATTGCAATGCCGCTATCCAGATTAACTCGGAAAGTAGTTAAGTTTGAATGGACAGCTCAGTGTGAAGAAGCTTTTCAGGAATTAAAGCAGTGTTTGATGACTGCTCCAGTGCTGAGTATTCCTTCAGGGTCAGATGGATTTCAGCTTTATAGTGATGCCTCGAATAAAGGGTTGGGTTATGTACTGATGCAGAATGGAAGAGTCATTGCCTATGCTTCTAGGCAATTAAAAAATCATGAGAGGAATTATCCAACCCATGATCTGGAATTAGCTGCAGTAGTTTTTGCCTTAAAGATCTGGAAGCATTACTTGTATGGGGTAAGGTGTGAAGTCTTTACTGATCACCAGAGTTTGAAGTATATCTTCACACAGAAAGAATTGAATTTGAGGCAGAGAAGATGGCTAGAACTCATTAAGGATTATGAGCTGGACATTCAGTATCATCCGGGTAAAGCCAATGTAGTTGCAGATGCTTTAAGTAGGAAGAAGTCTGGTAGTGCAAACTGGATGATCACACAGCAACAGGAACTGATAAGGGATTTGGAGAAGTTAGAAATTTTAGTGGTTCAGCCCAATGATGCAGAAATTGTGATGTTGAATCAAACGATTATTCAATCAACATTTCCAGGAAGAGTACGAGAAGCTTTGCCACAAGATGCAGATTTTAAGAAGATACTGGATATGATTAGTGTCGGACACAGCGAAGATTTTGAGCTTGATGGTGAAGAACTGCTACGTTATAGAGGTAGATTGTGTATTCCAGATGTTGGTGACTTAAGAAAAGAAATCCTTCAAGAAGCTCACTATTCCAGTTACACTATTCATCCAGGCAGTAATAAAATGTATCAGGACTTAAAGTAAGTGTTTTGGTGGCCAGGAATGAAGAAAAGCGTGGCAGATATTGTATCAAAGCGTACTTCTTGTCAGATGGTGAAAGTGGAACATCAAAAACCAGGATGATTTCTACAGCCCTTACCTATACCTAAGTGGAAATGGGAAAACATTGCTATGAATTTTACGGTTGGTTTACCCAAATCCAGAAGAGGAAGTGATGCTTTATAGGTGATAATTGATAGATTAACTAAGTCTGCACACTTTTTACCTATCAAGCAATCTGATCAAGTTGAGAAATTGGCAAGCTTGTATGTTAGTGAGATTGTCAGATTGCATGGGGTACCAAAATTTATAGTGTCAGATCGGGATGGAAGATTCACTTCCAGTTGTGAAGGAAAGTTCAGGAAGCTATGGGTACCAAACTCACTTTCAGTACAGCTTTTCACCCTCAAACAGATGGGCAGTCAGAAAGAACCATACAGACTTTAGAAGATTTGCTCAGATTATGTGTTTTAGATTTTGGTGGTAAGTGGGAGACATGTATACCACTGATTGAGTTTGCCTACAACAACAGTTTTCAAGCAAGCATTGGTATGGCTCCTTATGAGGCTTTGTATGGGAGAAGGTATAGGACACCTCTAAGTTGGGCTGAAACTGGAGAAAGGAAGATTATTAGTGCTGATCTAGTTGATGATGCTATAGAAAAGATCAGATTGATTCATGGCAGATTGAGGGCAGTACATGATAGACAGAAGAAATATTATGATGCCAAGCACCGATCAGTTGAATGTGAGGTGGGAGAGTTTGTTTTCCTTAAGGTCAGTCCGATGAAGGGAGTGAAGAGGTTTGGCAAAGCAGGCAAATTGAGCCCAAAATATGTTGGACCTTTTGAAATTGCAGAAAAGATTGAGAAAGTGGCTTATAAGTTGATCATATCAGCACACATGAGTGGAGTGCATAATGTGTTTCATATTTCTTCTTTAAGGAAATATATTTCAGATGAAGCTCAAAAGGTTAGTACTGAAGTGGTGGATATACAACCAGATTTGACCTTTGTGGAACCTGAGAGAATCCTGGATTATGATGTTAAACAGTTAAGAAACAGAGAAATTCCTTATGTAAAAGTGTTATGGAGGCATGGTTTAGAAAAGGATGCCACTTGGGAAAAGGAGTCAGACATGAGGAAGAATCATCCTCATTTATTTAGCTAAGGTATGGTTTTAACCTTTTATAGTATTACTCTTAAATTTCAAGGACGAAATTTTTCTTAAGAGAGGAGAATTATAAAACCCAAAATTCGACGATTGTAGGTCTCGCACGCATCTCGATGCGCCGCGATGAGATTTAAGTGAAATTTTCAAAGTCGTCGGATTTTGATGAAATTAATTTTATAAAATTCTATGCAAAATTCTGAACAATTTGGTATATAGAACTTATATTTAATTTTATTTATTTTGAGAGATATAAAATTTAGAAGTTTAAAAATACCTAAATTACCCCTAATAAGAATTAAAGCGGGTTATGTATTAAGTAAGGGCAAAGAGGTCTTTATCCATTTCTTTTCCCCTAAGTAGAGAGGACCGAACCCTCTCCCTCTCATTTCATTCGGCCGAAACCAAAAGGAGGCGGAGGCGGACGGGTGAGGCGATGGGGCGGCTTCGACGGCGGCTCCGACGACGTTTTTCCGGCGAAGAAATTAGTGAAAATCGAAGAGGACGACAAGGGGAATACTGAGGTATGTTTTATTTGAAGTGAATCCCTCTCAATCTCAAGAAATTTGGAAAGAAAAAATCTAGGGTTTTTCCAAAAATGTGATTTTTCTTCCAAATTTCTTTATAAAATCGATAGGGAAGATTTAGGGAAGTATTTTAACTGTAAAAACGAAGTTATTTATCTAAAATTTTGAGATCAAAGAAATTAGGGTTTTCTTCAAATGTCAAATTCTTTGAATTTCTTTCATAAATATGATTCCAAATTATACCAGGAAGTTCCTAAAGCAAAATTTTGAGTTTTTGTAAGAAATTTTATTTTTCATAAATTTCTAATTAATTAAATTCGAAAATTAATATCACCTAATTATTATTTAGATGAGAGGGATGTTTTGGAAGGCATTTGGAGGAGAATTAGGGAGATTTAGGTTACCAAAAAAATTGGATTTTTATAAATCCGAAAATATTAATTAAAATTTTAAATGATTTTAATTAAGTATTAAGAATGTCTAATATTACTCAATTTAGAAATGTAAAATTGACATTGGTCTTATGTACAATTTTAGGTGTTGATCGTTAAAGAGGCATCACGTATCTAAACGACGTCGTTGAGATTCACTTTGCAATTGTTAAGTAGGAACATCATATATCCTGTAAGAATTTTATAGATTGTTTTGCTCCTTTTACTCAATGCAAACCCAGTGTTCAAATTTATATGGTTTATGGTTTATAAATTTTTTATGATGTTGCAACTAGCATGCTCTTTATTTCTTATATGTTATGGTTTAATTCATTGATTTCATGTTTAAGCAAATGATTTATGAATCATGATGATTTTTCATTAAGCATATGATTGAATGAAAAATAATTAAAGTTTATGATATGAGACTGTGCATGCTGATGCGGAGTACCCAAATATGATAAAGGACTCTACAGAGCAATGGTAAAGGGAGTTCTTTGGAACCAAATGGTAAAGGGGTTCTTCAAAACCAAATGATAAAGGAATGGCCAATAAAAATATGTACCTGATCAGTACAAACTTTATGGGTACTTCCGAGACGGATGTTTTAATAAATATTATGCATATTATATTCATTCATGTTTTTCTAAAGGTTTATGTTTGAGAAAAAAGTTATGAAAAAGACTTTTATTGTTTAAGAAAGGTTATGGAAATGTTCTCATTTAAGAAAGCCTTCGAAATTATTCAGAATTGATAATATATAAAGTTTTTATGTGAGGTTTGTTTTCATGAAATGTTTTATTGTAGTTTTATAATTTTTTTATGAAATATATGAATTACTTGCTGAGCAGTAAGCTCACCCTACTTTTGGGAATGTTTTTCAGGAGAAACTGATGGGAACTGATGGATGAACGATAGTACACCTACCGTCGTAGAGGGACTCAGGGTGTCAGATTTTTATTTTATAATTTTCTGTTATGAGTTGAGTTGAGTCAAGAGTTGTAATGTGAATTTTAGTTTATGTTTATGTTTATATTTTTAGTGGTTGTATATTTTTGTTAAAGACGTTGAAAAATTTTATGTTGAATGTTTAGTGACTCTTTCTTATGTTACTGTTGGAAGATATTTATAACATTAAATTGCAAGTTTTATGATTTGGAAGTTTTATGTTTCTCCGTACGACCGTCTGTTCCCGCCCCGTTAATTCGGGCTAGCCGGGTCGGGTCATGACAATGAATCATCCATTAGTTAGTCTTCTTGAAATTATGGAGCCGAATTTTGTAGGCCATGGAAACATTTTGATCAACTTGTATGATGTCAAAATCTTAAAAAGATTCTTTATTGAAATTGAGAAATCTTGTTATACTCTAAAAATTTTATGATACATAGGACTGGGCAAAGACTTGACGGTGGTGGTCGGACAGAGGTTTGATGGTGATGGTCGGGCGGAGGTCCAACAGCGGCGGCCAGGTTGAGGTCTGGTGGCGGCGACTAGGTGGAAGTTTGACAAAGATTGGTTGGTGAAAGTATGGTGGCGGCGGTCAAGCGGCGACGGTTTGTCGGTTTTGGTGCTCGACTAGAGTTCTGGGATTCAAACCTTAGAGCTCTCTTCCCTCTCTAGCCGAGGGCCCCAACTCCATCTATACAAAGGGTGAGGGCTTATTTAAAGATTTCTCGGAATGACGGGTTGTATAAATATGAAGATCCTATTGGATGGTCCATATTGATTCCCTCGATTATAGAGCGTTCGTTAATCATTTAAGTGCCTTAATGATGTTGAAATCAAGCGATCCGAGCCGCTCGATTCGACTATAAGCATGTCATATTTAGAGAACATTTGGTCATCCAATTAATGTCTCGAAGCTTCCAAATATGCTTCGGGCCCTTGATTTTGGCCCATTTGGGCTTGAATTGGACCAATTTTGGCATCATTGAGTTCATCTCGTCAAGTCGTTTAGTTTGACTACAAGTTTACTTAAATTGGAGTTCATATGATCCAAAATTTAATATTGAAAGTTTTCAATCCAAATATGCCTTGAGATTCATGCCCGAATAGATAATTTTTAGAGACCTATCAATCATCAAGCATTATTAAATAACTCTGGTTTATCTTAATGGACCAAGGAAAAATATACAAAAATATATTGAATTTATATGGTTAGAAAAAGCATCTGAAAAAAATTAAGAGTTACTTTTAGGTATCAACAGCTATACTTCTGGCATCCAAAAGAAGACAAAAAACTCAAGTATCCCAAGAAAAACTCAATTGTTCAATAATATGTCCCAGTAAACAATTTGTATATAAATTGTGGAGGAACTGAAATTGTGGAGTAATTTAAAAAAGAGTTTAGAAAATTATTTGAAAAGACTAGTCTTACAGCGACTATCATATTGTTCATGGTTCCGCCAGCTTGGTTAAGGTCGTTTTTTGCTTCTTTAACTGAGTTATGTGATATGGCATTTTCCAAATTTGTTTCCCTATCTCCATCCAATGTCTTCAGGTTTTCATTAGATGAATCATCAGCATTGTATTGATGAGAAGCTACAGATGATCCAGCCAAACTATTGTTTAGTTTCCTCTTCTTACTCATCAAGGTGTCCCAGTTTTGCTTCGTCAAAGCAGGAAAATCATCCACAGTCGCCTCTTCTTTAACAGTTGACAAAACTGGTTTTTTAGTGACAGAAGTAAAAGCTGCATTTTGAGACCTCGCAGATGAATCCCCTGGTGAAGGGTAGTTTTTACTATTGCCAATAATTTCAGTGTTTGTGCTGGCCTTGCTACAGTTATTCATATTTCCTTGGTTCCAACCAGAATCATCACTGACTTCATGAATATCAATGACGAGAACTCCTTCAGATCCCTTATTAACCAAATCAGTTTTCTGATTTGGGATATGCTGCAAAGCACTATGAGAAGATTTCCTGTGCAGACATAATTCATCAATTCGTAGAGTGTTGGAACAAAAAATTTATGCTCTTGACGAGTTCATACTTTACAATAGAATCTAATCAAAGCAAGAGTACAAACCCGGACATCCAGTCAGATAAAATGCCAATATATGGCAACAAATTGTAGTACCCTACGACTTCTGTGACTTCAGGTGCACTATTGATCTTGACAAGGGGTCCTTGCAAGCTGTAGAGAAGCAAATGCATATGAGTTGCAAATGAGATTTGTGTTGGGCGACTATAAGGACAATCAGAACTTGTGGGCAAACCCTTCATGCAGAGATATATTTAAGCCAATAATGATAATAGCACATACAGTCTAGCTTTAGTTTTGATGAAATCAACCACTTGAGTAATTTTTGTTATTTTGATATAGTTTCATCAAGATAGAATCTCTTTTTGGGTAAGACTTATAGAAAACATACTTGATGAAAACAAACCTTTGCATCAAACCCTTGATAGGAATTTGGTTAACAATGGGTTCTGCATAGCTCATTATATATAACCGAGTGCATGACTTCATGCGACTCAATGAGTATGATAGATGAGATCCCAAAATGCTTAAGTTTGAGTTACTGATGCCTGCTTGCAAAACATATGAAAAGGCTCGTTAGTGACAGAGAAACCAAATAGAAGAAGACTCTTAGTTCTCCACTTAAATGCATCAACAAATAAAAAGATGTGCCTAACTACAAACAAGAAAACTTAGTTAGCACAATGCAAAATTCAAACTGAGGCGATGGTTTGCATCCTTGCAGAAAACTTTACATGTTCCAAAAAAAAAAAGCTATGATAGTATCCTTTACCATCCAATAGAAATTACATCAATTGATAGCACAATTGAGGAACAGTCTTCAATAAGTCAAAATTCAGTACGATAACAAGTACCACAGATTTGACAAGATAAGGTAGAATAAGACTCCCGCAATCATAAAAGAGTAAAAACACAAAATAGTCTCCTGACTATTAGTAAATATTTAATTTAGTCTCAAACATTCATGATGACTCAATTTAGTTGTCTGACTATTAGAAAATGTGTCAATTTGATCCCAATGAAAAAATAACAGTTAAAATTAACCAACAGTTAAATGTGAGAGCATTTTGGGTATTATGATGTATGTAAGATCATATTATTTTTTTATATTTTTAGTTTATTATCATATTAAAATAAATACAAAAATCATAATGAAAGTTAACCAACTAAATAACTGTTGGCTCAAGAAAAAATGGCAGGTTGGCATGAATCTCGCTTTGAAGACATAGGATTACATTCTCCTTAAGTCAAATTGTAGTTAACCAGATTTTCCCTGAGGATAATGTCAGGGTTTAGTTAGATTTGGGTCCTTACTTTCTATGAGCGTAAGCACTCATAATTAATTACCCCTCTTAACGTGTAAGAGATAACTCTCAATAAGAATGAGTAATTTTAGGTGTTTTAGTCTCAATTATGAGGGAAATAAAGGTAAACCCGATCAAGATCCCATGGTTCTGTCATCCCGGGTATATCGTCGGTTTCAGTCTACCAACACTAACGATCGTTCACCGTAGTGTCCAGGGAATATGATTAGCAGTCATGGGTTGCCTCCTCTTAGGAATCCCGAGAAGACTGAGGTGGTTATTTGTGGGATTGCAATTTTATGAAAATTTGGGGTTGTTAGAATACACAGTGATTAATTTAATTTGGGATTTATAACTTCGTTTTGAAGTTACTTGGTTGTTCAAATTAGTTCGGGGCTTACGATTTCCGTTGAAAGTAGCCCGAAAGTTTAAATTTGGGTTGAGACTTACGGCTTCCATTAAAAGTTGCCCGAATAATAGGTCTTACAACTTCATTTGGAAAACGTCTGACTATTTTGAATAGGTCTTACCGCTTCTAGATTTCAGAAGTAGCCTAAAAATAGGTCTTACAACTAGGGGTGTCAATATTTGATATGACTCGAAACCCGACCCGGACCCGACCCCAAAAATTCCTGGTTCAGGTCAACCCGTTTGACATATGGATTGGGTTCGGGTTTAGCAAGTCGACCTGTTTCAAAAACCAAGTCGGGTTCGGGTTGACCCAGAAACCTAAAAGTGACATTTTCTTTCGAGAGCTTATAAGTTGGAGAGTTTAAAGCGCAGTTGTTGGTTCTACAGCGTTGAGTTGTACATTTTTAGTACAAATACTATTTTTCTGCCTTTTCTTTTATAATTACTTAATTAATTAATTAACTAAAATAAATAAATTTTCTAATTAATTGTATTAATTAATTAATTAATTACTAATAAATTTGATTGCTCTCATTTAATTAATTAACAAGCACCCAGATTTTAACTGATCTCGGATTTCGCTCGATCAATAAATTTTAATTAATTAATTTCAAACAATTAATCAACTTCAATTATTTAATTTCAATTAATCAATGAATTTTTAATTAATTAATTTCAATTGACCAACTAATTTTGATTAATTAACCAATTAATTAATTAATTTTGATTAATTAATTAATTGTAATTAATTAATTTAATTAATCAATTGATATTAATTAATTCATTTCAATTAATTAATTCCAACAAACTAGTTAATTTAAATTAAGTTCAATTGATTAACTTCTCATTAATTAATTTCAATTAATCTCATTTTTAATTAATCAATTTCATTTTAATTAATTAATTTTAATTAATTAATCTTAATTAAATTTAATAAATTGAATAATTGAATTAATCAATTAAAATTCAAATTGAATTTGCTCTCCAATTTAGTAGCCTTCTACAGCGATTTTGGCAACCTCCCGGCATCCGCTCCCCTTGCAGGGAGGTTGGGACGGCATTTGCCATAATTTCTTTTCGCCCAATCAAAGATCAATGACGTAGGGTCTTTGAATTTTAAAACCATCCGCCCAGATGAAAGATCAATGGTGCAGGTCTTCAAATTTAAAATTCTCCCGCCTAGATCAAAGATCAATAGCGCGAGGTCTTGAGCAAGTACCTCTTGATGTCTCAATCAAATAAAACTAAAAGTATGAGTGATTGTATACTGGAGTAAATGAGTGGCTCGAGCACAGAGAGACAAATACCCGGAATAAATTCATATACATTAAGGTCAAATAGACTATTTGAAGAGGTTTGAGTAATTTGTGAAGTGGAAAAGGACAACGGGCTATTTGGCTTTGCTGATCAGACTAGTGGAACACACGGAAGGTGTGTGCTTTGGATCGAATGCAAACGAAATCGCTAGCAGGCTCGAGCATGAAGTCGGACAGGAGATCAAGCCTGGGGTTCGGCAGAATCGGTGGGAGTGTGAGGTCGGATAGGGAGTGTGAGGTGGAGCATTTGATCGGGTAAGAGGTTCGATCAGTGTGTGTAAGGTAGGTGGTAGGGAGGCTACTCACATGAATTGAAACAGGCAAGCGGAGAAGGCAGATCAACGGAAGAGAGGCGGAACCAAAAGTAAGTTATCTTCTTCTTCTTCTTTCGTTTGTTTTCTGTTATTTTTTTTATTGCTTGAATTAGTCGATTACGTTCAGAGGATGTATCGTTTTGGCGAAATAGTGTGTCTGTTCGATTTGAAGGTGCAATTTCTCTCTTCTTTCTATTTCTACTTTTTTTATATGAGTCAATAATAACAAAAGTGAATAATTAATAAACATGGTTCATTTTCATTATGATTTTTGTATTTATTTTAATATGATAAATGATAAAATATATAAAAATAATAATATAATCTCACATACACTATAATACCAAAAATACTCTCGCATTTAACTGTTGAGATTAACTTTAACTATTACTTTTGACCTTGGAACCAAATTGAGACATATTCTAATAATCGGGAGAACTAAATTGGAGCATTATGAAAATCTGGGACTAAATTGGACATTTACTAATAATCGGAGGACTATTTGAGCTTTTACTCAACTACAAAAATAAAAAGAATGATATGTCATATTCACACTATAATATTGATCCACTAGCTAATAATGGTCAAGACGAGACCAGAAATAGCAAAGCCATAAAACAAATGCACTCAAGCGAAAAAAAATAGATAAATTATGAATATTTTAGTTGATAAAATAATAAGAATTTAATTTTAGTAGTAAACAGGTGATACCAATGCCCATAAATAACCTCCAGCTCCACCAAAACAAAAAAAAATACAATAATAAAGCACGGCTAAAAATGGTATACTAAATCTATCTTTCCTCACCCAAGCTTTATCGATGAAAAAAAAAACATCAACATTGAGAGAAGAGAAAGAATACGAAAGAATTTGGTTCATATTCTATGTCCTATGTCCAAGCATATGAGGACCTATACAAAAGTAGAAATAGAAAACAAAAGGATAATATGTGGGAAAATATCTCAATGATAATGAAGATCATTGTGTACATTTGGTTTTATACATATCATGATACTACCCTAAAAACTCAAAGAGGCATAAAAGATGACAGCTTGAATTTGGCATACAATGTCCTTGAAATCATCCTAGAAGATGAAATTTAATAAAGTTATCAACTAATTGCTTTCTTGAAGAAATCAACCACCGAGAAATAATAAAACAAGCAAACTTAACTAAAAAAAGTGATAACCAATCTCAATGTGTTTGGTGCACTCATGATGGACATCAATTTGAGCAATGGCAATCGCATTGCAATTGTCACAATAACCAATGTAGGGTTCATCATAAACTATACTCATATATATGAGGAACCATCAAAACCAAAATAAATTGCCCACCATATATGCAATGTTATGATATTCAACTTCGGTATTAGAATGAACAACCCTTATCAATTTCTTACTCCACCAGAAAATTTAAGAGATACCCAAAAAGAAATAAAACAATGACTGATCTCCAATCAAGAGCATCACAGTCGACAACCATCAACATCAGAATAGGCAACAAGTATAGATAAAGTTTAAGCAAAATAATGAATACCGCAATACAAGGTACCTTGTACACAAAAAAGAATTCGAAGAACAACAACAAAATGGGTAATGTGTGGATTCGAATAAACTAACCAAAAGGCTATTATATAAGAAATGTCAAGCAGAGTAATTATTAGACATACTTATTGATGAGGACATCCACACTTGGAAAGTTTATCGTAGACGCGGCCGTCGATCAACGGCCACGATTGAGTCCTTATATTTCTGAGTTTATTATGTTATTTGTTTCTTTTATGATAGTTCACTGTTTTACCCTTACTTAAGGGTAGCATGCTTGTAAGCCCAATGTGGGCATTTGAGTCTTTTCCTTTATTTTCCTTGTTGAGGCTATTTATAAGCCACTATTGTATTGTTTGAATTTTAATGAATGATTATTATGAAATCTTCTTGCATTGGTGTTCTCTTTGGATTGAGAGCTTGTGAGTTGTGTGGAAGAGCCTAGGAGAGGCTACGCGTAGTACCCAACAGCGGCCTCCGGGAGCTCTTGGTTCTTTCTCTATTCCCCTCTCTTCTTCCTCCACCGCCGGTTCAAAGCCCCTCCCCTTCCCTTGCAACCGTCGGCCTCCCCCCCCCCCCCCCCCTTTTCAAGCCGAGCCCTCATCCCCTCCCCCTCCTCCTAAAACCGAACCCCTAAGTCCCCTCCCCCACCCCACGGCTCCCACCCAATTCCGTCCACCCGCCGGCCACCCAAGCAACCCCCACTTCCAATGCAAGCCGCCGGTTTGCCCCTCCCTCCTCCTTAATTTGGTTTCCTAAATAAGGTTAGTATTTATTTAGAAAGTATTTGAGATTCAAATCCAATTTGAATTTAAACTCAATCCTTTCCTAAATTATCCAATTTATTTAAGGAAAGTTGCTTAAATTAAATCCTATTTGAATTCAAATTTAAATAGGATTAAATCAATTCTTTCCTAATACTATATCCTAAATTAAGTAACCCCAAATCAAGCCCCAATCCCCCTCCCTCCTCATTATTGCCGCCGGCCCACTCCCCTTGCCCGCCCCCTCTCTCTCTCTCCAATTCCCCACCTCCCCTTTCAATTCCTACCCTCTTTAGGAATTAATCCCTTGCTTTCCTTTTCCAATTTCCCTCCCAACCCAAATCTGAAATCAATTTCAGAATTTGGGATCATTCCTCTCCCAAAACCCTAACCCTAGTTTCACAAAATCTGAACCAATCCCTCTCCCCTCCCCCACCTTGGCCGACCCCCTTCCCCACTTCATCCTCCTTGGATTCTCAAAGCAAACCACCATTCTCTTGGGAAGAAAACATCAAGGGCAGCAAAGCTTCATCCCACACTACTTGTCATCCTTCCAACAACATGAATGGAAGTGCCCGTATGGGATTACGGATTGGTACTTGACGAAGACGACAACATTGACATCCTCCGGTCCCCGTTCTTCGACATCGGTTTTGACTTTGACAACACCGTCGAAGAATACTTCGATCGGATCCACATTACTTTGGTGGATACGATTAACGATCAGAGGAAGAAGGGACGGTGGACCATCCTTGGCCGACTCACGACTGCTTCCCCTCCGGACGCTCCTCCGTTCAGAGAGTATTTCACCCACCTCCTACGCCGCCTCACCTTTGCTATCGGCAAGCAAGTGGCGGCTATCCGACAACGACTCCTCCGGTTAAGGTGAACCTTCTTACTTCGTCAATTACTTCGTTGTTTTCTCCTAACCTTGTAGGTGATGACGAAATCGTAATGGATCTAAGCCACTTCTCTTGCTAAAAGCTTAGTAAACGTAGGATTACTTGAGTGTTCCTTTATGTTTACTTGTCTTATTGTTAATCGAGGAATTATGCATGAACAACTACTATGTTAGCGTCATTTTGATTCCCTAAAATATTTGTTTGTGCTAGCATTATTATATGTGGTTTAGCCTAAACGCAAGCATCCCTCCCTTGTTTTATTTTATCGTTCGAAATGTTAGTAATTTAATCTACCAATTGCTCTTTAAAATAAACCGTGCAAAATCCAATTTTCATTCAAGCATACTAGTCCTGCATCACTTATCCTCTAATCGATTATCGATATTGAGTAGGATATAATTGAGGCGTCAACTCAATAAAGTTGGTTCCAAGGAAGTGGGGTCAATTTTAAAGTCAATCTTGTCAACATGACTGAGAAGATATGAGACTTACTTTGATTAGGAGAATTGATAGATTTTGAGGCCCACAAAGTAGGGTAAATGGCCTAGATCATTCACTCAAAGTAACGTTGGAGATACTTTTTAAGAATTGCAATACCATTATTGTCATTATCAATAATAATCACTAGGGACAACCATCAACATCAGAATAGGCAACAAGTATAGATAAAGTTTAAGCAAAATAATGAATACCGCAATACAAGGTACCTTGTACACAAAAAAGAATTCGAAGAACAACAACAAAATGGGTAATGTGTGGATTCGAATAAACTAACCAAAAGGCTATTATATAAGAAATGTCAAGCAGAGTAATTATTAGACATACTTATCCTCTAATCGATTATCGATATTGAGTAGGATATAATTGAGGCGTCAACTCAATAAAGTTGGTTCCAAGGAAGTGGGGTCAATTTTAAAGTCAATCTTGTCAACATGACTGAGAAGATATGAGACTTACTTTGATTAGGAGAATTGATAGATTTTGAGGCCCACAAAGTAGGGTAAATGGCCTAGATCATTCACTCAAAGTAACGTTGGAGATACTTTTTAAGAATTGCAATACCATTATTGTCATTATCAATAATAATCACTAGGGTCAATTCGGGTTGATGGGTCGGGCATGAGTTTGACTCAAAGTTGATTTGAAGCAAATTTGCTTCACTCAAACCCTATATGTTTATTATATAGGTCAAAATATTTGACCCGAACCCAACTTGACCAAAAACAGCCTAACCCAAATCTGGCCTGTCTAACCAGTTTACTATATAGATCATGCAATTTATTCGATCAACACGACCCAATTAACCAGAATGTGACCCGTTTAACTTAAAATAAATATGTATATTTTCAAAACACAAACCCATATAATAATGGTGTTATTTTTTAGTTGATTTTTGGTTACTTGGATCAGTTTAAACCCAACCAAAATAATGATCAGGTCTACAATTTAGACCCAAATCCGACACAAATATTAATCAAGCCAACAAGAACCCAGATTTGTTAATTTGGATTAATGTCAGGTCATTTATTGACACATACCTAATGATCACATCATCCACGTAAAAAATAAATATTGTCAGTATGGAGCAATGAACAAAGACAATAGATCTACAAGAATAGCCATAATATTAATAGTGTTGCTGAAATTTTAAATCATGCTTGGGGAACTTGTTTGAGGCCAAAGAGTCTTCTTTGGGGCCAAACCTTGTCACAGGAACAACACCAACTGACATATAAACTTCATTCTTAAGATGACATTTGAGGAAAGCATTTTTTACAACTATTTGAAAAGGGGTTAATGGTGAAAGGCAACAACAACAAGAGAGCAAATGTGAGACAAACAATATGAGCAAATATGTCATAAAAGTTAACACCATAATCTTGTGTGAAGCTTTTGCAATAAGCAATGTTTTATGATGGTCAAAAGATCCATCCAAGTTAGTTTAATTTTGATATTTTACATCCATTTTTAGCTAACCATTGATTTTCCTACAAATAAATCAACTAAACCTCAAGTATGTGTTTAATATAGGACATTAGGTTCTTTATATATGACGTACTACCAACAGGGTTTTAAACCAACCTCACGGTAGAAGCAAGGCTCAAGAAAGTTTTTTGATGGTGGAATAATATTGATAATTTCCTTGAAATAGGGATGAAAGATTACCTTTAGGATAATGAAGAGATTATCAAACATTACGTAAGATAGGATTAGCCTCCTCTATAAGCAGATGCCTAGGTTCAAATGGTATGTTTCATCATCAAGGATGATTGTTATAGCAGCTGTGCCATCCATAGAAGAGACAGGATCTAGAAAGTCAAAAGGTGAAGGAGGAGAGGTTATGGTAGAGGAAAGAAATTGAGATAGTAAGGCAAGTGTGGTGTGGTTCCCAAAAAAGGACATGTCTATTCACACCCTACTTCTTGCCCTATATTTGTATATAAGCAAATGCATGCACATAGATGTCTGTTCATGCATGTTCCCCCCCTTCCTGGGTTAGTCTAATCCCATTTTAGCTTACAAGTTTGTTTGTATCCATAGACACAAGGGGAGTGAACAGTTGGAGAAAGAGAGGTGCTTCAACACAAGGGGCAAACAAAAAAAGGAATTGTAACATACCCATTTCTTCTTTAACTGTAGAAAATGCAACCTCTTGGAGATGATCTTCCAAACCATTGAACTTGTCTTTTAAAAACCCGCTTGCATCTGTATTGCTTCCTAATGCATTACTCATCTCCGGTACACAGACAACATTTTCAAGGGGCTTCTCAAGGTTCTTTTCAATCAATGACTTCACGGTTACAGTACTGCTGCTGGACCTTAGTAAACAGTATTCCTTTGATGGATCTACTAGAAAAACTGCAACTTTAGAGATAGGCCATCCCTTCATGTCAGGAAAATCTTTCGATGCATCTAATGCTGAAGAAACATTACAAGCATCCATGATCATCCTCTCTGTGATAGAAAGAGGTTCATCCAGATCTCCTGAACTCATATCACTTTTGTACATAGCGTTCATATACTTCAAAAGCGAAGGTTTAGAAATGCAAGCTACTTTACAGAATGAATTGAAATTCAGAAACTCTAGTTTCGGAAACAGCTTCCGATGGTAGTAATTATAGAGCAAAACAACTGCATACATCTGCAAATTCACAGTATCAACAAGTAGGTTAACATTAACTTACCAGCATTATGAAATTTCCAACAAGAAAGCATATTATGCTGAAAATAAATATTTAAAAAAAATCTATGCAAGGGTATCAACCAAAAAACTCATCATCAATGTTTACTACAAAAAGAAGGTTAACATTAATTTATTCTTAACTGTCAACCAAATCTCAGTCCTCATCGCAGAAACATATTCCATCCACCAAGTGATTCCTAAATTATGGTTAACATTTGCTATACTTGCGAAGAACTCATACTCATTGCCCTGATTTGACCAAACAGGCATTTTACTTTAACAAAAAACATTTCAACCAATCAAGTTCAGCTAAGCCGCGCCAAAAATACAACAAAATTAGGGGAAAAAAAAAGGAAGAAGAAGGAATGTGAACACATTTTATCATTTCACAAATGATAAAACACATTTGTTGCGGAGTTCATGCCAAATAAATTTAAAAAAATAAAAATAGAATTGCATGTAGAAGGAATTTGTTAACAGTGCATACCTGTGTGGCGACTTCTTCCTGCTGTTCGGTAGAAGGGGTATCCCAAGAGATTCTACGACGAGGCAGGAAGGGGGAGACGAGAGCTTCTATCAAAGCTTCCACTGTTTCCTCCGCCGGCACCATCTCCGGCGGCTCCATCGAAGCGACGAATGCTCCTACGACCTTCGAGAGAGAAGGAATAAAAAAAAGATAAGATTTTACTAGGGTTTCGCTAGGGCATTCGATCGAATGATTGATTTTGTTTCCTGCAACCGGCTTGAGCGCAAAAATGTAATGTTTCTGCAAGTATTTGGCATGTATAAGGCGCGAAGTAGAGCCAGTTGCAGAAAGAAGATGTTTGCTGTGTGTGCAGAAGAAGGAGTTTGTAAAAGGTCGAATTGGTTTCGTCCACGTTGTCTTGCTAGATTCATGGAACACTTTCATAGTACGGCCTTTCCATTTCATTGGATGTAATAAATGTTTGCTGTTTGGAACGCCAGTGCTACTTAAGAGAGGAGCTCATTCCTCGTCCCCAAGAATCTGCAATCACTTAGCGGCATTTGCATTTGGTTTTAAGTAATTAAAAATTAAATGTATGTAAAATATAATATAAAATAAAATTATATATTCAAAAAACTTCATCCGACTTTATTGCTTGCAAGAAAATTTTAAGATTTTTTATTTTTTGTATTTTGTTATTTGTAAAAATAAAATTAATATTTTTAAATAAAACAGTAGCCCATGATGACAAATAATATGATGATAATTGTTGCGGACTCAAATATACGCGGCGATAGAGTTTAATATTTCCGTCTCAGCGTTGTACGTATATCCAGCACACAAACAGAAGAGTGAAAGAAACACCAGGATTTTTACGTGGAAAGCCCTGAAAAAGGGAAAAACCACGGGGCCACGCCCAGTTAAAAAAGTTCTACTAGTGTTGTTTGAAATACACGAGGCTGACTCGTCCTTTAACTTCAGGACGATCAGATTACAATGAGTATCAATTACAAGGCCAAGCAGAGTTCCGACGTCACTCGGGCGTCAGACAGAATTCCGGCGTCACTTGGAAAGAAGTCCGGCGTCACTCGGATGTCGGGTAGAATTCTAGCGTCGGGCAGAATTCCGACGTTGCTCCCTTGTCGGGCAGGGCTCCGGGGTCCCTCGGGCGCCTGGTGGTGCTTCGGTGGTGTTCCGGCGGTATTCCGGCGGTGTTCCGGCGGTGGTCGAGGAGGAGTTATTCCCTCCTAGGCTTCTCTTCTCTTCCTTCTCTTCTTCTCTTCTTGGCTTGGGGTCATCTCTTAAGAGAAATGAGGGGCTATTTATAGTTTTTCTAGAGTGGCATAGCCCGTAAATATGTGAGGGATCAGGGGCAAATAGGGAGTGATCCGGATGAACGGCCGATATTGAATCCCTTGATCGTGAACCGTTTATCAAGCATTTGAAGGTCTTAATGATATCAGAATTCTAGGATCTTGGGCTCGTTGGATTCGTCTCGTCGAGCCGCTCGATTCGACTATAAGCTCGCCAAAATCGGAGACCGTTTGGTAACTCAAATAGCTGTTTGATGCTTCCAACAGCGCTTCGGGTACTTGATTTGGACTCACTTGGGCTCGGATTGAGTCGAATTTGGTGTCGTTGGATTCGTATTTCCGAGACGCTCAGTTCGACTATAAGTTTGCTAAAATCGGAGTTTAAATGGTCTCCGAAATAATTTTTGAAGTTTCCAACTTGAGTTTTTCCTCGAGATTCGTGCCCGATCAAGATGATTTTCCGATGACGTATCAGTTGCCCCCCTATTTTTGGACGTCAAAGCTCCAGGAGTCCAAAAATATATGTGTCGGCTTTTCACTTTGGCAAAATCGCAAAAATTTGCGTTCCAAAAATTAAATGTTTGCTCGAACTTGATCATAGAGGCCCCGTTGAGCTCCGAAAGTGTCAAAATTGAGTCCGGAACGTTGAAAAACGTGTCCGGGGACCCTAAAAACGTCGAATTTGGATCGTCCGGGCCCGAAATCGGAGCCCGGGAACCCGTAGGCGGCCGAACCGGCCGGCCGGCCGGCCGGCCACCGCCCGCCGCCGCCCGCGGCGGCGCCTGCGCCAACCGGCGCGTCCGCGCTCGTCTGCGCGCGGAACCGCGCAGTTATAACCGCGCGGGGCGCGGTTTTGCTTAAAAAAAAATATTTTTTTTTATTTAAATTGTGGGTCCCACATGGGATTAAAAATCCGAAAAAAATCCCAAAAAAGTCCGAAAATTTTGAAAAATTTCAGGGAATTTAATAGAATTTTGGAATCCTCCCCCCCTCAAAAATAATATAAATAGACCCCCAGGGCCTAGGAGAAACTCGTCCCTTCTTCCTTTCTCCCTCTGGCTTTTGGCATTTTGAGGCTTTCCGCCGTTTTTGAGTAGGTGACTTTCCCTACTTGACTCGGCGCCCCTCCCTTTGCGCAGAAGTTAGAGTATTCCTCTCTTCTCCCCTCTAGTTTCTGGCATTTTGAGGCCTTCCGCCGTTTTTGAGTAGGTGATTTTCCCTACTTGACTCGGCGCCCCTCCTTTTACACAGAAGTTAGCGGTTTTCCCTCTTTTTTCTCTCATTCTGGCTTTCTGACAGTTGAGGCATTCCGTTGTTATTCAGCAGGTGATTTTCCCTACTTGAGACAACGCCCCTCCTCTTGTACAGGAGTTAGAAATTTCTTTTCTTTTTCATTCCTTCATGTGGAGGTGAGATGTTAGTCGGAGGGAGTCTGAAGATGGTCGGAAGTCAGGCGTCGGGAAGAAGTACGGCGTCGGGTAGAACTCCAACGAAAATCCGTCGGCGGGAAGAAGTCCTATGACGGGTAGAAATTCGGTGTCGGGTAGAAGCCCAACAAACATCCGGCGATGGGCAGAAGTCCGACGTCGGGAAGAATTACAGCGTCGGGTTGAAGTCCGACGAGGGTCCGACGACGGGCATAAGTCCGGCGTCGGGTAGAAGTTCGACGAAAGTCACGCGACTGACAGAAGTCTTTCAACGGGAGGAAGTTCGGTGTCAGACAGAAGTCTGACGAAAGTCCCGCGATTGGCAGAAGTCCTGCGTCGAGTGGAAGTACGGTGTCGGGCAGAAGTCCGATGAAAATATTGGGCAAAATTCCAACGAAAGTCCGGCGACGGGCAGAGACCCAGCAACGGGAAGAAGCTCGCCGTCGGGTAGAAGTCCGATGAAAGTCCCTCGACGGGCATAAGTACAACGTCGGGTAGAAATTTGACGAGGGTCTAGCGACGGGCAGATGATGGCCGGCGTCCAGTAACATTTTGTTAAGGCAATATTCATCCATACTGAAGTGTGCCAACATTAGGTATTACTGAATCAAGAGGCCGAAGTAGTGTGACATGCCAATATTCTGGCAATACACTAACACTGTCAACTGAGTGGAGGTCTGATGATGATCCAGTTATGTCCTTTCTTTAAAGGAGCAGTTGTAGGAGATGCTTGCGTGCAGTAAGGGAGAAGTCACTTAAATCCACCAAGGATATTTGACTGTGTTAAAGTTACTTGTTACTGAATGATACTAGCTTGTATGAGTGTCACCAGTGTACCTTTTGATTTCAACTTCTGGTGAGAAGAAATGTATATTTGAATCTGAATTTATGTAACTCCAATAATATTGTATATGAAATGAGGATTTGTCCCCTAGAGGGACCTGAATTATTATTGCATCTGTAAGACATGCTTTGTGCTTTTGATGTATTATTAGTTTGAACGAATGTGAGAGACACCCTTTTAGGATGTTTGACATATCTGAGACTGTAAGTCAAAGCCCTTGCTTGATGACGTTAAGGGAAGATGTTAGATTAAATCTCCCCAAGAATGATCTTCCAATGATTGGGATACAAGACATCATCCAATGACATTTGACCTATATGAGGTTGTATATCAGAGCCCTGCTCAATGACGTTAACCTGTATAGGAGTGGTCGAGGGAATCCACCAAGGATGTGAGACCTATTCGAGGTTGTATGTCAGAGCCCTGCTCGATGACGTTAACCTTTATGGAAGAGGTCGAGAGAATCCACCAAGGATGTGAGACCTATCCGAGGTTGTATGTCGGAGCCTTTGCTCGACGACGTTAACCTGTATGGAAGAGGTCGAGAGAATCCACCAAGGATGTGAGACCTATCCGAGGTTGTATGTCGGAGCCTTTGCTCGACGACGTTAACATGTATGGAAGAGGTCGAGAGAATCCACCAAGGATGTGAGACCTATCCGAGGTTGTATGTCGGAGCCTTTGCTCGATGACGTTAACCTGTATGGAAGAGGTCGAGAGAATCCACCAAGGATGTGAGACCTATCCGAGGTTATATGTCGGAGCCTTTGCTCGACGACGTTAACCTGTGTGGAAGAGGTCAGATCGAATCCCTCTGGGATTGATCATCCAGTGATTGAGACACAATAAAGATTGTGTATTTCTCGAATCAAGGATAAAGAGACTATATTTGTCAGTAGTTTTTCATTGTCATTTATATTCTTTTTTAAAGAAAGAGACAATATCAAAACTGGACGAACAACACATTATATTACTGTAAGACAATACAATAATTCCCTTGTACAACAAAAGAGATACATATAGGGACAACCACATCATTTGACTTGGTAGAAATACTAAGAACATTAGAGTGACATCATACTTATCATAGAAGAGATACACGATGACACATAACAAGTAGTATTACTAATATAACTACACAAAGTGCATGGTCATTCAATCTCGCCAACCATTTGCATATTATTCAACTGTTGTCTTTGTTGTTGTTGATTTTGCCCCCCAGTTGGACCAGCTTCATCTTGAACAGGTGTGTTTTGGATGAACTGTCGAATATATCCTTGTCGGATCAACCTCTCGATCTCATCCTTGAGTTGCTTACAGGCTTCAGTAGTGTGTCCACGACTACGGTGGAAATAGCAATATTGCTCCTGGTTCCCAACATTCGGCTTCAAAGAATTAGGCCACTTGATATTTTCTTTATCTCGAATAGCCATGAGTATGTTGGTTCGAGTTGCATTGAGAGGCGTATACTCTTTCTCATGTCGGAACTCGCGTTGTGGTACTGGGGGTCTAGGAGATGAATTTTTCTTTCGTTGCGAAAATGATTCCTCTATTGTAGGGGCGTTCTTACGCTTTCCAGTTGTTTGCTCAAATTGCTTTCTATGAGCATTAATGGCTTCATCAGCAGAAATCTGAGCTTCTACATGATGGATCAGGTCAGCATATGAATGAACCGTGTCCCGCATGAGGGCCGAATAGAAAGGACCAGGACGAAGGCCTCCAAGGAAGACCCCTCGGAGCAGTTCTGGGTCCACTCCCGGAATCTGTCGAGCCTCGGTGGAAAACCGTTGAAAATATTCTTTTAATGTTTCTCCCTCGTTCTGACGGATCCCAGAGAGATGAGAAGAATCCTTAGTAATTCTTCGGTTGGCTACGAACTGTTCGACAAATAATTTGGCCAATTTGACGAATGTGGGGATCGTTCCGGCTGGAAGTGAATAGAACCATGTTCGAGCTTGTCCTTTAAGAGTGGCAGGGAAAACCTGGCAAAGGAGTGCGTCTGATGCTCGCTGGATATGCATGATAGTTCTGTAATGATCAATATGCTCGTACGGGTCGGATGTCCCGTCATAGGAATCGATGCTCGGTAGCTTAAAGCCAACCAGAATAGGGTGTTGAAGAATGGCTTCCGTCAGGGGTGACGACTCCTGGAAGTCCCACTGATGAAGAGGTTGCCTTACGCCTCCTGTAGGGAACTCCTCTCGAACCAATCGTCGTAGTTCGTGGCGTAGGGTATTGCGAGGGAGCTCAGCAATGTGATGTTGGGCTAGCTCCTCAGGGAGGTCTTGAGGAAGGAGACATTGCCGACCTGTGTGCGGAGAATGGGTAGAACTTGCTGTATCAGCCAGTTCGTTATCTTGATGTGACTGCGAACGCCTCCTGGGTGGAGGAAGAGGATTCTCAGCCTGAAGATGTTCAATATGAACAGCTTCGATACGGGGTGGATCTCAAGGGAGAAGAACCTCCTCCTGAGGTGCTAGGGTCGGCTGTCGAGTCTCTCGCAAGAGTTGTAGGATCTCGTTTTGAGATTCTTCCATCTTTCGAATTCTCTCTTCTAGGGAGGGTCCCGAGGTCCCCTCTCCAGGTGCGTTTTGTCCCCCGGGGTATAAAGAGGCAGATATCGGATGTCTATGATTCATAGACTGATTTCTGGATTGATGAGAATGAGAGCGGGAGGCTTCTATGAGGCGACTGCTACGCCTGTTGACCATCGTAGCAATACTTGAAGTTGTGGGATAAGTTTCCCACAGACGGCGCCAAACTGTTGCAGACTCAAATATACGCGGCGATAGAGTTTAATATTTTCGTCTCAGTGTTGTACGTATATCCAGCACACAAACAGAAGAGTGAAAGAAACACCAGGATTTTTACGTGGAAAGCCCTGAAAAAGGGAAAAACCACGGGGTCACGCCCAGTTGAAAAAGTTCCACTAGTGTTGTTTGAAATACACGAGGCTAACTCGTCCTTTAACTTCAGGACGATCAGATTACAATGAGTATCAATTACAAGGCCAAGCAGAGTTCCGACGTCACTCGGGCGTCAGACAGAATTCCGGCGTCACTTGGAAAGAAGTCCGGCGTCACTCGGATGTCGGGTAGAATTCTAGCGTCGGGCAGAATTCCGACGTTGCTCCCGTGTCGGGCAGGGCTCCGGCGTCCCTCGGGCGCCTGGTGGTGCTTCGGTGGTGTTCCGGTGGTGTTCCGGCGGTGGTCGAGGAGGAGTTATTCCCTCCTAGGCTTCTCTTCTCTTCCTTCTCTTCTTCTCTTCTTGGCTTGGGGTCCTCTCTTAAGAGAAATGAGGGGCTATTTATAGTTTTTCTAGAGTGGCATAGCCCGTAAATATGTGAGGGATCAGGGGCAAATAGGGAGTGATCCGGATGAACGGCCGATATTGAATCCCTTGATCGTGAACCGTTTATCAAGCATTTGAAGGTCTTAATGATATCAGAATTCTAGGATCTTGGGCTCGTTGGATTCGTCTCGTCGAGCCGCTCGATTCGACTATAAGCTCGCCAAAATCGGAGACCGTTTGGTAACTCAAATAGCTGTTTGATGCTTCCAACAGCGCTTCGGGTACTTGATTTGGACTCACTTGGGCTCGGATTGAGTCGAATTTGGTGTCGTTGGATTCGTATTTCCGAGACGCTCAGTTCGACTATAAGTTTGCTGAAATCGGAGTTTAAATGGTCTCCGAAATAATTTTTGAAGTTTCCACCTTGAGTTTTTCCTCGAGATTCGTGCCCGATCAAGATGATTTTCCGATGACGTATCAATAATAATAGTAATAATGACCATTGATGATGATATATGATGACAACAGTTAGTGGCGAGCTAATATATTTAGAATTCAATCAAATATTATCAATTTCAATGCATTGAAATAAATTATATAAGAAATTTCAAATATCTTGAAACATTTCTTTGCATTTACTTCTTCCAATCAAAAGCACACATTCGCACTAGAAATGCATGCAATAAAAGGCAGCTAGGTAGAAAATATTGTAATTTTCTTAAAAAATAGAAGAAAATTTTAACTTTATACTCTTCATGATGATAAAATTTGAGGGAAATATGTTTGAAAGTATATTATGAACTTTCAAGCAAGAAGCTACTTGACCTTTTATCTTCCCACCGCATTCCTCATCTCCAGCCATCATGGGCGGAGGGAGGGGGGGCACAGCCCCCCCCAAAAAAAAAACCTATTATATATTTGTTTACCCAATCACCATCAAGCAAAATGGAAAGAGAGGCTTTCTTACCAAACAAATAATTATTTTTTAAAAGTTTTCTTGTTGCATACATGTACTATTAGAGTAAAATTTTACATATATAATTATATTCTATATATTTATTTACATATATTTTTAAGTGTGTTGTCCTTTGAAATCAATGCATTTCCTTTTTTTCAATATTTTTATTAAAATTTCGTTAAAAATAAATACATAAGTTTTAATTGAAATCTTTGACATTTATTTGTAACTTTATTTAAAAGAATCTCGACTAAATTTTAGCTAAAATTATATTAAAATGATTGAATTTGAAACTCACTTAAATTAACTGAAATGAAAATATTTTAAAGAATCTCGTGTAAATTTTAGTCATTGACCCAAACGGTCTGCTTCGTTTTCCCCTTTGTGCCTCTCTCACGACTTGCGACTCACGACCTCGCGCAAGGCTTTCGTTTCTCTCTTGCCTCTAAACGGTGACCGCCCGTGACAAATATTTATGTCTTCTAAGCTCTCAATACCATGTTATTTGCATTCTAAATTTTTATTTTACAGCTCCTCTTGACTCTGGTAATGAGACGGCAAACATAACTATTTTAATTTAGGCCCCTCCTAAATAAAATTTCTAGCTCCGCCACTGCCAACCATCATCATTCACATGTGATCAATTGATGCCAAAGTTCCAAGGCAAAGTCTCTTTCTTTGTCCCAATCTTTACCTACAAATAGCTGTTTGAGGTTAGTGATAATATGTTGTTAGTTAGGTTCAAAATGTAGTTCACACATAATAGCATTAAACATCATATTATTTGCTTTGAAGACTAATTGAAACTTATTCCGATTTTGATAAAATTTTGTTTGCATTGCTAACTCTATACCCAAAAGGGCAGTGGACATCATGTTATCCCAATCGAATGTTGATACACTACAGGAAAATCACGTATTATCGATGAATTTTTCGGAGGAAAATTGTTAATTTTTTGGCGAATTTGAAAGGTTTCAGGCGGATTTCCAGCGAAAAATTTTTCGACTGTAAAATGAGCGTCAGAAAATTTTTCCATCGAAAAAAAACCCTCAGGTAAAATTCTCCAGCGGATTTTTTTCGCCGGAAAAAAAAAACCGCCACAATAAGCCCATGAAGCTAGCAGCCACAGTTGCCCACCCGCACCAGCTGCATGCACGCCCGCCTGCCCGCACGCGCTACTAACCCGCCTGCCCACCCGCGCAATGACTTCCGCGGGATTCGAACACAGAGCCAGCTCTTGGGATTTCACATACTCAACCATTTTGTTGTAGAAGAAAATGTTTTATAAAATATATTATTTTATATTTAATATAATAAAACAAAACTAAAATTTAAAATAAATTAAATGAATAAATAATTAAAATAAGTTATTAAATAATTAATTATTAAATTAATAATTAATTAAAATAAGTTATTAAATTAAGAATTTATTATTTTAATTAATAATTAAAATAAGTTATTAAATTAACAATCAATTAAACTAATTTATTAAATTAAGAATTAATTAAAATAAGCTATAAAATTATTAATCAATTAAATTATGAATATATAAATTTTTTTAAATTATTAAAATCCGTCGGAAAATCTGCTGGAAAATCTACCTAAAAATTAGTAGAAAATATTTCATCATAATCCGTCGAAAATCCGCTGGAAAATCTGTCGGAAACCCCCTGAAAAATTCATCAGTAATAAGTGATTTTCCTATAATGATTGAAACTTGATCAAACATTGAGTGAATATCAATCAACCCTGTTAAGACATTGATCAAATTTTGTTCAAACATTTAACAAGGTTTGATCGAACCTTTTTCGAATGTGGTTGAAATCATCTATTTATTTTCAAATAATGTGTGAAGAATGTTGGAAAGAATATATAAAGAATATACGACCAAGGTTCAAACAAAGATTTGAACTTGATATAAATTATATGAAAAGTATTATTTGTTTTCTCATTATCTCTTTTAAAATCAATTCATTTAAGTTGTTATTCTTTTAAAATCATTAGTCATTATCTCTTTTATCTCTTTTAAAATCAATTCATTTATATTTTTTTGAAAATTATTAGTCATTTTCTCATTATCTCTTTTAAAATCAATTCATTAATGTCTAATTTAATTTGCTCAGGTCATATAAAGCCAGGAGTGTGATAGATAAAATTGTCGAGCAATTTTAGACAAATGATCTCGTTGTGTTCAATATTGATGACAATGATACAACATTAGGCATAGTTGAATTTTGAACTAATCAAGTTTAGCAAATGTATTGCTAAATCAATGCAAAGGTTAGCCTTTTAGCAATAACGTTACCATCTCAAGCTTACCAACTCACTGTCATGTCTTGCTTAATGAGAGTATTCTGAATAATGATCATCTTCAAGAGCTTATATATTCACTCTCTTATGTATAAGTTGTATTAGTTTATAGTGAGTATTATTTCTTAAGAAAACCAATTTCAACGTGATTTTAAATTTAACTTTTTAATTAAAATATCAAATATCAAACAAATTAATATGGCTGCAATATCTTAAATACCAAAGTTTTATATTAATCTTGCTACTAACTAATATTTGACATTTATGTACTTTATGCATGTTATCATGGCTTTCTTCAATTACCACAATTCATTAGGCAATCTCAATAGAGAGGAAGGACCATCAATCCCCCTAAAAGGTTAGTACATCTCAAAGTCACGATCTCGAAATCCATTTTGGTGGGAAAATTATCTTATACAAGGTGCAACTTGGAGAGATGAGAATGTGAAGATAAAGTTTTTTTTTTTTTCAAGAGGAGGGCTATGTTAATAATTTACTAGCATAAGCTCATATGGTTGTTAGTGTGGGAGTTTCAAAAGATAAATGATATAGAAGCTATTATTGAAGATATAAATTTTTAGAATAAAGTTATGTATAGTTGGGTAAAGAATAGATATATAATGTAGAGTAAAAGCTGTGATATGAAGACATATGCATGAACTATAAGAATTTTATTTATAGTATCCATTAGAGCTTGCTCACAACCCAAATGAGATAGTGATTGACATCACTTGATTTTATAAATATTCTGGAACACATGAGCATGATGAGTTATTATTATGGTTGCATGGAGAGGCCTTACTCACAAATAAGGCTTCACATGGTGAATTTATTACTGAATTAAGTTAAATGTTGGTACATACAAGGTTTGTCAAAATAACTCGCCATTTAATTAGTGTACATAACATTTAGATAGATTTCAAAATATTGCAAATATATTGATGGGGTGGAATCCAAGCATAGAGGGTGAGACAAACTCAGATTGCAATGATATTTCTTAGCAAAGTGAGAGAAAAAATATAGTAAGTTCATTTATGATGTATATTGTAATTTGATTATTCAACAAGTTTTGAATAATAAGAAGTCCTTAATATGTGAGGATTGATAGGAAATTCAAAGATATTTTAACACATGTTGTAGGCTTGGTCACAAAATCATTTAGAACTAATTACAAATACCTACAAACAGACTATAGAGAGAAAAAAATAATTAAATAATTGAGGCATTATTAGTATATGCACCTAAAAAATATTTAGAGCAAATTGAAATTAACAACATTAACATCTTTAAAAAGTGATACTTTACTCTTATAATTATAGTAAAAATATTATAATTGTTTATATTTAATGTAATGCTTGTTGTAACAGCTAGCATGAATGATATAATGTTTATCATTTTGATGTACTATGGTTTAGATTTAATATAATGCTTATCATCTTATAATCTATTATGCCATACATATTGTGACAACGCTCACCTATGTCATAGTTTTTAAATTACTTATTGTATCTATCTTATAAATTGTTGTGTCATGCATGCTATGATAGCTCTTTGGTATGTCATAATTCTTAGCTTATTCTATTTGTATCTATATTATAATATATTATGTCATAGCCAATATGATTGAATTATATCTATTATTTTAAATGTTGTTTGAACCATGTTCAAACCCTTTTGAAGCATGGTTCATATGCAATTGGAACCATGCATGTTTGAACACTATTCCAACATTATTTAAAGTGTATTTAAAATATATTTGAATTCTTCTTAAATAATATTTGAACCTTAGTTGAAATAAGTTCAAAGCTTGGCCAAAAAAATGTTCATCACACTGGTCCCTAAATAAATGGTCAGCTATCCAGAGCAAGGGTTTTTTATTCCAAAGTAAACCTTTTGGCATCTTTCCCAAGAAGAAAAGTATATATAGATTTCTTCAATTTTTGTCATTATAGGACATATAAAATTAAATTTCTCAAACAAAATATATATTAAAAATATATTAAGAGTTAGTTAATAAATTATATTTTGAATGCTTCAATTTGGTCAGTATGATTATAGAAGCTAATTATAATTAAAGTAGTTATATATTATTAATGAATGATAAATAATATTATTATAAAATAATATGACTATTCTCAATTACTCTCATAATTAATGCGTAATTTATGAAAAAGAGCAATTCGTATAGCATACGATGATAAATGGAGGAAATGAGAGTTGGCTTAGTGGCAAGATGAAATATATTTTGGTGATAGACTGTTCTTGCTATAGAAGTAGGAGGATCTATGGAAAAAAAAGAGGAGAAAGGTTGCAGCAACTTTATAAGTGTATTTCAAAATCTGATTTTCTTGTCATTTGGTAAGAGGCAGGATAACAATTAGTTATCCTAGGAGTCAATAAATTTTTTATAACTTGCATAATTTGTTGTGTTACTAAAGTATGTTACCTTTTCCTTGCAATTAGAGTTTATGGATTTTTGCTTGAATAATTTTATAAATATTGCATATGTTACTATCCTCACACTAAGGTATACACATGATTTTCTATAAGAGTAGACAAGTAGTTCACATAATTAACCTTTTCAATACTTCATTAATGAAATGTTTGAATATTCCCATGATGCATAATGTTATATAGAATAATTATCATAAAATAATTGGTCATTTTGTTTAATAATGACCATAAAACATATAAGAATCAAGGGGTGTTGAATACATGATATGCCTAAACCCCTAAGGTTTCATTTCTACATGAATTCCTACATAATATTGTGAATGATTGAAAATGATTAATCCCTAATTATAATTGGGTAGTTAGATGACCATTAAAGGTGAATGAGTCCCTTCAATTTCAGATATATATTTCAACAACTCAAACGTGATGGAAAGGAAACTAATGACAAGTAAGATGACCTTCTCTTATGAATGAAACAACTAAAGAAGCCTCGCTATAAGATAATGAGTTGATCGATGGAAGGAAGATTAACGGATTAGGCACCTAAAGAAGAGGAGGAGAGAGATTGATCGAACAATTCAGGGTTTAATCCCCAACATCACAAGATTGTGGATGTCTTCCCACTCTAATCAAACCAGTAAGGAATGATGACCTTTATAGTAAACACATTCCAAGCAGGGTTTAAGAGCTCTATAGGTGAAGATAATAAGTAATATCGATGCTAAATAATTAGAGGTAAGTGTAACAACTCATATTTTGATCAACTTAAATAATATTTTAGGAGTTATTACATGTCCAAATTTAGCAAACCATATATATATATATATATTAATGCGCTTTAATTCTAATAATTTTTTATCTTTATATCTAGCACTTAAACTATAAACATTTATATTTATTTCTATAATATTTTAGTATCTCGACCGATCATATAAAAACATATGCTTGAAAAAATATATTTTAATTTAAAAAATGATATTACTTTATTAGTTATATTCTTAGTATGTTTTAAATATTTGAGTATTAATATAAGTAAATATAAAAATTTAGATGTAAAATATATAAATGCATAAAAAATTATGTAAATCCCTTCAAAAAATTATATGTGGTCATTTTTTATCTCCAAACAAATAAGGATTAAATATTGTAATTAAAAGAAAAAAAAATTCAAACTCTTGACTAAAATCATAATTTAATTTCTTGAAGGCATACTGTTCATCACGTTTTCATCCAGCAAATAAACCATCCAAACATTTCCATGCACTTCCATTCACTCATTCATACATACATACATCTTTCCATGCATACTCACATATACCACAATAAAGCACCCTATGCGCATTGATATCCCCTCCCCTCCCACATACACTTAATGCAACATGCTCTGATGCCACCGTCATCGCTATACGCCTATACACATAACACAACAACATCAGTACATCACTCATCGGTCGGCAACAGCTTGTAAAAATACTCTTCAAACCTCTCCATCTCCTCTTTTGGTAACGCCACCAAAACATTCACCCCTTTGTCCACCCCACCAATACTCGGAAACAACAACACGATATCCTTCCGCGGCTGTGCCACGGGGCAGACGTAGAGAGCCTTACCCCACGGAAATTCCACGTCGGCGAAACCCAATTTCCACCAAGACGACACAAACATATCCCCTTTCGGAAACCCGCGGTGCAACGTACCCCAATCAACGACGGATCTCGCATACTCATTCTCCATTCGCTCCGCCCCTTTTGCCACCGCCTCAACCACCTTCCCAAACTCCCCTTTCCCGACTTCTTCCACCGACGCCGCCCCATACGCCGTCAAAACCGCATTTCCGGCGTACTCCGGCGGAAGCGGCGGCGAAACTTTTTTTCTTATATCCACGGCGTAAAGCACCATGGACGTCCGTTTCGGGTCCTCCGCCGGCGGCCATAAAGATAGCGACTTGCATCTCCAGAGATGGGCGACGACGACGTTGAAGCTGGTGGGGCGGGTGGAGTGGGGTTGTGAGAGGAGTTTGAGGGAGGAGATATTGGCGGCGGAGAGGCGGAGGAGCTTGAAGTTTAATCTGGTGGTGGAAGGCGAGAGTTCGAGCATCGCGGAGGAAGGAGTTTCGAAGAGCTCTGGGTGGGGGAAGGTGACGCGTGGAGGGCAGCGGGTGGAGAGGAGGTGGCGGTTGGTAAAAGGTGGGGTGGGAAGTGTGTCGTTGTCGCCGGCGGCGGCGAGGTAAGCCAGGTTTTGGAGGAAGTTTTTGAAGCTCATGCCGTCGAAGGTGACATGGTTGTTGGAAATGCCCAGAGCGAAGCCGCCGCATTTGAAGAATGTTAGCTATTCGTAATGAGAGAAAAAAAATTATCAGATTAAAAAATTGAATATTTAATAGTAAATTTGAATTTTTATGATAAAAATTTAGGTCTTAGATTTTTATAAGAATATTTTTGTAAAAGCGATATAGGATATTATCATATCATACACGCAAGCAATCTACCATCCGCCTATTAATTAGAAGGGTCAAAAATCATGCATGGATGTACCTGAAAGGAGCACAAAGGTTGGTCCTCCATCTTCATACCCTCTTGCACCGCTCCGGCGGCGGCCAGCTGCCGGAAAACCGGATTTGGGTACTCCAGCTCTCCAATTTCATCAAGCTTCAACTTACTTTCAGCCACCAAGAAGTCGACACCAGCAGAGTTACAATCAATCTCTAATCTCCCTTCCTTGTCCTCCAACCTTAAGCGCCCCGCCAGAAAGTCATATGGCACCAGCACTCGCTCCACGGCAGACCTCAACCTCTCCACTACAACCTCCGATTGAAAGTCGGGATTGGCAGCGAAGAAGTGGATGGTCTCGACTGTGAAGTTGAGGACTTGGTCGATGTTCGAGAGGAACATCGACCGCCTCTCCAAAGGAGGCGAGGGGTAGAGGACGGAGGAGCTAAGGATGGTTAGTTTAAGGTCTTGGAGGAGTGGGGGGTCTTGGTTTGCTAGCGCATGCCCACCCATTGCTAGCTAGCTACAACTGGCTTAATTCTTAATTTCAAGGATTTGATAGGAGTTCAAATGTGGGGGGGATGTATATAGATAAGGGCAGGGAAGGGCAGGGCAGGGCAGGGCAGTTCGAGTAAGATATATAGCGACGCGTCCCGCGTCCGGGAGGGGATGGTCTAGTGGTAAGTTTGAATATAATTTCGGTTCGGTTGGTGGAACTTTTATAGTTGTATATATTGGTACGTACGTACGTAGCATATAATATATATGAGGAGATGAATTCGAAAGCCATGTGAGAGAAATTAATTAGATATATATATATAGCCGCTGAAGGTGTACGAGGCTTAGATATATATAGCTGGAATCATCATCCATGTATATATTTGACTAGGCTTACATGCAAAGAAACATAAATATTCAGAGGTAAGAAGAATTAATGTGTATGTATATATTGCATGAATTTCATTAAATATACGGGAATTGATCAATATGACTGTCAAAATCTGCCTCAGAAGAAATTGTACCAAGTCCCTGTCAGGAGCATTAAGTTTTGAGCGGCAAGTGGTCTCCACTTGGCTTTAGAACACGCCGAACTTTCTGCTGAACCATTAATTTATTTTCCCTTCCGTAATCAATCAGCCACATGAAAAGAAAAGAAGTAAATTGATTTTCCAGTGGCTTACTGTTGGAAGCCTAATCAGAGGAATATGGCTACAGTCATTAATTGAATAGCAATGGAACATTTAGAAAGAATTCCATGATCAGTTGACGACGTACAACAGGCACAGCACCGACTCTTCATGATCTGCAGCCCGTACTTGTAATGTGAAGGGCTTTTCTTCAATCAAACTAAAGTTGAACGACGTCAGTTGTTGCAGCAGCAGCATGTGCTACACTTGGCTAACATTTCATTTGATTGGGCATGGTTTAGAGTGTACCTCCGGAACCCTAAATATAATGATTATGTTAATATATATGAGTCACATCTTCTTCATAAATAATTTGTAGAAACAAGGGAAGTGTGACCCTATCTACTCCCTTACGTACACTACATGCCTAAGTTCCTTTCGACATCAAAAACCCCTTTGGTGGGGTTGCTTTAGGTGACTGCCATTAATTCGGCTGAAAAGTTTAGTTGGAACTCATTAACATGCACTTTTGTTTGGTTGGTGACCTTATTTATTTTGATCTATATATATATCAATGCAACTTTAAATCCTCACTTTATAGCACTAATTAAAACTTTTTTTCATGATTAATTATTAGGATAATCCTTTTTTTTAATATTTCTAAGGAAAAATAACAAAGAGCCATTCCATTTTGCTTGATAGGCATATTTAATGAGTAGGAAGTAGCTTTAGGTGGAGTTGGATGGGCTTTAACTTGTGGATGATGTCTTTTCGAATCTTAGATTTTTTACAAAAGTGAAGAAGCCATTCAACATATATATTGGATTTTTTATTTTTTATATATTCAATGAGTAATCATGCATTTATGATGTAACATTTAGTACTTTCGAGTTTAGGAAATTATTCATCACCTTTTATTATATTTATTTAAATTTACTTTCAATTATGTGGTTCTATAATAAGTTCCAAGATTACGATGAAAATAAATTAAATAATTAAGAAATATAAGGTTTTTTGGGGTTTAATTTCTTATTAATTAATCATATATAACAACATAAAATTTGACATAAATATAATTAATAATCCTGAACTTCTTTTGATGAAAAAAAATTTCTCCTAATTGAACAACCGTGAATGCTCATTAGTAGAAACAATTTGGAGAATGCATGTCCATGATGATTTAATACAAGAACATTATAGCATAAAAAAAAGACCCATAAATGGCCGCAAGCAATTGTACCAGCCTATCCAACAATTCTTCAGCTCATTCAATCAAGGCTTCAAGACAAAGCGGTAGAGTTGCAGGTTAAACTAAGCTCTGATAAAACTCTATAACACCCTATGTTCAGAAGGTGAGCCACCCTAATAACATCAGATATGTTGCAGGGATTTAATATGCTAGTAAACCCAAAAGTTAATCCATAACCTAAGATATATGAAAAATAAATAAATAAATGAATGAATGAAAATACTAACATTCAATCATCGAAGAAGCTAAAACACCAAATCAATGAAAAGAAAACAACTCATTACATCAACAAAACTGGACAAAAAATTCGCACAAATGTCTAAATAAATAATTACTGCAAAAGAAACAAATACCAAGCACAAAGAATAGCTATTGCTCAAGAATCAGCTCTTGTGATAATGGTCCACAAACCAACTTGAAGGGATCGATTAAGAGAAACTGACAACAAATGAGTTCTCTATGCACAAATGAAATAGGTAATTGTCATAAATAATTAGATATTAAGCATGCATATGATAAATGAAGACACCATGAGTAACAATTCATATTAATATAGTAAGTGTCATTATTAAATCAATTTAGAATAATATTCCATGGCATTAATAACTAAAATGTTAAATAAGCTATAATAATTTATAGTGATGGAGTTCATGAACCTTCATATGAAGGTTATTGATTAATGCATCCTTATCTCATCAAAGAATAAAAACACTAACAAATCTATGTGCATCAACATCATACATATTTATATATCCAACACTATCTCATCAAAGTCATATGTACCACATAGCCAGTTTCTCAAATTTACTTTGTTGGGTGTGAGCACCAAAATCTTAAAATTGGAACAAAACTAGTACAACACGTTCTTTCTTGAAGTCTTTGTTATAAGCACCTAGTTCATGTTTCTTGGCTGACCACAGGTTATGAGCTTGGAACATCAGGTCATCAAAGCTACGCACCTGAGCGTGTCTTACTTAGGGATCACATTAAAACGGAATGCAACTTGATGCACGTAAAATACAGGATTTGAGCAACTTCGACTAACCTATGGTTCAAGCTTTGAGCATTCTTGCTTTGGTACAGAAATCCCCTTTAACGTGATTCTATTTCAAGCTTCAAAGGTCTACATAAAGCATTAATATATGCTTATGAAAGAAGGCACTGTCAGAAAACCAAAGAGTAGAATCAAATAAAAAAATTGAATTCTCAAATGGTAATCACTTCTTGTGCCGATGCGATCGTTCAGTACGATCCCTGTGGGGTTTATGTGATGAATCAGCTCCACCAGATGGGCTTCTACTTCTTCTTCTTCTTCTTGTCGAGCCATCATCAACAGATCTCCTGTGCCGATGGGGTGATTCCTCTCTTACGGTATATCTGTTCTTCGATTTAGCTGGACCCTCTTCCCCATCCTCTGATCTTAGGTGTCTGAAGTGTCTTGAATGTGAGTCGTCCCCGGATTTAGATGGAATCTCTTCCCTTTCCTCGAACCTTTGGTATCTCAATTTCAAATCTTCCTCATAATTTGCAGGTTTACTGCTTCTCCTTGGGGGAGTATCTTCCTTATCCCCGAATGCCCTATGCCTGGTAGGTGAATCTTCCCCTTCCATGTGATTGCCACGCCTTGGGGGTGATGGAACCTGACATCAGAAAATGAGGTAAAAGAGCAAGAAACTAAAACAGCAACGTTCAAGTACTCTGAAATATATGCTGGGAGATACTGAAAATTGACAATGAGTCAAAAAGATGAATTAATCCACTTCTCATCATCAAAATTACAATTATCTAACTAAAAGGTGTTGGCTTTGTGAATCATTATTCTCCATTCATTCATGCCGAATGTTGAAAAAAAGGATCAACTCTATTTGATGCAAATCTTTTTCCTAAGCTTATATAGTTATATCCATATATTCTCTACTCTACCCTTTTGCTTGATTTTCATATTTATTTTATAAATCCATCTTATGAGACATTCTACGTTTCATTTTACCTGGTAAAAACTCTAAAACATAGCGAACTATAAAAACTTTACTTAGATAAAGTTCCTAAAACCTATGAATAAATAATGATACAAGATACTATAAAAATTTTCCTGTGAAACTTCGTCATTTAGGATGGTTCTTTGCTCCCCCTATCAAACTTGGTGGTCATGTGTAACTTTTAGATGGAGAGATACAGAAACTGGTTCAAGTTGCTTCATTGCTCAACTCCAAAAAGTTCAGTGCATTTTCAGCATATACTTTTGACACCATCCAATCTATATAAGCAACGCCAAATAACTACTGGACTACCGTTGAGAAATACTTGTTAATATTGAACATAGGAAATGATTTTTATACCTGAAAGCGGGATAAGAACCGCCCTTCAGGAGGTAGCGGAATGCCAAGCCTTTTCAAATCATCATATGGGATTGGACGCCTACAAAAACAAAAGCCCCAGAGATGTACCATATGAGTGTCTAGTCATTCCATAAAACTATGCAAACAATTTATCTCTCTTCTTCTCTATAAGAGAGAGAGAGAGAGACTATTACCAATTTTGAACGATAAAACAACTTATCCTTGCAGTTTTTACCATTCATCACAAATTTTGAATGACTACAATTTAAAGTAGTTAACCATCAACGTAAAAAGAAGCTAAAAGATGCATCTTAATTTAGACATTAAAAATTTGTAATAAAAGACGTGAGGATAAATGACTCTATCCTTCTAAAAGAAATTGCCTCTTACAAAGGTGTGACTTATGTGTGAAGACTATCTAAGATGATATAGTTAGAAACAATCTTGGTGGTATAATATCTATTCTCCTAGGAGGAGAAAGTGTCATTTATACATATGCTAGAAAATATCCCTCCGTTGTAAGGGATGATGAAAATAATAAAATAAAATAAAACTATTAGTTATATTATAAGGCACTAGCTTGTGTTTAAATTATTATAAATTGAGCAAATAAATTTATACAAAAATACAAATAAATTAATTTAAATATACACACCCATCAAATAAAATAGTCACATACATAATTTAATAAATACAAAAAATAAAAGGCCTATAGTTTTCAATTTGAGTTCAAATTTAAAAATATTTGCATGCATGATGTGATAGTTAAATGTTAATTAATACTACTATTTCAAAATTTAAATGTTAATTAAAAACAATGATCTCTTGTTGTAATAGTTAGCTTTGAAATATATTTTAATTCAAATTTAAAACTTCAAAATTAAAATTGCATCATTTATTGTAATACAAAGGACAATTTAGTTAATTTAAATTTCAAAACCCCGTAAACTTGGATGAAAGGTTGAAGATGTGTGAGGAAAAAAGATGTATATGTATGGACTTAAAGATGATTTTTTCTCTTCCTAGATGGAGGATTATCATTCTCCACCAAATTATGTCACATGAATGATCAAAAACATGTCTTTAACATCATTAAAATTAACGGAATGCATAATTTGAAGATTTTTTAAAATCATTGATCAACAATTAGATGCGTCAATTTTTTTTACAATGGATAGCTTTGATCGTATAATTTCAAAATATAGAAACATTCGAATGGCTTCGAATCAAATGCATGAGTGTTTGGTGATATCTTATATGAATCATATAGTTTTGTTGGTGAAATACATGAATAAAACTAGAGTTTTTAAAAGGGAATTTCATTATTATGATGGCTACTAGAGTCCCATGAAAGTTAAAAATCAATTTTTATCCAAGTCTCAAGATCGTTAAGCCTAGCTTCACCAATACAGACGCATAGTGAGGCCTGGTCAACAATGGTTGCAAATCATTGAGCATAAAGGCCTCGAGTGGCAAGTAATTGAGAGGGGCCTCCCTAAACATGGAGACTCAATGAGGCTCCCTATGAGTTGGGAGAGTTGTGACCTTAAGTATGGAGACATAGTATAACATTTATCAATAAGGGGAATAACCCTAAAAATCCTTACAGTAATGTGTTACTAAAGAAAGAACTAGATTTGATTAAGGTAATTGGAGCTAGTAAGTCAGTACCCTTACGCTTGAAGACCTAGGATGGAGCTCTCCTACTCACTAATGGAGAATGGAAATATGAGAAGCCTTGATACTGAAGCCCCCTCACGACTTTTAGGCCTCTCTCACTTCCTTTATAAATCAAGGGATGGAGAATGGGATACACATGCGAGCGTACACATCTCTTTTTGTCAATCATGAGACTAATGGTAATATCTTCAAGAAAGATGGGAGGAAAACTAACTTATCCTAATGCAAATAAAAAAAAAATATTAGACAAAATGCCAACATTTCCTCTACTAAATTTGTTTGGAATTATGCCAATCCACTTTACATTTCTATTTTCATGTGGAGGATATAAATAGCTTCATCCATGTGAATGTTATTCTATTGAGGGATATCAAGTTAGTTTCTGAAGAACATTGTTGTTGCCATATTAAAACTGTTTCTCACATTAGCCATTTCAAGAAGATTTGGGATCATTTTGCTAGTTTTTCAATTTTTTCATGTGCATCAATTATGCTATTTATGAAATAGGTTACATATGTTGATCAAGTAAATAACTCTCACTGTCTCACATTATTTGTATCCTTCCATGCTTTATTTTGGGCATTGTGAAAAGCTAGGAATAGGCCAAACATAGTAGTGTTAAAGTTTAAACTAAGGGTATTATTAACTCCATTTAAAAAGAGTTAAATTTTCTTGAGGCGGTTAATTCAATTATTGTAGCATGAAAAAAAGTTTCTAATTTTGCTTACTTGGATTTTGGCATTATCCCTCCTAAAAAATAACCTATTAAAATTTTGAAGTGGTAAAAGCCTCCTAATTCCTTCTTTAAAATTAAACACTGATGGTTGCTCAAAAGAAAAAATGGAGGAAGTTGCTTGTGGGATCCTTAATAGAGATATTAAGTTAATGTTATTCTCACTTCTTACAAATATTTGGTTATACTAAATTATTATTGAACTTATAGATCTCCTTCTTGGATTACAATATTGTTTAAAGGCTAAAATTTCTAATTTTCATATTGATGCTAATGAGGTTATTATTATTGGTTAGACCTAATAATAATATGCCATGCAAGTGGAACTCTTTTAGCTTCAAATGACAAAAAAAGGCAAATTCTCCCTAACTTCAGCTCTTAGATTTCCCTTATTATAGAAAAACTTAACAAGCTGGAAACTACCTACTGAAATTGGGCTTTAGTTGTAAGAACTTTAGCCTTATGATGGGGCCACCTAAATCTAATATGCTCTCGTTAGTATCAATAGATTGAATAAAGATAGATTCCCCTACATCAATAAATAATGGCTACATATTTTTATTTTGTTATTCAATTGTTTTTGGTTGTTTGGTGTCACATATCTCCTATGTTTGGATAATCTTGTTAATTTGTTTTTATTGGAGCCATTTGTGCTATTGCCTCTATTTGCTTTACTATTTTGGTTGTGCCAATGTTGGATTCTTCCTAGTTTGATAATATCTACCACCTTGTGGCTTGCGCCCTTGTTATAATGATGTAGTATTGTGGTGTCATGTTGGCTTACAGTCGAGTTATTTAGTGGTTTCTTCATATTACCGTTTACTTGATTCCTGATTTGAAGAGAGTGCGGCTTGCCTAACAAAGGATTAGTTTTTTTTTGGTGCATGATGAATTTCTGGTTTGAGATTGTTTCATTTCATCTTCTCCTTCCTTCAATCGCCCCCTATTTTGTGTATATATGGTTATTGTTGTTGTTTATATTATAATAACTCTAGCTGAGATGTTTTATAGATTAACTTTGTATTTAGAGCTACTATATTCGAGCAAGTTCTCATAATTATGGTCAATAGCAATTTTCTAATCATATTACATATGAGAGATTTTGATGAAGCTTACTGGCTTGAAAGTCTAATGATGTGGCTTCCCTATCATAATTGCTGCCATGATCCGGCTCCCCTATTAACTCGCCAAACAATATTTTTAACTATTGTTATTGCATCTAGATTTCATGCTAATGGAAAATTGTGCATATGGATCTCTACTATTCAATTCTTAATTGTCTACAGTATAATGTTTTGAATTGAAACAGGCATTTATATGTTATGATGGATGACCTTATTCACCTTCATGATCTTCTCTCGAATGTGATCTACATGGTAGCTAGGGATGAATGTAGGAATTTTCTGCATTCATTCATTTCTTGCACCTGCCTTCATGTTGAAGGCTGAGATAAGTTCATGGTGGTCTTTGTTTTACAAGCGGGGAAATCTTTTTATGTGCTTACACATCACATTTATTCGAACTAACAGTTTCTAATTATCGAGTTTATGTTTTGTCTTTTAACACAAGTCTGTTGTAGTGATTTTCAATATTTTTATAGGGGCTACTATCCTGAACCCTGAACCCTATATTCTAATATCTATTAGTTTCATTTGAATTTCTCTTTGTACATTATATATATATATATACACACACACACAGAGAGAGAGAGAGCTACTATCCTCTTAGAATGAAAGAGTCATTTCTCCTTAAATATATTTCACCCTCTATCAACAAATTTGAATGGCTAAGAATTGAAGTAGACAAAACACAGCTTTGAGCTACATTTTACATTAATTACTTTAACTACTTACGTTGTAGCCATTTAGTTTTTTTTTTCCATGGAAACTTTATGAGGAGAAATGCTTCTCTCAAAAAATGTGTGTTCGTTCAAAAATATTAAGGCAAAGAAAAGACTGGTGAGGGATCATACAAAGGGGCTCGAAATGGTCTCTCTCGACCTCCAAAGCGAAGTTGACCAGATTCCTTTTTTCCACCAAGTCCCCCGCCTATTAAATTGGAGACATTAGAAAGCTCCAAGATTTATTAATATGCAAAATCTTTATCTGTGGGATTAGGAATGAGATATGGAAGTAGGGAAGAGGATAAGTAATGTAATTTATCCAACTAACCTAACCTCCTTGGAATCCACCCAGGCATTAATTGCTGCCTGTTATAATCCACAATCACTTCACTGTCATCAATGATTGAATGATGCGCATCCTGGAAATAATAAAAAGTTTTAAAACGCTAGCTTGAAATATCTAAAATTATCAACTGACTTTTTTCCCGAGAAACTAACAGACTTCATTACAATGTTTCATCCTCATGCAATCAAAATTTGGTTCATTCCTTCAAATCCTTTCCCTATTTCCTCCTAAAAGTTTTCATCCTAGATGTTGCATGAGCCACACATTATCTGGACCTTAGCCCCTATGATTTGACTGGGAGGGCACAACATGTTGCATGAGCCACACATTATCTGGACCTCAACTCCTATGATTTGATTTGGAGGGAACAACAAATGATACTAAAGGAGATCTAATTGATAACAGAGTTAATGACTTAGCCTACATGAAAGGCAGTTTATGCTTTGGCATGGTTATATCTTTCACGGGGTAACTTCTTGGAATGTCAATCATCCTAGTAATATGGTATATATCGTGCACACTTAAATATGGAGTTCCCATTAAAATTTCACCTACTACACAAAAAGGCACCTCATATAATGCCATACTAATACTAACTTGAAAACTATTATTACAGAAAAAAATTGTGAGTAGAATATAATCTACACAGCTATCTCCAAATTCAAGAATACAAGTTCTCATCAAATCTTAATAATTTCTAAATAGCATGCACTAATTGATTGCATGAGGATGAAACATTGTAATGAAGTATTATCTTGTGTCCAAAGCCTCTTGCACTTCATTCAATAACATAAAAGTAAATCTCTCATCACAATCATATGCGATGATGACTGGTAGGTCATACATTCAAATAATATTTCCCATGTAGATCCTTACCCATTTATCTACTGAATTATTTTGTTTGATAGGCAAAAAATGAATAGTTTTCATGAGTTTGTAAACCACTACCCATACAATGATAACAAAGTCATTGATAGACTCATGAAGATGGCTCATTTTCTACCTATCACGTAGAAAGTAAACAAGCAAATAAGAATTTATATGGACAATATTATTCAAATGCTTGGGAAATTAATCATATCTTATATGATCATGATGGGAAATTTACTTCTAGGCTATAGAAGAAAGTGCAAGAGATTTTTGGGACAACGTTAGACTTCAGCACAACATTTCATTCTTAAACAAGCAGTCAATTAGAGCATACTATTTTAACATTAAAAGATTTACTAAGAACTTGAATTATGGGATTGTATTATTGACATTGGAGGTAGCTAGGATGATTATATTCCAATTTTGAAGTTCTCCTGAAATAATAGGGCAGAGTTTCAATGGGAAATCCACATATATGATAGAGCTTTTTTGGAATGAGTGATCTACAGGGAAGTAAACCAAGAAGGATAAATGATGCAAACAAATAGATTAAAAAAAATCAAAGGAGAACACCAAGGCAAGAAGAATTTGTCTCAATTCAAAATTTAGTAAGCCAACACCAACAAACTTTAAAACAAACGGAAGTTAGACAATAAACAAAAACTAAAATAAAAACACTACCTTCAGAACAACCAGTTAGTGGTCACCTCACATGCATTAAAATAATAGGTAAAATGATAAGTGCTCAAAGACATGCAAACCAGTGGTCCACCACAGCTACTTTGGGCCAACGTCCTCCATAAACTCCTCTGGCAAATGCTACCAAACCGGTCAACAAACACTTTCAAAAGCTTTAGAAGAAAGATACAAATGAGGTGGAAACTTGCGGAGAGAAGAATTAGATAAGAAGCCTGAAACAAAACTAGAGAGGAGAAGAGAAGGGAGCAAATAGCTCACAAGCTATCTAAGAAGAAAACCCTCAGGTTTTAAAAATTTTCACTCACCAAAATCTGCTCCCCAATGTCACAAAACAGCCCCTATATATAGGTGAAGAAAGGGAGCCAAACAGCCGCCCACTCAAGCCAACCAGAAAAGAGAAGAAAAATGCAGCATTTAATAACATTGGGAGCCCAAGCATCCATACAGGAACCGAACAGCAGCCAAGGACCCGAACAGGCCAACCACGGGAAAAGCAAGGGGACCGAACAGGCACAACAAAGGACCCGAACAGGCAGCAAGGGGAACCGGGAAAGCAGGGAACAGGAACCGAATCAGCCAACAAGCTAAGCAGCAGCTCAGCTACCACCAAGTCAGCTCAAGCACAAAGCACCCAAAGAAACTAGCACATCAAAGGAAAAACATATCCAAGATCACAACCTACACATGATCATTGATAGCCTTCCATCATAGGGTAGAAAAAACAAAAAAAAAAGAAGATAAAATTCATATTACAATAAAGTTCAAATTAAAAAAAAAATTGAAATGAAGTTTGCATGCATGAATAAATCCATAAGGTTCAACTTGGGATGGACAAACTAGGACAAAACAGACAATACTTCATATAATGTGATATGGGTCATTATAATAAAACTCATTTAATTGTTTTCATGGGCTGCATCACCATCATCATTTAGGTAATATAAAAGCCAAATTTTATATTTTTCAAAAGATCAATAAATAGCACAATCTAAATTATATCATTACACCAATGATAATATCTTGGACTGCCTCAATTCTTCCATTACGAAGGAGAAAAATAAATAAAAAGTTGATTATCAATATGGATGAAAAAAATGAAGACCATAAATTATAATTGCAAAATGTATAATTAGCTCAAAATAAATTGTGTTGTTATCCTAATTAATAATAATAAATAATTTAATTTAATCATGATGAAAGAAGCACATAGCACAGAAAATTGACCATCCATCATGCAGATACGCACAAAAAACAAATAAAAATCGTCTCTTAAACATAAAATTAAATAACTAAGAGAAAAGAAGTTCTATAAATCATCTTCAGGTATCGGCAAAATCATATGCTTTTACTTAAAACACTATGGTAGGAATAAAATAAATAGCTAGCTAGCATTTCCGTAAGAACATACCTAAATCATGTCATTTAGAGTGAATGAGTAACAATGGACCTAAATCATAAGGCATTCAGAGTGAAAGGCGAGGCGGGAACGCTTTTGTCTTGGTGTTCTAGGGTTTTAGCCTGAACTCAATTGCTTTTTTTTCCATGTAAAGACTTCATGTTGTGCTAAACTTATATCTAGATGTTATCAATCATCTATAAACGTAATACGCTATGCAAAAGTTGCATGCATCCCAACCAGAAATAACAACATCAAAAGAAAGAAGACTTAACATGAGAGAAAATTTTAGTAGATCACCAAGACTGAGATCCACGAACAGATTCACCCCACATAATATGCAAGAACAGATTCACAATCAGAAGAATATCAATGTGATTTAAATATCAGGATAAGAAGCATTTTGTGATTCCTTTTATGAAGAATATACATAGATTCACGGCAAAACGTACCAAGAGGAGCACATAGACAATTGCATAATATTAGAAGTTTTGCATGTATCATTTAAAAAGCACGCAGCAGAGTTGTGAAACTATTAAGAGAAAAGGCTAAGTGATGTGAAAAGAAACTCAGACCATGTATGCATGTCGCATTTCTCTTTCAGTTTCAAATTCAACAAAAGCGTAACCACGTGAGGCACCAGTGACTGCAGATAGCAATCAAGGATTCAAAACAGAAGTCAGTTCAATCCAACAAGTTGATAAAATATAACAAACACACAAATTTTGGAGCAGACAGCTTAAAGACAGACAATCAAATCATTTTGAATGTACTAGCACGTATTGCCCTATATCAATACCAATGTCTTAAAAATAGAAGGCTACAACACCACCTCCAACATCATCATCATTGGCTATGATGCACAGACGCGAACATGGCGACACGGACACGACACGGCATGGATCTCAATTATTAAAAATATAGGATATTGACATGGGTTGGACAAGGTATTATAATTTTTATATCTTAAAAATAATGTATGGAAATTGAATAAGCAGAATATTAAGAATAATTTGAAATAATAAGTTATTTAACTAGGATATATGCTTAAAATGATAAATATTAGGATGCCGAAATTCAGGCATGGATGTCGTGTCATGGATGTCGTGTCAGGCATCGAGAGGAGAGATGACAATGCTGTCTAGAGTTAGCCATCGATGTTGTGCAATGAGGCAAAAGAGGCATCAAACATTGATGTCGAGACAACGTCGGCTGTCAATATTGAAAAGACGTTGGACAAATATGAGATCTCAAAACGATGCAAGAGCGCAATTGTGGGTGTAAAAATTACGGGCGTCTAGTGTTGAGCGTTAATGCAAGGCAGCATAAGACTTCGATGTTGAGATCATTTTGAAGAACTGATGTTATGACGACGTCAAATGTTGATAACGTGATGGCATCATATGTTGTTGTGAAACGCTATTCGTAACATGCTAGATAGAAATAAAAATGAGAATGTTCGAAGAATAGATTATTGAGTATGGACGATTGATTTGAGGTTATTGAGAGTAAATAAGAAATTTAGTTTTTATTTTTTTAATAAATAAAAAATTGAAAAGCAAGAAATTTTATTTTTAAAAAATCATAAACTATTTAAGACACGCATGTCAAATCTATTTCTAATATTTTTTTAATTGAACACGTCTCCGTCGTGTCCGACACATGTCAAAGGCGGGTTTGACGCATGTCGTGTCGGACACTGTATGACTCTTTGAGGAGAAATGTCGATGCATTATAGATCATTGGTCGCATCCCAACTATATCATTCGTCTTATCCCAACTATATTGAGTCAGCTTTAAGATTCCCCATCATCAATTCTTTCATGCTGAAAGCTACAAAAGTAATTAAACCTAATTTGCAAAAAAAAAATGTACAATACTACCAAAACAAAAATTTGTTAGCTGTCTATAGAATCATGGATCAGGTTTTCAGCACATGTATGACTAGGATCATGAACCTCTTATGTCGTGGCAGTTAGCTAACTGTAGTAGATGATAAACGACCAAATTGTTGCTAAAGCCTATTCTTAGAGACCTCTGCTAAGATTTGAATGACTAATTTTACAAGTCTCAAATGCGGGCAAAGCTAAGAAAACTCTTGTAATCAAAGTGCAAATTACTTTATGCCGTAGGTTTCAAGCAGTTTTCTTGCCCCTCAATACAAATTAATAATAGTTCTTTATGTTCCTTTAATCAAGACTTCCAAGAAACTCAAAAAAAAGCAAAGATGAACTTATGATTTCTCCCCTTTTTCCCCTACATTTTTTGGTTAGAACCTCATTACTTAAAAAATGGTATATTGCTCATGGACAGTCTTGCATATGACCTGTCATAATTTCTTCAAAATGAATGCTCCATTCGGTTTTACATGTCAATTAAAAAAGAATGCTTAGTGGGTTGCAAACTTGTGGATTGGCACTAGGATGTGGGCACAAGATGTGTTCACTACATGGATTAGGGCTTCAAAGCGGTTCACAGGCCCCGGGTGATTAGCAAGAGAAACACTGAGCAATTTGCATGCCTTGTGAGAAAGGATGATTGTAGATTGATCAATTTGATCAAAGAAAGATAACAATTTGATCAAACCACACTCTCATATTAAATTTGATGAAGAGGAGGAGAAAAACTCCACATACACAACAAATCAATGACAAGTCATTAATTCCTATGCATAAAAGTAGAGTTACAAAGATCAAGACCAAAATTTTAAATTCAACTCCCATCTTGAAATCAAATTAAAACCTAATTTATACAAAAGATAGTGGAATCTAAGAAAATAAATTAAATAAAAATAATAAAAAATTCAGCCAAAATTAAATATAGCTCCAAAAAAAGGTTGAAAAATTGATCTAATATTTCCTAATTGGCCTATGGATATTTGGTCTTCTCTAGGATAAACTAGTCAATTTGTATGACATTAATCCCACTCAAAACCTTTTAGCCAGTCAACTCCCTCTCCCCTCCATAATTCTCTCTAAAACCTCTCTCGCCATGCTCTCTTTGCATAAGCACTTTTGCGTTTAGGGAACACAATTCAAGAAGCGGAAGAAATAAGTGGAAAAGAACAAATCAAATAAGAAATAAGTAGAAACAATTCAAGAAGAGGAAAGCAAGGAAATACAACTCCAACTGACCTAAGTTATACTTCTAAGTTTATTTATAGAAATTTTCATTATCTCTTGATCTTCTTCTATCATTCACAAAAACCTCCAAACATATGCTTAATCCTTATCATGGCTGAACCTTCAAGAACAATTTAATCATGGTTGAGACTAAAAGCCCTTAGTACCCAAGGTCACTCCACATATTATCCTGTGACTCAAACAGTAAGCAACATCCCCATTATCATCCAATGATGGTAGAAGATTCACCAATAACCCAACTTACCAGATCACCATAAAGGAACCCATACGAAAATGTTGCTTAAACCTTTTTGACACTTCCATTTATAATGTTTTCTGCATTCAATGTCTGACATAAAGTACTTCTCCAGTTTACTCATTATCTTGCATCCAAAGATTCTAATTTGAGGAAAATTTTATTATTCTCCGAAGATTAAACTCTGACATGAAACAAACTTTACCCATCTTTGGTCAATTGCATCAACCTACACAATTTAATATTCTAAGAAATACTATTTTCTCAACACAAGACCCTTTTTAGTGCAAAAGAAGCTTGCGTAGAGAAATAAAGAATACTGGGTTTAAAACTTCATGGAAAACTAGGCACAATAAAAATAAGAGAATGAGGATTAAGAGCTGTTTGGATAAAAGTAAGATTCAACACAGGTAGAATTTAGTAGATCTTGTAAATGTAGATTTATTAGTAAATCTTGAGGGATTAAATCTAAAAATTGTTGGCATGACCAGGGTTAAATCTTGCTAAATCCTGATATACTTTATAGCTATTTGTTTCAAATTTTAAATTTATAAGAGGGGAAAAATACTTAAATCCATTAAATATTATCAATAGTTGAATTTAACAAATCCTAAATTTAACCAATAATAGAGTTGAACGAAGATTTATCAAAGGAATAGCATTTAAAGTCTCCATAATTCTTTTTGGTGGGATTTAAGCTAAATCTTGCTTAAATCCTGCCTAAAATAGAATATCAAATGGTCACATAATGAAGGAAACCCAAAAAAAGGTACAAGAAGGCTAACATTGATGATGCTGATGATGCTGTATAAATCTACCAAAAAACAAGCTAGAGATACTTTTCAATAAGCTAACTCCCTCAATAAAAGTCCTTTAAGAATATCCAGCATATAGAGAAACAGATTTCTCTTAAGATCCATTCATTGCAGCAAGAAGGGGGTAGGAAGTAGTATGAAATTTGCTGGACACAGTACACAATTAACAAATAATATGAAAGCAATAAGATTAACAACTTCAATTAATATAAATCCAAATATCTAGAAAATCTGATTCAATTTAAATCAAGCACGTTCAAGTCAACTTGATCTACTCAATTTCATACTTAACTGATTAGAGAAATCACCTCAAGCAAGTAGCAATGATCTAAGAACTCATCCCAGTATGTGAATAATGCCTAATAGTTGGCACTAACAACTATCATCTATGAAATTGGCCCTAGCGACTATTCCAAGAATGATGACTTCTCAAGATAAACTATATATCAACTACCCGACTATCGAGTCGGTGACTTCTTCAAAGCTTAGTAGATGACTTCCTACAACCAGACCTTCCGCTCAAACTACACAACTATTATATTTTCTCTTAATTTTTGCATAGTCATGTTTGTAGCCAACTATATAACGTTCAAGCCCAAACCCTAATCTCTAATTAAGGGGTTGCAAGGTGAGCTTAAGCAACATGAATTTTATTCAATTGATCTCTAAAAATTCAATTTTTTGTACTCAGACTCATTTTGATAAAATCCCAAAACTTCTTATTCTAATTTTTTCTTTCTCCCTCAACTTCAACTGCAACTATACCAAACAGTCGACTGGATGACTTCATCCTCATATTACAATAGGCGGTTGGGCGAACTGACTTTCCTCAACCTCTACAGGTGGTAGACAAAATTGGTCTCTAACAGATTAACCACTTGGTTGATTTCTAAACTCTCGCATGCAAGAATTTTCTTTTTTTTCTTGCAATAGATGTCTCACCTAAAATTTTCTCATATAAAAAATACATTAAAAATATGCTCAGTAAAATTAAATCTAAAAAATTATTAGCATAAAGATTACTAAAAAAATTAAAAATTTTAAATTTCTTTCCCATGTTCAACTTCAACTCGGGGAAGATCAATCACTAGTGGAATAGCATCTCTTCCCATAGCACCAGGAGAAAAAGAGTGCTAGATGGCTAGGGGCTTCGTCGAAGAAGCGCATTTCTGCATCTCACCATTAGCCTTTGTCTCTTCAAAGTTAACTCTCTTCTTCTTCTTCTTCTTCTTCTTTCTTTCTTTCTTTCTTACGTTTGTTGAGCAGGCTAGCAATGATATCTTCTTTTGATATATTAATCTTGACCTAAGGATCTTGATAGCAATGAAATTTTGCTAAGCTCAAGCTCAATGAAGAAGGAATCAAGGAAGCAAGTGTTTGAATAAAAAGCAAAAATCTCTCTTTTAAAGACTAAGGGGTTGTTTGGTTGCTTGAAAAAGGAATGCAATGTAAAAAGAATGCATTTATTGAGAGGTTTGATGGAGAGGTATAGAGAGAATAAAGAAGATCTACATATGATATTTATTGATTTAGAGAAAGCATATGATAAAGTTCAAGAGAAGTACTATGGAGAGTTCTAGAAAAGAAAGGGGTTAATAATGCTTATATTTAAGTCATTAAGGATATGTATGCAGGAGCTGTTACTTGTGTTCAGACACAAGGTGGTTTGACCAAGTATTTTCCTATTTCAGTTGGATTACATCAAGGATCAGTTTTAAGCCCATGTCTTTGTGCTTTAGTCATGGATGTTCTCACTAGACATTTGCAATAAGTTGTACCCTGATGTATGCTTTTTGCTGATGATATTCTTCTTGTTGATAAGACCATAGAGGAAGTTGAAGGTAAACTTGAATTATGGAGGTCAACCTTAGAGTCTAAAGGTTTTTGTTTGAGTAGATCTAAAATTAAATATATGAAGTGTAATTTTAGTAATAATAGTTCTTGTGGGGGGATTGAGACTTTGGGTGATGAAGTCATTAATAAGAGCACATGTTTTAGATATCTTGGGTCTATTGTTTAGAGTGGTGGTGAAATAGATGGGGATATTATTAGTAGAATTCGAGTTGGATGGTTGAAGTGGAGGAATGCATCAGGCTTGTTGTATGATAGGAAAGCCCCCCTCAAACTTAAGGGAAAATTCTATAAGATGGTGGTTGGACCTGAAATGCTTTATGGTGCATAATGGTGGCCATTAAAAGAGAAGCATAATGTTAAGTGTTGCAGAGATGAAGATGCTCAGGTGGATGAGTGGCTTTACTATGATACAAAATGAGCATATACGTGAAAAGGTTGGAGTAGCTCCAATGGAAGATAAGATTAGAGAGAGTCGCCTTAGATGATTTGGTCACATAAAACGGCGGCATTCCGATGACCCATTTAGGAAAGTAGATATGTTAAATTTGACTTATGTTAAGAAAGATAGATATAGAACTGAAAAGACTTCTTTAGAAAATACTAGAAATGAAATTTGTTTATTAGATTTAAATGAGAATTTAACTTTAAACAGGACAAAATGGAGAAAAAGGATTCAAGTAGCTGAACTCACATAGCAGTGGTTAGAGACGACAACGACGGTGGCCGAAGATGGTGGTGGCAGTGGCCGGCAGTAGACCGGCGGTGGCCAAAGGTGACGACAGCGGCCGACGGCGACAGCGATGGCCGGTGGTGGCTGCCGGCAGAGGGTGGAAATGCCTTTGAGTTTGCGGTGTATTTGGAAATCGCCCAAATAGGAGGAATTCCAAATACACCAAAAATGAACTAGAATGGAATACACTGCATTTATTTTACTTTACCTTGAATTTATTTTTCATCCAACCAAACACCTAAATTATCAAAACACCTGCATTTGAATTACTCTACACCCTAAATGCAACAAACCAAAAAGCTCCTAAGTATTAGCTAACATGTACAAAAATACAACATAAGAAGTCAACATCAAATTAATGACCACTAAGTATCAGCAAAAGCGTACAAAAAGACAATGTAAGAAGTCAACATCAAATTAATTGACTAATATTCAACATTAAAACAAACATTTATTAACCATCAATGATTAATTAATGAATAATATTTTGATATTCTCTTATTCTTTTTGCAATAAACCTAAAAAATATAAGAGAATCAATGAGCTAAATATACATCCCAATATCTGAAAAACCCAGTTCAAGATAAATAAAATTAATTCAAGTTAAATCAAATTGGTTCAAGTCAATTTAACTCAATTTGTTCACCTTCATGCATGTTGGCTTATCAGAGAACTCGCATCAAATAGGCGGCCATGATCAAGAACTCATCCCAATATCTCAGTATTGCTTAATAGTTGGCCCTAACAACTATTATTTATAAAGTTGGCCCTGGTCGCTACTCCAAGAAAGACGACTACTCAAGATGAACTATTGATCGACTAGGTGGTTATCTAAGTACCAAGTGGATGATTTCAACAAAGTTTGGTAGATGACTTCCTACAGCCGGACTTCTAATTAGGTCACACAATTATTATATTTTCTCTTATGTTTTGTATAACCATGATTGTAGCCAATAATGCAATGTTCAAGCCAATCTGTAACTAGGGGGTTGCGGGTGAGCTCAATCTACATGAATTTTATGTAATTGATCTCTAAAGACTCAATTTTTTGTACGTAAACACATTTAATGAAATCCCATAGCTTCTTACAAAAAAATTCTTCTTTCTCAGTCTACTTTGTTGTTCTCTCTTTCGCTCAGTATTTTCAGTATAATTGAGTGTGATTCACGGACAACTATTGATTCAACAATTAATACTCAAATTAACACTTCAAGAGACGAGCATTTCGAAAACAGAACACCTACCTATATCCCGAACCAATCGCAGGTTCTTGACCTTTCCATACGCGCTCATGGCCTTCAAAAACAACGCAATAGAATTCATAAGAAACAAACCTGACAAAAGCAAAACAAAAATGGTAACTCTTTCTATCGAACCCAATATCAAAACGGCACCTTTCGAAGCGTTTCTTCGCTTGTCTGACGAGAAAGCCGTGCCACGAAGAGGGTGCAGTAGGAATCGCCAATGACCTTGGGATCACCAGCAGGGTCATCTAAAAGCAAACAAGAGTCGGGTTGAATAACGGAGGAGACAGAAAGGCACAAGCAAAGTAACAGGAGAACTCACAGAGGCCGGCGGCCGAGCAGAGGACAGCTCTGAATACCCCGTTGTCATGAGGGACGATGTCTGTGCCGTCGATGCTTCCGGCCTGGATTGGATGGTAAGAGTTGGCATAGAAGACGGCGTTCAGATTGGCAGCACTCATCTGCTCTTTGCGACCCTATTAGGGTTTCATTGCAAATCGAGATTTCTCCAAGTCGAGGCGCGTGACGAGTCTTCTACAAAATTAAATTAAAGAACATACATAAAGGTCAATAATAAAAAAATGAATTATATTTGAAAAACAATAAAAAAAATTACAAAGGTAAGGCTATGAAAATTGGATACAAATTAAAGAGCTAAGGCCTCATAGTGAAAGTGCGTCATTTTTATTTTTTTAGAGTATTTTTCTCATGGGATGATACTCTCTCCTCTACCATTTAATTCATTTATTATTTTATAAAAAGATACATAATTTCAAATATCATTTTATAATTTTTTTTGTGAGAAAATTTTTGATATTATTATCATTGCCAAAAAATAAAGGATGGTGTATTCAACAAGACCTCATTGTCTTACAATATATTAAATCATGGTTATTTAATACAATTGGTTTAATATTATATGTTAATTGACTTTGCTTTAAGCCACCCCTTTAAAATTAATATAAACGTACAATATTTGAAATTATAGAATTTTGTCAAGCTACATAAGAATTTCTCAACTTGTTAACTCACCAAGTCACCATTAATTAATTTTGAGCTATGATGTATAATGTTAAAATAGTTGTGATGAAGTCATCCACCTTTAAGCCATGAGCATTGCATTGCAAAATAATCATTATTATCGTACAAATTAAGAGGTAAAATATCACATGACCGAGCATTCATCAATGATAGTGAAATCATGCATTAGATAATCCATAGAAATATGAGAGTTTTTAACAAATATGTGATCATCATATTAATGCAGCACATGAAGGAGACTTATAATGCTTCAACAATAATTATCAAAATATATCGAATTGTCTTTATTAGTGATGTAATGATTGTAAACATTAAGATGCAAGCCATTTGTATGACTATAACCCCAATGTTTATGTGCATTACATGTGGTTGATTTGTGCATACACAACATGCACAAATCTAACCTCTTCATGCAGATCTCGCGCAGAGAAGACCAATTCAAATCATCAACCTTCACCCCCTTCTCCACAAATAAAGGCTGCACTTCATGCAAAAATCAAAATCACACCCCTTCACAAAATTTGGGCAGAAATTTTTTTCTTGCAAATTAATGCAACCACAAAACACAAGCTGTTTGATCCCAAAAGGACAAACACATGATTAAGTGAGTGAGGCACTCCTTCCTTTTCTTGCAAAAGAATAGTCCTCAAGGTTCCACACTGTATACATTTGTTCAATAGTGCAACAATTATCATTGTTTTGAAAATCAAATCGGATCGGCCGGTTCGACCAGTTCAACTGTGAATCTGACATTTAGTCGATTCAGTCATCATGAAAAACCAACCCAACCTCAAACCGATGAGAACCAATTTGAACCGCTGGTTCAACCGGTGAACCGGTCTCAATTTTTAAGAATCGGCCGATTCAATGCATAATTTATTTAAATAATTTAATTTAATATAATATATTTTATTAAATATTAAATTAATTTGAATATAATATATTAGTTAATACAACAACAACAACATCAAGCCCTTGTCCTACTATCATATATTAGTTAATAAACTCCAAAAATTATATACTAACTATTAATTACTCATACCCACATGATTCCACCTCCCAATATGAGCTCTTTACTCATGGAAAGAAAAAAAAACTATGTAAATAACATAAGAACCCCCCCTAGGGGTGTCAATATTTGACACGACACGAAAAACCCGACTCGAATACAACCGGGAAATTTCAGGTTTGACCCGACTCGATTTCAAAACGGGTCGGGTTCGGGTTCCAAAATCGACCCGTTTGAAAAACTGGTCGGGTTCGGGTTAACTTGATGGGTTGTCGGGTCAACCCGATAACCTGTTTGAAATGAGATGCCCGCGCCCTGCTCGCGCGCCCGCCGAAGGTGCTCGCGCTTGCCCGGTCGCTCGCGCGCGTGCCAAAGCTGCCTGCCTGCCCGCCCCCCCACCCCCCCCGCGAAGCTGTTCGCCGAAGCTACCTGTGCTTGCCCGGCCGCCCGCACTGCTGCCCGCTCGCCCACACTGCTGTTCGCTAGCATCCGCCCGCCCCCGTCGCCCGCCTCTAGCCTGTTCCGGGTCTGGTCGGGTCCAGGTCCGGATTTTCTAATCTGTTTACATACCAGAGTCGGGTTAGGATTGACCCGTTTGGACCCCGGGTCGCAACTAGTTATATCCTGTGTGTGCATGATGAATTACTTTCAAGAGGATTTTTTTTGAAAAGAAATTATATACAATATTCAAATAAATTATATATATATATATTATAAGTATATTACATAAATCAATAAAAATTTATATTAAATGTGAATAAAATTTAAAATTTAATTCAGATTTAAAATTATAAAAACTATTATTATTGCTTTTATTTTTTTAGTAATACATTTATATTTTTATATGATAATTATACTATTATTATTTCATTTAGAAAATATCTAAATTTAAATTTATACATATAAATTAGTTATATGATTTATATGTATAAATTATATTAAATATATTTAACATAAATTAATAATAATTTATATTAAAAATATTATTTTAATAATATTATTATTTGTTACATCATTTAGTTCAACCCCAATTGAACCGTAAATCTCTCATTTCGGTTCATTATCCAGTCTAATTTTCATAACCTTTTTTATTGGATTTTCACAATCTTTAAAATTGTAGATTTTCTTTTAACTTAATTTAATTATAAATAGAAAACACACTATTCGAATTATTTAAAATTAGTATTTTTTATAAACAAAAATAATCAGAAAATGGAATATGAGAATCACGGAGGTAAAAAAATGCAAATGAATATAAAAATCATTCAATAAATTTACCTTCATAGTTTAATAGATTAAAGAATTTTCGAACCATAGGCTTAAATATTTAATTCACGCTATTGAATTTCTTAATTCAATGAATGTATCACATCAAATAAAGAAATCAAACTTACAAAACATATAAAATAAGATAAAATATATATTTTATTATCAAGAAATATAATATTTACAAAACATATAATACAATACACTGATGCTATACATTCATTATTATATAAACAACAGAATAAATTTAAAATTTGATTAAATAATAATGATGAAAAACAAATAATAACAGATTTAAAATAAATCAATAATATATTTTAATAAGGATATTTTAATTCACAATTTTCCCAACAACAACAACATCAAGTCTTTATCCCACTACGTGGGGTCAGCTACATGAATCCTTTTTCTCCATTGTGTCCTATTAAAAGTCAAATTCTCGTTTAAATCTAATAAAGAAAGATCATTTCTAATATTTTCTAACCAAGTCTTTTTAGGTCTACCTCTACCTTTCTTAACATAAGTCAAATCTAAGACCTCTACTTTCCTAACCGGGTCATCGGGAGGCCGCCGTTTTACGTGACCAAACCATCTAAGGCGACTCTCTCTAATCTTATCTTCCACTGGAGCTACTCCAACCTTTTCACAAATATGCTCATTTTGTATCCTATCTCTAAGGGTAAAGCCACTCATCCACCTGAGCATCCTCATCTCTGCAACACTTAACTTAGAATTATGCTTCTCTTTTAATGGCCAACATTCAGCACCATAAAGCATTGCAGGTCTCACCATCATCTTATAGAATTTTCTCTTAAGTTTGAGGGTACTTTTCTATCACACAATAAGCCCGATGCATTCCTCCACTTCACCCAATTCACAATTTTCCCAAAAGAAAAAAAATTGCAAGGCTGAGAAATGATGGTTATATATACCCATAGTCCATAGAGCAGAGATCAGCTTCCCTTCCACGCGTGCGTAATTAGCTGTCGGAAATATAAGGTGGCAAAAAATGAGAAGATGAAAATATTCACAAAATAAAAAATGTAAATGAAAGCAGAGAAGGCATCCTTATCCTTAGCTCTTCTTTTTCACATGAAGAATTGCATTTCACCTTTCAAGCCGCATAAGAGAAGGATAATATCTTCCCCCTTCTTTTATAGTTTAAATACTTTAATAAATCTACAGAAAACATGTTGAAAATGGAGGTTAAAAAAAGTATTCTCTTCTCCTTTATTTCTATTGAAGTGTTCATGCTTCTTCTTATTCTTATTCTAAAAAATATATATATAAAGAGAATAAGTCTAAAGATAGATGCAGTCTTTTTTTCCATTTTCTTCAGCCACTATCATCACATTGATGTCTCTGTCATTTCGCTTTGTTTTATCGGCAGAATGCGACATATCTTTTCATTTGGTGTTTGATTAGTGATTAACTTTCGATCACAAGCTTGAGATTCTAATTCCATACTTTTCTAAAGAAGATTAAAACAAATACTATGTCAAAAAGGAACATGCGGATTGCACAACTTTTATGTGATGAGCATAGAGGGAGGAGGCCATACCTTCCTTGGTAATTATCAGATAACAAGATGGCAAGATCATCTTGAACTAACTCCCTCCTACAATTCACGATAACATTTCATATAAAAAATAAACTAAAAACACCAACTTTGATTTCTTCTAAAGTTAAGGAAATAAAAAACGCAGAAGAAATCATCCAAATTGAAAAAGCAAACATGTATGATCAAGAAATGAAGAATGCTCTTGCTATCAAATGAATACTTAGAAAAGAAGATTAAGTTGGCTAAAACATCCTTAAAAAGAAAAAGGTAAGAAGAACCAACTCAATGGAGAGGATGCAATTGGATAGAATTGTTCCTTCTATTAGCACTGCTGCACTGGCAGTCTTTTCGAGGAGAGCAATATTAATCTACTTGAAGGTACCGATTAACCATAAATATTTGAACCCAACAAACCTCTCCAACATTTAAAAAAAAGAATTATGAAAAAAATTTCATTTTCAAACATCAATATCCGTAGACTTGAGAATTTCCATCTCAGTTTTATTAAAATGAGTTGAAATTTGGCACTCCTACACAGCAACTTGAGTCTTCTTCTATTAATCTATGAGCTTAACAACAACGAAATTAGAACCATAGCCAGACACCTTCAGTTCTTCCAACAGCTAAATAACGTCTCTTTGAAGCTTCCTTCAGCAAATTGGATCTAAATACTTAATCATAGGATTGAAGAACACAATGTTCAAAGAGAGACCTTCAAAATGACTTGCTCAAGTTGAGAGAAACATGGAATCCATCAATTTTGGCCCCATTTTCTTTATCTTTGAGATAAGAAAAATAACTTACCTGCCCGAGAAAAATAACTCAACCAAATTGAAATGAAAAACAAGATCAAGTAATTTGCTAGAAGAAAGCCTTGATCTACCAGCAGGTCTGTAATTATGATTGAAAATAATAACATGACATTCATCTATGAAATTCCTGCAAGCATTGATTGTGAAGCCACCCTGAAATTGACAGCGGGTTGCAAAAGAAATGCTCCCAGAACATATTCTTTACCCTATTAGAAATGGTTTGTATCTTTGGCTAGGCCTTTACTGTGTTTTCCTCCAAAAGGTGACGGTGATAGGATTCTAAACCAAGGTCTCTATACTTCAGATTTTTATCTTTAGTTATTACATTTCTGTCCTCATTACTTAGAGTTTTAAATGGAATAACTTCACCAGTTCTGCATTTCACTAGTTAGCGCTGGTGACCTGATAGTGCATCACTTCCCTTTCATGTGAAGCATGGAAAACGACGAGCATTTTGAATTAGCATGTGCTTTTTCCGAAACAAATATTTTGACGACAGCAGTCCAATATTATACAACACCTTCAAGAATTGATCAACGTAATGCTTTATAGAGCAATGCTATTGAGTGAAATATGCAGGCCGTGGTGGAGGAATTGCCAGATATAATAAAACTACTGGACCCAATTTTCAGCTTGATAAAATGGCTTAGAAACCTCTCTCTACTTTATTTTGTCAACCCAACCTTGCCAGAAACACTCCTCTCTCTCTCTCTCTCTCTCTCTCTCTCTCTCTCTACTTTATTTTGTCAACCCAGTCTTTCCAACAAACACACACACTCTCTCTCTAGATTTATAATAGACTACTTGATTTCTAACCTGGATCCGTCAAGCGCTAATCTTAGTAAACATAGCTATGATAAATTTCTTCAAATCCTACAGAGATGTAATACTTATATTTAACCTTATGCCCACCTTATATCTATAATCGAATTTTGCAACCCGATTATATCTCACCAAATAAACATTTGGGATAGATTAGAAAAACATCTTTACATATATATATATATATATATATATATATATATATATATATATATATAATCTTTTTTATTTCTCTCTCTCTTCCTACTCTTCCCTTGCTCCCTCAACTTGAACACAACTCACGAGCTCAAGAATTAAGTTCATTGAACCGCGAGCTCCTATTGCGTCTTCCACTCAAGTCAACTTTGAGCTTAGGAATAAATAGATGAGCCAACTCATACCCATTGTTTGAGCTCAAGTTTTTTATCAAGCTGTGACTCAAACTTGAATCAACTCGTTTAAAAATTAAACCCATAAACCCAACCCACCCCTATGACTCCCTCCATCAAACCATCACTCACCACTCTCTCTTACAAAATAGGAAAATGATGCATCTATATAAATATCATATTGTCATGACCTGATCAAGAGCTTGGAATATTAAGGCAGGAACAGACGGTCGGACAAAATTTTAAAATACATCTACTAATATAAATAATATCAAAATATTGTTCATAAATTTTCTATTGACCTTGAAATCACCCAAATGTCATTATATGATAAAATGAACTGCGCCAACATGTTAAGAACATTGAAAATACCTAACACTCATATTGTTCTACTCATAGTACAAAAGTGAAACACAAATTTTCCCATGCTAGATGATGCACGAAAATCAAGGCTCATAAGAAACTATAAATAAAAACTCTTTCCTACGAGTGGGGCATTAATTTTCAGAGCCTATATTTTCTTATAATAATTACTTCTGAAAGAGCCACTAAATAACAAAATTCCTTCTATTCCAAAATAACAATAAATCTATTATAGTTCAACATCCATATTTTTTTAAATACCCATTACTTATAGCTTCACATTGATAGTTCAGAAACTCATTGTTCTCACTCATTCGGACCATAAAATCCTTTTATGTGAATATTTATTAGATAATAGGTGTGAGTAATAAATTTAAATCAATGGGTGTATTACATTTCTAAATAATAATAATTCAAATGAAAAAGAATAGCATACATGCTAATAATCATTTCAAACTTTAAGAAAACTATAAAATCTGCTTATAATTTGAATATCTCAACTATAACTATAAATATTACTTACAGTAAAAGTGATGTACAATGACAAAATCATAACAATGACCTTGTTATTAAGAGCTTATCACATTTTAACTTATAATTTATTATATTCTAATACATTCATCTCAGAAGCACCATCTATACATAACCTAACTAATCCATCGTCAATATGGCTCCATCAACACAGTAGAGCATATCATATCTACAATTGTCTAGGGTGAAAATCTCACCTATAGCGGATATATCATCCATCAACACACCTGGGCGTACGTTGTAGGGCGTACTTCTACAATTAGTTGAGGAGGAAGGTAAAAATCATCAACGCATAGGTACATTAACATCCCCAGCTATTATCATAAAACGAGCAAACTTCATCTTATAACACGCACATGTAGACACAGCTTCGTTTGCATTCTTTCTAGCCTACAACTTTTTTTCGAAGAAGAAGCCTTATGTAATACAATAAAAATAGTTCTAGCAGATTTATATATAATTAAAATAGATAAGCCAGTGTAAGCTATTTGCAACTATGATGAAAACATTGCTCTAATTTAAAAATGTAATCACCCACCTCAGCCTTGGACGATTTTATTCGACAATTAATCCTTAAATGTTTTCTGCCTTAGCTTAATACTTTATGCTCATATTTGCAATTGAATTTAAGACATTCATATTAGCTAATATAAATTGTTCTTTAAAATATAAATCACTTTAATTTGCTTCAAGGTACAAAGAGTATTATTATTATTATTAAGGATGAGTCATAAATAACTCCATATTATCTCCTAAGCACAACTTCCAGCAATAGCAAACTAGCTAAATTAAATAATAATATCTCTTGTACTCAATATAATCCATACATAAAAGAAAATAAAAAATTGTCATTATACTCTTACATTTAAACCAATTATCATCTAAGTCAATTAACTTTAACTTGAATTTATAATTATAAAAGTCTTTTTATATGTGGATAATAAAAAACATATTGGGTCATAGCATTCTACTAACATAGCAAAAACAATGCCTTGAGCTTCAAAGCTCCATTCAACTCGCAACTTTGGGTTTTCATGGAATTAGAGATGGCCTGTACCTTGGAAGAAAATTTCCCTCTTCCTAAATTAAGATTCCAAATAAAATCTCCTCTTAAAACCCTAGCTTGGACTATTTTCATATTTATTTATTTTCAGGGAGAAAGAAAAATCAATAACCCATGCTCCACGCTGTCACACCTCCAAATTATCCATCCTTGCCTCCTTGTTTGCTCATCCCCCCCGCTCCCCTTGATCACAGTTTCCTTCTCGATCTCTCACTCTTTGTTTCACTTTCTCTCTCTATCTCTCAATCTCACTCTCTCACTCATTCATTTTTGTTCGACACCCCCATCATATAATGAGAAACCATCTAATAATCAATCCCAATAAACCGCATATTGCTAGTTCACATTTTTATATTTATATATATTTTTAAAGACATATTTCATTTACTTAATTGATTTTTAGCAGCAATTTTTTTTAATAAATTCACTCTTGACAACTTGAATAAATCTTAAATTATCCATGATAATTTATTTAATAATAATTTTAACACTAGTATCAATCAATTTAATAACAATTTGGGGTTTTAAATAAACACCTGAGAGTGTAACAGCTGCCAACGGTGAAGAAATTAGAGCATAAAGGCACACTTTCAGTCTATTGTGCTCCAGTTCGGTCGGCATAGTCCCAGATTCCATTAAACTCATTACCAAGTAAACAGAAAGAAAATGAGACAGTTCCTACAAGCTGGCTATATATAATCAGAAATGCAAGGACTTTTGGGCATTTCAGATGTACAGTATGTCATCTTAAACAGTGGCTTAGAACAGAGAATTCATAAATGGCAATACTTGTTTCTCACACAAGGATGACCCTAAGCCCTATCAGTCAGGGTGTCTACAAATATAGAAGTTAACTTGGCATTACAATAGATAAAAACAGTTTCGTTCAAAATATCTTAAGTATTATTATGCTATCCTTCCATGATTAATCTCTAACAAATGACAACATTAAATAAGGATGAATAAAAAAAACAAGCTGGGAAATGGACGTATCTTGTGTTGGGGGGGCAGAGGTGCGCCGGAAGAGGAATATATAAAAAATGATGATGCTGGAGTGTATTTTGGTGCGTTATGGACCACATGAAGAAAAAACGTTTTCTAAATCATGGAATTTCTACCTATGCTTGAAATTTAGCATACATGTAATACATGTAATAGATCTTCACTATTACATGTCTTTGATAGACATCAAACCATACAGCCAAAATACTAGAAATGAATGGTACATCACTGTCTAGAGAAAGAAAGACACAATTACAAGCTAAAGTACAACAATAATGACTATATCATCAACACTGCTTGCAACAATTAACTATCATTTAATGAGTCCCCGCACTACATTATTCGTTGATTGTCATATTTCAGTAAACCAAACGCCATTGTGGAAAGCCATTTAATTCATAGCTAATAATTCAAGTCAAGCAATCATCATTTACATGCATATTGCTTGAACTAAATTGTCAATTTCCTCTCATGTAAACAAAACACGTGCCCTGCAAGTGCTTGACGCATGCATAAACGAGCTTGCACTTGTGATAAATCAATCTGATCGTCAAAATAAAAAAGTGTGCAGTATCTGATACTCTTGGGTGCCTCAAAACAAAACGTGCATAGCCAACTCTGAATCTTCTTTGCATGAGAGTGAAGACCAGCAAGATATATGACCATGACTAGCTGATATATCCCAATGCCTTAGATTCCTTGCATTACTCCAGCGAATTCAAAGGTGAGGTGGTATTTGGGGGAATGATTTGGTGAAGGATTTGGCAGGGGGAGGTTCATATATCCAGCTTGGGCCTTAGCCTCACCATACAGAAACGAAGGATCAAAAGAACAGAAGACAAAAGTAGATTCCAAGTTTCACTTGAAATGCAGTAGCAATTGTAATACAATGTGAACATAAAGTAGATGCCATGACCATTTATCCAACTATAAATATGTAATAATTTAACTGCCTTCTGCTGCATTATCAACCAAAACTAAAAGGTGCTCGGTCAGTTATCCCAGTGCTCATTGAAGCCAATCATGATGCATGGACGGGATCCGCTTGTGCTCGGACAGGTGGTAGGTGATGTGCTCGATCCTTTCATTAGATCCGCAATGTTGAGGGTGGTGTACAACAACAAGGAGATCACCAATGGCACTGGACTAAGACAGTCTGCAGTGGTGAATCCTCCAAGGGTTGAGATTGGTGGTGAAGATGAGCAGGTTCTCTACACACTAGTAAGTATTTTTTTAATACATGTACAATTTGCCTAGCAGTAAGCAGGTTTGTTTCTGGTGGTGTCATCTTAAAGTGACAGGTTGCCTTACGCCATTCTTCAAACTAGGATATTCTGCTAACTTTGATCCTTGGTCAATGTGTTATACTAATTCCTAAGAAAAAGCAATTATATTTTTCCAGGAAAACTTCACATAGAAGCATCATGGGATCCTCACCTGAGCAAGTTTAATAGACAGAATAAGCTTATAAATATTTTCTTAAAGCACAGCACTAAAAAAATCCTTTTTTTACCCAGTAGATTGACCATCAAACCTAAACCATTTCTTTCGCGTAACTTAATGCTTGAAGACAGTACTTATAAAGGCGTGGGCAGATATTTGTCATTCTGAAAGGCTCAACTAGCAGAAGTCGTTAAATGTATGAAATATATCAAGTTCAAAATGGCCTTGGAGGATGTTCTTTATCTAAAATAACCTCCAAAGCATCACAAACAATCATACCGTA